>JAQPPZ010002883.1:7550064-8179236 GCA_028583015.1 Wollemia nobilis
TTTAAAAAGTAACCCCAAATGGTGTGAGGAAAGAGACAATGAAGAATTAAATGGTTTGATGTTTCTAAATATTTTTCACACAAGGGGTATCTAGAAGTTCCATAATGTCATCTTCTTTTCATACTCTCTATTGTAATAATATTACTTTGAAATGCTAACCAAAGGAACTTTGAGGCCTTATAGAGAGCTTCTAATGATCGAACATTATTCCAAGGAAAAAATCTTTGGGAGAAAAAAGTTTTGAATGCTCTAAATCCTCATATCCCAACCTAACCTAGTATCCACCATCCTTTGATAAAGTCCAAACCAACTCATCCTTTCATGTAAAAATTGATAAAAAAAAACTCTTGAAGTGCTTTTTGAAGTTCATCTATAATTTGTTTGAATTCCTCTCATTCAACCAAGTTACTCAAAAAATAACTATGATTTGGAGTGTTGTTGATATTAATATAGTCTTGACTTGTGGACATTTATATGTGTAGACACCAAAACAACACCAATCTGATTATGTGATGACAATCACCGATCGAATTGACATGCATAGCCCCTAGGGCAGCCCACAGAGGTTAAACAGTGGTCCTAACCACTCCCACAATAGTTTGGAAGGTCAAAGGTCAACTTGGCACATTTTTAGAACTTTTCTCCCTACTCGTCCCACCCTGGGACGATTACAAACTTGGGTACCTTGGGTACATTGCCTTTGCTCTATGTCTAAATGTTGTCATTGATGTCAAGAAGGTCTTGAAGCAATTTGGTTTGATGTCAAAGAATGTGTCTTGATGAAGGTTTCAGCATGGACAGTGAGTTTCCAAGAAGATTAGAGTAGCCCAGTTGCAAAAGATCAAGAAAAAGACAAGTAAGAAAAAGTATGCAAGCGGCTAGAAAAACTGTCGCGATTTCGCGACATGTTTGAGGAGAGAGAAAGTGTTGGCAAAACTATCACGATTTCATGACATGTTTGAGGAGAGAGAAAGTTTGGGCAAAAGTGTCACGATTTCGCGACATGCTGGAAGAAGAGATAAAGCAGGCAAAACTGTCATGATTTCGTGACATGTTGGCAGAGAAGGAGAGCAAGATGGAAAGTGTCACGATTTCGCGACATGTCGCATTTTCGTGACTCGAAAAGTGCAGGAAGGCAGAGAAGGAAAAGTGTCACGATTTCACGACATTCTGCAAAGGAGGTTGTACGGATGAAAAAGTGTCACGATTTCGTGACATGTTGCAGAAGAGAGAGTCCGTAGTGTGAGCTGTCGTGATTTCGTGACAAGATTGAAGAGAGAGAAAGTTTTTCAGGAACTGTCATGATTTCGTGACATGCTGCAAAAGACAAAGTGAGGACTGTTGCGATTTCATGACATGCTACAAAAATTGAAGTAAGGACTGTCACGATTTTGCGACATGCTGAAAAGCTCGAAGAGAGAACTGTCATGATTTCGTGACATGCAACAAAGAGGAAGAGTCTGAAATGAGAAGCGTCACGATTTCGTGACAGGCTACAAAGAAGTTGTACGGATGCAGGAAGTGTCACGATTTCGTGACAGGTTGAGATGGCAGCTTGCAGTTGGAGAAAGTGTCACGATTTCACGACAAAAATAGTTAGCAAGTCTTCAATAGAAGTAGCGTCGTGATTTCGTGACGAATTGAAGAAGGAAGAGCTTGAAGGCAAAAGCGTCATGATTTCGTGACATGTTCCATTTTTGCTAGTGCAAGCAGAGAAGAAGGCCATGAAGTCATAAGGGTCACGATTTCGTGATAGAGTTGGAGATGACGTCAGCAGAAGCAGATGTGTCACGATTTTGCGATAGAGTTGGAGATGACGTTAGTAGAAGCAGATATGTCATGATTTCATGACAAAGGCAGAGAAGAAGGCAATGAAGACTAAAGTGTCACGATTTCATGACAGGAATGAAGATGACAAGCAAAAGCAAAAAGTGTCACGATTTCGCGACAAGGACGTTGTCAAGGCAGACAAAAGAAAAAGTGTCACGATATCGCGATAGTAGGCAAAAGAAGGTGTAAGGCTGCAAAAATGTCATGATATCATGACATGTTGTAGTTTCATGGTAGAAGCTACAGGTGAGTTCCAGAGGCGGTTGAAGGACAGAGTTAACTTTGAGCCGACAGAGTTAAATCTGGGCCGACGCAGCATAGGGTTTTGCAACCGACGGATTCTAGGGTTACAGCCGACTAAGATTGAGTGTTTTGATCTTAGAATTTATGCTATAAAAGGAGGACTGTTTTTGAGTTTTAGAGCATCGAATGTAAGTATCAAATTTGCGCAAGTGAATTCTGTTATGCACAAGAGAGTGAGTCGAGTCGAGTCGATTTGTGCGAAGTGTGCGAGATGCAGCCATAACAACGCAATTAGCATAGAAGTGGCGAGTTGATGCGCACTGTGAGAAGTTCGATCGTAGAGTGTTGTATGCTGCTATGTTTGCGCAAAGGTGCAAAGGTCGATGTTCGATCGAGTGCAGTTGTAATTGCGTAATAAGAGCGAAGGACTGTGTCTTGCAGAACAGAGGAAGAGGACAATTTGTACCAGACCGAAGGACTATGTTTTGGTGCAAATTCGAGGACCAGCTTTGAGGTGACAGAGTTGAGGATAGAGGTCTCCAGCCAGAGCAGGGAAGACAGGTGTCTTCTATGGATAGAGTTCCACTTGCTAAGGGCAGAAGAGGCAGAGGTCTTCTAGAGGATCACTAGCCAGAGCAGAGTTAGGGGAAGGTATCTCCTTTGAGCAGAGGCTCATAAACATTGTAATTGGGAAGGTTTCCCAAAGATTTTGAAATAAAATTTTAGAGAAAAGTTTTGTGGACGTAGCCCAGACTTTCTGGGTGAACCACGTTAAAATGAGTCTTCTATGTGTGATGCTTTTTGTCTTGTTTAATATCATGTTGATGCCACTACTATCTGAATTTAAAATTATTAAATGGTTAAGTCTTATACTGTTCACCCCCCCCTCTCAGTATAAGTTCATGTTCTTCAATTGGTATCAGAGCCGGTCACTCCAGAAAGAGCCTAACAGCTTGGAGAAGGATCTATCAGAGGAACATATAAATTCAGAAAGAAATGAAGAGGTTGAGTTCGATCTCAAAAGTGAATTCTTCTTGGCCTTGAGAAAGCTTGAGAAACTCAGGGAAGAGAATTCTGTTCTCAAGCATAAATGTCAGGAAGAAGAGATAGCAAGATCAGAATTGTCTCAAAGTGTTATAGATTTCAAAATTCTAGCTGAAGAAGGAAAGAAGGTTGAACAGGTTCTAATAGAGGCTCTAAAAGGAAAGGAAGTTGATTGTGAGAAACTAGAAGAAGAAATTATGTCTCTTAGAGTGAAGTTGGAACATTTGACTCTCAGATAGAATACTCCATGTGAAAAGAAGGATGGTATCACCATTCATGAAACAGGGTCTTCGAGCAAGATCAATCTTCATCCTGAAGAACGAGTGGATTCCAGTTGATCGCAAGAAGAACAATCATCCAAGGCATCAAAACAGGTTACATAATACCTTCCATGGCTATTGTTTTTCCTGTAAGAAATTTGGTCACATAGCTATGCATTGCAATAAATCTCTGAATAGCCATAGTAAGGAAAATGTTAACTCATTTGCACCTCTTATGAACAAAAATATCATGTGTTACAAGTGCAAGAATTTTGGGCATATAGCAAGGATGTGCAGTTTGAATAGATTTAGCTTTGAGTTCACTAAAAAGAGGAATGAGATCAAATCTAAGTCAATGATAGTTCAAACTGCTTTTCATGCTCAAGACAAAGTAGAAAAATGGTATCTTGATAGTGGTTGTTCAAAACATATGACTGGTGAAAAAGAAAAGTTTTTGGTTTTCAAAGAAACAAACAGAGGAACAGTTCAATTTTGGAGATAACGAGTCCGCAAAAATCTGTGGTAAAGGGACTCTTAGTTTGGATGGGAAATCCAAAACAGAGAATGTGCTCTATGTAGAAGGCCTAAGACATAATCTTCTTAGTGTGAGTCAACTTTGTGATCAAGGGCACATAGTATCTTTCTTTTCAGATAGATGTGAGATAAGTAAAGAAAAAAATGGAAAACTCATTGCTAGTGCTACAAGGACTCCAAACAATCTTTACATGCTAAGTGAGATAAAAAGGGAAAAGTGTTTTATAACTCAAGAAGATGAGAGTTGGTTATGGCATAAAATATTGGGACATTTGAGTTTTGATAATCTTGTTGAGTATTAGTAACAAGGAAGCGATCAGAGACTTGCCTAAAATAAAAAGGCCCCATAACATCATTTGCGGTCCTTGTCAACATGGTAAACAGACCAGAACCAGTTTCAAATCAAAAGGGTATACTTCTTCCAAACCATTGGATCTTATTCATACTGATTTGTGTGGCCCCACCAGAACTCAGAGCATTCAGGGAGATAGCTACTTCATGTTGTTTATAGATGATTATTCTAGAATGACTTGGGTTACTTTTCTCAAAGAAAAATCTGAAGCTTTTGAAAAATTTAAAGCTTTTAAAGAAATGATTGAAAATGAGACTGACAAGAGAATCAAATGCTTAAGATCAGATAGAGGAGGAGAGTTCACTTCAAATGAATTTGTGGAATACTGTGAGCAACACGGAATCAAAAGAGAATATTCAGCAGCAAGAACTCCTCAACAAAATGGAGTAGTTGAAAGGAAAAACAGAACTATTGAAAATATGGCTAGAGCTATGTTAAATGAGTCAAAACTTTCAGATGGCTTTTGGAGAGAAGCAATCAGTACAACAGTTTACATCATCACCAGGGCTCAACTCAGAGTCAATCATCATAAAACTCCCTATGAGTTGTGGAAAGGAAGACCAGCTACAGTAAAACACTTCAAAGTGTTCGGGAGTAAGTGCTTCATCAGAAGGGAAGATCAGAATTTGGGAAAATTTGATCCTAGGTGTGATGAGGGAATTTTTCTTGGATATTCCAGTAGAAGCAAGGCCTACAGATGTTTCAACAAAAGAACTCATACTGTTGTAGAGAGCATAAATGTAACAGTAGATGAAAAGACAGGGATAAAAGAACCAGTCAAGGAACTGGGTGATGAAATCTATCAAGAAGAATTCAGAGAGGCTTCAGATGAAGAAGAGGAAAGACAACAACTGCTTCCCAAAACTCCTTCACGGTATGTTCAGAAACATCATCCCAAAGACTTGATCATTGGTGATCCAAACAACAAGCAAACAAGAAGAAGAGTCATTCCTTCACATGATTCTACGAATGTTGCTTTATTGTCTCAGATTGAGCCAAAAGATTTCAGTGAAGCATGTGCAGATAAATTTTGGATAAAAGCAATGGATGAAGAGCTAAATCAAATAGAGAAAAGTGAAACTTGGGATTTGGTTCCTAGACCTAAGGACAAGAATGTCATTGGCACAAAATGGATATTCAAAAATAAACTCAATGAGGATGGAAATATTGTCAGAAACAAAGCTAGGTTAGTTTGTAAAGGTTATTCTCAAGTAGAAGGTGTTGATTTCGAGGAGACGTTTGTGCCTGTTGCTCGTCTTGAAGCTATCAGAATGTTTTTGGCCCTTTCTAGTTTCAAATATTTCAAAGTATTTCAAATGGATGTAAAGTCAGCCTTTCTAAATGGGGTGTTGAATGAAGAAGTCTACATAGAACAGCCAGAAGGAGTGTCTCTCTCAGAACAGCCAGACTATGTATGTAAACTAAAAAAGGCCTTGTACGGGTTAAAGCAAGCACCCAGGGCTTGGTACTCAAGACTTGATGGGTATCTTCATGAACAAGGTTTCAGGAAAGGCATGGCAGATAGCAACTTGTATATTAAGAATGAAGGTGATGATATGTTGATCATAGTTGTCTATGTTGATGATATTATTTTTGGGGGAAATAATACTCAGATGTGCAAAGTTTTTGCCAACACCATGCAGAAGGAATTCGAGATGTCTATGATTGGAGAGCTGTCATTCTTTTTAGGGCTTCAGATTGCGCAATCAAAAGATGGTATATTTCTCTCTCAGGAAAAGTATATCAAAGAAATGTTGAAGAAATTTGGGATGATGGACAACAAACCCGTGTGTACTCCTATGATTACAGGGTGCAATCTGAGTAAATATGATGAATCTCCAATGGCAGATCAGAAGTTGTATAGATCTATGATTGGCAGTTTACTATACAGTACAGCTACCAGACCGGATATCATGCAGGCCGTTGGATTAGTTGCAAGATTTCAGGCAGCTCCAAAAGAATCTCATGTTATAGCAATCAAGAGGATATTCAGATATTTGAAGGGCACTATGGACTTTGGGCTTTGGTATCCCAAAGGTGATGATTTCACCCTCACAACCTATACAGATGCAGATTGGGCAAGCAGTATTGATGATAGGAAAAGCACTAGTGGTGGAGCATTCTTTCCGGGAAAGAGTCTGGTTTCTTGGTTAAGTAAGAAACAACCTTCAGTTTCCTTATCTACAGCAGAAGTTGAATACATAGCAGCAGTGGTTGGGTGCACACAGGTTTTATGGATGAAAACCACCTTGGAGGATTTCAAAGTCAAGCATGAACAACCCATCTCCATTCTCTGTGATAATACAAGTGCCATAAGTATTTCTAAAAATCCGGTAATGCACTCAAGGACGAAGCACATTTCCATCAAATATCATTTTCTAAGGGAGAAAGTGCAAGAGAAGCAAGTCAAGCTAGAGTATGTGCCTACTAAAGAGCAGATTACAGATATCTTCACCAAACCTCTTCCAAGAGATACGTTTGAGTATCTAAGGGAGAAATTGGGAGTTGTACTCTCACCTCAAAATTAATCACCTCATCAGGAGGTGGGGGAGGGACCAAGCCAAGAGGCTCTTTCTTAGTCCCGAGTCCCAAAGGTGGCCCTTTGCCATTGATGACAAAGGGGGAGAGATATGAGTAAGGGGGAGAGCTTCATAGTGAAGAAGAGAGCTTCAAGTCAGGGGGAGCAAAAACTTCAAAGGCAGATTCTCAAGTTGTTGGAACAGTTGGTTTCAGTTTTGGCTCTTGACTAGTGTTTTCAGTTAAGGTTTGCCATCAATGACAAAGGGGGAGATTGTTGGCAATTTTGGGTACCTTGGGTACATTGCCTTTGCTCTATGTGTAGATGTTGTCATTGATGTCAAGAAGGTCTTGAAGCAATTTGGTTTGATGTCAAAGAATGTGTCTTGATGAAGGTTTCAGCATGGACAGTGAGTTTCCAAGAAGATCAGGGTAGCCCAGTTGCAAAAGATCAAGAAAAAGACAAGTAAGAAAAAGTATGCAAGTGGCTGAAAAAACTGTCGTGATTTCGCGACATGTTTGAGGAGAGAGAAAATGTTGGCAAAACTATCATGATTTCGTGACATGTTTGAGGAGAGAGAAAGTTCGGGCAAAAGTGTCATGATTTCCGAGACATGCTGGAAGACAGAGATGAAGTGGGCAAAACTGTCACGATTTCGTGACATGTTGGCAGAGAAGGAGAGCAAGATGGAAAGTGTCACGATTTCGTGACATGTCGCATTTTCGTGACTCGAAAAGTGCAGGAAGGCAGAGAAGGAAAAGTGTCACGATTTCGTGACATTCTGCAAAGGAGGTTGTACGGACGAAAAAGTGTCGCGATTTCATGACATGCTGCAGAAGAGAGAGTCCGCAGTGTGAGCTATCGTGATTTCGTGACAAGATCGAAGAGAGAGAGTTTTTCAGGAACTATCACGATTTCGTGACATGCTGCAAAAGACAAAGTGAGGACTGTTGCGATTTCGTGACATGCTACAAAAATTAAAGTAAGGACTGTCATGATTTTGTGACATGCTAAAAAGCTCGAAGAGAGAACTGTCATGATTTCGCGACATGCAACAAAGAGGAAGAGTCTGAAATGAGAAGCGTCGCGATTTCACGATAGGCTACAAAGAAGTTGTACGGATGCAAGAAGTGTCGCGATTTCACGACAGGTTGAGATGGCAGCTTGCAGTTGGAGAAAGTGTCATGATTTCATGACAGAAATAGTTAGCAAGTCTTCAACAGAAGTAGCATCACGATTTCACGATGAATTGAAGAAGGAAGAGCTTGAAGGCGAAAGCGTCATGATTTCGTGACATGTTCCATTTTCGCTAGTGCAAGCAGAGAAGAAGGCCATGAAGTCATAAGGGTCACGATTTCGTGACAGAGTTGGAGATGACATCAGAAGCAGATGTGTCACGATTTCGCGATAGAGTTGGAGATGACGTCAGTAGAAGTAGATATGTCATGATTTCATGACAAAGGTAGAGAAGAAGGCAATGAAGACTAAAGTGTCATGATTTCATGACAGGAGTGAAGATGACATCAGCAAAAGCAAAAAGTGTCACGATTTCGCGACAAGGACGTTGTCAAGGCAGACAAAAGCAAAAGTGTCGCGATATCGTGACAAAAGCAAAAGAAGGTGTAAGGCTGCAAAAATGTCATGATATCATGACATGTTGTAGTTTCACGATAGAAGCTATAGGTGAGTTCCAGAGGCGGTTGAAGGATAGAGTTAACTTTGAGCCGACAGAGTTAAATCTGGGCCGATGTAGCATAGGGTTTTGCAGCTGACGGATTCTAGGGTTATAACCGACTAAGATTGAGTGTTTTGATCTTAGAATTTATGCTATAAAAGGAGGACTATTTTTGAGTTTTAGAGCATCGAATGTAAGTATCGAATTTGTGCAAGTGAATTCTGCTGTGCACAAGAGAGTGAGTCGAGTCGAGTCGATTTGTGCGAAGTGTGCGAGATGCAGCCATAACAGCGCAATTAGCGCAGAAGTGGCGAGTTGATGCGCACTGTGAGAAGTTCGATCGTAGAGTGTTGTATGCTGCTGTGTTTGCACAGAGGTGCAAAGGTCGATGTTCGATCGAGTGCAGCTGTAATTGCGCAATAAGAGCGAAGGACTGTGTCTTGCAGAACAGAGGAAGAGGACAATTTGTACCAGATCGAAGGACTATGTTTTGGTGCAAATTCGAGGACCAGCTTTGAGGTGATAGAGTTGAGGACAGAGGTCTCCGACCGGAGCAGGGAAGACATGTGTCTTCTGTGGATAGAGTTCCACTTGCTAAGGGCAGAAGAGGCAGAGGTCTTCTAGAGGATCACTAGCCAGAGCAGAGTTAGGGGAAGGTATCTCCTTTGAGCAGAGGCTCATAAACATTGTAATTGGGAAGGTTTCCCAAAGTTTTTGAAATAAACTTTTAGAGAAAATTTTTGTGGACGTAGCCCAGCCTTTCTGGGTGAACCACGTTAAAAATGAGTCTTCTATGTGTGATGCTTTCTATCTTGTTTAATATCATGTTGATGCCATTGCTATCCGAATTTAAAATTATTAAATGGTTAAGTCTTATACTGTTCACCCCCCTCTCAGTATAAGTTCATGTTCTTCAGAGGTCAATTTGGCACCTTTTTAGCACTTTGCTCCCTACTCGTCCCACCCTGGGATGATTACAAACTGGTATTCGTCCCACCCAGGGATGATTATCAACATTCGTCCCAGGGTGGGACGAATAGCAGGTTTGACTAGCAAAAAGTCAAACCTCGATAGGTCCGCCACTTAACTGCACCTTCAGGGCATGCAATTGTGAGGAACGACTTCAAATCAGAGAGAGACTTCAGTCATGCATGCCTTGATTATGGAGGCCTCATGCAAGGAGACTCTAAATCAGGGAAGAATATTTTCTCCCAAAATAGGGCAAGCAAGTCAAGTGGCGCCCTCGCATGCGCATTCAAAGAGAGAGACCCTAGGTCTATAAATTGGTGAGTCTTCTCACCCCAAAAAGAGGAATAGAGAGGAGCATTTGGAGCAATGAAGTGCTACCGAATTACATCCTCACCCATCGTTTGTGCTTTTACATCCTTGATCTCTCTTTTGGAAGGGAGGTTATTGGGTGATTATTGGAAGCGCAATCCGGACCCAAACCCAAACATTTGGCCACAATACCCCACAAAATTTTTTGACACAACCCCATAAGAGGTTTTGGACCCATCCCAAGTGGATTGGTGCTGAAACTGAGTCCCAAACGGTGGGCGTCCTGCCCCCGGGCGCCCCCCACACTATTGTAGTTCTAATCGCCCCACCCCGGAGTGATTAGAAATATGTGGTATATTTCCATAATTTTTATTTTGCATTTGATTCTAGGTCACTTACATATGTTGCTATTTAAATTTCATGTGATTCTGACAAGTTTTGACTATGATTTTATCATTTCTCGCTTTCACTAACATACAGGGAGCATCATCGAATACAGGGTAATCGAGGCAGAATTAGCAAAATCTAACCATTTGGGTCATCCCAAAATGCCCTATTTTGTCTAACCCCAACTTTGTAGGTATTTTGGAGGCCTCTAGACTAGACATTTAGGAGGTGGCTTTCGGACAAGTTATGACAGTCCTAATCGTCCCACCCCGGAGCGATTAGAAATATGTGCAAGATTTCTAGACTATTCCTTTTGTAGTGGCTTCTTGGTAATGTTTTATTGCTTTTTCAAATTTTTAGCTCATTCTGATATGTTTTAGTTATCATTTTAATCATTTTATGCATGCACTGACCGTAGGCCTTGGGGATCGCATGTTTCTCTCCATCCGTAGGTGCTACTAACCATTTAATATTTCTATGAATGTAGGATCTCAACACCAGAGGGGCAGCAAGGAACCATAGACATATTCATGCAAGCGGCGATGACATTTGGTCCACCCATTTTCAATGTGGGCACGCGAAAGATCTCAAAGGGGAATATATCATTCATGGTGTAATCAAAATATGTCCGACGCTCCTAGCCCCTGAAAATGGAGGAGACGTATTGTAACCCGATTTGGAGAAAATTAATAAAATAAAGGGCCACACTTTTACACTTGCTTTTAATCTCATTTCAGTTCATTGGTTTTCCTTCTTTTCATGCATTCTCGTTCGTAGGACTTAGCGTTGCATTTCCCATTCTGTTTTGCTTTCGTATCCTCGTGCTTTCAGTGGCGATCATGGTGGGACCACTGTCCCTTGATTTTGAGATAAAATTTCTGATCAAAAGTTGTGTGTTTTTGCTTGCAGGTATCAATATTTCAAGCACTGGACTGCTGCTCATTCCATCCTGTAACGAATATAGAGCTAGAATTCGTGCCACCCTGGGATGAATAGGAATTCATCTCACCCTATGATGAATACAGATCTATTATTCATCCCACCCTAGGATGATTAGCTCTCTATGTAGTTTCAGAGTAGAAACTCAGAGGCATCCGATTTGGGCAGAGAAGAGGTAGGGGTTCTGAGCATCCTCTATCATTTTCTATTTTTTGTCTCTATCATTTTCTATTTCTTTGCTTGCATAGGAAAGTTTATTGCATGATTTCTTTCTTTTCACAAATAAAAATAACCCCACACACCACGAGATAATCTAAACATCAAGGCATTGGTCGTAAAACCCCAACACTTGATCAAGACCAACGGTGGATTTCATCACCACCTTGGCTTGAAATCTTGCATACATAACCCCGATCGCTACTATTGCTAGACGTAAATCCTGATGAAAGTTGACCAAGTGTAGTTGGGGTGATTCCCAGTGCATGAGGATAAGTCTTCTATGGTAGGTGTCAAAATAGAGTGATTCCCCTTCCGTACCGCCTATGTTCCATATATTGTTCTGCTCTCACGTACCAATAGTCTCCCTCACGTAAGGGCGGGTATATAGAGAGGTTCGGTATAATGGCCTGGCAGTGGTATATTGAAGGGGCGACCATTTTGGGAGATATAAGAGCCCTCATATTGCATATACAAACAAAAATTTCTTTACAAGGTTTTCAAAACAAAAAATCAAAACACACTTGAACCAGATTTAGGGCACACTTTTAATCCATAATAAAGATAATCATTGCTTTGATTGTGTGTTTCCATTTTGTTTAGTGTAGCATAAAAAATCGTAAAGAAGATAAAAATGTACACATCTTTAGAGAAACATCACCATGGTGTACACCCGTAGTCGAGCCCAATCATGGGCAGAAGCTACAAAAAGTGTACAAAGGGGCACAAGTCACCTCCGATATAGTCCCGAGGACTTGGTCATACCACCTTGGTGGCCTGACCCACAAGATAGTCCACATCATGCCATTACAGAATGGGACTATAGAGGCACCCCTTTGAGGGGCACTCCCACTCAACATAGACCCTTTCAAGAGGAGGCCATACACGTGGCACTCAACATAGATGGGAGGGCTCCCTTAGATGCTCGTTATGAGTGGCCACCATGTGATGAAGTGCTAGAACAACATAGGGTCCATAAGGAGGGGCCACATGATTACGTCATCCCTCCTTTACCCCTTATTACTATTAAAAACAATAGGCCAAATCCAGAGCACAAGGCTCTTCAGACAGGGCAAGCCAATTCTGCCCACCCCTTTCACACATATGAAAGGGAGTACGAGGAAGACCACTACATTCCTCAAGAGCAATACACAAGCATGGGAGCAATGCACCTCCGCACCTGCTATGTATCAAGATCACCCACTGAGGCCAGAGCCTCGGGTGAATGCCGCTAACCTCGATAGAGGAAAGCGACCCATAGAGATCTCGGATCACCATGACCGAGATAGACATGTAGGAGAGGCATCTAGGCTTCCTAAACACAAGATGGCAAAACAAATTGACTTGGCATTTGCCAAACATGTCGCCCACCAAGCGCAAATCATGTAGCTCAGGCAAGACCAACAATAGTTAGAGCACCTGTATCACCTTAGCAAAGAGCGCATTCAACATCAGACAGATGAATTGCTCCAGAACACTATGCCTGAGAGGGTCCCAACCCCTCGCATGCATAAGATAGAATTGTATGAGAGGCACAACCCCTTGGTGCGAGACAGGTCTCCGTGACCTTATCAAATATTGCCTCCAAGACCTCCTAGACCTGAGCGGGAGGCCACTCCTAGAAACAATGATGGGCACCCTCCGTGGGCACCCACCCATGTTTATAGGTCTCACCCAAGAACTCCTCAAGAAGCCTATGAGGAGTATGAGCAAGAAGAAGAGCGAGCTGAAATGCCCTACCAAGGCAGGGGGGATGTTGTCCAGCTACCCCTCCATAGGCCTCAAGTTCCCCGCAACCCACAATGGGAACAAACCAAGGAGGAAGAGATCAAATCTTTCGATGCATACAAAGCATTGCTAGAGCGCTTAGAGTCTATGGAGACCAAGACTTATGGGCCCCAAAAGCCCACTTTATGCCAACTCCGTAGTCACCCTATGCATCCGTCAATGCCAGCACCCCCATACCCTGAACACTTTAAACTACCCCAATTGGCAATCTTTAGAGGGGAGGAGGATGCCCAAGAGCACGTGACTAGATTCCTGAGCCAATGCTTTGGCATTCAGGACAATGATGCTTTGTTGCTAAGAACATTTATAACCACGTTCGTAGGCCCTACCTCGGATTGGTTCACTCAGTTGCCAAAGCATAGCATCAGTAACTTGGATCAGCTAGTGGATGCGTTCCTCGAACGCTTCGCCTTCAACACCAAGAAGAAGGCGTCACTAAGTGACCTAGCTAGCCTCAGGAAGTATGAGGAAGAAACCATGGTGGCCTATGGAAATCGATGGAGGACGTTGCTTTCAAAGCTGCCCTACCTCCCTCCTATGGCCGACCTGACCCAAATGTTCTCAAAAAGTTGTTTGAGATCGATCTCCATGCTATTGTAGCTGCAGCAATATGCCACTCTTGAGGAAGCCCTGGTGCAAGCCAGAATCATTGAGGAGATCAAGATACAGGATGGTGAGATTGCCAAGCCAAAGAAGAAAGAGTGGCCTAAAAATGCCAAAATAGGGACCATGCAACCGAAACCCACTACGGTCAATCAGGTTGCTATAAACATGCCTAAGCCTACACAAGCAACACAACCCTCACAGGCTAACTATCAGGCAGTTCCTCTTGACAGCTATGAGAAGGAGAATCATCGACAAGAGAAAAATTAGTAGCATCACCCTAGGCGATAGTTCACACCCTTCACAGAGTCCAAAGACTCCTTGTTTGACCATTTGTCCATGGAAAACTTGATACACCTGCCAGAAAGTCGACCCATAGACCCCAACGCACCAAAACCTAAGGGCTATAGGGAAGACTTGTACTGTAGATTTCATAGGTAGAAAGGACATGACCTTTACGCATGTTGGAAGTTCAAGAGCTTCGTGCAAGACCTAATAGACAACAAGACATTGGCGGTGGACAACCCCGTAGCACCAAACAACCAATAGATGGGAGTCTTCAAAGACCCCTGCCTACCCATGATGCGTAGGCAAAAACCCTTCAAGTCAATGAGGTGACACAGAACTGCCCCATGCAGGGGTATGTAGGGATGATAAGCATAGTGACTAGGAACAAGAGGTACCCAGGAGCTGCCCCCGTGGTGGCCACAGGAGAGGTTCCATCAACGTCACAACCTCAACAACACCCTACACAACCTCCCCTGCCTAGACCAATGGCCACGATTCGGACTAGACTTACCCAAAGTTTAAGGACCACGTCGGCTAGGCTCTCCATTTACGAGCTCATTCAACAATCATCGCCCCATCGAGAGGCTCTAATGGAGATATTAAAAGCCATCGAGCTGTAGCCCCATGAAGCAAACTCTTTCAACAACTTTGTGGGACATGTAAAACAATGTATAGAACCAGTCATCACCTTTAGAGAAGACGAACTAAAATCGGTGACTGGTGATATGGTGGATCCACCCCTGCACGTCATTGCGTGGGTCAACGAGATTCTATACAAGAGGGTGTTGGTGGACACTGGCTCATCCAGTAATATAATTACAACAACGGCATTGAAACACCTCAAGTTTCCAGCATCTCACATCGTGGCCTCCACCTATACTCTTCGAGCATTCAATGATGCGATATGCTCGATGGTTGGCACAATTGTCCTACCCATCCAAGTGGGACAAAAGACTATTCCTACATTGTGCCACATCTTGGAAGGTGAGATGGCCTATAATATCTTGTTGGGCCGGCCTTGGATCGGGGACATGAAGTGTGTCCCTTCGATAGCTCATCAATGCCTAAAGTACACATTCGAAGGGCAGGTGCATGTAGTCTCGATAGACTTAGAGCCCTTCAAGTATTGCAATACGGTGCAACTGATGCCGCAATCGACCCTTCCATCGACACATTTGGATTTTTAGTTGAATCCATCTAAACAAGGTCCGATTCCGCATGCATCCCCATTGTTAAGTCCATCAAATCACCAGTCGGGTCCATCTTCATCATCTGGTCCTTCACCAACAATGCCACCTACGGTGGCCACACCGAAGGACAAGGGGAAGAAACCCCTAGAAGAGGCACCACCACTAGTCTCAACCATCTCTACCGAAGAGATGCCTAGCCGAATGGAAGTCGAGATGCCTAGTTCACCCTACATGGAGTGGACCCAGGAAGAACTCCCATTCCCTCCCCTCCACCACCAACGATCACCATTGAGATGGCCAATACGGGCCTTGGGGAGTATCTAGTGTGGAACATTGTAGCAACACCCGCACTTGAGTCCATGCAGGACATGGGGAGACCTCGCCTCCCCATCGGCACTGTGGTTCCTCTAGGCTACCCACCAAATCAGACAAACTTTGTTTATGGGGGCCTCGATAATGGCATTGAACCTTACATGCAAGAAGAAGAAGATGAAGAGCCCTTTGATGAGGACGTCAACTATTTGTCCAACCCAGAATTCGCTTTGAGATATCTTGGCCAATGTAATTGGCATGGATATGGGTTGGGTAGGTATGAGCAAGGAGTGCACATTCTTTGCCAACCAAGATATCAAATGCCATACGACAAGTTAGGAGTAGGGTTCAACCACCCCCTACCCCTTGACATCTTGGTAGAGAACATGCAAGGCCTAGGGATAGGCAACAAGGATGGGTTGGCATTAGATCCATATGCCAATCCTAACACAACATATACATTGGGGGATTACCTCCCATTGCTAACAACCAACCTTGTTGACCTTAACAACCCTTTCCCTTCGATCGAGAAAGGAGAAAGTTCGAGGACTCACCTACAAGAGGGATATAGACAAGGCCAAGAAGGGTCTTCAGAAGATGAGTCGAGTATGAGGTAGCACCTTGGGACCCTTTCGAATCTGATAGCAATCATTCACAAGTGACCCCCATAGATGATTATCAGGAGAGCTTCATGACAATGTTCCCTTTGGATGCTCCAATCGAGCAAATGCCACCTCAAGAGAATCAGGTCCTCCCGTAGAGAGCGGAACAACCTCGATGGGACCAGATCAATTTGCTCGAGCAAGATGAGCCTCACATGTCACAAATAGCTATTGGAGCCAACGAAGGCCTATGGATCTCTGATAGCGATTATGAAGATGAGACTGAGATGGCATATCTCAATCATATGCGACAACAACAATACCCCATGGACATAGATGACATGTTTGAACAACTACACATAGGGCCAAGGCATAGGTGGCACCTAAACCAGGCGCAGTTGGACCAACTACTGCACCCGCCACTTCAGGTATACAGAGAACATCTTCCACCCGGAGACCCTATAGAGCCATCAGTGCCAAGGGTAGATCCTATCCTTTTATCCACACATAGGGCCGATCCATTTGTGCCAGTACCCATAGAGCCAGATCCAGAGCACAAAGATCACCTAGGATGTCCGAGTCACCACACCCACGGTAATGGAGACCAAAATCATTTCATCAACATGATCTCCATTGACTTAACCACCCCCATCCATAACCCAACCGACCCAACATGGTCATTGTATCTAGACCTAGATGCTATAGACTAGGATCGCGTTGACACACCACCATCCCCATCAGAGTATTGGCCTTGTGGTGGGATGTTCCATTTCACCCCAGGACAGACTCAGGATGTCTTCCATGCTGAAGAGGAACCCGATGTTCCCAACGTAGATCTAAATTCAGCAAATGATATCCACCTGATCCCAACTCCACACCAGTTGGAGGATGGGTCCCACATGTCAGTTGAAGAGACGACTGACGTAGACATCGGCTCTGATCCAATGAATTTGCAAATCATCAAGCTAGGGGTAAGTCTATCCCCCGAAGAGCAAGCCGACTACATTGCCCTTCTCAAAGAGAAGAAGGAGGTTTTTGCATGGTCCTACAAAGACATGTCGGGGCTAGACCCGTAGCTAGTCATGCATAATCTAACGCTTGATCCGACAGTCAAGCCAGTTAAGCAAAAACTATGTAAGATGCACCCAACAGTAGCCTTAATGGTCAAATATGAGTTACAAAAGTTGTTGGATGCACAGTTTGTCATCTACATGGATTACCCACCATGGTTGTCTAACATGGTGCCCATCAAAAAGCTAGATGGGAGGATTCGCATATGCATCAATTTTTGAGATCTAAACAAAGTGAGTCCTAAGGATGATTTCCCCTTGCCTAGCATCGACGCATTGGTAGATGCTACAATGGGCCATGAAATGCTTTCCCTCATGGATGGTTTCTCGGGATACAATCAGATTCGTATCAATCCCGAGGACCAACTAAAAATGGCGTTCACAATGCCTTGGGGGACATTTTGTTATAAGGTCATGCCCTTTGGCCTTAAAAATGTTGGCGCCACCTACCAACGTGCCATGACATACATCTTCCATGATCACATGCATAAAACTTTGGAAGATTACATGGATGATTTGTTGGCCAAATCTCTTTTGCGCCTAGATCATCTCGATGACTTAAGCAAGATCCTCGATCGCCTCATTGAACATAAAGTCAGACTAAACCCCAAGAAGTGCGTATTTGGCATCACATCTAGAAAACTCTTGGGTTTCATAGTCTCAAAATGAGGAATCGAGGTAGATCCAAACAAAGTCAAGGCAATCCTTGAAATGCTTCCCCCAACTACCATCAAGCAGCTCAGAAGCCTGCAGGGAAAGGTCGCGTCAATCAAGCGCTTCATAGCGCAGCTATCTGACAAGTGCCGACCCATGAATAAATTATTGCACAAGGGGGTAGCATTTCACTGGGATGACGAGTGCCAGTCAGCCTTTGATGACATCAAACAATACTTGGCTTCACCGCCAGTATTGGCACCACCTAGACCAGGAGTGTCATTCTACTTATACATCTCAACTATTGAGGTGGCACTGGGTGCCATGCTAGCCCAGAAAAATGAACTACACAAAGAATAGGCTAATTACTATCTTAGCCGCACCCTGGTCAGTTATGAACTTAACTATGCATACGTCGAGAAGCTATGCTTGGCAGTGGTGTTTGCTACCAAAAAGTTGTGCCACTACATGCTGAGCAATACGACGTATGTTGTGTCTAAGGAGAATCCATTGCGATACATGATGAGTCATACTTATCATAGTAGCCGCACGGTGAAATGGATCATGTTGTTGATGGAGTTTGACATCGAATTCATTGGATAGAAGTCCATCAAAGGTCAAGTCATCATCGATCAACTAGCAGAGGCTCCTCTTGAAGATGATCAGCCTCTGACCGTAGAGCTACCTGATGATGGGGTCTTCCATGTCTCAGAATCGCCAGATTCTAATGAGCTTGAGTCACAGGCCGACATAACCCTATTCTTTGATGGTTCTAAATGTGAGCAAGGGGGTGGCATGGGAATTGTATTCTTCACACCGCAAGGGGCTCCAATGCCTCTATCATTTAAATTAGATTTCTCATGCACCAACAACAATGCAGAATATGAAGCCTTGCTCATAGGTCTTCAGACAACAATCACCATGAACATCAAATGCTTGAACATCTTTGGTGATTCATTGTTAATTGTCAACCAAGTAAAAGGGGTATTCCAATGTAAATGCCTAGTTCTGTAGGCCTACAAAGCCCTTGTGGACAAATTCTTAGCAAATCTTGAATGGTATGACATCGAGGCACTCCCTCGATCATCGAATCATTTTGTGGATACTATGGCCTCCTTGGGGTCACTAATCCCGCAAGACCCTTCTGGTGAAATGACAACCATTCAAGTTAAAACATTATCGCAATCCATGATGGAGCGTGCAAGCTCTGACCTAATGCCAGGAATCCACCTGATCCAGATTGAACCATCTCAGGATAAGTTCTCTCGAATCCATGATTGTCTGAATCATGTCGACTAGGGGTCCTTGTTCTCCCTGACCCCTCTTAATAGCAACACAACGCTATTCTTACAAGTTCTTTCCCGCTCAACTTTTTCTAGGGATGAACTACAAGAGGGATTGGCCATTCATACCATCGAGGTTTCTGATCAGCAGGATTGGTACACACCCATAAGAGATTACCTCAAGTTAGGTAACCTCCCACTTGGATTGACACATGCCATGAAAAGATCATTTAAATAGAAAGCGGCAAAACATGTCTTGTTAGGAGACATTTTGTATCGTCGGAGCTATGAAGGAATCCTCCTCCATTGCTTGGACCAGCAGGAGTCCGCTTGGGCGATCACCCAAGCGCACGATGGTACATGCGGTGGCCACTTCAGCGGTATGGCCATCGCAAAGCGCATTCTCCGCATGGGCTATTATTGGCCATATTTAGAGCGAGATTGTTGCGCATATGTAAAGAAGTGCATGAAGTGTCAACACCATGCTAATTTGACACACGTACCTTCTCAAGCCTTGCAACCGATCCAATCGGCTTGGCCATTTTCATAGTGGGGCTTAGATCTAATCGAAAATATCTCCCCTGCATCATCAGGTCATCACACGTTCATCATAATGGCCACAGAGTACTTCACCAAGTGGGTGGAAGCAATTCCGCTAACCTCTACGACTGGACCCCGCATTGCGGAGTTTATTTTGCATAACATCATATGTCATTTTGGTATTCCATCCAAGATCATCTCGGATAATGGGACGTCATTCAAGAACAAATATGTGCATGCTTTGACAACAAAGTACAAAATTCAGCATAGTTTTTCAACACCTTATTATCCATAGGCAAATGGGCAAGCAGAGGCGTCAAACAAAATGCTAGTTGCAATCCTCAAAAATACGGTCATAGATAGTCATAAGGATTGGCACATTCAAATCCCGCTTGCCCTATGGGCTTATCGCACTAGCATTCGGACGCCCACTGGGGCAACTCCATTTTTGTTGGTGTATGGCTCCGAGGCAGTCATGCCTCTCGAGTTGGAAATACCTTCCCTGCGCATATCAATGCAAGAGTTCATCGATGATGACACTACATGGCAAGCCCGGTTAGACCAACTTACGTTGCTCGACGAACGACGCGTCAATGCTCTCGAGCATTTACGTATCTATCAAGAGCGACTTAGGAGAGCATACAACATGAAAGTTCACCTGAGGGACTTTCAGGTTGGTGACTTGGTCTTAAAAGAGAACCAACAAAACTCTAACTTGCCGACCCATCTCAGGGACAAATTCATGGCAAATTGGTTAGGTCCCTATGTAATTGATAGTAAAATAGGACCTAGAACATATCGGCTCACCTCTCTTGAAGGAATCAAGGAACCAGAACCCTTGAACATTAGTCATTTGAGGCCATTCCACATTTAGAGAGCCATAGCCCACCCCAAAAGCTCCAAGGATTCTCACAATCGCTTGGTCAACCAAAAAAGCTCCAAGGATTCCCACAATCACTTGGTCAACCCAAAAAACCCCAAAGGTATCTAATCCCCAATCTGTCAACCAAAGCCCAAGGACAGGCAAAGCTCCAAGGATTCCTCACAATCGCTTGGTCAACCCCAAAATGCCCCAAAGGTATCAATAAATCCCTTTGGTCAAACCAAAAGCTCCAAGGATTCCCACAATCGCTTGGTCAAACCCTAAAATGCCCCAAAGGTATCAATAAACCCTTTGGTCAAACCAAAAGCTCCAAGGATTCCCACAATCACTTGGTCAACCTAAAACGCCCCAAAGGTATCAATAATCCCTTTGGTCAAACCAAAAGCTCCAAGGATTCCCACAATCGCTTGGTCAACCCCAAAAAAACCCCAAAGGTATCAATAATCCCTTTGGTCAAACCAAAAGCTCCAAGGATTCCCACAATCGCTTGGTCAACCCTAAAATGCCCCAAAGGTATCAATAAACCCTTTGGTCAAACCAAAAGCTCCAAGGATTTCAACCAAACCACAAAGGTATCAATAAACCCTTTGGTCAAACCAAAAGCTCCAAGGATTCCCACAATCGCTTGGTCAACCCCAAAATGCCCCAAAGGTATCAATAATCCCTTTGGTCAAACCAAAAGCTCCAAGGATTCTCACAATCGCTTGGTCAACCTAAAATGCCCCAAAGGTATCCATAAACCCTTTGGTCAAACCAAAAGCTCCAAGGGTTCCCACAATCGCTTGGTCAAAAACAAATATTCAAAAACAAACAAAACAATAAAATAATCAAAAATAACAAAAAAATTGCATCTCAATTTCATGCATACTCATAAAAATCAAAATACAAAAATATAATAAACTGCATTAGGCATCGCATCCATACATTGCATATTTGTTGGTCATACATGTCACAAGCACCATAGACTGTAATTGCTAGGCAATTCCATCATTTTCCACATTTTTCCATTTTATAAACACATCCATCCAGAATAACACCATCCACATTTTAGCATAGTCAGTTGTCTCCTAATGTATTTAGGGTTTTCGCCATTCAACTGTATTTAAATTTCTAGCCAAAAAATGTACAAAGTCAGACAGATTTTACAAAGGGAGAGTTTTACTTGGATAACACTTCGTTACGTAACATCCCTACACAAGTTAAAACACATAAAATAATTCCCAAGTTGTGTGAATGCAAGAGAAACCTACAAAGCAGTCTAGGGTACCATAGGTGAAAGGTTAGCCTGTTCATCCCCCTGTGCGAATGGTTCAAGAATGCTGAGAATTGACAAAAGGACAAGCTCTTCCCCATCCAATTCCCCATAATAAACAGTGGTTTTCACCACTAACAAAAATCCCAAAACACCTTTGGTCCCCAAAGTCATAAGGATTCGTACTACACGCCCCTGACAAGGATGGGTAGTCATCCCCAAGGCCTAAGAGGATCAATGCCATTCCAACATCAATCCATCATCTCCAAAACACTTTGGTCCCCAAAGTCGTAAGGATTCGTACTACACACCCCTGACAAGGATGGGTAGTCATCCCCAAGGCCTAAAAGATCAATGCCCTTACATAATAACATCCCCAATCACCTTTGATTCCCAAAGGTCGTAAGGATTCATACTACACGTCCCTGAACAGGATGGGTAGTCATCCCCAAGACCAAAAGAATCAATGCCATTCACAAGCCAAAAACCTACGAGCTCAACTTTGCAACCTATAAATGCAAAATCAAATAACAGTGGTTATCACCACTATTCAAAGTCCTTGCTCAAAAAGAAAAACAAAAGAGAAAAATAAACAGTGATTTTCATCACTATATATACGAGCAAGTATCCCAACAAGTTGAGCAACCGAAAGACGCTTGAACTTGAATCCCTGGAATTCTCAGCATTCAAAAAACCATCTAGGTGATCCTCATTACGGGTTTGGTGGACAACCTACCTGACAATGGTGGTATCCTAAACGCATGACGATATGTCTATCACATTAGCTTTGCATGTGAGCAGACCAATGTTTGCATGTGGATGAGCTAGCTTATGGTACCTTAGATTGTCCCATGGATTAATCTTACTAAATACAACAATGGAGTTAGTGGAGCTAATTAGGTGATCCTCAGTACAGGTTTGGTTGATAGCCTATCTGACACTGGCGGTATCCTGACAAATACCACATAAACGAACTCAATTGCACACACAGGGATGTGAAATAACTTGGTCAAACTCAAGTCTGATTCGTACCTTGTTCAAAAAATCTTGTGAGATAAATGTACAGTCTTGGCTAGTTAGTTAAAACATCTGAATCTCAGAAAACCTTAACTACATTTTAAAACAACTTGGTACATTTCATTACTTACATCAACATCAAAAAAATACGAAAAATACCAAAACAAAATCACCACATGCAAAGTCATTCCACAAAGCCATCACATAAGTACAGAAAGCCAGTAAATCTTGTACAGTCTATGGTGCCATCGACAAGTTATCAACAACTCATTTCATTCATTCCATATGCATACATCATATAATTAGAAACATCGCATTCATAATAACACATGCATACATCATCATAAATAAATGTGCATAAACAGAAAAAATAAATCATGACAAGTGTATAACCAAAAAGAAAAGTCATGTATATATATATCATCAAAATGCCCGTAGGCTACAATAAGTCGGTCCTCTGACCTCGCAAAACAAAGCAAAAACTCAAAAACCCCCAAGCCTAGGGCGTCGACCACCATGATCACGCAGGATCGGTGCGACGGGAACTACCCCCATGGTGTGGGTCCTATGGGACCTCTCAGGGCGGCTACTGCTAGCCCCCGCATCATGCCCACTAGCCCCCCCTCATCCAGCCACCTACGATGAGAAGATGTTGACTGCTCAGTATCATTGTCTCTCATCCGATGCGAAGACCCACCTCCAGGGAGCTCAGGTAACCGCCCACCGAGGCGGATAATCTCTACCTCCAAATCCATCCGATGCCGAAACCAATCCACCTCCCACCGATGGTACGCAGCCACTACATCATCGCGCTGTGCCAACTGAGTTCATAGGAGATCCCTCTCCCGCAAAGCATCTGTGTCCCCATCCCATCGATGGTACGTAGCAAATGCATTCTCCCACTCTACCAACTGAGTCCGTAGGAGATCCCTCTCCTACAAAGCCTCCCCAAGCTCCTCATCCCATCTCTAAAGTAGATCCTCCAATCATGCTATCTCAACATGATCCCTCACCTCCACACCCTCCGAGACTCCTAAGGCATAGGCATATCCGGGATGGTAGGCTGCTTCGGCTCCCACTACTCTAGGACGTCCTACGTATCCGGCTGCTCTGAAACCCCAAAATCATCCCCCCAAAGCTATCAACCTCCACCATGTCCGCATCCTCGAGCGGAGCCCCCCAACCCTCTCCCGATGCCTCTGCACCCTCACCACCTATGTCTCACCTCTGGACCCCCTAGAGGCCCCTCGCCTCACCATCGCCGCAACGTCCACCACTGGTCATACTCAACGGTCACCCCGACGTTGTCCATATCAGGGACATCGATCACAAGCATCCGACTCCTCACCCAACGGCTCGATGATCGGCCAAGCCAGAGTCCTCTCGTCGCCCCAACGTCGATAGATCAAGGGCTCACCAGGAAACCCCTAGTGCACCCCAAACTATCGTATCACTCGGACGTACGAGAAGTACTCCTACTCGGTCCCATGCCGCCCAATCAGCCATCTCCCCCTATGCACCCACCGAAGCCACTCTCCAACCTCAGGCCAGGCTGGACAGTCCCGATATGGGTGCCAGAACACCTCCCCTAGAGCAAGCCGAGCGAAGGCATCGACATAGTGCCCTACGACACCTACCCACCATCGACTCTACCCCTGCTCCTCAGACCGCCACCATAGAGCCGCATACCCTATCTCTCTATCCACCATCTCTGCCCGAGTAGTCCATGGCAAACCCTATGGCCGCTCCACAGCTATGTGCTGCCACCCCCAGCACTGCAATAGGTAGCTGCACCCAATCCCCTTTCACCTCCGATAGTGGACCTCGTACAACTCATCATAAAGCTATGCCAGAAGCATCTGTCCCCACCTCATAATCAAAGGTGCCTCCGTCGGACACTCGACCAATCTGAACACTACCTCCAGTAGGTTCCAAGGGAACCTCCTGAGGAGTCAAGCAACAACATGTTGGAGATGAGGGTCATCAATAATGCATGCCTCACCCCCAACACGCCCCTCTCTAGCCACCATCGCACCAAGATACCACCAATCAGGCAATCCCCTCTGCCCTCTCCACCGGACTATCCACCCCCATCTCCACCCCATGCCCGAAGCACCGTGTCAGCACTACCGTCCACTGATCATGCGGAGTAGTCCGAATAGGAAGCCCATCTATCAAAATCTGTAGAATCCGATAGACATCCTCAAGAGTCACCATCATCTCCCCTATTGGGAGATGAAAGGTATTAGTCTAAGGATCCCACAAGTTGATCAAGGCCATCAGATAGGCCCGATCCCCCACCATAGGCTCTAATCGAG
The DNA here is from genome assembly GCA_028583015.1 of Wollemia nobilis. Taxonomy (NCBI): domain Eukaryota; kingdom Viridiplantae; phylum Streptophyta; class Pinopsida; order Araucariales; family Araucariaceae; genus Wollemia; species Wollemia nobilis. Next base: position 7,575,141 of record JAQPPZ010002883.1, read on the forward strand.
TCACCTGCTTGAGCCCAAGGGCATCAAGCCACTCCCAGTCAACCACAGTCAGCGCCTCCCATGCTTCAAAGAACATCGTAGGCACACGGTACCGACTCTTCACAACCTGCAAAAGAAAACAAAACAAAAACATTAAAACATGACAAAATAAAACAAAAAATTGTACAACACTAAAACAAACATACACAATGTCTAAATACAAAAACATTTAATAAATGTACAACATACACATTACAAAATGCAAGTGTATACATTAATAAATAAACAAAAACAAAAAAAACAAAAAATTTACCTAGGGTTTTAACTCTAGTCAAACAAAAAACAAAAAAAAAAAAATTTCCTAGGGTTTTTAACTCTAGTATCAAACTGATAAATAAAAAAAAAATTCAAAAACAAATTTGTCAATTCCTAGGGTTTTTAACTCTAGTTCAAACTGATAAATAACACAAACAAAAAATTCAAAACACTTTGTCAGTTCCTAGGGTTTTTAACTCTAAATCAAATAAAAAAAAAAAAAAAAATCAAAAACAAATTAACCTAGGGTTTTCATCCTAGTCTAAACAAAAAACAAAAAAAAACACAAAAATAGTTAACCTAGGGTTTTCATCCTAGTCTAAACTGACAAAAAAAAAAATACAAAAAATAGTTAACCTAGGGTTTTCATCCTAGTCTAAACTGACAAAAAAACAAAAAAAAAGTTAACCTAGGGTTTTCATCCTAGTCTAAACTGACAAAAAAAAAAAATACAAAAACAGTTAACCTAGGGTTTTCATCCTAGTCTAAACTGACAAAAAAAAACAAATACAAACAAAATTAACCTAGGGTTTTCATCCTAGTCTAAAAAAAATAAAATAAAATAAAAAAATAAACTACAAAAAAAATCAAACAAAATAACAACTAGGGTTTCTAACTCTAGTTAAACAAAAATAAAAATTTAACCTAGGGTTTTCATTTTACTGTCAAACTAAAAAATACAACACACAATAAAATTTTTCAGTTCCTAGGGTTTAACATTCGTCTAAAACTGATAAACAACATAAAAACATTTTTTTACGCTAAGTTTTCAATCTTAGTTTAGACTAGGGTTTTCTTTTTTTAGCTTACAAAACACAAATTCACACAAACAACAAACATTTAACTAGGGTTTTCATTTTTTAAATTGAAAAACAAATACAAAAGAAAAAAAGAATTATGGTTTTAAACTGTAACACAAACCAAGCAAAATAAAGAGGAGGATCACTTACCGGTCTCGCTTCGGCTCCGCCACTTGATGATCCGGTCCGTGAACTCATGGTGTCCGAGAAATTTGAAAGCGCTTCGCTACGCGAACTCGACCACCTCCTCCTCACAGCTCCCAAACGCCAGGAAAAACAAATGCAAATGAGCCCAAAACCTAGTTTTGGCCCTTAAATAGGCTTTTAGGCCTGTAATCATTCCCCCTAGGATGAGCACTCTAGTTAGCACTCGTCCCACCCTGGGACGATTACTAAACTGGTATTCATCCCACCCAGGGACGATTACAGAGCAAGAAATTCAAAAACAACAAAAAATGCACCAAAATGCACAAAAAATAGCAATAAACTTGCCGAACAAAGGGGCCTTTGCGCCTGCAATTCTTGGCATGCAAAATAACTTTGGGGTCACAAATCCTCACTATCCTACTCCCTAAGAAGGCTACCATAGCCACCACTCCAGGAGGAGATTTTAGAATTTCATCCCCAAAACGTCACAAAAAGGGTCCAAACCCACCAAAAATAGCAATAAATTCAAAAGCCTTTTCTATTATTGGCATCAAAACTAATATTGGGGTCACAAATCCTCACTATCCTACTCCCTAAGAAGGCTACCATAGCCGGACCGCTCCACGGGAGGACGGATTTTTCAGAATTTCATCCCCAAATCATCACAAAAAGGGTCAAAACCCAACCAAAAATAGCAATAAAGGGGAAAACGGGAAAAACGTCACAAAAAGGGTCACAACCCACCAAAAATAGCAATAACATTGCCGAACGAAGGCGCCTTTGCGCCTGACATTCTTGGCATCCAAAATAGATGTTGGGGTCACAAATTGTCACTATCCTACTCCCTAAGAAGGCTACCATAGCCGGACCGCTCCACGGGAGGATGAATTTTTGACAATTTCAGCTCCAAAATGCGTCACAAAAAGGGTTCAAACCCACCAAAAATAGGTCAAAATGTTCAGAAATTGCATAAGCATTCAACGAAAAACAACTGAAGGCACCCTTACAAAAGTCATCTTGGGTCAAGCGACTCGTCACTTTTCTCATGTCGGTCATTCCCTCATCGATTCGTCGCTTGAGGGGGTAGTCACACTTAGTCACCAATCAACAAAAACACACCCAATCAAGGAAATGGCATGCATTCAAAGGATCATTGACAAAGACAATCATGCCCCTGCTTGGGGCAGCAAACAAGCAATAATCACAAGCTGATCAAACACTTGGCATTCTAGAATCATGAACTCAAGGTTCCCATAGACAAAAGGTTGCGCCCTTTGCCTATTCATGACTGAACAATGTCCAAGATCAAGTAACACCTCACTGAAAAAGGTTAACACTTGAATTAAGCTCCTTAGCTCGTCAGAAGCAAGGATTCAAGAATGCGTGCCCTTTCCATACTTGGGGCATCAAGAGTTGGTTAGGTTACTGAGAAACCCTAATCATTAGTGCTTTGGTTATCTATTTTTGCTCAGCACTGCGCCACGCACAACGCATCCCAAAAAGGGGCATCTGTAGACACCAAAACAACACCAATCCGATTATGTGACGACAAGCACTGATCGAATTGACATACATAGCCCCTAGGGCAGCCCCTAGAGGTTAAACAGTGGTCCTAACCACTCCCATAGTAGTTTGGAAGGTCAGAGGTCAATTTGGCACCTTTTTAGCACTTTGCTCCCTACTCGTCCCACCCTGGGACGATTACAAACTGGTATTCGTCCCACCCCGGGACGATTATCAGCATTCACCCCAGGGTGGGACGAATAGCAGGTTTGACTAGCAAAAAGTCAAACCTCGATAGGTCCACCACTTAACTGCACCTTCAGGGCATGCAATTGCGAGGAACGACTTCAAATCAAGGAGAGAGACTTCAGTCATGCATGCCTTGATTATGGAGGCCTCATGCAAGGAGACTCTAAATCGGGGAATAATATTTTCTCCCAAAATAGGGCAAGCAAGTCAAGTGGCGCCCTCGCATGCGCATTCAAAGAGAGAGACCCTAGGTCTATAAATTGGTGAGTCTTCTCACCCCAAAAAGAGAGAACAGAGAGGAGCATTTGGAGCAACGAAGTGCTGCCGAATTACATCCTCACCCATCGTTTGTGCTTTTACATCCTTGATCTCTCTTTTGGAAGGGAGGTTATTGGGTGATTATTGGAAGCGCAATCCGGACCCAAACCCAAACATTTGGCCACAATACCCCACCAAATTTTTTGACACAACCCCATAAGAGGTTTTGGACCCATCCCAAGTGGATTGGTGCCGAAACCGAGTCCCAAACGGTGGGCGTCCTGCCCCCGGGCCCCCCCCGCATCATTGTAGTTCTAATCGCCCCACCCCGGAGTGATTAGAAATCTGTGGTATATTTCCCTGATTTTTCTTTTGCATTTGATTCTAGGTTACTTACATATGCTTCTATTCAAGTTTCATGTGATTCTGACAAGTTTTGGCTGTGATTTTATCATTTCTCGCTTTCGCTAACATATAGGGAGCATCATCGGATATAGGGCGATCGAGGCCGAATTTGCAAAATCTGACCATCTGGGTCATCCCAAAATGCCCCGTTTTGTCTAACCCCAACTTTGTAGGTATTTTGGAGGCCTCTGGACTAGACATTTAGGAGGTGGCTTTCTGACAGGTTATGACAGTCCTAATCGTCCCACCCCGGAGCGATTAGAAATATGTGCAAGATTTCTTGACTGTTCCTTTTGCAGTGGCTTCCTGGTAATGTTTTATTGCTTCTATCAAATTTTTAGCTCATTCTGATATGTTTTAGTTATCATTTTAATTATTTTATGCATGCACTGACCGTAGGCCTTGGGGATCGCATGTTTCTCTCCATCCGTAGGTGCTACTAACCATTTACTGTTTCTCTGAACGTAGGATCTCGACACCGGAGGGGCAGCAAGGAACCATAGACATATTCACGCAAGCGGCGGTGACGTTTGGTCCGCCCATTTTCAATGTGGGCACGCGGAAGATCTCAAAGGGGAATATATCATTCATGGTGTAATCAAAATATGTCCGACGCTCCTAGCCCCTGAAAAGGGAGGAGACGTATTGTAACCCGATTTGGAGAAAATTAATAAAATAAAGGGCCACACTTTTACACTTGCTTTTAATCTCGTTTCATTTCGTTGGTTTTCCTTCTTTTCATGCATTCTCGTTCGTAGGACTTAGCGTTGCATTTCCCTTCTGTTTTGCTTCCGTATCCTCGTGCTTTCAACATGTTATGCATTCTTGAGACAATGGTTACCATTTTGAGTCAAATATAAGAATATAAGGCTTCAAATAAGCATTAGAGTCAAAAATTGCATAACTTCCATCAGACCCAAAATTTGCATAAGTTCCATCATTGAGTGACTATATAATCCATTCCTTTATCAATTGTAAACTATTTGGTATGAAGTTCCATGTCGATTATCCTTTGGCCAAGGTTATTTTCCTAAATAATTTCATTGCATGAAAGGAGACTATATATTTTTGAAGTAAAATTTTGGCCTATTTCTTTCCTTAATCTCTAAATAATCTCCACCCAATCTTTTTCCCTGCTGCCAAATTCAAAAGTTTGCAATTCCTCAAATCTATTCCTCCAATATTATTTCCCATGCAAATCCTATCCCACTTATAAAGAGGAAACCTAAAAATCTCCTCACAACCTTTCCAAAGAAAGTATATTTGAATTTTATCAATTTTCTAATGCTATACCTACTGGCAATATTGAAAATATCATCATATAAATAGACATGGATTGCAATTTAGAACGTACGAGTTGTAGCCTTCTTTCCAGGGTTAAAATCTTACCTTTCCAACCTGCCAAAAAATCTTTCATTCTATCCAAAAGAGATATCCAAAGCTCTTTTTTATTTTCTTTATGAGGCTAAGGAATACATGAATAGTTTTATGAAAAAAAATTCAATTTTAATATTCATAATAATTTGTTGTAAATCTAGGGCAGTATTAATGAAAAAATCTAAGGTTGTGTAGTATTAACCAGCTATCCAATAGCCTCTTAATACCATGCCAATATTTATTTAAACTCCATGGCCTCACTAAGGGATGGCCCAAAGAAAAAGTGTCATTAACAAATTGGAGATGAGACCCTCACTAAGGGATGGCCCAAGGAAAAAGTATCATTAAAAAATTGGAGATGAGACTCAAAGGGACCATGTTTGCAACATGAATACCTTTGATTTTTTTCTTCCATTTTTGCCTTTAAGAAACATCTCCCTAATGCTTTTGCAAGAATAATAAATAGATAAGTATATGGAGGATCACCTTGATGAAGTCCACAAGATGACTTGAAGTAACTAGCAAGAGAACCATTGATAAAAAAAAAGAAACATTTGCAGTGCTATAACAACATTGAATCCATTCACACCAACTATAATCAAAGCAAAAATTTCTAATAATAGCATGTAGAAAATTCTAGGAAATCCTATCATATGCTTTGTTCATATCTAATTTTATAAGTATACCTAGATTTCATGGAGTGAAGAGAAGGTATGGCCTCCTATTCAATAATTATACCATCAAGAATTTGTTTACCATGAACAAAATCACCTTGGTCATCTAAGATAACACAACCTAGTCAACTTGTTTTCCATAAATTTTGAAGTAATATTATAAATCATATTTCAAAGGCTTATTACATAAAAAATATCAAAATCTCTTTTCTCACATTTGTTGGGAAGCAACACAATAAAAGTGATATTTATCTCACTTATTATAGTCTTCCTTTTTTAAGCCTCTTCAATTGCAACTAACATAACATTCTTTAATAAATACCAAAACAATTGAGAGAAAAATGAATGAAATCCATAAGGGCTAGGTGCCTTGTTCGGGCAGAAAGAGAAAATTGCTTCATGGAGCTCCTCCATAGATATCTTGTTCATCAAGCTTTAATTTTTCCTAGTGCGATAACTGATGGAATATTTTACAAAATATTATCTTGTGCCTCCTTATCTTTTCTAGTATCTCACTAAATATTTTTGAAATAATTAATTGATTCCTTATAACTTTTTTATCCTCAATATTTCTTCCATCTAGAGTCAAAATACTTTTAATGTGACAAAAAAACTTGTTCTCATTGTGGCATGCATATTTTTTTGTATTTATATCTCCTTCCTTGATCCATTTCTCTCTATTTTTTTGAAACCAATATGACTCCTATTTCAATGTATTATGATACTAATAAAGTAATTGCTTTTCTTTCATATAAGAATCTTGATCCATTCCATTATTTCTACCACATCTTGTAAATTTTTGAGCTTGGATTCAATTTTATTTTCTTTAAAAATATTTAGTATGCCAAATATTCATTTTATCCTTTAAATATTTCATCTTCTTAACAAATCTCTACATACATGATACTTCAAATTTTGACTCATCCAACCATAAGATAATTATCTTAAAAAATCAAGATCTTAGAGCCATATAGATTTGAAGCAAAATGAATTTGGATGACCATTATCAGGTAAAATACAAGCTAAAAGAATGGTTTTGTGATATGATCTTGCTTGCAATAAAATATTTGAAGAGATTGTATATTATTTTTGCAACCATCTATTGGATAACAAGAATCTATCCAATATTTTTGTTACATGAGTTTACCTTGTGTGTCTATTATATCATGTATAATAAGAAATTGAAGAACTAACATCCCAAAGTTCATTTGAATTGACAAATAAATAAAAATATTGCATTGATTTAGACCATCCTAGAATACCATTCTTCATTTTCAAAGGATATAGAACAGTGTTAAAATAACCTCCAATAATCTATAGATCATAATAAATCATCATTGTATTTCACAAAATTATGCTAAGGTCCTTCCAACATCATTCATGAGGATGAACTATAGTTGAAGCATATAAATTTATTACCTCAAATTTTATGTCTTCCTCTTTCATATAAAATAATCTAGCAGCCTAATTACCTTTTGTTTCTAATAATTTCTCATCCCATTTGCATTTGTCTCATTTATTGAAATATTGCCTGAAGATCTTGTGAAAGAAGTTGCTAGAAAATCATCCATCTTCCAAATCTTCTTAAAAGCATCCTTACATTCCTTACTACTTAATTTTATTTATTGTATTAAAATAAACTCAAGACCATAAAAACTTATTAATTCATTGATAAATATTGTTTTAGAGTTCTTATTCATATCCTTAATATTCCATGACATCATTTTCATCATCAAAACTTTTTATTTTTATTAGTGGGATTAGCCCCACTTCTTGTTAACATCTTCAATATATGTTTGGGCTTCTTTTTCCCTTTGTTCCTACTTTGATGGCGCTCCTCTCATTTTTCCATTCCCACCAACACCCTCATCTTCATCAATCTCTTATATTTTTTCATATTGTTAATAATGAGACTTATCTTCTAAAGGTTTATTTTACCCTAAAAAATCTAAAGTGTGATGGATTTTTAAGCCTTGATACTACCACAAATATCACAGATTATATATAATGGGATCAAATATAATATAGCCATAATATAATAATGTCAAAATAATAAAAAGATTAGGATATGATATTAATAATAAGGTGCAAGTATATGATATTAATTATCATGACTAAATATGAATGTATATGATTCTTGCTTATGGAGTATTGTCTCCATAATATAGCCATAGTAGTGTGACTCTTTGTATACTTGATTATTCCTTTTCATATCCCAAGTCTCATGACTTGCCACTTGACACTTGTATACTTGATAAACACTTGACTCTATGTTGTATGTACACCTATACATGACTCTTACACTTCTATAACTTGCACATTTATCCTATAATACTTGTGCACATCTTTACATTACATATTGTTCTCATACATACATTTGTGCATATAGACTCAACTTGCACACTAATTCACAGGACACTTGTAAATTTCCTGCACATTCACACTTACATAAAAAGGGATATATAACACACACTCTAAACTATAACAAAATACTAATCTATTATTTACAAATGTACCATGAAGATACCATGTGGCTACATTAGCATGTACCAAACAATGTAATATACTCCAAAAAAGTGCAAGGAATAACTTCATTAGCATTTTATTCTGTATGTTTTCCTAAAAACCCTAAAGTATATAGATGACCCTCCATGGTCATTACTTTCTTATATTGACCTAGAAACCCTAAACTTCCTTGTATATCCTCCATATAATTTTATTTATTATACTTCTCTTGAAACCCTAAAGTGCAATGAATATACTATGCACTACTTTCACTTTTATTGTAAGGAGAAGAATCTATGCTCCTTGAGGTAAATAAAAATGATCTACCTAGATTAAGCTTGATATTATTCACCTAATTTACTTTAAAATTCTCCTTATTGACTTATTTTGCATTAAAATTTTCCTCTCCTTCTTCCTTTGCACCTTTATCTCCTATATTTGAACTTGTGGATTATTCTTCATCATTCCTCATGTCATTTTTTCTTCTAATGGTTGATTCGAGTGAACTATAATGGCCTTTGTTGTTTGAAAATTTAGTAGGGTTTCTATTGCCACTTTCTTAGGAGTGGAAAATATTTGATTTGACCTAACTTATCATATGATATGATATCTTTGTTTTATTTTTTATTTTCCCTTATGCCAAAAAATTTCCATATTTTTCTCCATCATTTTCACTTTTCAATATCTATCCATGTGTATATATTTGCAACATCAAACACAATATTTTCATAATCCACTTGTTGATCTCATTATCTTGTTTCATATTTAATATAAATGGACTATGGTAAAGGTTTTTAAATATCCATGGAAACACATATTCAAGTGTATTCAACATACCTTCATACCTTCTCTCCTTAGTAGTTGGTCCCTCTTGGATGAATTCACCTAGAGTATTATCAATATTCTTCAGAACCTCCTTATTGATGAGTTGATAAGGAAGTCCAAAAATCCTAATCTATATTGGAAGCATTTTAATAATCTCTATTCCCATAGAAAAATTCTCACTCCAAGGTCTCAAATATAATGCATATTTTTCCCTAAACCAAGGGCCTCGATCCATTATATCATCCCTTATTTTTGAACTAGAGAAAATAATGAAAATAAATCCTTTTGGAACAAAATTCATGAAGTAATTTGAATTCAATCTTCACTTCCACCTAATGTAATTTTGAATCTCATAAAAAAATAGCTATTATCTGTGGAAAATACATATTAACCCTCTGGTTTTAAAAATAATTATATCATACTCAACCATCTCATCTTTGACAATCACTTTTTGTGTAGTATCTGCTACAAGGATAGGGTTTTCCATAGATTTGCTCTTTTTTTTAGCACTAACTAGGGTATCCATACTTCCAACTAAGGCATATTTACTTCCAACTAGGCCATCCTTACCTACAATAGGACATTAAAAAAACTTTAACCCTTAGATAGACCTCACATCCTCAACACTCTTTTCTATGTCATGCCTTATGACTTGACCTATGGATCCATGTGATGTGGCTTATTCCTTTATCCCTTCATAAATAACTTAAATAAAAATACTAGGATAAGATTGATCATATTGTGGTCAACACCAATTCCTTATCCTATTGCTAGGCAATTGATATTGAGAACCCTAAGGCTCATTCTTTTCCTTATCTCATCTCTTGAGCCATCTTCTTCTTCCTATCATCCTTCAATCATTAATGTGTTAAGGTATCTCACCTTAAGTAGTCCATCTAGCAATGAATTTAAAGGTCAAGCCTCTATTCTCACCAACCTTAACATAAATAATAAAGATAATAATCAATTTTTCTAGACCTAGCCAATCTTCCTCGATCTCGTTGAACAATAGTCTTAACTTTTAGTAATAAGGATGAAAAAATGGAAATCAAAATTTGTTCCTTTATTTGTGTTAGTATTGATAATGATTAGAAAATGCATGGTAGTAACCTTCTCTTGGCTAAGTAATGGTATGGTTCATGATTCTTGATAAAATCACATTCTATTATAAAATAAAATAAAAATTAGTGTGAGATATTAAGGTAAAGGACTAGGCTTGTATGAGCAGGGCATCAAAGAGCCCCTATGGGAAAAATCCTAGTTAAGATGCTACATGAAATGTTATATCCCTAGCCATAGTTATCCTTTTATCCCTTATTCTTCATCTAACAACAAAAATGAAGTCATCCTTCCCAATCCTAAGTCTCATGGTGACACCATTTATATAAATAGATTGCATTGGAATGAGAAGGATGACAATAGGCCATCTCTCCTCATAGATCCTTGCTTATCATAATTTATACCATTTGTTAATAATCGTATCCTATATCAAGTTGATTGATGAATAAGATAACTATGAGAAAAATGACATACTAATTGATCATCTTAAAGATGTTCCTTTAGAATATTTAAGCCAAACCAACTTCTACTTTAGTGGATATTTTTCCTAGATTATGATTTTTTTCTTATCATAGTTGAATTACAATCAACCATCCATAGATGTTGTAAATATTGGGATCATAGGAGTGTTGGTTTTACCCCATAAATTGGAGGACATATCATATTCAAATTAAAGAAATTATGGACATTAATATTAGGACTTCTAAAGATCCTAGTATCCTTAAGCTAGGTAAATTCTTGATCCTAATTGACCATGAGGAATACATGAAGCTTTAGGCCTAGTTTAGTGATATATTTCTTGGTCCTATTCCAATATGTTAGATGATCCTTCCCTTATTGTCCACAACCCAGTCATCACTCCTAATACAATACCTATAATATAAAAATTACAAATAAAAGCTTATGAAAATTATTTTGCTAGTCAAATAGGAGTTTCAAAAATACATTGATGTTAGATTCATCATAGTTATTCACTATTATGATTGGATCTATAATGTTATCCTTATTGTCAATAAAACAAGTAACATTAGAGTCTACAAAAATAATTAGGATATCAATAAAGCATATGCTAAGAATGACTTCCCATTTCCTAACATCAACATAATAATTGATTTTAATGTAGTATGTAGTATTGTATTTGATGAATGGATTCTCACATTATAATCATATAAAAATCACTCATAAGTACCAAGCTAAAAAACCATTCACCATCCCATGGAGAACTTTCTACCATGAAGTCATCCCTTTTGGATTAAAAATATAGGAATTACCTATTAGCAATCCATGACATACATCTTTTGTGACATGATGCATACCACCATGGAAGACTATGTCAATGATGTTCACGTGAGGCTCTTATCCCTTCTTCTTCATTAAAGAGGCTAACTAGAATCCATGTATTTAGCCTCAATCAATAGATCCCAAGTGTCCATGTTCATCCTAAACTATATCTTTAGTCATTAAGACATCCTATCCATGCAAATTTTTGACAATATAAAATCCTTCAATCATAAGGATATGGAAAAAAATTGTGCTAAATACAAGTATTAACACATATGGTCTATGTATTACTATCCTCAATGCACTGGCCAAGCTAAACCTTCTAATAAGACTCTTGTAAATTTTTTTATGAAGCTCATTAGTGAAATTGGTTGAAATTGGCATATTCAACTTTGTCCTAATTGGTGGACCTATTGTCTTAGTTTCTAAAATCCCAATAGAGCAACATACTATGCTTTGGTTTATATAACTAATGTCATATTTCCTTTTGACCTTTAGGTACCTTGTATATTTTCAGGACTCCTATATTGGTGAGGAATATCATCTTGGTCACCTTTGCTATTATATTTTATTTATAAAAAGTTGATTCATGCCCTAGAGAGCCTATAAGTCTATGAACAAAGGCTTAAGCATCCCAATACCAAAAATGTATGCTCTCACTCCTTGAAAGTTGGTGATCTTGTTCTTGAATACAATCAAAAGAATACCAATTCCAAAACTTAGCTCAAAGGTAAGTTTGATCCTAACTGGCTAGGTCCATTCATCATAACCGCTAGGTTTGATTTAGGTGGACTACCTTCCCATGCTTGATGGAAAAGAGCTCAAACAACCAATAAATATAATGTATCTTAAAAGTTATTACATTTAAGTCTATGTTGGTTGCGTTTTTCTTTGAGTTTCTTGTAATTTCTTATTTACATCTTGTTTGATTTCATATCTTATTACATGCACATGCTTGTATGTGTTTATATTGCTTGTTGCATCTCAAATCAGGTACCCATGATGATATGTAAATAATGATGTCAATAAATATAGTTCATTATATTATTACATTAGGTGATGAGGTGAGCAAATTCTTCTAGTCACATATTTGCAAATCAAACCAAAATTTGTATAATCATCTACCTTTATCATTCATTTGTAGCTTTCTATCTAGCTCAATATAGTTTGTCTCAAACCATATCAATCAAAACCTTCCAAACTCTAACTCTCTTGTTGCATGAAGAATATTACAAATTTATCAAGTGTTAATAGCAAAATCAAATCAAATTATTCTATCTCATCAATCACTACATAACGAATAATGCAAAATTTTCAAGTGTTAATAGTCCCATCAATCTTATTATTTATTGATTTTCATGCACCACCTTATGTGGGGATAACTATTCAATAACAAACTTATATTTTCAATTGTGGGATTCATTTATTCCTAAACTAATCAATAATAATTCCTCTATAACACTTCCCTATGAGTTAAATCAATTCAAGAAAAAATCCTTTAAGAATTTATTTAAAGAAAAAACATAATTTTTTTAGCCATCTACTTAAAGTGAAATCTCAAATCAAAATTCTTACATGTAAATTAGAATTCCTTTATGAATTTGTTTAAAATAAAATCAAAAGTCCTCTAAGTATTTTTTAAATGTAAATCAAAAGTCTTGTAGGTAGGATAGAATTTCTTTAGATGCTTATATATTGGAAAATCTTTTTTTTCATGCTTGTACATATCTTTGTATCATATAAAACTAACCAAGTCCTTTGGAAAACACTAACAAAAGTCCCTTGGAAAAATATCCCTTGATATCTATCTATCTATATATATATAGTTGTAGTGTAAAAACACCCTCTTGGGAGCACATCCATGCATTCTTTACATCATGCATCTCTCATTACTCAATCATTTAACCATATTTTATCTTCTAAGAAAATATTTTAATCATTGTTAATTAACATTTAAAAGGACATTTCATCCTAAAATTAATCTAGGAACATATAATCCTAAGATATTTACTCACTAAACTAGTGTGGACCATATCAAGTCAACTTTCCTTGATCAATTTGATTTTCCCTCCAAAACTCAAGGGGGACACCAAGTAGTGACAATATTTAATGCTATCCAAAATATAATTTTAACATAATTTCTAAGCAAACAATCATAGCATCAATCATATAACATCATTGATCATAATCAGTAGAAAATATTCTTATCTCAAAATTATGGTATCTATGATGATTTTTTATGCATTTATTATGCAATAAATACATAAAAATGGAACATAAAAATGGATAAAGATAGACACCCAATTTTACATGCAAGTCTAATCTTCAAGTTCACCAATCTCTTCATCAATCAACCTTTCAATAATCCAAATTGAATAAACCTTCCTTGTGCCTAAATTTAGAGTATATATTTCTCTAAAAAGCAATAGCATTGGGGCATGAGCAATAGTGTTGGAAGTGGTATCACGATCTAGTAACACTTTTGCTAAATATTTAATTTTTGACTTCCAATGGTCATTATAAAAAAGTGTCATTGATGTTATTGCCTCCTAAAAAATCAAGAAAATTGGCTTCCCTTCTATTTCAAGTAGTCCATCATTAATGAACCAAATCCTCAAAACTTGATCCACAACATTTGCAAGGAATTTTGAACCTAAAAATTACCATTCTCATGTTCTTTCATTAATGACTTCTTGATATCATTTTAAATTCTTGTCTTCTATAATTTTTTCATTTTTAACATAATTTTTCCCCCAAGGATCCATGGTTATCTATAAAAGTAGCACCTCATTTGAAAACTTCATCAATAGTTTTACAGTCATAAAGATTTACCAAAATATCTCTAGAATCATAATCATTTTAGCATTTTGTATAGCAATATTATGTATAAATATTGTCGTAATATTGTGAATGCCATACATGCAATCACTTAATCTCTTGTTCTCTCAAGCATCCAATCAAGTTTCCAATCAAGTTCTCAAGCAATCATGAAGCATCAAGCCCATAAGCTTAAGCATTCAATTGGCATCAACAAGTAATATAACAAGCTTTCAACAAGAGAAAAGCAACCTTATTTCTTTAGTTATGCCATATCCCTTTCTTTGCTTTTAGCTCTTCAATATACTTCTACCTCTAAGATTTACTTTATTATACTTAGAATAATTCTTTCATTTGGATTTGCATATAAATAGTCTCACATTTTTGTCATTTAATCTTCATTTAAAATAAGTAAATATGTGTTTTCATATTATTTAGCAAGGCCCCTATACTCTCAAGTTATATTAATTGATCATAGTCATCATAATTATAGATTATCATGCATTTAATCTTATTGTTTTATTCTTAGATGCAAAAGTATCATCATATTGTAGGTTGGTGTAGTTATTGCACTCTAGTTTATATAGATGAAAATCATCAACATTGAGTAAAAGTGTTGATGACAATATCACTATCAAGTAGTTCTTTTATTATCTGGAATTTTTTTCAAGGACTCTATCAATTTGTCATTTCTATCTATGTAAAAAAGGGTTTGATTTTTATTCATGGAAGTCTAACTAACCTCTACTAGCATAAGTAGGCCCCTCTATCACTAACTATGTTTTTTTTATTTATTTATAGGTCAAGGGATAACATCATTGACAAGCAATAGTGTCAACGATGCTTCTATAGATTGGAAGCACTTTTGTATCTATGGTAGAAACATGTCATTATACCCCTAATATTTATCATTTAAGCATTGAGGATTTAAATTGTATTTATTATCTATGTATATTAGGTTTTGGTTTTTATTTTTTAGTAAAATAGACAAAATGAAAATAAATAACCAACTAGTATTAATTATATAAGAGATCAATCTAATATTGAAGCTTCAATTTTAATAAAAAGTGCATGTAGCTACATATTAGTCTTTTTTGCATCTTCTTGCACACTTACATCTCAAAAACAAATAGTTATGTCTTTCCTTATTATAACCAAACGAGCATTCAAATCATAAACATTATATTTTTTATTTAATAGGCAAGTGAATGTGAGCGTTTGATCTATGTTGATTGCAAGCAACTCCAAAGGTTGTTTTTCAGGGCCTTTGGGCCCTAGCGACCAACATGTTTATGATTTCTACTAAATATTTTAGGGGGATATTTTGTAGGGGATCCAATATGGTTAAGAAATATATCTTTCAATAGATATTCATTCCAAGAAAATGTATGATTTCCAAACATATCCCTAAGATCTTAGGAATGTCCCCCAAAACAAATCCACTATAAAAAACCCTTTCAAGAGCAAGAATTTCAACAAATCAGCCCTGAAAATTAATTTTAGGGATGTCCTCTATGGTGGATAGCCTTCACGTAATGGTAACATTAATATTAGATCTTCCTATAAACCTCTAAGAATTCCTAAGATTGATCCTAGGAAAATTGAGTGGGGATGTCTTAGGACAGATGATGGAACTCCAATTGTTAAGCTAGATATGGGTGACATTTAAAATGACATAGAAGATCTGGGAAAAAAATACTAATTTATCATTTCTTGGGAATTCATCCAAGCCTATCTACTTTTAAAGTTTGGGTTGCAAAAAACTAGAAAACAAAATGTTAGTTACAAATTTTTGTTTATCCAAATGGTTATTTTCTTATTTTATTTGCTAATAATGAAGATAGAGAAAAAAAAATTCAAGGGGGTCTTTGGTTATTTGAAATTATGGGGTTTTTCATGAAGCCTTGGCATACTAAATTTAGAACCAAAAAATAGATGTCTTCTACATATTCTGTGTGGGTTAGACTCTTTCACCCCTAGTTGAATTTTGAAATTTGACTATTTTTTCTTCAATTATAAACTCTTTGGGAACTTTTATGATGGTTTTTTATTGTACTAACACATTTAAACATATTTCTATGCTTATATTTGTGTTTTAATAGATTTTGACAAACCCCTACCTGAAAAGATCCCATTACAATATGGGGAGGACACTTGGGAGCACGTGGTGGACTATAAGAACATTAATTTTCATTACGAAATTTGCCATGAATATTTATTTGGGTCATGTCTTACCAAATAAAATTC
Organism: Wollemia nobilis; assembly: GCA_028583015.1. Lineage (NCBI taxonomy): Eukaryota > Viridiplantae > Streptophyta > Pinopsida > Araucariales > Araucariaceae > Wollemia > Wollemia nobilis. The sequence continues at coordinate 7,591,582 of JAQPPZ010002883.1, forward strand.
CAAATAAAAAAAAATAAGATATAAACGTAGTAGGTTTCCAAATACCTAAGAAGAAGAACACTTAGAAAAAACCATTTATGAAGGATCAATTGAAGTTATCAGCTAATATGCTTGAAACTATTTCCACAAATGATGTCCTAGGTGAGGAAGAGGAAATAATGGAGATTCAAATATTAGAAATATAATTTAAATATGTAGGGAAGGACTCAGAGAAAAACTAGCAAATCAAAGATTTTTAAAAGAAAAAAAGGCAAAAATATACACAAGGAAAACAATCTTTTATGTGTTTAGAATTTAAATAATGTAGGTCCCAAGATAGACTCTATTGAACCTTCCTGTAATACTTTGGATTCGTACAAGCGTTCTTCAAGATCAGAAGCCATTCCAGATTCAATTAGGGTAAATCAAGAAACAAGGAAAAAATATTGAATATGGATTCTAACCAAAAGGTAGGTCGCAAGACCAATAAACATCATATGGTAAAATATGGTGAAAATATTGTAGTGGAAGGTAAAATTAATGCCCTTACCAACTTCTTTAGCCCTGGTATTTTTGAATATCATCACTTGGAATATTAGAGGACTCAAAGGGAGTCTTTCAAAACAAAATTAAATTAGAAGAATGATTTAGATAAACAGTCCACATCTTATTTTCCTTTAGGAAAAAAATATGTTTATAGAGGAAATGGAATCAGTTGCTAGTAAAATCTAGCCAATTGGAAAAGTTGCTTCCATTAGTTCCTAGGAGAATTTTGGTGGTATTGCTTTGGGACCCAAAAGAGGTATTTATTCACCATATGGTTGGAAGTTTGTGTCTTTTGGTTGTATATATTCAAAGTAGATATTCTAACCAAATTATGCTTTGCATAACTATTTATGCGCTAACTACTTATATGGTTTCACAAAGAGTATACGTATAGATGAAATTAGACTCATAACTCAGTTAAAGGAATGGGAAAAAATATAATAACTCTTATGGAAGCAAAAATCTAGGATCCAATGGCTCAAAGGAGATCGAAACATAGATTTCTTCAACAAATCTCTTCTAGCTTGAAGATATCACAACTTTATTTCTTTCTTGAAATCAAATTCTAGAGATGTTGTCTACACTTGGAATGGTATGAACTCTATTGTTGTTAATTACTTTGGAATAATTGGGATGGAATAATTACCTTTGTAAAATCAATCCTTAAAGCTATACCTATTTATGTTTTTGTTGTGTTGAATATCCCAAAGACAATTCTTTGAAAATTCAATCAAATCAATCATTGATTCCTCTATAAATCATTTTTTTTTTGTGTTGAATATCCCAAAGGTAGTTCTTCGAGAATCAAATCAAATTAATTATTGATTCCTGTATTGATTCTTTGATAATTGGATAAAATCAATCATTGGGTCTTGGTGATATGGGATACTTTATGCCTTCCCAAGAATGAAGGGGATTTCAGTCTACTATTAATAATAATAAAACTTTAGTTGCTAAATTATATTGGGATATTTTGCATAACCCTAATGCTCTTTGGGCCAAAAATCTTCATGCTAAATATGCTAAGAACCAAAGTCTTGAAGACCTTGTTTGCTATCAATTGTCTACCAAAGGCTATCCTATTTTAGTTGTTCTTAATACTGGAGAAATTTTGATAAAGCAAAAGTTGTTTTTAATCATTCATAATGGTCAATAGGTAATTTTTTAAACAAATTCTTTGTATGGTCACCAACCTTTGATTACTTAGTTTTATGATTGGATACCTTGGATGGAGGAGCTTCACTGATCTAACTGGATAAAGGTAGGCAATTACTATCGGTACCATATTGAATTCAGTGGTTGTTAGATATTGGATCCATATTGATGAATGACCTATTAAAATGGTCAAAATGCATAGAAAATACATTCAAATCATCCTTGATGTGAGATATCTCTCTCTTGGTACCATAATAAAAAAATTGGATAGAACAACACTACTAAGGGTGAGTATTCAGTTGCTCAAGTTTATTTGACCTTATGCCATAATAATTACAACCAATCATATGCTATATTTACTCAGTTGTGGGCTCAAAATATCTGGCCTAAGATGAAGTTATTTATTTGGATTTAGTTGCATTGTAGGGTGCTAATTGATGAGTAACTTATGAAACATGGTTTTCATGGTCCTTTTTGATACAAAATATGTGGAGAGAATGTGGAAAATCTCAATCATATTTTCATTGAGTGTGCCTTAGCCTAATGAGGAGAATGACCATCTTACTAGGCTTATAGTGGTCTAATTTTTTTCTTTTGAACAAATTTGGAGGTATTGGCCTAAACAAAAGGGTTTTGATCATTTTATTAGGCAGTTAGTTTGGATGGGTTCTACCATTCTATCTTGGAATATTTGGAAGGAAAGAAACAACCAAATTTTTAATCAGGAAAGGGATTAAATTCACTATATTGGGTAAAATACCATTGCTGAAGTAGTTGAACCGGTCCAGCAACTCCTTAACTACCACCAAAATGCCCACCAAAGATGGGATCAAGTGATGCAAAGATTGAAGATTAACTCTTATAAGATAAACCAACTTAAATGGAATGTGAGTAATTAAAATATGGATAGAACAAGGTATTGGAAGCCTCCTCTTAATAATTTTGGAAAAATCAATACCAATGAAGACTCTAGAGGAACCCTAGAAGAGCTAGTGTGGGAGGAATTGATAGACTTTTAGATGATTCCTTGGTTTTTACTTTTGTTGAGAATTTGAGTATCCTTTCCAATAACCTTGGTGAGGGGTGTGGTATCCTTAGAGCCCTTTGAGAAGCTGCTAAGGTTGGATGTAAAAATGTTGTTGAATCTGACTCTCAAGTCATGATTAATTTATTGAAGACTCCTTCTAAGAATTATAAGGTTGATTGAAGAATAAAAAATTGTTGAGAAGATTCAATTAATCTAGATGGGCTTTTTAAAAGTTGAATACAATCATATGGTTATAGAATAGGATAGGAGTGATGATGCTTTAGCTAATTAGGCATTGGACAAAGGTGATCTTACTTACTACGACCATCCTACTAAATGGTTGGCTTCACAAATAAGGAAAGATATTCTTTCTATCCTTTCATTGAATGGCTCTAATACTTGTGGTACCTAGAACCTTTTTACTTTGTTTTTGCTTCTCTTTGGTTAGGGTATTTTAGTTCCCTAGCCCAGACAGTTCATTCTTATATTTTCTCTATTGAATATTACCTATAAAGCCTTTTGGTCTAGAAAGGTCAAAGTTGTATTCTATTTTTTCCTTCTTTTTAGTTTTTTTTGTGTTGTTTTGAATTGGTCTTGTTCTATTTTGTTTTTTTTTGGTGTTTTTGGTATTTTTGTAGTTTCTCTATTTTTTTTTAGTGTTTGTGTGTTGTTTTGTGGTTTCTATATTTTTTTGTGTGTTTTGTGTTTTGTGCTTTTTTTTTTTGAAAAAATTGAAAAAACTTGTATTAAAACAAAGATCAGTTACAAATGGGAGTAGACACATCCCAGCCGAGAACAAAGAAACATGATTACAAGGCACGAAAACGCGACACTTTCCACCGCAGACCGCAAAAAGTCAACAAGGCACGAAAACGCGACATGTCGCGAAATCGCGACATGTCGCGATATCGCGACAAGCAAACCATCCATGGCCGCGCCAGAGCAACAAGTCGCGAAATCGTGACATGTCGCGATATCGCGACAGCCTGCCCCGCGGCGCCTATTCACCAAAAGTGTCACGAAATCGCGACGGCTTTTCCCCTTGGCGCCCAATCACCAAAAGTGTCGCGATATCGCGACGAGTTTTCCCAATGGCGCCTATTCTCCAAAAGTGTCGCGATATCGCGACGAGTTTTCCCAATGGCGCCCATTCTCCAAAAGTGTCGCGATATCGCGACGAGTTTTCCCCTTGGCGCCCATTCTTCAAAAGTGTCGCGATATCGCGACGACTTTTCCAAATGGCGCCTATTCTCCAAAAGTGTCGCGAAATCGCGACGAGTTTTCCCCTCGGCGCCCATTCTTCAAAAGTGTCGCGATATCGCGACGAGTTTTCCACTTGGCGCCCATTCTTCAAAAGTGTCGCGATATCGCGACGATTTTTCCCCATGGCGCCTATTCGCCAAAAATGTCGCGATATCGCGACGAGTTTTCCCCTTGGCGCCCATTCTTCAAAAGTGTCGCGATATCGCGACGAGTTATCCCCTTGGTGCCCATTCTTCAAAAGTGTCGCGATATCGCGATGACTTTTCCCCTTGGTGCCAATTCTCCAAAAATGTCGCGATATCGCGACAACTTTTCCCCTTGGCGCCCATTCTCCAAAAGTGTCACGAAATCGCGATGACTTTTCCCCTTGGCGCTCATTCTCCAAAAGTGTCACGATATCGCGACGTCTTTTCCCCAAGGCGCCAATTCTCCAAAAGTGTCGCGATATCGCGACGATTTTTCCCTTTGGCGCCCATTCTTCAAAAGTGTCACGAAATCGCGACGGCTTTTCCCCTTGGCTCCTATTCTCCAAAAGTGTCGCGATATCGCGACGATTATCCCCCTTGGCGCCCATTCTCCAAAAGTGTCACGAAATCATGATAGCTTCCAACCAAAGGCCGCGACGACGCAACAGGTCACGAAATCATGACAGCTTCCCTCCAAAGGCCGCGATGGTGCAACAGGTCACGAAATCATGACAACTTCTCTCCAAAGGCCACGATGGCGCAACATGTCGCGATGTCGTGACAGCTTCCCTCCAAAGGCCGCGATGGCGCAACATGTCGCGATATCGCGACAACTTCCCTCCAAAGGCCGCGACGGTGCAACAGGTCATGATATCGTGACAAAAACCACCCTTAGCATTATCTTTGCTCATTGTCTCAAGGATCGTTCAAGACCCTGCCTAATCACTTCATCCTCCAAAGGCATGTCACTGTGCAACTGCACCCCTACCTCTTTCTCAGCACCCATCTTCGCAAGGAAATCGGCTGCTTTATTTAAATCTCTACTCACATAGACGGGGATCACATCATCTAATTCCCTCCATAGTTCCTTGATTTGAGAGACCAGAATCCGCAACCTCCATGCTTTCGAAGCAAAGTTCCTCATGCAGTCTAGAGCGCCAACCAGAATTTGAGAATCAGACTCGAGAATTATCCTCCTGTGGCCCTGATTAACAGCCCAGATGGAAGCAGATTTGATAGCAATGGCTTCTGCTTCATTGTTTGTGGCTCTTCCCAGACCTTGCAGTTCCCAATAGAGCACTGAACCAGCATGATCCCGACAAACTACACCAATTTCGGCACTACCCGGATTGCCTTTTGCAGCTCCATCAGTATTGATTTTGATCCAACCTTCTGGGGGAGGTTTCCAGCTAGCTCTGTCCTGTCTCTCTTGCTCTTCAGCTCCCTCTTCCAGTGGCCCAGGACCAACCTGATTTTCCTCTTCAGCATAGATGGCAACCGTTTTCGTGACTTTGCTCCAGATGACCTGCCAAACTCCATCTAGCGAGGAGAAAGTTTCTCTAAAAATACGAGCATTTCTCTCCAACCACACCTGCCACCAGATGAAAAGTAAGCCAAGCTCCCAACCAATTCGAAGAGCTTTAGATTTAAATCTACCTCTCTTCCATCTTTCCCAAATATTGGTCCGAGTCAGATCACCATTAGCCTGGAGTTTATAGTGAGAGAACCAACGCTTCCAAATCTGACGCGTGAAAGGGCACTCAAACATCAGATGATCAGCTGTTTCCTCGTTCTTGTGGCATAATACACACTGAGATGGACCGATGATTCCTCTACTTCTGAGATTGTCAAAAGTGAGAATTCCATTGTGCATAAACTGCCAGGCAAAGAAATTCACTTTCGGCCAGCCCTTGGAATGCCATATCTTCCTCCAATCTTGAACCGAAAATGAATGTGGGGGAGGCTCTGGGAGGATCTTATCGTATCCGTCCTTCACTGTATATACCCCAAGGTTCCCATAGCCCCAAGCTAATTCATCCTCCTCGTCTCTCCCTGTGAGAAACCTTTCTGTCAAGATTTTGGTCAAGATGGGTGCCAGCTCCGGAGGGATTGTAATTGGCCACTCCTCCAACCTCTTAAACTTCTTGAACTTATACTCCCCCATTTGGCTAGTGTTGAAATAACTTTCAATTTGGACCCAGCCCTTGGCTTCTATGGCGGATTTAATTGGTTGTAATTCGGGAAACTCAACAATGATGGGTGGGTACTGGTCCCATGAATCAGTCCAGAAACGTGCCTTCTCCCCTCTCCCCACTTTCCAAAACAATTGGTCTTTAATAACCCGAGATCCAAGCTTGAGAGCCTCGCCACACTAAGGATCCAAGACCATCCAGAGGGAAACGGCCCACTTCATTGGGGTGAACATGACCCAAGTATTTATTGGTTAGGATTCTACTGAATAAGGATGTTGGTTGGGAAATCCACCTCCAGTACAGTTTTCCAGCCAAAGCTTTGTTATTAAGCTTGGAGCTTCTCAGTCCCAACCCTCCTTTTTCCTTGGGCTGGGTAACTTTATCCCAACCAACCAAGGCCCATTTCTTCTCCCCTTTTGCTCCTTCCCATAAAAATCTTCTAGCCATTTTGTCCAGCTCTTTCCAAATAGTATGTGGGGCAGCCAGGATAGAGAATTTATAAATTGGCATGGCCTGAATAATTGACTATAAGAAAGTTAATCTGCGCCCATAGCTTAACCATTTATGAGACCAATGATTCATTCTATCTTTGATACCATCCAAAAGATCCTTCCAGATATCTATTTTTAATTTTTTGAAATGCAAAGGAACCCCCAAGTAAACTACTGGAAGAGAGGTCCTAGTGAATCCCAAGATCTCTATAACTCTGTCCTGTAGCCTTTGGTCAAGATTGAAGAAGACCACTTTGGATTTTTTATCATTGATGACTTGGTTTGAGGCCCTAAGGTAGACATTAAGAGTATCTCTGATTCCTCTAGCTTCCCTGAAGCTGGCCACTCCAACCAGTCCAGTATCATCCACAAACTGTAAGTGAGTCAAAATTTCCTCACCCACCTTGATACCTGTTATCAGGCCTTGATGTCTTCTCCTCAAGAAGAGTCTACCTAATCCTTCAGCCAAAATGAGGAAAAGATAGGGAGAGCAAGGGTCCCCTTGACGAAGACCACGTGTGGCTCCAAAAGGTTGCGAGGGAAGACCCTTGATTAGAACAGAATAAGAAGGCGTAGAAACACAACTCATGACCCAATCTATCCAGTCCTGAGAGAAACCAAAGGCTGCCAACATCTTTGACAAGAAACCCCACTCCACCCTATCATAAGCCTTGGACATATCCAGCTTTAATGAACATTCCTTTATTACCAAATTTTTGCATTGTATGGATTGCCTCCTCGGGCGAGAACCACCCCATCCAAGATCTGTCTACCCTCTACAAAACCCCCTTGCTCTGAGGAAATGATGTTATGAAGGAGAGGTTTTAGCCGTTCAGCCATTATCTTTGTGATTATTTTATAAATCACGTTGCATAAGGCAATAGGTCTGAAATCAGAGATATGAGCCCCCTCCTCCCCTTTTGGAATTAAAGTGATGAAGGTATGATTTATTGCCTTAAGCATTCTTTTATTAGTTCTGGACTCCTCTCTGACAGCCAAAACATCCTCCTCCAAGGTATCCCAAAAGGCCTGAAAAAACTCAATAGGAAAACCATCTGGACCTGGAGATTTGCCAGTGCTCATTCCAAAGACCACATTCTTCAGTTCATCTCTATCAATGGGTCTAAGAAGGGCCTGATTTTCTTCTTCAGAGATAACAGAGGGTATGACATCAATAACTTCATTTTGAGCCTCTACATCTTGCTCCATACTTTCCTTAAAAAGTTTAGAAAAATAATCCATTGAATGGGAATGCATACCAGGAAGAGTATCAAAGGAGTGTCCATTCTCATCTTGAAGGACTTCCATGTTATTCATCTGTCTCCTAGCACAGGCTGATCGATGGAAAAATTTTGTATTTCTATCTCCTTCTAATAACCAAGTGTTTCTTGCTCTCTGTTTCCAATAAGTCTCCTCTTGGTTATCAATGTCCTCAACCGCTTTGCGCAAGGCATCATCCTCGGTTTTGAGCTGCTCAGTAATTGTTCCTTCCCTGAAGTGTTTTTGAACCTCTTCCCATCTGGCCACCAAGGGAGCTCTTTGGAGCTGGAAATCTGACTTATTAGCTTGCCTCCACTGTTTCAGTTTAACTTTGACAAAATGAAGCTGTTTGTGGAATCTAAACATTGCTGTCCCAAAAGGTAGACGACCTTCTTCCCACCACTACGGAATTTTCTTTCGAAGATCCTCCTTTTGTAACCAAAAATTCTCAAATTTAAACGGTTTGTGATGCTGCCCTGTCATAGTCCCTCCCTCCAACAAAATGGGAAAGTGATCTGAAACTGGGCCCTCCAAAATCTGGAATTTAATATTCCACTTTACAAATGCCTCCTCTGAGACCAGAAAATGGTCTAGCTTTACCTTCCTGCTGTGTGGCTCCCTCCTCTTGTTAGTCCAAGTAAAGTAGGTTCCAGGGGCCTTTGATATCCACTAGGTGAAAGGCCTCGGACTTGGGCAATCGAAGCCGGTCCCCCGGATCCAAAACTGGGGTTCCACCTTCCTGATCTCGAGCAGATAATTTAGCATTAAAATCCCCAGCAATAATCCAGTCTAAATCTTCCCTTGAGGACCTCATGTTGTGTACAACTTTCCATTGGAGCCTCTGGCCATCAAGGTTTTGAGCCCCATAAAAATTTGTGATTAAAACATGTTCAGCTGTGACATTATTCCTAAAATGAGATGTGAGAACACCCCTCCAAGCTATATGTTCTATTGCAGTCCATTCCAGAGGGTTCCAAAGAGTAACAATCCCCCCTAAGGCACCTTGGGCAGCCACATCCATATGGCCAGCGCCCCTCCAGATTCTACTAACTGTTTTACACATAAGATCTAAAGACATTTTTGTCTCCTGGATGAGCAAAAAGTCTGTTTTACATTTTCCTAAGAGTCTTTGAACAACAGATTGATGGGTTCTACTGTTTAAACCCCTAACATTCCAAGATTGAATAATCATTGAAAACCTTGAGAGCAAGAAGAATCAATTGTCCTCACCGATCCTCCAAGTGATCGCCTTGTCTCCTTGAACTGCTAGCAGGTCCTTATTAGACTTTCTGCCCGCTCCTTGAGAGTTGCTATTTTTGGATCTCTTTTCCACCTGAGTTATCCCTAGGGCTGGCCTTTCTCTGTTCTTTTCTGCAATTCCCATGCTGACATCCTTAATTACTGGCTGCGCTTGGGAGTGCACTATCAATGCCCCTGCATTCTCTGGCTGCGGTAACTCAGTGGACTCAATCACCTGTTCTAAGACAGGGGGAGATGAAGGAGAAGCATGAGTGTGGATGTTATTATCCTCAATATTCCCATCCACTCCTTCCATGACTTGATCCTCTTGATCCACTAGTGTCTTAAAAATTTCATACCTATTGGCTGGCTTGAGTTGTGATTGCTCCTTACCATTTTTCTTTTGCTTTCTCCTTCTTTTGGGCTGTTCAAAGCCATATTTCTGAACATCATTACCCTGAGGAGTATTGGATGGTTCTTTGACAAGAGTAGACTTACCCTCTCTGGGGCGATTTGGCATTCCAAGCGGAGCCTCCGCTTTTGTGTTCAAAATATTTGGACAAAACCGTGCCAAATGGCCATGTTTGTGGCAAACTCTGCATCTGAAGGGCAGAGCCTCATAATCTAACTGTTGGATCCAAGATAGTCCTGCCAGTTCAAGTTCCACCTCTGCTAGTAGAGGCTGGCTAATATCCATTTCCACGCAAATTCTTGCAAAGACAACTGTGTTACCTTCTATGGTGTCCTTGGAGACGCCCAGATGTCTACCGAGGGAGTTACCGATCATTTCTAGAACTTGCTCACCCCAAAACTCCATCGGAAGAGCGTACAACCGGATCCAAACCGGGACAGCCGTGGGTTCAATACGAGGATCGAAACCCACTCTCCAGGGTTGAACAAATAACCCTGTCGGACCGTGGTTCCTCTTTTCTGATTCAAACGCCCTGTTTCTATCGGCTAGAGAAGAAAAACTAACAATGAAATACCCATTGCTAATAAACCATAAGGAGTACTCACCATGAGGCTCCCAGTTCTGTCTGACCCAGGTATGCAAGAAATTCAGGGTAGGTCGGATACCCATGAATTTACAAATCAGATCATGGTTAGCTCTGTATATGATTGTGTCTTCGACCATCTTTGGTTCGATGACAATCTTGGGTCTTGAGGCGGATTGTGGGAGGCATCCATTAACTCGATGTGTTGTTGAGCTCTTTCCAGCGTTCTTGAAGAGCGTATGAAGAGCATTCCTCTGAGCTTCGTCATTGGAAGACGAAGAATTTTCTTTTAGCAAATCAGCATATGAGCTCTTTCTCCCAGAGAGAGGATCTGGAGGAGACCCCATTGGGCCCTCCTGGGGCAGCAGACGTTCCTTCAGATCCACAGTAACCAGAGTAACACTACGTCAACCCACCAAATGCCCTGGATTTTCCTTCACTCCACAAACCCTAGAACATCGCCTGTCGCCTGCTCAAAAATTTTCCCGCCTTTTGATCATTGATCATTTATCTCTTTCATTGTTTTGTGCTTTTTTGTTTGTTGTTTTTTTTTTGCATTTTTGTTGTTATTGTATTTTTTTCTTATTGTTGTATTTTTTGTGTTTGTTTGTTCACGTTTTTATTGTTTAAGGCATGATATTTGAGGGTACCAAAGGGGGTAGGCCAAGTGCAAGCCCTAGGTGATTTTGGCGGAATAGATAGCCCTACCTCCTTGGGACTTATTCGAAAGTGGCATCCCAATTGGAGTGTTTTCCACACACAAAAAAAAATAGCATTCTAGTTTTAGGTCTTGATTGTTGCATTTTTATGTGCATTAGGACTAGATTAATGTTAATCTTTAACAAAAATGTATCTTATGAGAAACATAAATTTTCTTCAACTAATTCATTAAAACTAGACTCTAAGCTCAAAAACTTCCCTAATATAAAAGTAAGAAGAAGAAAAAATAAAAAACATTATAAAAACGCCTTTTATGACATATTTCATTTTTTTTTCTTCTCACAATAAATAGTATTTAGTTATTTCTATGTAAAGTGTTAAATGTTTAGTTTGTTTACAATATTTAATAATTTCTATTTAATACGACTACCCAAATCAAACAAGATAGATTCTTGAAATAAGGTTAATTGAAACAACCACCTCCCTTGCTTAACTTTTCCTTCTATTAACAATAGTTAACAAACATAAATCAATTTAGAAAGCTTGATTTAACTTGAATTATAAAATATATACAATTAAATAAATATGTCTATGTATATCTTAAAGTTCATTTTTTTTGTCTTGTATGTCGTGGGGAACTTTGACTTGACTATTAATTAAAAAAAAAAACATTTTCTTCAAAACTATATAAAAATCATATAATATCCTAAAAGAATGCGTATACAACATTATAGTTGAAAAAAATAATCACATTATTTATGTCTTGTCCATAATATATTGTTTAATTATAGAAAAATACACCTAGCCTATTATAGTTGGAAAAAGAAACTATCACATCCTTTTGTCTTTTCCATAATAAAGTATTTGATTACAGGAATGTCTACCTCCAACAAAAACCCATCATGTCTAAACAATCTATACAAATATTAAAACTTAAGTAATTTTTGTTGAGCAAGGTGCAACGACAGTATTGTCATTGTTGTCAACACACTCATATGGATAGGTTGATGTAGTGGACAGTTGTTCGAAGGTTGTTCGGAGTATGTACAGTGATTTTCAATGCTTATGAGGATGTTTTTTATGTTTGGGTGAAGTTTTTACAGGTTGTTCGTGCAAATTTGCAAAAGTTGAAAAAATCGTCAAGAAGTTGTCAAAAATTTACAAGTCATCACGGGCGCAGTTGGATAGGATGGATCAGTTTGGAACATGTCAGCATGTCAGGAAATAGTCTAGAACAACGTTGGAGGTGTCAGCATAGTGTTTGGATTGACCGGTGACATTTTTGGTATCTTGGCAGATGATTTGGCAAGTGGTTGTACAGGCCAAAAAAATGGCAATTTCTCAGAAGCACAGCGAGCAAACGGAGAACAATTTGATAGCGAAATTCGAACTAGAGGTGTTAATGATCTTCAAGAACATGTGTTATAAATTTCCACAAAAATTGAGAAACAAGGTGAATGTTACAAGCGTTGCAAGACTGTCACAAAAATGCTCTTTTTGGAAAAAAGTGTATCAGCAGCAGTTTTCGTGGAGGTGGTACAGGTGAACCATAAGGATTTATATAGTGATATTCATACTGGATGTAGTTAGCACTATAGAGATTCTACGTTTCAAATTTTAGAGAAAACAGAGTTACGAGATGAGAGTTATGATTGTTGCAAAAACGGTACAGGTCACTTTTATGTCAATTTGTTCCACTTGTGCAAAATCCTTCAGTTGGTCGTTTCAACCTTGCAGAGTCACCAGAGTTTCGGTTTCAGTGTTGTTACACCTTCAAAGCATCAAATAGAGCATCTTTCGTTTTTGGTTTGAGGTTTCACGTGGCTCCGAAGTAAGAGAATGAGTATGGTGTCAATTCTTTGCATGTGACATGTTTGACGATATGCCTCCTCAAAATAAAAATAAAAAAAAGTTATATTGTTTTAAGTAGCTTCATTAAAAAAAAAAAATTTAAAATTAAAAACGGAAAAAGAATGCAAGTGTGTGATTTTTAAGTGACAAGGGATTTTATTGAAAAGTGGGGACTTTATTTTGTAAAGAGAGAAGTGTGTGTGGAGAAAAATAAAGAGTGAAAATCCGTGATTTTGGAGAGGTGAAAAACGTCACTTCAGTATTTTGGGCATAAATTTATCATATGATATCCAATTCAGTTAAAATTTTTAGAGGAGTTCGCAGACAAAGTGTTGCACAATACCCAGAAAGCATTTAGCAATTGGCAGAAGGAGCTAAGAGAACAATTAGTTTTTTTTTTTTTTGAGAAGAGAAGATTCAAATTCTGAGTAATGCAGAGAGAGGGATGTTATACTGGGTGAAATAGAAATTTGTATATTTTGAGCTTACAGACCATAGAGGGTTCTGGTTTCAGTGAAGACATTCATATATGTCATTTTATTATCAATATAAAAATCAAGTGGGTTCTTGGTAGAGGGGTTGGTGCTCCTTTTTGTTGGTGCAGATAAATCAGGGGTTGGTGTTTCTTTCTGTTGGTGCAGATAAATTAGGGGTTGGTGCTCCTTTCAGTGGGTGCTAGTAAATTGATTGTAAAGTTGGTGCTTTGCAAAGGCTGGATTTGGATGGGAGTCCAAACTGTCATTTTCGAGGATGTAGCCAAATCGGTGAACCTCAGTAAATCTTGTATTGTGTGATATTCTCTTGTTATACATGTTTTATTTGGTTTTATGTTTTCATTGTTTTGGCTTTGAGTGTTGAAGATTTAAGTTTTAAAGAGCTACACTGATTCACCCCCCCTCTCAGTGTCATTGTGAGACTAAAAATTTTCGTTATCATTTTTATGGAAAGTTGTTTATTTTTTATAATCTAAACCTTAAAGCTTTTGAAGACCTATTGAATTCCATAGATTTTTTATCAATAATCAATTGTTCTATCTGTTCATGTAGAGGATTTGGAGAGCAAGTGGGTAGTTAAAACTTTCCAATTGAAATCGAGAGGCCCCAGGTTCAAATCTCTCCCCTTACATACTGTGAATATTACAAATAAAAAAATAATAATCAATTGTTCTAAGCATTTTATTTTTATTGCGTAAAATATTATTATCTCAACCACATGCCCTAGGTCATAGATTTGAGATAATTCTTAAATAAGAGTGTAAGGAAAGTAAAACTTATTATGGATGTTTATATACATGTCACTCTGCATTCGATAGTTGACAAATTTATTATTATGAATGTTAATTTAATTATTACTTTATATAAAAAATTATTATAATTTTATATAATAATATATCTAAAATATTACTAAATATTTTTTAATAAATGATTTTTCCAGAATTTTAAACGTCCCCTCTTTTTCTCACCAGTCATTCCTTCACAATCTTCTAATTTTATTTAAAAGGGATTGATGTCTCCCCATGCAACTCCACATGTCAACTGTATTCAATTACTGTTCACTTCATTTTGGTGTGAATACTATTTTGGTATATAATGGATGTATCCCTTGCCTCTAGTTCTTCAGGTTCTGTACATCTTCGTCATTAGCGCATACAAAAAAATTAAATTTACGCCCTCCCCATACATATATCATTATTTTGTTTTTAAAAAAAAAAAAGTAAAAACCAATAATTATTGATAGATATATACTCAGACTATGTTCCAAACACATCAAATAGATTAAGAGATGGCACAGTAAAGAGGTCAAGAAATTTAATTTTAACCAATAGACGATATATTTAATTTTAACAGAATAATTTTAAAAAGCAAGAATTTAAGTTTAACCGATAAACAACGTATCCAATTTAGCGGAAAAAAAAAACAAAAACAATTCTAATCTACAGTGCTCATTTTTGAGAAACTAGCTGAGAGGGTGACGAATACATTTCAGACAGTACATTCAGCTTTAGGTACATAGGTATTAGGGACATAAAACAATTTGATATATGATGAACAACGAACCGGGCACGGCGACATTTCTATGTTCTGACACTGGAAATCCCAAAAAGGAAATCTGGATATGATGTATTTCTGATCTGATCTGCTATATTTGGTCTTATTTGGGTGTCGCATATGCGTCTGTACTGCAAGAAAAAGGAAATATATTAATTAAGTACACATCATCATATACATATAAAAACTGTCTGTTCACACTTCTGTGTGGTTGCATAGAGACGTTAAGAGATCAAAGTCTTAAACAGAGCCATTCTCCTGAGGAGGAATATTAAAAGACCACAAACACGTAGGCAGGCTAGTAAGTGTAGACGCGTGAAGAAAGAAAACGAAGCTTCTAAGGATTAAGTCTATTTTAACAGGCTATTGGATTGTAGCACCATGATTTACAAAAGTAGTAGTCTGATTTGAATTTTCTGGGTACGTCAGATCAATGATGATGTCCTGTGAGTATGGGTGAGACCCACGACGATGGTGTGAGTATGGGTGAGACCCACGATGATGGTGTGAATCCTGAACAACTGATAGTCCCGTTTAGTCCCGTTCACGCCGGGTCAACAACTTCACACCCGATCAACAATAACCAAGTGAAGCAACCCATGTGATTTGAATCTTGCACTTGTGAGTTAATGTAGTTGTAACCAACCTTTCACTTGTTAGTTACAAAAAATAATGTGGTTGTGACCAACTCTCCTATCTAATGTCTATTTAATTCTTCTAAATAAATAAATAAATATTAATGTGAACCAAATCAAATTATATTAATATGTCATTTCAAATAAATAATTTATATAAAAATAATATTATAATCAATAAGTTTAAAAGTGAGAGGATCAACTACCTATAAAAACTAAAAATCTAATATAAACTTAACAAAAAATTATTATATTAAAATATCTTAGAAGTCTAGTAAAGAGGTCAAGAATTTATTTAATTTTAAAAAATTAATTAAAAATTAGTAAAGAAATCACTAATTTAACTTTGATCGATATGGATGACAGGGTGACGAAACGAATACATCTCAGGCAGTACGTTCAGATTTATGTACATAGGTATGAGGGACATAAAATGATTTACTAAAACGTAAAAAATTTCAAGAAACAGGCACGGCCACATTTCTATGTTCTGATATCCAAAAAAAGAAAGCTGGATATGATGTATTTCTGATCTGATCTGCTATATTTAGCCTTTGGGAGTGGCATACGCCTCAATTCTACAAGAAAAATGGAATATATTAATTAAGTATACGTCATCATATGCATTTAAAAAATCTGTCTATTGTCACTTCTGTGTGGTTGCATAGAGACGTCAAGGTATCAAAATCTTAAACAGAGCCATTGCTTACCATCAGGATCAGTTTTTATGTGGAATACAATTCCATCTCAGTAATATACTACTTTGAAATATTTATTTAGAACAAGGTAGTGGTTAGGGTTTTGGATTTTTTTGGGAGGTTAAGGATAGGTTGGATGGTAGAGTGTTTGCCAGTTGGCTGCCCCAGTTCTATGCCAAATCAGGTCTGTTGACATGTTGTTGTTAAGGATTTTCATTTATATATATCATTTAAAATAAATATCACGTATAAACAACCATCAACCATCACAATAAATCAGTTAGAAAATAAACAGGACCAACCATCCCTTGTCTAGCCCAACATCCATAGATGGAGGTTGTTAATATATTTTTTCATGAGATTTGTGCTCCTATCTAACCTACCATTTCCTCCTAACTTCTCTTCCAAGGACAAGATGGTATTGCCTTCTCTTCCAAGGACAAGATTGTATTGACATATCCTCCTATCAGGGTCTGTGCTTGAGGAAATTAGATAATAATGTAGTTTATGTTTTTCCACTATCTTCATTTCTCTTTGAGGCTAGTAGGTGCATAAACATTCATGTGGAGCATAACTTGATCTAATTTCCTACTCTAGGCTATTATTGCCAAGAGATCCCAACTACCCACCACTTGGTGGATAAATACTTCTTTAGGGTTTTAATGGCACACACTACCTCTTGATGCCCCTTGGGAGTTCAGAGATTTCACTTTTCCAACAAGCCACACTTTCTTTATAATTGTCTCCATCTCTTCCAACAACACCTTCATCTTTTGAAGGAAGAAAATTTATGGTCAATTTGTCTTTATCATTCTGCTAATTTCATTTTGTTTTGACGGACTCTCCTTGAGTCCTCTAATATTATGAGAAATTATCTTCATTAGTATTTAGGGATAAATATGTGAGTAAGAGTTTTGACCTTACCTTCTATTATTAGCTTTTCTCCTTCTTTTGCCAAATGATATTGATTAGTTTTGCATCCTACCTTTTTATTAGTGTTCACTTTTATCTTCTTACTTGTCTCTTGGCTCACCCCTTCTAATTTCAAAATAACATCCAACCATGGTGTATGTGTGTACAATACCAGGGTACTATTGGTATATCTAGTGAGGTCTTCCTTAGGCCCTAGGTTTTTTTGTGGTTCCCACCTTTAACGGACTATTAATATTATTTTTATTTTTCCCCTTGCTTTTTGTTACTAGTTTGTTTTTGGTTGGTTTAGTACTTCTTGTTCATTGCTCTACATGACTAGGGTGGCTTTAGGGATTCTATTTAACTCTTCTATCACATATTCCGTCCTCCTACCATAAAACTATGTCTCTAGGAATTATGTATCCATTGTAACCTCCTAATCATTCAAAATATTGTCAATGGGGAGATTGCCAAACATATTGTTTGAAACCACTACCTGATTTCTCACTATCAATTTATTTTGGAATTTCCTTTTTCTGGGCACTTGGAACCCTTCAAGATTTGTTTACTTTCTTCCTTGCTCTAGGATCTTATGTGTGTAGTCTCTTGCTCAATGGCCATATTCATGGCATATTCTACAATGAAAGAGTATGTTCTCATAATCCACCTCTTGCTCCCATGTTCCCTCCCCAAACTACAGAGTGATATTTTTAGAGGGTTTTGTTAAAATTTATTAGGAGACATACTTGAGCATAAAAAAATTGCACAAATATATATGTACTATCAGCAACCATCATGAGTGTTCCTAGGATATTTCCAATTGTCAAAAAATAATTCAAATTCCAAAATTCTACTAGCAGGTCAAAAAACTTCACCAAAAATGGTGTTGTGGATGACATATCTTCCTCTTATTTGAATTTAGTATGCCAAGGTTTCATGAACAAGCTCTTCCTTCCAAAAAATCATGCTCCCCTTGCAATATTTGTTCTCTATCTTCTTTAGAAGTAAAAATAACGAGGAAATAACCATTGGAGTATGCAAAGATTTGGAATTTACCTTTTTTTATCATTATTTAGCATCCACAGTTTAGTATTGGTTTGAACCCCATAAATAAACATATTGTTCCTCTCCTCTCTATGTCTTCTTTTCCATTCCAAATGTCCTTCATATTCATCTTCACTATTGGGAAACCATCTACTACCTTTAAACACCTCATCACAATTTTTATGCGATCCATCTTAAGCATCCTCAAAGGTATTCATGGTGGCCTTAATTTATTGATCACATTTTCCTAGGATTGTTCCCCATGAAGGGAATCCCTAAAATTCATTTTTTTGGGTATCACCCTTAACTCCTTCCCTATATTGGGTATTGATATAGTCAACCCCTTTGGTAGTTTACCCTCAAAATAGTATTTCTCATATTCTAGACCATATCAAGTTCCCTTGCTTGAAATTCTTTGATCTGCTCTATGCCATGAAATTTACTTTTGGTTTTCTTCAACTCTGGTCCTCGTTTTTGTGGTAGACTATGATCTCTTCTCTCTTTTTGCACTATGAACAAGAAGTGTTTGTTGCTTTTTTATTCACTCCATGTGACTTGTAAATTGGTTGTTTATTGCATTTTGAATCCATTGCATTTCCTTGAATTATACCTTTTTCTTACTATAATCATTCTCATTGAAAAATTCTTATGCTCGTCCCAACTCAATTTTCTATAAACAATAAACACACCCTTGAATAAGCTTCAACCTTCATCCACTATTTGTTTAAGTGTTCCCTAATTCAACAAAGTTTCTAAAATAAATCCATCTACAATTATTAAATTTTTTATATTATTATTTTAGTGGGTAATAAAATTTGAAATTTTAAATACATATTAAAATATAATTAAAATCTTGTTAAATCTATATATTATTAAAATATATAATACATATTTTTAAATTTTATATCATATTTATCACTCCTATTAACATGATCATGGATGTATTTTTTATCTTTTCTTGCATTATGCATTTTATGTTATTATCCAGAAGAGTTAAGTCACACGCCTAGTACATATGATTAGAATGTACACCAAAAACAAGCTATTTTTGTTTTTGAAATCCCTTAGTAAGGATTGAAATTCTTTCTAACATTGGACTATAGTTTTGTACATCTAAGAAGATGTAACAAGTACAACTTAGTACTAAGTGGGATTTTGGGTTACCTTCTAAGCCTTTTTTGGGTCATTTTTTCCAGAAGCATTGAATTTAAATGAACCTTTTATTTTTCTTTCATCATAAGGGAGAAATTTATATGATGCTTCTGGGCACCTCAAAATAGTTGTATGGGTGAGTTCACTATAACATGAGGGCCAGATAATCAACAAGCCAATTTTTAGATTGTTATTCAAGTAGCTTGGGACCCCTCTTGTTGGTTGATCCTAAAAATTACAATTCTCGTGTTTTGATTCAAACTTGATTTAATATTTATTTTATTCACAAGCTATACACTTCAATTCAACATGTTGTGATGATCCATATTAATCACAAAACTTGGAACAACTATTAGTTTAAGCAAGCAATATTTTTAAAAGGACATACATTCTTAACCATAATATTGCATGTAAAATTTATCTTGATGTAAGTTAGCTAGGATACAATTGTGTTATCATTTACACAATTTTATTAATTGTTATATGTATGCCTCAACACCCCACCTATGTGATAGCATGTTGTCAAGTGGTAAGGATAATGTTGTCAAAACCTATCTCTAAGTCCAACAAGGATACTTGGCATTGTGTTGTTGACTACAACTCAACTTGTATCTTGTGAAGTGGTGGGCTTATGTGGCATTGAGCACCTAGTCATCATCCAATCCACTAGTGATGGTTAAGACTTTGGTAATCCAAATAGGAAGTCCAAGATTCAAATCCAGAAGGAGGTAGGGTTGTACAACAAACTTGAGTAAGTATATTTTGAATATTGAGCAGTTTAACATATATTGTATAAACAACATCATCCCATATGGTTGATGACCTTGTGGACATTAAGAACTACTTTCCTTTTTTTTCTAAGTGGAAATCCAATCAAATTTCCATCCAAAATTCTCTAAGGCATTTGCCTACAAGTAATGCAAATCATAGGAATGCATGGACAATATGGTCAAATGATTTATTGGAAAAATTACTATAGTATCAATACTCAGTTATGCAAAGCCATAAAACCTCCTTATGGTCTTATGATTAATCAGAAGAATTGACTATAGTTATATTCAATCTAATTCATGTGTGATGAGTCTCTAAGAACCTAGGAGGTTCTTCATTTTGCTTTGGAAATATTGATTATTATCGTCTTTATTGCTAATATGTGTAGGGCAAAGCCTTTCTTGCTTAATGTTGTAGATATTAGCCATTAAATCTTGCATGCCTTCTGTGTGTGGTAGCATGTGATAATACCAATTAATGGTGTGTTATTATTTGTTCTATCATCTAAATTTCTATTTAAGTTATTTACTTAAAATTTGATCTAATGGATGCGATTGACTTTTGTTATTAAATGCTTATCATTTTTCCCTTTAGATGTTTGTTTGATTTCAAGATTTGTTTAAACACAAAGTGTTCAACTAGTGTGGCTTTTTAAAATTTACATATTCTAAATTTTAGGTGCATGAAAGCTGAATTATTATATCTTTTTTTGTTGGAGAACAAACTCGAGTCCCCTAGTTTCATAGTGCATATTTAGATTTTTATTTAAAATATTTTATTTCAAGCCTTGGTATAAATACAACACAAGAGAGCTAAGGCTTCTTTTAAGGGTATCTTTAGCTTTTTATTTAATTTTTAAAAGTAATAATAAGAGGGCGGTTTATAACCTTCCTCTTAGGGTATATTAGGGTGGTTATAAACCACCCTCTTAGAACCTAAGAGGGTGGTTATAAATGGCCCTAATAGACCCTAAGAGGGTGGTTATAAAACACCCTAATAGATCCTAATAGATTGGTTATAAATCACACTATTAGACCCTAAGAGGGTGGTTTTAAACCACCCTAATATACCCTAAGAGGGTGGTTTTAAACCACCCTAATATACCCTAATAGGGTGGTTTTTAACCATCCTAATAGGCCATAAGAGGGTGGTTTTTAACCACCTTAACAAACCCTAAGAAGGAAGTTTTAACCACCCTAATAGTGATAAACCAAGGTGGTTTTCGATGTGGTTTTTAATGGCACTAATAGACCCTAAGAGGATGGTTTTTGAGGAAATTTTTAACCACCCTCATATGACATAGACTTTTTATGATGCCCTAATAAATGGAAGCTTAATAATTGCCCTTAAAGACCATTTTTTATGTAGTGGATATTGTTATAGGATATAAGCAACATGTTGATATCAAGCATAGGGCACAAAAATTCCATATTGAGAACTTGGTTTTGGCACATTTACAAAATTAAAGGTTCCTAGAAGGAAATTACAACAAACTAAATTGGAAAAATATTGGACCTTGTAATGTCTTGAAGAAATTTACAACTAATACGTATGAAATTGAACTCCTGAAAGGAGTAGACATATCATTGATTTTTAATGTGGCTGATTTATATATATAATATGATAGATCAACAAATAGTAACAAATATATCACTTATAATTATTTTATGAAAGAGTGGATATAGTAGTTTTCAAAGAAAGAGAAAGATAGCATTGAAGTAGTGATAGATTCTAGAGTGACTAAGAAGGCAAGAGGCAAAGACTATTATGAGTATTTGGTCAAGTGGAAAATTTGGGTAGCTGAAGAAAGAACATGAAGGAGTGCATCCAAAGTTGCTAAGTATGGAGTTTTAATTATAGATTTCATAAAACATTCATTATCTGGAGCTTATGGTGCATTTTCTTACTCAACATATATGATGTAAGAGCATATAAGTAAAAAAAATGTATATATAAAATAATATTAATAATAAATGACTACTATCATCAAGTGTTGTCATACAAGTGCTATTATTGTACAAATTGTACTATTGCCATACAAATTTTGATGTCATACAATGTCTACTACTACCATCAAATGTTGCTTTCATAGACTTCTTGTTGTTATCATGAAGTGTTATTGTTGTCATGCAGGTGATATTTCTACCATTAAGCATTGTTGTTGTATAAGTGTTGCTATTTATATACAATTTTTGCTACTCCCACATCATTACTGTTGTCATACAAATACTATTGTTGGGTAGTCATGAGAAAAAAATAAATAACTTTTGGAGAAATATTGGAATACAAAGGGGCACCACTTTTATCCTTTTGGATTCCACATTCTTTTCCATTGATGGAAAAAATATAAATAGGATGTATTGTTATATTTCCAATGAACCCTAGAAAGAAGCAATATAATAACATAATTTTTTTTTAGCTTAGCTTTTGCTTTGTTATTTTTCTATGAAATATTTAGCTGCCATTAGAGGTTGTTTTTTATTGTACCCCCTCTCCTAGACTACATCACAAGTTTCTATTTTCATCCAGTTGATAAGACTATAGTGTCATTGATAAATCTATAATAGGTCAAACATGTCGTTTAGACCATGTTTCTATTTGTCTTCTTATCACACACAAATCATAACACCAAGCATTTTCTTTTAATATTTAACCCATTTGGTTATAGGATAGAACATTTACACTTTAATGGACCATTTGTGGAAGGGAAAATCTTATATAAGTAAAAATAAAATTAATAAACCATCTTAGAAACTCTAATTTATAAAAGGGACTCTTAGAGTGGAATAAAACTACTTTTGGTAATAGTTTTGCTCAAAGGTGCAAGATGGAAGAGGACTTATCAACTCTTAACAAATCTTGGTAAAATTGAGCTATGTCTAATGAATTATTAGTATAATATCATCTACGAAGCTCCTCAAATGTAATTTATGCAAGAGAAGCAATATTTTAATGAAAACTCTCAATAATTCATGGCTCAAAAAGGGAGATAAGAATACCATATTCTTTTACAAATCCACCATTACTAGACAACTTGTGAATCACATTTCCCCTGTATTCTCAAGTGAAAGCTTCCATAAAATAGAGTTATTAGATATCAAAAATGAGGTAATAGATCACTTTGAAGGATTTCTAATAGTAGTTCTATACATAGATTTAGATGTTAGGTAATATTTTCTCATTCACATCATAGAGCTAGTAGGTAATGCATAAAATAAAAGTTTGATTACTCTAATCTTAGCATCAAAGGTTTATAATGTATTGTTTCTCATGAATAAAGATAAATCCCTAGGGTCTAAAGGGTACCCATTGGGATTATTTCAACCTGTTTGATATGTGTTTACATGGGGAACAATATCATACCATTCTAAAATGAAATCAAAATATCTCAAAAGGTTCTCAAGGATTGAAACAATGCTTATAGCACACTCACTTTTAAGTATGATAATCCCAAAATATTTGGGAATTTTTTCTTATCTATTGATACAATAGTATTCTCAAAAAATTACAAAATATTACAACAAAGAGGCTAAAGTCAATTATGTCCAAGATACTTTATCCTAATCAAGGTGGGTTTATTCATGAAAATGTGGTGGTTTTCATTCATAAATTTGGCAATTTGTTCAAACATAGAAAATAGGTTGCTATACTTGTCATATTTAATGTTAGAAAATATTATTATTACTTGGACTAGACCTTTTTATATGAGGCTCTACTAAACTTTGACTTTGGTCAAATATGGAAAAATAAGATTGTATTGCAACTTGTTAGTTCTTATTACTAATCATTAGAAATCCAAAAGATTACAAAGTTTTCTTGAAAGGTATTTAATAGGGATATTGCATCTTTCCCTATCTATATATCATTATGATTGAAGTATTATGTACAACAATCTCAACATCCAAACAAGCCAATCTTATTATAGTACTAAAGATGACTTCTTATATGGATGCTCACACACACAATTTATATCATTGAAGACATTGTCCAATATGGCATATTTATAATAAGAGAAGCATAACAATATGATATTATACTTGATAAAATTATAAATCCTTGAGTCAAGAGACCAATGTAGATAAATCTTGTAGCTTATTTATTAACATCTTTATCATAGTATAATAAAATTTGAAAAATATTTTACATTTTATGCTCTTCTACTATAGTTGTTCAGTTTGGATTTAGGGGATCTAACTTTCTCTTTAGTTTTTCTATTATTTTCTCTTGGCTTCTATGATCCTACTGTTGTCTCGGATCCTATATTTTTTTTCTTTATTGCTCTTTTGTGTTTCTTCTACATGCTTGAGACTCTGTTTTTACACTTTGGTTTGTAAAAGGTTCGGAACCCTTTCAAAATCCCTTCTTCCACCTACTAAAAAAAATTAAATTTACTTGTTTGAATAAAAAAAATAGTAAACTATAATCACATATAAAATAATTATAAAACATAAATTTTTAATTTATTTTTTCTTATCTTATTTAAATAAAATATCTTAAATTTTAACCTTAAAAATTGTTTTGAGTTAATTTAAGTTTATATTATAACTGTGTGAATAATATTAACTAAAAAATAAAATTTAATATAATAAGATTAATTATTTAATATAACTATAAAATATGAATTTATTTCAGTTTTATATTTTTATTTATTGTTTCCTTTTAGAGAGGAGATCATCCAAAAACATCAATTATGTCTAAAGCGAAAAGGGAAACATACACAAATTTAAAGGAAACCAATAATTTAAGAGAACAAAATATCTGTTTTTATACATAAATATCAATTGATTTGGTTCCATGTTGTGATATATTTCAAATGTCATACATATTTTATTAAAGTAAAGTATCAATTGAAGTATAAGTTTAATTTTTTTTTTTTTAAATTGGAAAAGTGTGTTGGTGGGCTATGTTATTGTTATAAAGAGGTTAAGTTTGTATTTTATTATTTTAATTTTATTAATTAATATTTTATAAAAATAAAATATAAATTTATATTAATTTTTTGTGTTAAATAAGATTGTTTTTTAAGCATAATACTATAGTTGTTAATTAATAAACTTAAATATGAATTAAAAATAAGTTTTCGTTACTTATATTTTTATATATGTTTTGAGAAGGATAATATAATTTCAACATATATGGTGATTAAATTTGAATTGGATATATTAAAATATATAATAATTTTTTCTATGTTTTTTATATTTTTTTATTGATAGAGGGATTTTGAAAGGATTCAAAACCTTTTACGAAGAGAAACAGATGTGAATCCAACTTAGATCAACATCGAAATCCGAACAAAATAAAAAAGCATTTGAGAAAACCTAGCCAAACCATCCAAAAAGACAAAAAGATAAACCTAGTAGTTCCCAACAAAGCCAACAAAACCAAAAAATGAATAGAAGAAACCATCAAAACAGACAAACCATGAACATGAACCACACAAATCAGAACAAGAAACCATAAGTATCACTGGAGCTAACATTGACTAGCATCTCAAAATTCTCATGAGGAATAAAAATTGTATCGCTCCAAATTTTTTGCATCCTTACCTTCAAGCTATAGGATCCGCGCCCGAAAGGGGGATGCGAGAAGGATGGGACAATACCTCGGACTGAGAGGCCCTTTGAAGGTCGCGCCTCTCGGGGAGGGGTATCAGGGTGAATTTTTGATGGATGGTGGGGTTCACCAGGAAACTTTGAGTGGCAGTTTCCATGCCTAGGTTGAGAATGGGTTTGATGTGTTCCTTTTTGTATTCAATCATTCAATTCCTAGGTTTGGCCAAAATGAATCTAAGCTATTCTATATGCCAATGCTGATTTATATGGATACAAAAAACATGAATAAGTGCTAAACATAGAAAGTGTGCTAAATAAGATAGAATGTACCTGATTTCGGATGTCTGATGAAGATTTTGAGGTTTGTAGAAGTCCAGATCGTCTCAAATCTTACATTATCATCTGCAATTGCACAGAATCATCTCAGATCATAGTCGGTCATCTGAGATCAGACGAGATCATCGTCGACCTAATGAATTCATTAGACGAATTCGTCAGAAACCTGCAATCATAGAAACAGATACCAAAAACCAAAAATACAACTGCAAAAGCAAGGGGAAATGATAGAAATAATAGTAAACTTGCCTAAATGATAAATCCAGATAACAATTAAAGGAAATGCATTAATTTAATAATTTATTTTAACTTTATCATGCATCTATGCTAAATGAGGTGAACTCCAGAATGCAAAAATAGAATAAACTAAGTTAATGCATAAAGAAATGAAGAGAGAAGATAAAGAAATGCAAACTCCGGGCTCTGATTGCCCCCAATCTGGACTGCAGTCGAGATCACCTCCAATCATACGAGATCATCGCCGATCTATGACAAGATCGTCCGAAATCGTCTGGAATCACCTGCGACGATCCGAGCTTGCTCCAGCTGAAAAACAATAAAATTCCTGCAAGAAAAACTTGAAATACACAATGCAAGCGATGGTGTGAAGGTGTTCTAATGCACGAAAAACTAAAGTTGCAGGGAAAATCAGCCAGGGGGAAGTCAAGGAAAATCCTAAGTTTATATAGGATTTAGGGAGAGGTTAGGAGGTTGGAGATCACCCCAATTTGGGAGATCTCCAACGGGGGAGACTCTAACCGCGCAGACACGCTTTCTGCCCAAGTTAGAGAAGTTGTTGAAACAGAAGCTAATTATGAAAATTAGTTTTGGGATGAAATCGTCTGGACGTTCTGTTCCAGATGAATTCATCATATCTGGGATGATTTCGTCTGATCATCGACGATATCGTCCAACGGTCAAAACAAATCCTAAAAATGGCACGAAAAATGAGGGGAGCGGGTAACGGGCGGTTAACAAGCGGTTTTGGGGTTAAAATTCAAATTTTTATCTTTTTACTAAGGGTTTAACTGTGCCAATTTTAGGGTGCTACATTTTTCCCCCTCTTTAGCAAATTTTCTGAAGAAAATGCGTTAAAGACGAGTTCTTCCCATTTTACGAGAAAGCAAAAATTTACTCCATTTTTTAGACGACGATTCTAGGTCGAATCGTACAACTGTTTACTATGGTGCCCCCTCCGTGTTTTTACCCAAATCGAACGTTTGAGGTAAAAGCGCGAAAAAGCAAAATTAAAAATGTTGTTTTTAAAATAAAATTAAGAAAAATAGGGTAAAACCCTAATTCATTTTTACTGTTCATTTTCACTATTTTTAGAGCTCTATAGACAAAATGGTCGAAACAGCACATAGATCGACAGAGGTCCGATGCGGGCTACGGGTAAGAATCTAAACCTAGTGAATTATGTTTTTAATTTGATTTGTGTAATATTTGATTTAAATTTTGACTGTTTTGGGGCATCGTGGCCATTTTTAGGCCGTCGACGACGTCGGGACGAAATCGTCCCAATTTCATCGAAATCGTCCCTAGATCGTCGATTTCGTCTAAGGGCAAAATCGGCGGAATAGGGGCGATCCCGTCCAACAAGGGGCGATCCCCAAGTTGCGAAATCGGAGATGATTTCATCCTACCAAGGATGATTTGACCCAATTTAGGATGATATCATCCAATGGTGGATGATATCATCATTTTTTTATGAAATTAAATTGATTTAATTGATTTTTAATGATTATCTATTGATGATTTTTATTGTTTGATTGTTTATTTTGTAGAGGGGATTACTAAAGAGTCGGGAATGGAAATACGGGGGGCTGAGGGATGACGTGGCCGCGCTCGACCAGGCGGAGCGAGACCGACTGGCTGGAGGTCGGACTACAGCATGTGGCAGAGATGCCACAAATACCGACAGACATGGGGCTACTGACAGCCCTAGCAGAGAGATGGTATTCGGGGTCGTCCTGCTTTTGGTTACCGATAGGGGAGATGGCTCCCACTCTAGAGGACGTATGGAGGATCTTGAGGATCCCCATACAGGGATGGTTTATGACTCCTACGGCCAATCAGGGCCAGGCTATGATGAGGCTGTGCGGAGACCCGAGCTTCACCCTAGAGAAGGGCGGAGTGAACATCGAGTCTCTAAGGCAGATGCCTGGGGCATCTAGGTTGACTCAGGTTTTGGTAGGGATAGTGGGTGGCCTACTGCTGTGCCACCAGAGTGGGTGCAGATTACCATGGCTCCTTTCAGATGTGGTCTACGACATGAGAGACCACGGGTACAGATTTGCATGGGGCAGCTTTGTACTATGCCGCTTGTATAGGATCCTGCATGGGGTCGTATACAAGGGAGGTCGATGTCTGGTTTTGACATCGCTACTACAGGTATGGTGTTGGGAGCACATCACGGTGCGGAGGCCAGTAGGACTCCCACTGATAGGGGTTGACCGGGAGAGACCCCGAGTTTTCTATTGGTGGCTCCAGAGAGGGTCATAGCGGCGGATAGATCTGTCGATGTCACGGAGGTTACTAGACGACCTCATCCCTGACCAGATCACCTGGAGGCCATGGAGAGAGCATCCAGGGTGGGGAGAGGATGGATAGGAGTTGGCTCGCATCAGGCGAGTCTGCTGGCTGAGGATGGAGCGGGGAGAGGTAGAGCTCCACCGCTACGACCGAGTTTTGTGATAGTTCGGTCTACAGTAGGGGATCCCATCTCTCAGGGACTATGAGTACTCCTAGACTATCCAAGATAATACCACACTGAGCGGGGCTCCGGATATGCAATGATTCTAGAGCCAGGACATGGATGATGCCCCTATCCAACCAGTGGATGGGGATGATGTTGGGGTCACTGATGGATACGATGCCTGGTACGCAGGCATCCACCCTCCTCGGATGATGAGGGCATAGGGTCCGATGCATGCGATTGTGTGATGGATGGGGAGGCGATGCTAGGCTACCATTGAGGCAGCACGGGGTCATGGAGGGAGAGAGCAGTGATGGTCTCCATAGGAGAGATGCCAGAGGATGCCACAGGCTCCATAGAGACCATAGCAGATAGGGAGGAGGGAGGAGGGATTCCCTTCTTAGTAGGGGGAGAGGCCACCATCGCCCGATAAGGGCAAGGGTGTCGAGGTGGGGGAGAGCAGCGAGATGGTGGCTCTCGGGTTGAGAATGCCCGCCTTCGGGCTCAGGTGTAGACACTACAGGATGAGGCTACATGGCTCAGGGCTCGGAGCGGAGGGGTGAGCATGTAGGAGTTGGCATGGTCTATGGCTCAGACCACGTTCTATCAGGGAGTATACTTCCAGCTGGTTCTAGAGGGCCAGAGGTTACAGCTGCCAGTCGGCATTGCGGAACCGATCAGGGTGGGATCATCGAGGACATCCTCACGATCGATGGTGAGGACCCGAGACACAGCACGGACCTCTATGGGACCACCTCCTCCACCTCAGGGTGGGAGAGGAGATGAGGCTGAGAGCTCGAGGGCTTCTCGAGGCTAGCTGCTATAGATGGATTGTATATATATTTTTGAGAGGATTGAGTATGCCAGGGTATAGATTGTGGCATACCAATCCAGTTGTGATATGATGTACAGATATTTTTGATATATATATATGATCTTTTTGTGATATAACTTGTCCATATGTTTTTATGATGCTTCAATGTTTGAATTGTTTGTTTGTTGATTGATGATTCATGTAATTATGTCATTTGGAAATATTATAATTTGATGTCATGCTGTAAAATTTAAATGAAATAATCTGATGTAAACAAATTGGTTGTGTATGGTGTAATTTGATGAAAAATAAAAAGGGACTTCTAACAATAATTTCAAAGGACATTGTCATTGTTATAGACCATTTCATGGAGTCGCCGCTCGCTAGGTCGTCAAGCTAATCCCAGTATAGAAATATTGCTAAAAGTAAAAGAGTGCTTAAGAGACTGTCTTAAGACTTTGTGTTGTGATGATGAAAAATGATGATGGTGATGATTTGTTTTCAGATTTCCATGAAAATATTATGCATGAAATATTAAAAATATGATTTTTGCTGGGTATAAAATTCCTAAGTGTGATAAATTTTTTGAATAATTCCCTAGGAACTATACCATCATTGCAAAATTGAATGTTGACATAATGAAATGAAATAGAAAAAGTGTTCGTTCTTTTTAAAGCACAATTGTGTAACATAATGATGTAAGCCATATGTTTTTATGGATTAAAATGAATGGGAAATAAAAGGAGAACAATGGTTTGCGCTAGGCATAGAATTATAGGTATAGACTTATACCATCATCGCGAAATCCAAAGAAGAAATTGATATTTTAGTTTTATTGCATGATTGATTTTTTATTTTGAGATAAACAAAAAATAATAAGGAAAAAAGACGTAAATATATAAAGAAACGTGACTTTATTTACTAGTTTTTGAAAGGAGGTTTGGATTTTTGAAAAAAAAATGTATGTAATTGTTTTTATACTAAACAGATGTTCTTAAGTAAGAAGATGAAATTATTCCAAAAAGAGTTGCAAAAATATTTTAAATTATCTCAAAGACAAAATGTAGATTTATAAGGAACCCCATGTGCAGATGTGAGTTCATTGCCGATCTTGATCTATCATAATGATACAAAAATCTCTCAAATACAAATGTGTGTGCAATTGCATTGTTCATTCACCAATTTTGAGCAAGATAATTTGATACAAGTAATTTGAATTAACCAAATAAGTGTTCGTTGACCATGATTTATATGCATGTAACCGTACCAGACTACTATGTAAGTCGGGTCATCAAGAGCTAGCTGATCCATAAGACGACATAGGTCTGTACAAAAGAAGGTCGCTAATGTGACAGACATATCACCACGCTAGGGATTACCCAAGGCCAAGCGGGTTGGGCACAAACCACCTGTTATGGGGCTTACCTCACAGTTTTCGAATAATTGAGAATTCCAGGGATTCAAGCTCATTCACCCTTCTTTTCTTTTCAAGGGGTAGGGAAAAGGATTTTATTGCTTTTTGCTTTTGCTTTTTCTTTCTCTCTTTTTTTTTTGTATTTTTGCTTGATACTGAGATAATGCTGAAATATTGCGGTGATGGTACAAAATGATATTTTTCTTTTTCTCATTTTCTTTGACTTTTCTTTTTCTTCCTATACTAGGGATACTTGCTCGGATTGGCTGTAGAGCAAGGGATTTTTATTTTGGGTAGGGGTGAGCTTGTCCTTTTGTCAATTCTCAAAGATTCTAGACCATGTGCATGATAGGATAGTAGGGGAAACTTTTCGCTCAAGAAACCATTTCTACTATGTAGCATCATATCGAATTTGCAATGAAATCATTTTAATGTGAAAAGATATGCTTGGTTCAAGTAAATAACAAGATCAATTCTCTATGCTCAAAACTTTATTTAATTCAACTGTGGACTTTGATATAAGAGAGATTAATAATCATACCAAATAAAATCAAGATATTTATTCATGTGAGTGTGAAAGTGCGGGATTCCAAATAAATGCTAATTTATCCAAAATAATTGAAAATATAACTGCAATACTTCAAGAATTGATAGGTACGAAAATAAAAGATGTTTTTTTTTTTTGAATATTTTGATGATTTTGATTTTTTTATGTTTTGATTTTAATTTATGAATTGAAAGAATACACAATGTGATTGTTTTTGAAATTTTTATATGAATGACTAAAATGAAACAATATGCAAAATAACAATATATACAATGATGAAATGACCAGATTTATGCATAATAGCGTTTAAGATGCATAATGTTCATAGGTTCTTTAAGATCTTTACCATCTAAGGTAGCTAATCGGTATGCTCCCGAGCCAAATTTAGCAGTGATGATATACGGTCCAAGCCAGTTGGGCTCGAATTTACCTTTAAGATCTTTAGTTGCATTAGTATTTTTTTTATTTTCTTTTAAGACAAGGTCGCCGATCTCAAAGGATCGATGATGAACTTTCTTGAGGTATGCTCGTTTAAGCTTGTTCTGGTAGGCTCGAAGATGCTCCAAAGCATTGATGCGCTTCTCATCTAGGAGTTCCAGCTGACTAAATCTTCCAGCACGATATTCATCTCCTACTTCAGTATCTTGAAGTAGTAGAGCCAAAGAAGGAACTTCTAATTCAAAGGGAAAAATAGCTTCAGCGCCATAAACCAAAACAAAAGGTGAAGTGCCCGTGGGAGTACGAACACTAGTTCGATAAGCCCACAAAGTAGGATATAGTTGAATGTGCCAATCTCGGCCAGATTTATTGACCAATATTTTGAGGATTTTAATTAATGTTTTATTAGATGCTTCTGCTTGGCCATTACCCTGAGGATAATAGGGAGTGGACCAACGATGTTGAATTTTATATTTTTGACATAATTTCTTGACATCTTTATTTTTGAAACAAGTTCCATTATCTGAGATGAGATTTGCAGGAATTCTGAACCTACAAATAATTTGATTAAAAATAAACTTGGAGACTTGGGTTCCAGTGCAAGAAGCTAAGGGCATAGCTTCAACCCACTTCGTGAAATACTCGATGGTGGTTATGATGAATTTGTGTCCATCAGATGACACAGGGTTGATTTTTCCAATGATGTCTAAGCCCCATTTTGAAAAGGGCCAAGGAGATGAAATAGCCTCGTAGCTCTTGTGCAGGCGCATGGACAAGGTCGAGCATGTTTCTGGCACTTGTCGCAATGGCACACGTAATCATGTGCATCATTCTCCATGGTGGGCCAAAAATATCCTATCCTAAGGAGCTTCTTAGCAATGGCGCTACCACTGAAGTGTCCCCCACAAGATCCATCATGGGCTTCACTCAAAGCTGATCTAGATTCATCTAAATTCAAACATCTCAATAGGATGCCTTCAAAAGATCTCCTATACAATGTATTGCCAATAATTACGAAGTGACTTGCTCGTCTACGTAATAACCGGCGTTGGTTGCTATTACAACCTTCAGGGAAGGTCCCATTTTGAAGAAAATTAAATATATCAGAGTACCAAGGTTCAGGAGTAGTTTCATTGATTAGAAACACATCCAAAGGTTCTAAGCATGATTTATTTGAAGCGGGTTCCTGGAGTCGATGAATAATGATGGTAGCATATTCATCATCTAACTCCAAGGGCAAAAGAGATGCAACTGCAACCATAGCATCAGCCGCACGATTGCTAGTTCGAGGAATAGCTTCCAAGGTAACTTGATCAAATAAAGATATTAATTGTAAGACATATGCTTTATATGGACGTAATTTATCATCTCTGGTCTGATAAACATCATTAATTTGATTTATGACAAGTTGAGAATCATCGAAAACCAATAGATTTTTAATTTTTAGTGCCAAGGCAGCTCGTAAGCCAAGGATAGAGCCTCATATTCAGGAGTGTTATTAGTACAAGCAAACATTAATTTAAAGGACAGAGGTATAAGATGTTTCTACGGAGATATTAAAATAATACCTGCACCAGCCCCACTCATGCATCGGGCTCCGTCAAAGTATAGGGACCATTGCTCTGGATGGTCTGCCTCTAATTTAAGGCATTCATCAGGAAACTCAATGATGAGGGGATGGGTAGACTCTAAGGGTGCAGCAGCTAATTGATCTGCTATGATTTGACCTTTAACAAACTTTTGTCCTATAAACGTGAGTTCAAACTCGCTTAGCGCAAGAACCCACTTTGTTGTGCGACCAGATAAGTACGGTCGACTCATGAGATACCGCAAAGGATCGGATTTAGCAATAACATACGTTTTTTGACTGAGCATATAATGGCATAGTTTTTGTGTAGAAAATATGACTGCTAGACATAGTTTCTCTAATGTTGTGTAGCGGGTTTCATAACTGATTAAGGTTCTACTGATATAATAATTAGCACGTTCTTTCTTCTCATCGTCAAGTTGAGCTAACATCGCTCCTAAGGCAAGATCTGAAGCAAAAATATACAAGATAAATGGGCGATCAGATCTAGGTGGTGAAAGCACAGGTGGGTTAAGGAGATATTGTTTGAGGAGTTCAAATGCTTCCTGACATTCGTCGTCCCAATGAAAAGAGACATCTTTCTTAAGAAGCTTAAGAAAGGGTCCTATTTTGTCCGCCAACTTATCGATGAAGCGACGAATAGCTTGAAGCTTACCTTGTAAACTTCGTAATTCTGATATATTTGTGGGTGCGGGCATATCAGTGATAGCCATGATCTTGAGAGGGTCAATTTCAATGCCACGTAAAGAAACTATAACCCCCAATAATTTATCGGACTTAACTCCGAATATACATTTGGCTGGATTCAATCGGATAAGATATTCCCTTAACCGATCAAATACTTTTCTCAAGTCATCTAAATGATCATCTTCTTTGATGGAATGAGCTATAATATCATCTACATAATCATGTAGAATATCATGCATCATATCATGAAAGATATAAGTCATGGCTCGTTGATATGTTGCACCTGCATTCTTCAAACCGAATGGCATCACTTTCCAACAAAAGGTCCCCCAAGGGGTAATAAAGGTTGTTTTAGCCTGATCTTCAGGAGCTATCCTGATCTGATTATAACCAAAAAATCCATCCATTAAGGATATCATTCCACTCCCAGTAGTAAAATCAATGATCTGATCCATGTTGGGAAGAGGAAAATCATCTTTAGGGCATGCAACATTAATATCTCTAAAGTCTGTGCAAACCCTAACTTTGGTAGCTTCTTTCTTAGTTACTGGAACTACATTCGAGATCCATTCAACATAATCAATGGCTTGTATAAAAATAACCTTCAGGAGTTTTTCTAATTCCCCTTTGACTAGTAAGGCCACTTTAGGATGCATTTTTCTAAGTTTTTTTTTAACAGGTTTAGCATCCGGATGGACTACTAGGTGATGCATGACTACGGAAGGGTCTAATCCTGGCATATCTTCATATGTCCAAGCAAAGACATCTTCATATTCCTTAAGAAATGCAATGTATTTATCTTGTTTGTCTTGACTCAATTCTGATCCAATGTTGATTATGTGAGGATTATCTTTGGTTCCAATGTTAATTTTTATGACGTTTTCTACTTCCATGTGTAGATCTCTCTCAAAATTAGGTGGGGCGGGTGAAACGCCCAATTCTTGCAATTCTTCCGAGGTTAGCTTGGATAATTCATCTTGAGGAGTCGTGGCCTCAAGTTGGGCTATACTAGGTATAGAGCCATCGAAATAAAATCCGTTATGTAATAATTCCTCAATGGAGACATCATGGAAGATATCTCCCTCCAACTCATCGTCGGATTCAGCAATCATCTCAGGGTAAGCTATAGATAGCATATTACATGTAAATGGCTTATTCATTAAATGCAAGGCATCATGTTTATCCAAATAATCTTGGTAAGATATGAGATGGTCATCATCCTCAAATGGGAAGGGCTGACCTTTACTAGGAAATAGGCCCACACCACATCGGGAGGGCCATGGTTCTACCTCAAAAGGTTCTTTCATACCATTTTGGAAAGGTCCCAAACCTTTCCCTTTATATCCCAATTTAAGCATTATAGGCTTAGCTTTAATATACTCATTAGTAAAATAACATCGAGCATATCCATCATAATGAGTCTTGATGTTTCTAGGTATTCTTCCCCGATCATATCCCTTATAAATAAAAGCACAACTCCCGACCTGGTAAATACTTCCCATAGGCTGTGGGAGGCCCAAGGTACGAGGAGAGGGTGGAAAATTATTTAAAATAAGGGAATCTTGCATAGCAGCATTTGTTTTTTCTGATATAAGAATTTTAGATAAATCGGGTAAGAGCTCATCAGTAAGAGCGTAAGAGGTAGAAGGAACATTTCCTACATCTTTGGATGTGGAAAATATGCCTCTGGTAGGTGTAGATGTTGTAGGGATGTCGATGGATGGGTCTATAGGTATGGAAGTTATAGGAGTAAAACAAGAAGCATTGGTTGTGGGTTTAGGATCTTGTTGAGGTCCTAATGTGGTTTGTTCGGAAGATGGTTGAACTATATGTAGAGGTGGAGTTGATGGAGAAAAAGTAGATGATGTTATGGGTGTGTGTTTCACACGTTTAGATGGATGATGAGAATTAGGATGTGTGGATGATAGAGCAGGGCAAAATTGAACTCCAACGGGTTCTGCCAAAGCACACATATCAAAGGGTCTGGGATCACCATGAATGGTAACCAACTGATTTTTAAATTCGAATTTAACACATTGATGTAAAGTTGAGGGAACATCTCGCATCACGTTGATCCAAGGGTGACCCAAGAGTATATTGTACGATGCAGGGCAATGTACAATAAACACGGTCGTGTCTAAGGTTCTTGGACCAACTTGCAATGGGATAGTAATAACTCCACATGTTTCTTGTGTTTCATCATTGAAGGCTTTTATGATCATATCAGTTCTTTTCATTTCATCACTTCTAAACCCAAATCTTTGGTAGAAGTCAAAAGTGCAAATGTTTAAATATGAACCATTATCAATCAAGACTCGTTTAACTGCTACATCTCCAATTAGGGCAGTAATATATAAGGGGTTATCCTTATGTAAACTATGTTGCGGTATATCTCTATCCCGAAAGTCAATACAATCGACTTCTCGAGTTATGATAGTATTGGCCATGGCTTCAGGTTGAATATTTTGTGGTACCATCATTTGGCTTAATGTGAGCATTAATTCATCCCTATGTGTAGGAGAAGATCTTAAAAGGTCCAAAAGGGAAATTCTAGCTGTAGTATTTGATAATTGTTCATTAATATTATAAGGAGGTTTAGGTTGAACATTAGGCGCATGATTCCCTTTATTAGGAACTTTCAAAACAAATGGAGTTGATCCATCGTTCTGAGTTTGATCTTGTTGAGAATTTTGAGCCTGTTGTCTAGTAACAACTCCGATGGTACCTACAATATTATTTTGTGGATGATGAATGGGTCTTGGTCTAGCATTTATGGCTTGTTCATTAGAAAGTGATTGGTGAGAATATGGTCTAGTAGTGACTCTTCTTGGAAATGGTTCTTCCGAAACCATAGAATTTGTGATAGGTTGAATAGCATCCGATTCATATTCAGAACTGTTCGATTGATTTGATGTGATTTCCATGTCACTTTCAATCTTGTATTCTGTATCACTAAGATCAGGTGTCCGAATATTATATAGAGGTCTGGTCATAACCATGGATAAAGTTGTGTCAAATATTTGTAGATCATGAGCAGGTAAATGTCCACTAATAGTCCCTACATATCGGGTAGGAGGGGGAACATTATGATGCTCAATTTGATTAGCCACCTCTTTACCATGCTTTGGTAAAGGATGTTGAAATATGTCCAATGATTGATTGGCATTCTGATTCTAATTTTGGGGGATGTTCTTTTGAGCATTATTAGGAGGATTTTGTTTAGGTTGAAAGGCTTGCACCTCCATCTCATTGTTATCAATCAGGTCTTGTATTTTATGTTTTAATATTTTACAAGAGTTGGTAGTGTGTCCAAGTCCTCTATGGAAATCACAGTGTAAATCAGCTCTATATCCGAGTATAGTTGGATCAGGTTCCCGGATAGTTGGTAATTGAATCAAACCTCGTTCTAATAATTGTGGTAAAATGGTTGATAGAGGTTGATTTAACCTAGTAAATTCTTGAGGTGGTTTATCAGGAGGTTTCAGTATAAACTTCTCTATTGTTTTTGTAGCATTAACATTAGCAATATTTCTGCTATCAGTGACTCCATCACCCACAACTTGTTTATTCTTATATTGATTTCTGGATGTTTTCTCATCATCTTTCTTTTCAAGATGACCTCTCCTAATGAGAGCATCTTCCACTCTTCGAGCTAAGTCTATATCCTGATCGAAGGTGGTCAAGATAGTGGTTGATAACTCATAGGATAGATGTTCTTGTAAATTATTGATAAAGATATCCAGCATTTCTCGATAAGGTAACACAAAGTGCAATTTTCCTATCAACTGTCTCCACCGAGCTAGAAAATCATCAAAACATTCATCTTTGTCTTGTTTTAAGTTGTACAAATCTTTAATGGTTATGTGCCTTTCGATGTAGGCACTAAATTGATGAACAAAAGACTCAACTGTTTCTTCGAAATTCCTCAAAGAATGAGTGGGTAATTGATAATACCACTCTAATTCCATTCCTCCTAAACTTTTCGGGAATATTTTTAGTAATAACAAGTCATCATGTGATATATCATGACATGCTATCCTAAACATACGAAGATGCTCTATGGGATCTTTGATTCCTTTGTATATAGGTAGGACAGGCATAGGAAAGTGTTTAGGATATGGCTGTGCTATGACTATAGGATCTTGTAGACACCAAAACAGCACCAATCCGATTATGTGACAACAAGCGCTGATCGCATTGACACACACAGCCCCTAGGGCAGCCCCCAGAGGTTAAACAATGGTCCTAACCACTTCCAAAAGCAGTTTTAGAGGTCAGAGGTCAATTTGGCACCTTTTTGGCACCTTTCTCTCTACTCGTCCCACCCAGGGATGAATACAAACTGGCATTCGTCCCACCCAGGGACGATTAAGCAATCGCTCCAGGGTGGGGCGAATAGCAAGTTTGATTGGCAAAAAGTCAAACCTCGGTAACTCCGCTAGTTAACTGAGGCTTCAAGCCATGCAATTGTGAGGAATAGCTTTTATTCAAGAAGAGAGACTTCAATGATGAATGTCTTTATTTTAGAAACCTCATGCAAGGAGATTCTAAATCAGGGAATTAGCTTTTCTCTAAAAATAGGAAAACAACTCAAGTGGCGCCCTCGCATGCGCAATTCAAACAGAGAGACCCTAAGGTCTATAAATTGGTGAGTTTTCTCACCCAAAATATATACAGAGAAGGAGCATTTGAGCAACGAAGTGCTGCCAATTTACATACCTACTTGCGATTTGTGCTTTTACATCCTTAATCTCTCATTCGAAAGGGAGGTTATTGGGTGACTATTGGAAGCACGAATCCGGACCCAAAACCCAATTTTTGGCCACAACTATCCACAAAATTTGTCGACAACACCCCATAACCAGTTTTGGACCCATCCCAAGTGGATTGGTGCCGAAAAAGTGCCTCAAACGGTGGGCGTCCTGCCCTCGGCGCTCCCCAATCTGTCACAGTCATATTCGCCCCACCCTGGGATGATTAGAAATATATGATATATTTCTCTAGTTTTTCTTTTGCATTTTATTCTAGATATGTTAAATAGGTTACAGTTCAAATTTCATTTCATTCTGAGCAATTTTGACCAGGTTTTTGTCATTTCCCGCCTTCACTAACTTGCAGATGGCACAAGAAAAATCTGGATCCTAGAGGCAAAATTGGAGAAATATGACCATCTGGGTCTTCCCAAAACACCCCCAATTAGCTAACCCCAACTTTTCAGGTCATTTGGAGCTTCCTAAGTAGGACATTGAAGAGGGTGCTTTCTGACAAATTCTTGCAGGCCTATTCGTCCCACCCTGGAGCGAATACAAATCTGTGAGGAATTTCTAGACTATTCTTTTTGTAGTGGTCTTCTGATAATATATTTATGCTTCTATCAAAATTTTAGGTCAATCAGAGGTCATTTGATAATCATTTTATTATTTTCATGCATATACTGACAGTAGGCCTTGGGAAATACATGCTTTATTCTGTCCGTAGGTGCTACTAATATTTTATGTTTCTTTGAATGTAGGTTTCCGATAGAAGAGGAGTAGGAAAGAGCAAATAATCACATACACAAGTGGTGGTGACATTTTGGTCCGCCCATCTTACATGTGGGCACGCGGAAGAAGGATTGTTATCCATGGATGTTGTGACGAGAAACATATTTGACGCTCCTATCCCCTAAAAAGGAAGGAGACGTATTGTAACACAATTTAAAAAGCGTATCAATAAAGATATTACCATATTTCATATTGCTTTTATCTTGTGTCAATTTGTATATGTTCTTTCTTGTTCTTTCTTGTGGCATATTCCTTTTTGTTTCCGTATCCTCGTGCTTTCAGTGGCGATCACGGTGGGACCTCTGTCCCTTGATTTTTAAGATTAAAATTCTGATTAAAGTTGCTTGTTCTTTTGCTTATAGGTACCAAGTTTTCCAACGCTGGACTATTTTAGAGCAGAAATTCAGAGACATCCGATTTGGGCAGAGAAGAGGTAGAGGTCTTAAACACCTTTTGTCAATTCTTTGCTTTATGTTCTCTGGTTATTTGCTTGCATAGGAGAGTTTGAATGCTTGTTTGCTTCATTTATGCAACTTAAAAGGAACCCCACACACCACGTGGTAACTAAAACAACAAGGAGTTGGTCGTAAAACCCCAACCCTTGAGCAAGACCAAAGGTGGATTCCATCATCACTTTGGCTTGAGATATTGCATACATTACCCCGATCGCGACTGTTGCTAGACGTAAATCCTGATGAAAGCTGACCAAGTGTAGCGGGGGTGATTCCCAGTGCATGAGGATAAGTCTTCTATGGTAGGTGTCATAAACAGAGTGATCCCCCTTCAGTACCGCCTATGTTCCACGTACCATCTGCTCTCACGTACCAATAGTTTCCCTCACGTAAGGGCGGGTATATAGAGAGGTTGGTATATCGGTCTGGCAATGGTATATCGAAGGGGTGACCATTTTTTGGGAGTCATAAGAGCCCTCATTTTGCATTTAAACGTTCTTTCAAAAAGCTTTCAAAACAACATCAAAACACACTAAAACCAGATTTTAGGGCACACTTTTAAATCTTTAAACGAGATAACCATTGCATTGATTGTGTGTTTCTTTTCTGTTTAAGTGTAGCATAAAAAAATCCTAAAAGAGATAAAAATCTACTCATCTTTAGGAGCACATCACCATGGTGTTCACTCGTAGCCGAGCCCAATCACGGGCAAGCGCTGCAGAGAGTGCACCAAGGGGGACAAGTCGCCTCCGATATAGTCCTGAGGACCT
Organism: Wollemia nobilis; assembly: GCA_028583015.1. Lineage (NCBI taxonomy): Eukaryota > Viridiplantae > Streptophyta > Pinopsida > Araucariales > Araucariaceae > Wollemia > Wollemia nobilis. The sequence continues at coordinate 7,632,305 of JAQPPZ010002883.1, forward strand.
GGTCATCCCGCCTTGGTGGCATGACACACAAGAGAGTCCACATCATGCCATAACAGAACAAGACTATAGAGGCACCTCTTTGAGGGGCACCCCCACTCAACATAGGTCCTTTCAAGAGGAGAACCTACACGTAGCACTTAACGTAGACAGGAGACCTCCCTTAGAAGCCCGTTATGGGTGGCCTAGTGATGAAGTGCTAGAGCAACAGAGGGTCCAAACGGAGGGGCCACAGGATTTCTTCATCCCTCCTCTACCTCGCATTACTATTAGAAACACTAGACAGTATCCAGAGTATCAAGCTTTCCAGATAGGGCAAGACAATTCTGCCCGCACCTTTTATGCATATGAAAGAGAGGATGAGGAAGATTACCATGTTCCTCAAGAGTAGTACACAGCATGGGAGCGATGTACCTCCATGCCTACCATGTATCAAGATCACCCATCGAGGCTACAGCCTCAAGTTAATGCAGCTAACCTCGATAGAGGAAAGCAACCCATAGAGGTCTCGGATCACCATGATCGAGATAGATATATAGGAGAGGCATCTAGGCTTCCTAAACAAGAGACGATAGAACAAATTGACTTGGCGATTGCCAAACATGCCACCCGCCAAGCGCAAATCATGCAGCTTAGGCAAGATCAAGAATAGTTAGAGCATCTTTGTCAGCTTAACAAAGAGCGCATTCAACGTCAGACAGCCGAATTGCTTCATAACAATGTGCCTGCGAAGGTTCCAATCCCTCGCACGCATAAAGTAGAAGTGTATGAGAGGCATAACCCCTTGGTACGAGAGAGGTCCATGCGACCTTATCAAGTATTGCCTCCGAGACCTCCTAGACCTGAGCGGGAGGCCACTCCCCGAAACAATGATGGGCACCCTCCGCGGGCACCCACCCATGTGAATAGGTCTCGGCCAGCCACTCCTCAGGAAGCTTATGAGGAATATGAACAAGAAGAAGAGAGGGCTGAAATGCTCTATCAAGGCAGAGGGGGTGCTATCCAACTACCTCTCAATAGGCCTCAAGCTCCCCGCAACCCACAATGGGAGCAAACTAAGGAGGAAGAAATTAAATCCTTTGATGCATATAAAGCACTGCTAGAGCGCTTAGAGTCTATGGAGATCAAGACTTATGGGCCCCAAAATCCCACTTTATGCCAACTCCGTAGTCATCCTATGCATCCATCAGTGTCGGCACCTCCATACCCGGAACACTTTAAACTACCCTAGTTGGCACTCTTTAGAGGGGAGGAGGATGCCCAAGAGCATGTGACTAGATTCCTGAGCCAGTGCTTTGGTATTCAGGACAATGATGCTTTGTTATTAAGAACATTTATAACCACATTCGTAGGCCCTGCCTCGGATTGGTTCACCCAATTACCGAAACATAGCATCAATAACTTGGATCAGCTAGTGGACGCGTTCCTCGAACGCTTCACCTTCAACACTAAGAAGAAGGCATCATTAAGTGACCTAGCTAGCCTCAAGAAGTATGAGGAAGAGACCATGGTGGCATACGGGAACCGATGGAGGACGTTGCTTTCGAAGCTGTCTTACCTCCCTCCCATGTCAGATCTGACCCAAATGTTCTCAAAAAGTTGTTTGAGATCAATCTCCATGCTATTGCAGCTGCAGCAATATGCCAGTTTAGAGGAAGCTCTGGTGCAAGCCAGAGTCATTGAGGAGATTAAGATACAGGATGGCGAGATTGCCAAACCTAAGAAGAAAGAATGGACAAAGAACACTAAACCAGGGACCATGCAACCAAAACTTGCTACGGTTAATCAGGTTGCCATCAATGTCCCTAAGCCTGCACAAGCAACACAACCTCAAAAGGCTAACTATCAGGCGGTGCCTCCTAACAACTATGAGAGAGAAAACCAAAGGCAGGAGCAAAATCAATAGCATCGCCCTAGGCGACAATTTACTCCTTACACAGAGTCCAGGGATTCTTTGTTTGACCGCTTGTCAACGGTGAACTTGATCAACCTTCCAGAGATTCAAACTATAGATCCCAATGCACCGAAGCCTAAGGGGTACAGAGAAGATTTATACTGTAGGTTCCATAGGCGTAAGGGACATGATCTTAACGCATGTTGGAAGTTCAAAGGTTTGGTACAAGATCTCATTGACAACAAGACATTGGTGGTGGACAACCCCGTAGCGCCAAACAACCAACATATGGGAGTATTCAGAGACCCCTTGCCTAGCCCATGGGAGGCCAAAACCTCTTCAAGTCAATGAGGTGCAACAGAATTGCCCTATGCAAGGATATGTGGGGATGATAAGCATAGTGACTAGGAACAAGAAGTACCCAGGAGCTGCTCCGACAGCCACAAGAGAGGTTCCATCAACGTCACAAGCTCAACAACACCCTACGCAACTTCCCCCGCCTAGACCAGTGGCCACGATTCGAACTAGACTTACCCAAAGTCTAAGGACCACGTCGGCTAGGCTCTCCATATACGAGCTAATTCAACAATCAGTGCCCCATCGGGAGGCTCTAATGGAGATTTTAAAAGCAATCGAGCTGCAGCCCCATGAAGCGAACTCTTTCAACAATTTTGTGGGGCATGTAAAACAATGTACAAAACCAGTCATCACCTTTAGAGAAGATGAATTGAAAATAGTGATTGGTGATGTGGTGGATCCACCCCTGCACGTTATTGCATGGGTCAATGGGATTCCGTATAAGAGAGTGTTGGTGGACACTGGCTCGTCCAGTAATATCATCACTACAACAGCTCTGAAGCATTTGAAGTTGCCAGCATCTCATATCGTGGCTTCCACTTACACACTGCGAGCATTCAATGATGCAATCTGCTCGACAGTTGGCACAATTGTCCTACCTATCCAAGTGGGACAAAAGACTATTCATACATTGTGCCATATCTTGGAAGGCGAGATGGCTTATAATATCCTGTTGGGCCGGCCTTGGATTCGGGACATGAAGTGTGTCCCTTCAATAGCTCATCAGTGCCTAAAGTATACATTTGAAGGACAGGTGCATGTAGTCCCGGCGGACTTGGAGCCTTTCAAATACTGCAATACAGTGCAATTCATGCCGCAATCGACCCTTCCATCAACACATTTGGATTTTCAGTTGAATCCATCTCAACAGGGTCCGATTCCGTAGGCATCTCCAGTGATTAATCCATCGAGTCCTCAGTCGGGTCCATCTTCTTCCGCTAGTCCTTCAACAATGATGCCACCTACGGTGGCCACATCCAAGGACAAGGGAAAGAAACCCTTAGAAGAAGAACCACCTCTAGTCTCAACCATCTCGATAGAAGAGATGCCTAGTAGAATGGAAGTCGAGATGCCTAGTTCGCCCCACATGGAGTGGACTCAGGAAGGACTCCCATTCGCTTCCCCTCAACCGCCAACGGTCACCATTGAAATGGCCAGCACGGGCCTGGGGGAGTATCTAGTGAGGAACATTATAGCAACGCCCACACTTGAGTCCATGCAAGACATGGGGAGGCCTCGACTCCCCATCGGCTCAATGGTTCCTTTAGGCTACCCACCCAATCAGACAAACTTTGTTTATGGGGGCCTGGATAATGGCGTTGAGATTTGTATGCAAGAAGATGAAGATGAAGAGCCCTTTGTTGAGGATGTCAACTATCTATCCAACCCTAATTTTGCTTTAAGATATCTAGGCCAATGCAATTGGCATGGATATGGGTTGGGTAGGTATGAGCAAGGAGTGCGTGTTCTTTGCCAACCGAGATATCAAATGTCGTATGACAAGTCAGGAGTAGGGTTCAACCACCCCTTGCCCCTAGACATCTTGGTGGAAAACATGCAAGGCCTAGGGATAGGCAACAAGGATGGGTTGGCATCAGATCCATATGCCAATCCTAACACAAACTATACATTGGGAGATTATCTCCCATTGCTAACAACCAACCTTGTTGACCATAACAACCCTTTCCCTTCGGCCGAACAAGGAGAAAATTCAAGGACTCACCCACAAGAGGGATATGGACAAGACCAAGAAGGGTCTTCAGAGGATGAGTCGGAGTACGAGGTAGCACCTTGGGATCCTTTCGAGTCTGATAGCAATCATTCGCAAGTATATCCCATGAATGATGATCAGGAAAGCTTCCTGACAATGTTCCCATTGGATGCTCCATTTGAGCATATGCCACTTCAAGAGAATCAGGTCCCCCATAGAGAGCGGAACAACCTCGATGGGACCACATTAATTTGCTCGAACAAGATGAGCCTCATATGTCGCAAGCAGCTGTTGGAGCCAACGAAGGCCTTTGGATCTCTGATAGTGACTACGAAGATGAAACTGAGATGGCCTATCTCAACCACATGCGACAGATGCAACAACGATACCCTTTGGACATAGATGACATGTTTGAACATTTACACATAGGTCCAAGACATAGGTGGCACCTCAACCCGACGTAGTTATAGCAATTACTGCACCCGCCACTCTAGGTACACAGAGAGCATCTTCCGCCTGGAGACCCTATCAAACCATCAGTGCCTAGGGTGGACCCTATCTTCGTCTCCGTGCATAGGGCTGATCCATTTGTGCCAGTGCCCACAGAGCCAGATCCAGAGCACACAGATCATCTAGGATGTCCGAGTTATCACACCCATGGTAATGGAGACCATAATCATTTCATCAACATGATCTCCATTGACCTAACCGCCCCCATCCATGATCCAGCCGACCCGACATGGTCATTGTATCTAGATCTAGATGCTATCGACTGGGATCATGCTGACACACCACCATCCCCATCAGAGTACTGGCCTTGCGGAGGAATGTTCCATTTCACCCCAGGATAGACTCAGGATGTCTTCCATGCTGAAGAGGAACCTGATGTTCCAAACGATGATCTAAATTCAGCAAATGATATCCATTTGATCCCAACTCCACACCAGTTGGAGGACGGGTCCCACATGTCGGTCGAGGAGACGACTGACGTAGACATCGGCTCAGATCCAATGAATTTGCAAATCATCAAGCTGGGGGTAAGTCTATCCCTCGAAGAGCAAGCCGACTACATTGCCCTTCTCAAAGAGAAGAAGGAGGTTTTTGCATGGTCATACAAAGACATGTCGGGACTAGACCCGCAGCTAGTCATGCATAATCTAACGCTTGATCCGACAATCAAGCCAGTAAAGCAAAAACTACGTAAGATGCACCCAACAGTGGCCTTAATGGTCAAAGATGAGTTACAAAAGCTGTTGGATGCACAGTTTGTCATCTGCATGGATTACCCGCCATGGTTGTCTAACATGGTTCCCATCAAGAAGCCCGATGGGAGGATTCGCATATGCACCGATTTTTGAGATCTAAACAAAGCGAGTCCTAAGGATGATTTTCCCTTGCCGAGCATCGACGCATTGGTAGACGCTACAATGGGCCATGAAATGCTTTCCCTCATGGATGGTTTCTCAGGATACAATCAAATTCGTATCAATCCCGAGGACCAACTAAAAATGGCATTCACAATGCCTTGGGGGACATTTTGTTATAAGGTCATGCCTTTTGGCCTTAAAAATGCTGGCGCCACCTACCAACGTGCCATGACGTACATCTTCCATGATTACATGCACAAAACTTTGGAGGATTACATGGATGATTTGTTGGCCAAATCTCTTTTGCGCCCAGATCATCTCGATGACTTAAGCAAGATCCTCGATCGCCTCATGGAGCATAAGGTCAGACTAAACCCCAAGAAGTGCGTCTTTGGCATCACATCTGGAAAGCTCTTGGGTTACATAGTCTCTAAACGAGGAATCGAGGTAGACCCACACAAAGTCAAGGCAATCCTTGAAATGCTTCCCCCAACTACCATCAAGCAGCTCAGGAGTCTACAGGGAAAGGTCGCGTCGATCAAGCGCTTCATAGCACAGCTATCTGACAAGTGCCGACCCATGAATAAATTATTGCATAAGGGGGTCACATTTCACTGGGATGACGAGTGCCAGTCAGCCTTTGATGACATTAAACAATACTTGGCTTCGCCGCCAGTATTGGCACCACCTAGACCAGGAGTGTCATTCTATTTATACATCTCAGCCACTGAGGTGGCACTGGGCGCCATGCTGTCCCAAAAAAATGAACTTCACAAAGAACAGGCTACATACTATCTTAGCCGCACCCTGGTCAGTTATGAACTTAACTATGCATACGTTGAGAAGCTCTGCTTGGCAGTGGTGTTTGCTACCAAAAAGCTATGCCACTACATGCTCAAGCAATACGACGTATGTTGTGTCTAAGGAGAATCCATTGCGATACATGATGAGTCGTACTTATCATAGTAGCCGCACGGTGAAATGGATCATGTTGTTGATGGAGTTTGACATAGAATTCATTGGACAAAAATCCATAAAAGGTCAAGTCATCGCCGATCAACTGGCAGAGGCTCCTCTTGAAGACGATCAGCCTCTGACCGTAGAATTACCGGATGATGGGGTTTTTCATGTTTCAGAATCGCCAGATTCTGATGAGCCTGAGTCACAGGCTGACATGACCCTATTCTTCGATGGTTCTAAATGTGAGCAAGGAGGTGGCATGGGAATTGTATTCTTCACTCCACAAGGGGCTCCAATGCCTCTGTCATTTAAATTAGACTTCCCGTGCACCAACAACAATGCAGAATACGAAGCCTTGCTCATAGGTCTTCAGACAACAATCACCATGAACATTAAACGTTTAAACATCTTTGGTGATTCATTGTTAATTGTCAATCAAGTAAAGGGGATATTCCAATGTAGATGTCTAGTTCTGTAGGCCTACAAAGCCCTTGTGGACAAATTCCTAGCACAACTTGAATGGTATGACATCGAGGCACTCCCTCGATCATCGAATCATTTTGCGGATACTATGGCCTCCTTGGGGTCATTAATCCCGCAAGACCCTTCTGGTGAAATGACAACCATTCAGGTTAAAACATTATCGCAATCCATGATGGAGCGTGCAAGCTCTGACCTAACGCCAGGAATCCACCTGATCCAGATTGAACCATCTCAGGATAGGTTCTCTCGAATCCATGATTGTCTGACTCGAGCCAACTGGGGGTCCTTGTTCTCCCCGACCCCTCTTAATAGCAACACAACGCTATTTTTACAAGTTCTTTCCCACTCAGCTTTTGCTAGGGATGGACTTCAAGAGGGATTGGTCGTTCATACTATCGAGGTTTCTGATCAGCAGGATTGGTACACACCCATTAGGGATTACCTCAAGCTAGGTAACCTCCCACTTGGATTGACACAAGCCATGAAAAGATCATTCAAATAGAAAGCGGCAAAACATGTCTTGTTAGGAGACATTTTGTATCATCGGAGCTATGAAGGAATCCTCCTCCATTGCTTGGACCAGCAAGAGTCCGCTTGGGCGATCACCCAAGCACACGATGGTACATGTGGTGGCCACTTCAACGGTATGGCCATCGCAAAGTGCATTCTTTGCATGGGCTATTATTGGCCATATTTAGAGCGAGATTGTTGTGCATATGTGAAGAAGTGCATGAAGTGTCAACACCATGCTAATTTGACACACGTACCTTCTCAGGCCTTGCAACCGATCCAATCGGCTTGGCCTTTTTTGTAGTGGGGCTTCGATCTAATCGAAAAGATCTCCCCTACGTCATCGGGTCATCACACATTCATCATAACGGCCACAGAGTACTTCACCAAGTGGGTGGAAGCAATTCCGCTAACCTCTACGACTGGATCCCGCATTGCGAAGTTTATTTTGCATAACATCATATGTCATTTTGGTATTCCATCCAAGATCCTATCAGATAATGGGACACCATTCAAGAATAAATATGTGCGTGCTTTGACCACAAAGTACAAAATTCAGCATAGTTTTTCAACACCCTATTATCCATAGGCAAATGGGCAAGCAGAGGCGTCAAACAAAATGCTAGTCGCCATCCTCAAAAAGACAGTCGTAGACAATCATAAGGATTGGCACATTCAGATCCCGCTTGCCCTATGGGCTTATCGCACTAGCATTCGGATGCCCACTAGGGCAACTCCATTTTCATTGGTGTATGGCTCCGAGGCAGTCATGCCTCTTGAGTTGGAAATCCCTTCCCTACGCATTTCAATGCAAGAGTTCATCGATGATGACACTGCACGGCAGGCCCGGTTAGACCAACTGACGTTGCTCGATGAACGACGCGTTAATGCTCTCGAGCATTTGCGTATCTATCAAGAGCGACTTAAGAAAGCATACAACATGAAGGTCCACTTAAGGGAATTTTAGGTTGGTGACTTGGTCTTAAAAGAGAACCAACAGAATTCTAATTTGCCATCCCATCTAAGGGACAAGTTCATGGCAAACTGGTTAGGTCCTTATGTCATTGATAGTAGAATAGGACCTGGAACATACCGGCTTGCCTCTCTTGAAGGAATCAAGGAAACAGAACCCTTGAACATCAGTCATTTGAGGCCATTCCACATCTAGAGAGCCATAGTCCAACCAAAAGCTCCAAGGATTCTCACAATCGCTTGGTCAACCCAAAATGCCCCAAAGGTATCTATAAACCCTTTGGTCAACCCAAAAGCTCCAAGGTTCCATTCCCATGATCACTTTGTCAACCCAAAATGCCCCAAAGGTATCTATAAACCCTTTGGTCAACCCAAAAGCTCCAAGGATTCTCACAATCACTTGGTCAACCCAAAAAATGCTCCCAAGGTATCCAATAATAAACCCAAAAAAAACATTAAACTTCAAACCAAAAGCTCCAAGCATTACCATAACTACTTGGTCAACATAAATATTCAAAAACAAACAAAAACAATAAAATCATCAAAAATAACAAAAAAATTGCATTTCAATTCCATGCATACTCATAAAAATCAAAATACAAAAATATAGGTTGCATTAGGCATCGCATCCATACATTGCATATTTGTTAGGTCATACAAGTCAAAAGCACCATAGACTGTCATTACTTGGCAATTCCATCATTTTCCACATCAAATCCATTTTCATAAACGCATACATCCAGAATAACACCATCACCATTTTTAGCATTAGTCAGTTGTCTCCTAATGTATATAGGGTTTTCGTCATTCAGTTGTCTTTAAATTTCTAGCCAAAAACTGTACAAAGTTAAACAGATTTTACACGGGAAAGTTTTACTTGGATCACGCCTTGTTACGTAGCATCCCAACACAAATTAAAACACATAAAATAATTCCTAAGTTGTGTGAATGCAAGAGAAACCTACAAAGCAGTCTAGGGTACCATAGGTGAAAGATTAGCCTATTCATCCCCCTGTGCGAATGGTTCCAGAATGCTGAGAATTGACAAAAGGACGAGCTCTTCCCCATCCATTCCACATAATAAATAGTGGTTTTCACCACTCCCACAAATCCCAATCATAATTGGTCCCCAAAGTTGTAAGGATTCATACTACACGTCCCTGCCAAGGATGGGTAGTCATCCCCAAGACCTAAAAGGATCAACGCCATTCAAAAACAAAATTCCAACAAACCATCATCACAACCATCTCCACTCACCTTTGGTCTCAAAGTTGTAAGGATTCGTACTACACGTCCCTGAAAAGGATGGGTAGTCATCCCCAAGGCCTAAAATATCAATGCCCTTACTTCATAATCTCCATCATCCCCTTGGTTCCCAAAGTCGTAAGGATTCATACTACACGTCCCTGAATAGGATGGGTAGTCATCCCCAAGGCCAACAGGATCAAGGCCATTCACAAGCTCAACCTTACAAAGCTCAAAATACAAAATCAAATAACAGTGGTTATCACCACTATTCAAAATCCTTGCTCAAAAAGAAAAACAAAGAGAAAAATAAATAGTGATTTTCATCACTATATAGACGAGCAAGTATCCTAAACCATTGAGCCAACACACAACCTGAACTTGAATCCCTAGAATTCTCAGCATTCGAAAACCATCTAGGTGATCCTCATTACAGGTTTGGTGGACAGCCTACCTGGCAATGGTGGTATCCTACCCGCATGACGATATGTCTGTCACATTAGCTTTGCGTGTGCGTAGACCAATGTTTGCATGTGGATGAGCTAGCTTATGGTACCTTAGATTGTCCCGTGGATTAATCTTGCTAAATACAACAATGGAGTTAGTGGAGCTAATTAGGTGATCCTCAATACAGGTTTGGTTGATAGCCTATCTAGCACTGGCGGTATCCTGACAAATACCACATAAACGAACTCAATTGCACACACAGGGATGTGAAATAACTTGGTTAAATTCAAGTCGGATTTATACCTTGTTCAAAAGTCTTGCGAGATAAATGTACAGTCTTGGCTAGTTAGTTAAAATATCTGAATCTCAGAAAAGCTTAACTACATTTTAAAACAACTAGTACATTTCATTCCATACATCACCATCAAAAAATATGCAAAATACAAAAACAAAGTTTTCACATGCAAAGTCATTCCACAAAGTCATCCCATTAGTACAACAAGTCAGTCAAATCTTGTACAGTCTATGGTGCCATCGACAAGTTATCAACAACTCATTTCATTCATTCCATATGCATACATCATACAAATTAGAAACATCGCATTCATAATAGCATTTGCATACATCAATGTAAATACATGTACATAAAAACAAACCATAAAAAATGCACAAAAATGCACCAAAAAAAGCACTAAAAGTGTCCGATAAGAGTGCTTTTGCACTTGACATTTCGGGCATGCAAAATAGATGTCGGGGTCACAAATCCTCACTATCCTACTCCCTAAGAAGGCTACCATAGCCGGACCGCTCCACGGGAAGATGGATTTTTGAGAATTTCATCCCCAAACGACGTCACCAAAATGGGTCAAAACCCATCCAAAAATAGCAATAACATTGCCGAACGAAGGCGCTTTTGTGCCTGACATTCTTGGCATCCAAAATAGACATTGGGGTTACAAATTGTCACTATCCTACTCCCTAAGAAGGCTACCATAGCCGGACCGCTCCACGGGAGGACGGATTTTTGTCAATTTCAGCTCCAAAATGCATCACAAAAAGGGTTCAAACCCACCAAAAATAGGTCAGAATGTTCGGAAACTGCTTTCGCATTCAATGGTAAACAATTGAAGGCACCCTTACCTAAGTCATCTTGGGTCAAGTGACTCATCACTTTTCTCATGTCGGTCATTCCCTCATCGATTCGTCGCTTGAGGGGGTAGTCACACTTAGTCGCCAATCAACAACAATATACCCAATCAAGGAAATGACACGCATTCAAAGGATCATTGACAAAGACAATCATGCCCTTGCTTGGGGCAGCAAACAAGCAATTATCACAAGCTGATCAAACACTTGGCATTCATGAATCATGAACTCAAGGTTCCCATAGACAAAAGGTTGCGCCCTTTGCCTATTCATGACTGATCAATGTCCAAGCTCAAGTAACACCTCACCGAACAAGGTTAACACTTGAATTAAGTTCCTTAGCTCGTCAGAAGCAAGGATTCAAGAATGCATGCCCTTTCCATACTTGGGGCATCAAGAGTTGGTTAGGTTACTGAGAAACCCTAATCATTAGTGCTTTGGTTATCTATTTTTGCTCGGCATTGTGCCTTGCACAATGCTTCCCAAAAAGGGGCATCTGTAGACACCAAAACAACACCAATCCGATTATGTGACAACAAGCGCTGATCGCATTGACACACAAAGCCCCTAGGGCAGCCCCCAGAGGTTAAACAGTGGTCCTAACCACTCCCAAAAGTAGTTTTAGAGGTCAGAGGTCAATTTGGCACCTTTTTGGCACCTTTCTCTCTGCTCGTCCCACCCAGGGATGAATACAATCGGCATTCGTCCCACCCGGGGACAAATAGCAGCATTCACCCCAGGGTGAGGCGAATAGCAAGTTTGATTGACAAAAAGTCAAACCTCGGTAACTCCGCCGCTTAACTGAGGCTTCAGGCCATGCAATTGCGAGGAATAGCTTTTATTCAAGAAGAGAGACTTCAATGATGAATGTCTTTATTTTAGAAACCTCATGCAAGGAGATTTTTAATCAGGGAGTTAGCTTTTCTCTGAAAATAGGAAAACAACTCAAGTGGCGCCCTCGCATGCGCAATTCAAACAGAGAGACCCTAAGGTCTATAAATTGGTGAGTTTTCTCACCCAAAAGATATATAGAGAAGGAGCATTTGAGCAACGAAGTGCTGCCAATTTACATACCTACTTGCGATTTGTGCTTTTACATCCTTAATCTCTCATTCGAAAGGGAGGTTATTGGGTGACTATTGGAAGCACGAATCCGGACCCAAAACCCAATTTTTGGCCACAACTATCCACAAAATTTGTCGACAACACCCCATAACCAGTTTTGGACCCATCCCAAGTGGATTGGTGCCGAAACAGTGCCTCAAACGGTGGGCGTCCTGCCCTCGGGCGCTCCCCAATCTATCACAGTCATATTCGCCCCACCCCAGGATGATTAGAAATCTATGATAGATTTCTCTAGTTTTTCTTTTGCATTTGATTCTAGATATGTTAAATAGGTTACAGTTCAAATTTCATTTCATTCTGAGCAATTTTGACCAGGTTTTTGTCATTTCTCGCCTTCACTAACTTGCAGATGGCACCAGCAAAATCTGGGTCCTAGAGGCAAAATTGGAGAAATATGACCATCTGGGTCTTCCCAAAACACCCCCAATTAGCTAACCCCAACTTTGCAGGTCATTTGGAGCTTCCTAAGTAGGACATTGAAGAGGGTGCTTTTTGACAAGTTCTTGCAAGCCTATTCGTCCCACCCTGGAGCGAATACAAATCTGTGAGGAATTTCTAGACTGTTCTTTTTGCAGTGGTCTTCTGATAATATATTTATGCTTCTGTCAAAATTTTAGGTCAATCAGAGGTCATTTGATAGTCGTTTTATTATTTTCATGCATACACTGACAGTAGGCCTTGGGAAATACATGCTTTATTCTGTCCGCAGGTGCTACTAATATTTTCTGTTTCTTTGAACGCAGGTTTCCGATAGTAGAGGAGCAGGAAAGAGCAAATAATCACATACACAAGCGGCGGCGACGTTTTGGTCCGCCCATCTTACATGTGGGCACGCGGAAGAAGGATTGTTATCCATGGATGTTGTGACGAGAAACACATTTGACGCTCCTATCCCCTAAAAAGGAAGGAGACGTATTGTAACACACTTTAAAAAGCGTATCAATAAAGAGATTACCATATTTCATATTGCTTTTATCTTGTGTCAATTTGTATATGTTCTTTCTTGTCCTTTCTTGTGGCATATTCCTTTTTGTTTTCGTATCCTCGTGCTTTCAGTATCTAAAGGCTAACTACACATCTCTCGATAATTGTACGAGGGATGGTAGGGATCTATCTGGTCCATGTAGGAGACTAATTGTTTCACCATGGCTTCCATATTACTAGTTTTTCCACCATATTGGTTCGGTGGTATGTGAGCATATGATGGCATGACGTAAGGATTAGATGCTATATTGCTATTATGCAAATGGTTGGTAGGGAGAGTATTATGAAGAAGATTTGTAGCAGCATTATGTTGTATCCCAAATTTTTGGAAATTGGTGTTTGGTTTTGTTTTAGGATTTTTTTGGTTTGAGGTATGTTGATCAATAGCTTGGCGAAATAGATTAGTGAATGAAGGTTTATTTTATGTGGGAATAAATCTAGGCTTGGTAATAGGTACTCTAGGTGGTTGGGTAACCTATTGTTGTTGCATGTTTTGGATCATAGCGGCCATATCCAAATTGGATGGTCTAGCTTGATCACTTTATTGATCAATGAAGGACAAGGGATTAGTGCGTGTGTGATATATTTCTTCTAGGGTTGCTTGAGTGTCACTAATTTGATCCTTGTCCATATGTACTGCTCTATTAAGAGTGCCAATATTAGTATTGAGGAACTTACAGAAATGTTCCATGTTCTCAAAAGTAACAGATCCTCCCAAAGACATTTTAGGGGATGAGGATCCTTCCTATCTAAAAGTTTCTCTTTTTTTATTTCCTTTAGCAAACTCTTCTTATTGTTGGTCTAGGGTTCCTTCTTCCTGAATTGGGTCTTCAGGAAGGACATCTGGTTTATTTAATGGTTTTCCTAACCAATCTTCTTCTACTTCAGTCTATTTTCCATTCCTAATTCTAGTAATTATGCTTAAACTTAGATTTTAGCAAATATATATTTGTATATATATATTTGCGACAAGTTTGGGAGGTATATATTTTAATTATATACCTACTATAATACTTAAAATAAAACGTTTTAATTTTTGTTATATTTTTGTTTTGTTTTGTTTTTGTTTTTGTTTTTATAATAATATTATAAATACAACAAACAACATACTAAATGCAAGAAATAATAATAAAATAATGGCTTAGTTTTCTATAAATAGTTTATGGATATCATTAATAGGATCAAGTTCATAAGGAGTCATGAAATGCTCCTCTTCAAATTGGAAATGGTTTTTCAAGAATTTGACAAAGTGTGCTATGGTGATATTATTTGTTTCAGACTCTGACCTGTAGAAATAAAGTTCATGACAATACTCTCGATATAACACATCTCTAGGAACTCTATTCCATATCTTTCTATTCGTAAGAACGACCTCTTGATCCTCTATACGAGATAGAAATTTATGTACTACAACTATGTTGTCGAGGTATTCCTCAAAGGTATACAACTCGAAAGACACAAATGCTCTTTTATCAGCTAACCACCTATGGCAAGCTCTCTGAATCTCATGGTACAAAGTCACCTGATCAGGATCTAGGATTCCATCTAGGACAAACCTCTTAATTTGCCTAAGTTCTGTTGACCTAGATGAAATAATACTCAATCTCCTATCAAGTTCGTCCCATAAAGGCAGGACTCTATATGTTTGAGATACTCTAAGAAAAGAGGTAATCTCTATGGCTGCTAATTTATTTTCAACATTTATGGTGACAACTCGTCTTTTATTATAATCTACCATCTAAATATGATATGCAATATTAACAATCTTCTCCCTTTTCTTTTTTCAAAAGGTTTTTAGTTTTCACGTCGAGTTCACCAAAATTTATCACTCCAAATTTTTCGCATCCTTAACTTCAGGCTATAGGATCCACGCTCGAAAGGGGGATGCGAGAAGGATGGGACAATACCTCAGATTGAGAGGCCCTTTGAATGTCGTTCCTCTCAAGGGAGGGGTATCAGGGTGAATTTTTTATGGATGGTGGGGTTCACCAGGAAACTTTGAGTGGCAGTTTCCACGCCTAGGTTGAGAATGGGTTTGATGTGTTCATTTTTATATTCAATCATTCAATTCCTAGGTTTGGCCAAGATGAATCTAAGCTATTCTATATGCCAATACTGATTTATATGGATACATAAAACATGAATAAGTGCTAAACATAGAAAGTGTGCTAAATAAGACAGAATGTACCTAATTTCGGATGTCTGATGAATATTTTGAGGTTTGTAGAAGTCCAGATCATCTCAAATCTTACATAATCATCTACAATTACATAGAATCATCTCATATCATAGTCGGTCGTCTGAGATCAGATGATATCATCGTCGACCTAACAAAGTCATCAGACAAATTCGTTAGAAACTTGCAATCACAGAAATCGATACCAAAGACCAAAAATACAACTGCAAAAGCAAGGGGAAATGATAGAAATAATAGTAAACTTGCCTAAATGATAAATCCAAATAACAATTAAAGGAAATGCATTAATTTAATAATTTATTTAACTTTATCGTGCATCTATGCTAAATGAGGTGAACTCCAGTATGCAAAAATAGAATAAACTAGGTTAATGCATAAAGAAATGAAGAGAGAAGATAAAGAAATGCAAACTCCAGGCTTTTATTGCCCCCAATCTGGACTGTAGTTGAGATCACCTCCAATCGTACGAGATCATTGTTGATCTATGACAGGATCATCCGAAATCATTTGGAATCGCCTGCGACGATCAGAGCTTGCTCTAGCTAAAAAACAATAATATTCTTGCAATAAAAACTTGAAATACACAATGCAAGCGATGGTGTGAAGGTGTTCTAATGCACGAAAAACTAAATTTGTAGGGAAAATTAGCCAGGGGGAAGTCAATAAAGATCCTAAGTTTATATAGGATTTAGGGAGAGGTTAGGAGGTTGGAGATCACCCCAATTTGGGAGATCTCCAACGGGGGAGACTCTAACTGCGCAGACACACTTTCTACCCAAGTTAGAGAAGCTGTTGAAACATAAGCTAATTATGAAAATTAGTTTTGGGATGAAATCGTCTGGACATTCTCTTCCAGACAGTTCATCATATTTGGGACGATTTCGTCTGATCGTCGATGATATCATCCAACGGTCAAAACAAATCCTAAAAATTGCACAAAAAATAAGGGGAGCGGGTAATGGGCAGTTTTGGGGTTAAAATTCAAATTTTTATATTTTTACTAAGGGTTTAACTGTGCCAATTTTAGGGTGCTACAAAAATACTATGCGGGTGATTACTCCCAAGCCAGAGGCAAGGGAGTCTCATTTGGGTCCAATAGGCTTACTTGGACCACAATACTTGCTAATGTAAACAAATTCCATCACTTTTTTACCTTGATGAGTCCTACTAGGAAGTCAGACCACCAAATGTGAAGGGTTTCTTCTAGAACTCCTTTGTTTACAAGTAAATATGTTACTTTATTTCCTTCTCTATACATGTGCTTGATAATGATGTTTGCATACATGCCCAGTAATATTTTGCATTCATTAATCATATTGTGAACACTCCATGATGAGACTTGATTTCCTTTGAGCAAATTGATAGCAATCATGGAATCACCTTTAACAATTATGTGGTCACAATCAAAATCTTGCATAATTATCAAACCTTGGTATATGGCTTTCACTTATGCAAGGTTTTTGGACTGAATTCCAATATTGTCCATGTAAGCAAAGATTATTTGACCCCTATCATTTTCAATAATATCCCTAGTACCAACCATTCCAGGATTCCCTTTTTTTGCACCATCAAAATTTAGTTTTAACCAACCAACCAGAGAATAATTCCACTTAATAATAGATCCATCAATGCAAGTTTGAGAGGCCACAAAAGGTTTGCACTTAAACTTGAACATATTAAACAAGTTTGAAGGATAGGTTTAGGGACTTCAAATGTATAAACAAGTTGGACATGCGTCTAGGTAAGAGTGATGACACGGTGGAATATAGACCAAGGATTTTTGCTCAAACTATTAAACACTCTATTATTACGCTCCAACCATACTTGCCACAAATAATAATGCAAACAAGTGGACCAAAGTAACTTTAGTTGGATTTTGGAAAAGGGATTTGGCCATTGTTCTAAAAATTGATAAAGGGATGATGGTTGAACCCACACAATGCTAAAGAGATCAAAGAGGGAGTTCAATATGCCAACGGAGAATAAACATTCCAAGAACAAATGAAAGGTTGACTCCTAATTAGACTTATAAAGAACACAAAAATTTGTGATGTACATACCTATTTTAATGATATTATCAATAGTAAAAAATTTAATCTGAGAGGTAACCCAAGAAAATAAAATCACCTTTAGAATTAAGTGTTTAATAAAGATAAGCTTTGCATATATCCATGACTCTACTGGAGGATCTTGAATGTGAAATGGAGTTTTAACTTTGAATTGACCATCCTGGCAAAGTTTCCAACCATGAGTGTCTCTGGATTGGATGCCTAGAATGACACAGATCCTTAGAATTTTTAAGTTCATTACTAAGGTTATTGGTAGGAATAATTTTCCATTACCTAAAGTTGGACATTTGAGAAATAAAATTAACAAATTTGTCTCCAAATAACAATTTTGTGATAGGTTTCAAAATGGAAAGACTTGGCTCGTTGATTAGTGGATGGTCCTTAAGCTAGGAGTCTTCCCATAATTTAATATTCTTGTCAGATCCAAATTTCCACCTTTAGCATTTTTTGACAATTTCTTTGGTATGGATGACTAAGTTCCAAAAGTGAGATCCACTAGGAATGGGGAATTCTTCCAAGAAGGAATTATGTTGGAGATATTTACCTCTGATTATATCCATCCATGAGGCTTGATATTCTTTGATAATTCTTCATCCCTATATTTCCAAGAGGGCCAAGTTCATTTGGTGAAATTTCTTAAAACCTAGTCCACATTTATCTTTCTTAGAGTAGGCTTTATCCCAAGCTACAAGTGGTAGTCTGTTGTGGTTTTCATTCCCAGACCAAAGTATTTTTTTTTTATTTTCTCAATATTCTGATATATTGAGGTTGATACTTTGAATATGGACATGAATAAGACCAAAATTTTTTAGAGGCTTGCTTGGACAAGAGTTGCCTTGGCATCTTGAATCAACAGTGCTTTTTTCTAGCTAGCTAATTTCTTGAGAATTTTGTCAATAACATTGTTCCACATCATGTCTGCCATATTGTCATGAAACAAGGGCATGCCAAGATATATAGAAGGAAGACTTGAAATATTGCATCCCAATATTCTTGCTATGTTTTGCTACCTACAAATAAGGGTGTTTAGGAAAAATATTTTTCTCTTGTCAAAATTGACCTTCTGGCCAATAGCTTCTTCATAAACGTTTAAGATGGTTTTGATTTTTTTTCTTCAAGAACAAAATAAATGGTGGCCAAAATCATAGTTTCTACAAATTGCTAGTGTGTAATAGCCCTAGACCTTAAATATGGATTTATTCCAGATAGGATACCAAGAAATATCACTTGTTTGAGGGATCTCCCAAGGGATTCAACCATAACGATGAAGAGGAAGGGAGAGAGAGGGTCCCCTTACCATAAACCTTTGAAGATATTGAAAAAACCTACAATGGAACCATTAACAAAGATAAAAAACTAGGAAGAAGTTAAACATTTTTTAATTAGGGCAATCCACTCATCATGGAATCCAAATTTGGCAAGGACAACAAAGAGAAATTTCTAAGATACCTATCAAAGGCTTTGTTCATATCAAATTTTAAGAAAATATCAGGTTTCTTGCTCTTGGCAACTGAGTGGATGAGTTCATGGATTGTTATTATGCCATTAGTGATATATCTCTCTCAGATAGATCTCCCTTAGAAATGATCTATAATGGTTGGGAGTGCTTCTTTGAACCTATTATAAATGACCTTTGAAATGAGCTTATAAAAGGTATTCCAAAGACTTATTGATCTGAAATCAGACATGGATTTGTTGTTATGGGAATTGGGAATGAGCACCAAAAAATTTGAGTTAATATCCCTAGGTAACGATTTGTTTCATTGGAAATCTAGAACTATAGAAATATCTTGGTCCACTATATCCTACAAGTACTAGAAGAATCTAAGAGGAAATTTAGCAGGTCCAAGAGCTTTATTGAGTTGCATATAAAATATTGCATCTCTAATTTCTTCATTGGTGAAATATTTTAGGAGGCTGTCATTAAATTTTTGGGATATGAGAGTTGAAATATTTTAAAAGTGTGACACAACCTCTTCCCTGATCTCATGAATGTTGGAGGTTATTGTTCCATCACTTCTAGACAATTTTTTGATTTTATTATTGCTTCTATGTCTAAGTGTGGATGTGTGAAATAATTTGGTGTTGGAATCACCTTCCTTTAGCCATAGGGCATGAGATTTTTACCTCCACAAAACCTCTTCCTTGGTAAGTATGTTGTGATACTCTAATATATTTTTTCCTCTTTACCTCATATCAGGTTCTAAACTCCCATTTTTAATATAGCTTTTTATGATATTCAAATGATCAACAATCTCTTGTTGGGATTGAAAAATATTCCCAAAGACTTTAATGTTCCATACCTTTAGGTCATTTTTGATAAAGCATAATTTTTTTTCAATTTGAGATATGGGTGATCCTAAAAAATACTTACTCCACCATTTAGAGATGCAGATCCTAAGACCCTCATGCTATAACATAGTTTATTTGAATTTGAAGGGTATTTTGAAGGTTGAGCCTTGCCTATTTTCTTCTAGGATTTAAATTACTGTGATTTGATCCAATTTTTGGAAGAGAGTGGAGGGTGGCATCATCAAAAATTTGGATTGATTCCTTGGACAGAAAGAATCTATCAAGCCTCATTTGCATGATCTGGTATCATGTTCTTCGGTTTCTCCAAGTATATTTTACCTCTTTTAACTGAATGTCCATAAGTTCATTATTGAAGTTGCCGAAAAACATCATTTGATAAAACAAAATATATAAAACATAGATTGCTCAAAATGCTGATTTTTATTCATGAAAGAATTCTTTTAGGTTACAAAATGGATCTCCCTAATTTCTTCATGAACATGCAACATCCTGATGATGTCTTTTAGAACTCCTTAGTGAAGGTGGAATTCTATGTACGTGGGCCACTCGTAGTATACTGGTATGTGTTATTTTGCACTTGTTTGGGGCCTACAAAATATCATTAGTTATTTTGGAGGATTGCTTTATTCAAACCCCATGATTATGGAAGACAAACTTGCATAAATAAATTGTATTAAAAGATGATAAAAAACTACATAAAACATTGTAAAAACATGAAATAAAGGATACCTGTTCAACTTGTTGATGTGGATCTACTTTATGATCAATTCATAGGGAAACCTGTGAATTTGAACCCAATTTCATAGGGTAGGGGGGAAATTTATCTCTAAATGGTATCTACTAGAGATCCTTTGCTTGGATGGGCTCAAAAGTTATGTTAAGTTGTTTACGCAGTGCAAATTTGTCAGATGTAGTTCTAGTAAAATTTTTGTAGAGTTTTTGTAAGTTGACTGAAAGGGAAGACAAAGCTAAAATGAGGGGAGAGACCCTCTATTTATAGGAAATGCCAAGTTCAGGAGGGTGGTTAGATTAACCAAACCTTAGATTCAATTCCTAGTGAGGTTAGGTTAGGTTTTTGGGGAGGTGTCAATCCCACATGCCCTAAAGGAATATCTCATCATCAAACATGTGTGAGGAAGGATTAGGGTTAGCCAGGGTTAGCTAAGTCCTAGGTTAGGTTGGGGTTTAGTTAGGGTTTCTATAAATATCCTAACTTAGGGTGCACACATGTGTGAGGATGTGCTTAGGGATAATTAGACCATTAACCCTAATTAAACCTTTATTAATGATAAAGTGCATGTTTAGTGAAAGTCACTTGCAAATTAGAATCTTGATTAGCCTAATTAGGATTTTTAGTAGGGAATGGTCTCATGGGGTCCTACTTGTTGAACACAAGCTTATATTGAGAGGGGGGGTGAACAGTATAAGACCTATTTTTACTTTTCCTTTATACTTCAAAGTGGTAAAGCAATATATCCAAAGTAATATAAAAACAAAGCACAAGATCATCCACAAAGTGACACCAATTTTAACGTGGTTCACCCGGAAAGCTTGGGCTACGTCCACAAAACTTTTCTCTAAAAGTTATCTCAAAGTTATTTGGGAAACCTTCCCAATTACAATGTTTATGGGCACCAACCCAAAGGAGACACCAATCCCCTAATCTCAAATTCGTGGGCACCGACCCACAGGAGACACCAATCCCCTAATATGAAGTTTGTGGGCATCGACCCACAGGAGACACCAATCCCCTAGCTCAAGTTCGTGGGCACCGACCCACAGGAGACACCAATCCCCTAGCTCTGCTCTGGCTGGTGATCCTCTAGAAGACCTCTGCTTTTTAGGTTCTCTGATAGAACTATCAAACTCAGCTTCACAAGACTCTGCTAGAACCTGTCCAAATCTGCTCACAAGTCCTCAACAGAACCTGTCCAAAACCTGCTCACAAGTCCCCAATGGAACTTGTCCAATACCTGCTCACAAGTTTATCAAGAACACTTGCTTGGCATGAACTCACAAAGAGAATGGTTAGAGACTCAATGTGATTCATCCACCTCATAGAAGCATAAAGAGAATTGTTAGAGATTCAATATGTTCTATACTTAACTCCCAATCTCAATCTCAACTCAATCTCAAATCTCAAAAGAATAAGATAGATGTAGTATGCTTTTCTCAAGAACATGAAACACAATCCAACAATTGCCAACCATGCAATATCTCATATAACAATGATACTCATGTTCTTTCCAAAACCAATATCTTTTCTCAACCAATTTGGGCTTTCAACAACAATGCTCATAGACAAGGTTTAACCAACAACATTCAACTCAACATCAACCTTGAAGCATTCAACCAATCATCACTAGAAAAGGAAACAAGTAGAAATCCTTTTCCCTCCATAGATATTTGAACAAAACAACCACCAACACAATAACACCAAATGCAATGAATAACTTGATCAAATCAACTCAATGGAGTAAGCCCAAAATCATGTATCAAGAAAAGGCAATAACTTGATCAAACAACCTCTATGGAAGCAACTCAACCATCAACCTCAAAACAGCCATCCAAGGGTTTCACCAACTCAAAGCAAGTATCAAGACCCACAACCATAAACCCAAGAGCACTATGCTTCCACTACCACAAACCAGAATTATGCATTCACCAAAACTCTCATCAATGATAACAATGCATAAGTAGTCAACAAACCAGAAAATAGGATTTACACCCAACTAAAGGAAACCTTGTTGAATACCTTTTCACTCCAATCTTATTTCAGGAAAACATACATCAATTATACTCATAGGAAGAATGTGCCCATACCTTTTTGAAGAAAAGGAACCCCTTTGGAAATCTGCCACAATCACAAAATTCTTTTGCCAATCTTCACAAGGGTTAGTAGATCACAACATAATCAACATTACTCCACTTTTCAATAATCATTACCAAAGTCTTTAATTGCACAACTTCCTTATCTCTCCTAAAACCACTTGTACCATAAAATAAAATAAATCACAACAATGCATACCTTATAACTCCCAAAACCACTTGTACCAAAAAATAAATCACAATAATTTTATTTCAACAACTTGTTACACCTCTCTAATTATTTTTAACATACAATACCTTTTAATCTCAACCCTTATAACTCCCCGAATTCCGAATGTGCTGTCATCACCACTGTGACTTGAACTCACAGCCACCTCTTGCCTAGGCTCTAGCGCTTGCTAGACCTCTGACTGTCCTGGTCCCCATAGTTAAACCTTAAAAGAACTTCAACAAATTTATACACTTTAACTTCAACCAAAATCAAAATATTTTCGTCGTTAACACTGTCCTCAGTGATATTCAAACCGGCGATAATTTCTTCACAACCCTTATCGTGCAACCAAGCACCTATCCGGTGGATGAGATCAACTAGAGAGGCGATCAAATTTGTTCCTCTCTACTATCTTCCTCTAAGACCACCGTTAAGCTCTGCTACCGCTGTGTCTAACCAATCACCATGTTCTAATCCACCATTAAGAAAGCTACCATTGTTGCCTCTGTTAAGCTCTGTTGTTGCTGTGTCTAACCAATCGTCGTGTTCTAATCCACCATTGAGAAAGCTACCATTGCTGCCTTTGTTAAGTTCTGCTACCACTGCGTCTAACCAATCGTCGTCGCTTAGTCTCAACTCGTCGTCGCGTTTGGTAATTTTCGCTGCTCACCATCGCCAAATGAACATCGGTCACTCGTTTTGATTCGCTATGCAGACGTCATCGATGTTGGACCTATTTTCCATCACACTATAATGCAAACTTACGTGTGAACTCTGTTTCGAACCTGCGATGATAGATGGTTGAAAAATGTGCTCCGAGGACTCACGAATTTACATGTTGCTCATATATATCAACGACATTCCTTCAATCGGTCATGGCTGCGCACTGCTTGCTGCAGATTCAACACCTGTGACACTCTAGCTTTCAAACGATGATTTGGCTCCCTATCCTTCGTTCCTCCTGTTGGGGTTTCCAGGTTAATGTTTGCCCATCTTTGTCAAAAACAATCAATCAATATCATCAAAAATCTTCTCTCGAAATGTCACACAGATGATTTTAGAATGTGTTCACTGCATGGGTCAAAGGGCTCGAATGCTTATTCATATCATGACGTTCGAATCACCACTGCTGCCCTTCCGTGACGTCGCCTATCTCCTTCGCTGGCACCGGGGCTTCGAAGACGAAATCGAGAAAAGCTCGCCGATCAAAATCGAATTCATTTCACACAAATATTAATGAGATCCATTGCCTCCTTTTATATGCACTAAGATGCATTTTCAAAACACGTCGGCCCTTTTAATTTAATTTAATATTTTAATTTAAATTTTAAATAAAATTTAAACTAAATATTTAAAATTAAATATCTTCATCACCGGGGCATCTTTTTCAATGAAACGAAGAGCCAACTTGGGTTTTAAGAAAAACCCATTTCAAATCTGTTATCCATGGTTTTAAATAAAACCTTTTATTTTGACTACCTTGGTTTTCACAAAAACCCTTCCGCTTCTTGACATCAATGACAACATCAACACTTGAGCAAGGGCAATGTACCCAGGGTACCCAAAATTGCCAACAATCTCCCCCTTTGTCATTGATGGCAAACCTTTACTAAAAACACATCTTCAAGAGCCAAAACTGAAACCCACAATTGAGAATCTACCTTTGAAGTTTTGCTCCCCCTGACTTGAAGCTTTCCTCTTCACTTGAAGCTCTCCCCCTTACTCATATCTCTCCCCCTTTGTCATCAATGGCAAAGGGCCACCTTTGGGGCTCGAGACTAAGAATGAGCCTCTTAGCTTAGTCCCTCCCCCACCTCCTGTTGAGGTGATTAATTCTGGGGTGGGAGTAAAACTCCCATTAGGCACTGATCATCATCAGCGTCTATAACTTCCTTGTCGGGCCTTCTCTTGAACTCTTTGTCCGTATTCTTGTTCCTGTCATTGTTCTGATCCTTGGACCTGATCATGCCACTGTTCCTGTTCTTGTATCCTGGAATTTCAACTCTACACTGTTTGACTGTGTGACCTTCATTGTTGCACTTATAACAAGTAACAATGTTATTTCTTTTAGGCATACCTATTCTTTGAATCCACAAGTTCGACCAAACCGATTTCGACCAACCCTATTTTGACCAAATCTGTTCTGACCAAACCTGTTTTGACCAAGCCTGTTCTGACTAACCCAGTTCTTGTTATTTGCTTTGCAATAAACTGCCTTATGCCCAAACTAATTGCAAGAGTAGCAATACCCATGAAAGAAATTACCACTTCTAAAACTGTCATTTGCCTTCTTCACTTGAGCCATGCAATGTACAACCATGTGACCAAATCTGTGACACGCAAAACATCTGCCTTGAAACTTTCCATTATTTGACCTCTTAGGTTCTGAAGACTTCTTTTTCTCATTCTGAATTATGTTTTCTATTTTTGTGCATCTATCATTTAAGGACTCATGATCTGAAATACTTTCCTCATCAGAACTCTCTTCCTTTTGGAGTCTCTTACTAGACTCTCCAATTTGATCCTTGTGAGGCTTAACAAAACCAAGACCTATTTTATCTGTTGGATTTCTTTGACTTTGGATGAGAGACTTAACCCTTTTGGAGCTATCCTGAAATCTGTAGAGCTTATCCTTGTACTCTTTATTTTCTTCTTTCAAAGAAGCCATTTTCTGCTCTAACTCACTATACTCAAGAACCTTAGACTTCAACTCATCCTTGAGTCTAGCATTCTTCTTCCTTTCCTTTTTCAAAATACTAAGAGCATTAGCAAGTTCACATTCAAGATCCTCTATTTGATTACATTTTGAAATATCAAGGCCTTTTTCAGATTTCTTATCACTAGAGGTGCTACCCTTTTCAAAGACCATACATGCATCTTCCTTATCATTTTTTGAAGTATCCTCATACATACTAGCAACCAAAACATTATTTTTGCAATTATCCTCAAGGTGCCCACACTTTCCATATCTAAGACATTTTGGTTCTTCCTCCTTTTCTGATATGAACAAAATCTCATTTTTATAATCACCTGAAGAACTTTCACTATCACTACTAGAACACTTACTTGCTTTGTCAAGGTAGACGTTCTTCTTTTCTTGATTGTTGTGCTCATTTTTTATTATAAGAGTTGTATTGGCCTCTTCTAGTTGTTTCTTCAATGAAACAATCTCTTCTTTTTTTTTGCAGCAAACAATCTCTTTCTCATTGATCTGATACCTGAGAGTTTCTTCACTCTTTTTGAATTCTTCTATTTTTAGCTTCAGATTGCTAACAACTTTGTTAGATTCTTCTTCATGTTTGTTGTATATACCAACTTTATTACTCATTTCTTCTATCTGCATTCTTAAACCATCAATTTCTTTTTCTAGCTTGCTGTAATACTATGTTTTCCTGGATGATTGAATTTCGAGATCTTCAAAAATTTTCTTGTAATATTTTGCTTGAACTTTCAAGCTGGTGATTATATCTTCTGCATCCTCAACCTTTTTAACCAAGTCTGAAATCAGTTTTTGTTCCCAATTTGCTTCTGCATCACTTCCTTCTTCATCACACTCTTGTTCTGAATCTGTTTCTTTACTAATTTTGAACGGATCATCTTCATCTTCACTGCTACTAAACCCATGGCACTGACGTTCATTATGACCGAGTTGACCACAAACAAAACATTCTCTACCTTGTGAGCAATCAGCTGCAAAGTGACCGGTCTTCCCACATCTGGTGCAAAACTTTATTAATCTGGCTTGTTCTCCACGGTTTGATTCATCTCTTGAATCTATTTCCATTCCCAAAGCAACAATATTGAGATCATCTTCATTTTCTTTCATGACCCTATGAGATTTCTTCTTCTTGTGTCTTATGGTTTTGCTTTTGCCTTTCCTTGCCATTTGTGTTCTTGTAAGATCTTCCTTCAAGCTGTCAAACTTTTCGAAGGAACCTTGCTCTGATACCAATTGTTGAACACAAGCTTATACTGAGAGGGGGGGTGAACAGTATAAGACCTCTTTTTACTTTTCCTTTATACTTCAAAGCAGTAAAGCAATATATCCAAAGCAATATCAAAACAAAGCACAAGATCATCCACAAAGTGACACCAATTTTAACGTGGTTCACCCAGAAAGCTTGGGCTACGTCCACAAAACTTTTCTCTAAAAGTTATCTCAAAGTTCTTTGGGAAACCTTCCCAATTACAATGTTTATGGGCACCAACCCAAAGGAGACACCAATCCCCTAATCTCAAATTCATGGGCACCGACCCACAGGAGACACCAATCCCCTAATATGAAGTTTGTGGGCACCGACCCACAGGAGACACCAATCCCCTAGCTCAAGTTCGTGGGCACCGACCCACAGGAGACACCAATCCCCTAGCTCTGCTCTGGCTGGTGATCCTCTAGAAGACCTCTGCTTTTCAGGTTCTCTGATAGAACTATCAAACTCAGCTTCACAAGACTCTGCTAGAACCTGTCCAAATCTGCTCACAAGTCCTCAACAGAACCTGTCCAAAACCTGCTCACAAGTCCCTAATGGAACCTGTCCAATACCTACTCACAAGTTTATCAAGAACACTTGCTTGGCATGAACTCACAAAGAGAATGGTTAGAGACTCAATGTGATTCATCCACCTCATAGAAGCATAAAGAGAATTGTTAGAGATTCAATATGTTCTATACTTAACTCCCAATCTCAATCTCAACTCAATCTCAAATCTCAAAAGAATAAGATAGATGTAGTATGCTTTTCTCAAGAACATGAAACACAATCCAACAATTGCCAACCATGCAATATCTCATATAACAATGATACTCATGTTCTTTCCAAAACCAATATCTTTTCTCAACCAATTTGGGCTTTCAACAACAATGCTCATAGACAAGGTTTAACCAACAACATTCAACTCAACATCAACCTTGAAGCATTCAACCAATCATCACTAGAAAAGGAAACAAGTAGAAATCCTTTTCCCTCCATAGATATTTGAACAAAACAACCACCAACACAATAACACCAAATGCAATGAATAACTTGATCAAATCAACTCAATGGAATAAGCCCAAAATCATGTATCAAGAAAAGGCAATAACTTGATCAAACAACCTCTATGGAAGCAACTCAACCATCAACCTCAAAACAGCCATCCAAGGGTTTCACCAACTCAAAGCAAGTATCAAGACCCACAACCATAAACCCAAGAGCACTATGCTTCCACTACCACAAACCAGAATTATGCATTCACCAAAACTCTCATCAATGATAACAATGCATAAGTAGTCAACAAACCAGAAAATAGGATTTACACCCAACTAAAGGAAACCTTGTTGAATACCTTTTCACTCCAATATTATTTCAGGAAAACATACATCAATTATACTCATAGGAAGAATGTGCCCATACCTTTTTGAAGAAAAAGAACCCCTTTGGAAATCTGCCACAATCACAAAATTCTTTTGCCAATCTTCACAAGGGTTAGTAGATCACAACATAATCAACATTACTCCACTTTTCGATAATCATTACCAAAGTCTTTAATTGCACAACTTCCTTATCTCTCCTAAAACCACTTGTACCATAAAATAAAATAAATCACAACAATGCATACCTTATAACTCCCAAAACCACTTGTACCAAAAAATAAATCACAATAATTTTATTTCAACAACTTGTTACACCTCTCTAATTATTTTTAACATACAATACCTTTTAATCTCAACCCTTATAACTCCCCAAATTCTGAATGTGTTGTCGTCACCACTGTGACTTGAACTCACAACCACCTCTTGCCTAGGCTCTAGCGCTTGCTAGACCTCTGACTGTCCTGGTCCCCATAGTTAAACCTTAAAAGAACTTCAACAAATTTATACACTTTAACTTCAACCAAAATCAAAATATTTCCGTCGTTAACACTGTCCTCAGTGATATTCAAACCGGCGATAATTTCTTCACAACCCTTATCATGCAACCAAGCACCTATCCGATGGATGAGATCAACTGGAGAGGCGATCGAATTTGTTCCTCTCTACTATCTTCCTCTAAGACCACCGTTAAGCTCTGCTACCGCTGCGTCTAACCAATCATCGTGTTCTAATCCACCATTAAGAAAGCTACCATTGTTGCCTCTGTTAAGATCTGCTACTGCTACGTCTAACCAATCACCATGTTCTAATCCACCATTGAGAAAGCTACCATTGCTGCCTCGGTTAAGTTCTACTACCGCTGCGTCTAACCAATTGTTGTCGCTTAGTCTCAACTCGTCATCACGTTTGGTAATTTTTGCTACTCACCATTGCCAAATGAACATCGGTCACTCGTTTTGATTCGCTATTCAGATGATCGATGTTGGACCTATTTTCCATCACACTATAATGCAGACTTACGTGTGAACTCTGTTTCAAACCTACGATGATAGATGGTTGAAAAATGTGCTCCGAGGACTCACGAATTTACATGTTGCTCATATATATCAACGACATTCCTTCAATCGGTCACGGCTGTGCACTGCTTGCTGCAGATTCAACACCTGCGACACTCTGGCTTTCAAACGATGATTTGGCTCCCTATCCTTCGTTCCTCCTGTTGGGGTTTCCAGGTTAATGTTTGCCCATCTTTGTCAAAAACAATCAATCAATATCATCAAAAATATTCTCTCGAAATGTCACACAAATGATTTTAGAATGTGTTCACTACATGGGTCAAAGGGCTCGAATGCTTATTCATATCATGACTTTCGAATCACCACTACTGCCCTTCCGTGACGTCGCCTATCTCCTTCACTGGCACCGGGGCTTCGAAGACGAAATCGAGAAAAGCTTGCCGATCAAAATCGAATTCATTTCCCACAAATATTAATGAGATCCATTGCCTCCTTTTATATGCACTAAGATGCATTTTCAAAACACGTCGGCCCTTTTAATTTAATTTAATATTTTAATTTAAATTTTAAATAAAATTTAAACTAAATATTTAAAATTAAATATCTTCATCACCGGGGCATCTTTTTCAACAAAACGAAGAGCCAACTTGGGTTTTAAGAAAAACCCATTTCAAATCTGTTATCCATGGTTTTAAATAAAACCTTTTATTTTGACTACCTTGGTTTTCACAAAAACCCTTCCGCTTCTTGACATCAATGACAACATCAACACTTGAGCAAGGGCAATGTACCCAGGGTACCCAAAATTGCCAACAATCTCCCCCTTTTTCATTGATGGCAAACCTTTACTAAAAACACATCTTCAAGAGCCAAAACTGAAACCCACAACTGAGAATCTACCTTTGAAGTTTTGCTCCCCCTGACTTGAAGATTTCCTCTTCACTTGAAGCTCTCCCCCTTACTCATATCTCTCCCCCTTTGTCATCAATGGCAAAGGGCCACCTTTGGGGCTCGAGACTAAGAATGAGCCTCTTAGCTTAGTCCCTCCCCCACCTCCTGTTGAGGTGATTAATTATGGGGTGCGAGTAAAACTCCCATTAGGTATTGATCATCATCAGTGTCTATAACTTCCTTGTCAGGCCTTCTCTTGAACACTTTGTCCATATTCTTGTTTCTGTCATTGTTCTGATCCTTGGACCTGATCATGCCACTGTTCCTGTTCCTATATCCTGGAATTTCAACTCTACATTGTTTGACTGTGTGACCTTCACTGTTGCACTTATAACAAGTAACAATGTTATTTCTTTTAGGCATACCTATTCTTTGAATCCACAAGTTCTGACCAAACCAATTCTGACCAACCCTATTTTGACCAAATCTATTCTGACCAAACCTGTTTTGACTAAGCCTATTCTGACTAACCCAGTTCTTGTTATTTTCTTTGCAATAAAATGCCTTATGCCCAAATTGATTGCAAGAGTAGCAATACCTATGAAAGAAATTACCACTTCTAAAACTATCATTTGCCTTCTTCACTTGAGCCATGCAATGTACAGCCATGTGACCAAATCTATGACACGCAAAACATCTGCCTTAAAAATTTCCATTATTTGACCTCTTAGGTTCTGAAGACTTCTTTTTCTCATTCTGAATTATGTTTTCTATTTCTGTGCATCTATCATTTAAGGACTCATGATCTGAAATACTTTCCTCATCAGAACTCTCTTCCTTTTGGAGTCTCTTACTAGACTCTCCAATTTGATCCTTGTGAGGCTTAACAAAACCAAGACCTGTTTTATCTGTTGGATTTCTTTGAATTTGGATGAGATACTTAACCCTTTTGGAGCTATCCTGAAATCTGTAGAGCTTATCCTTGTACTCTTTATTTTCTTCTTTCAAAGAAGCCATTTTCTGCTCTAACTCACTATACTCAAGAACCTTAGACTTCAACTCATCCTTGATTCTAGCATTCTTCTTCCTTTCCTTTTTTCAAAATACTAAGAGCATTAGCAAGTTCACATTCAATATCCTCTATTTGATTACATTTTAAAATATCAAGGCCTTTTTCAGATTTCTTATCACTAAAGGTGCTACCCTTTTCAAAGACCATACATGCATCTTCCTTATCATTTTTTGAAGTATCCTCATACATACTAGCAACCAAAACATTATTTTTGCAATTATCCTCAAGGTGCCCACACTTTCCATATCTAAGACATTTCGGTTCTTCCTCATTTTCTGATATGAACAAAATCTCATTTTTATAATCACTTGAAGAACTTTCACTATTACTACTAGAACACTTACTTTCTTTCTCAAGGTAGACATTCTTCTTTTCTTGATTTTTGTGCTCTTTTTTTATTATAAGAGTTGTACTGGCCTTTTCTAGTTGTTTCTTCAATGAAACAATCTCTTCTTTTTGTTTGCAGCAAACAGTCTCTTTCTCATTGATCTGATACCTGAGAGTTTCTTCACTCTTTTTGAATTCTTCTATTTTTAGCTTCAGATTGCTAACAACTTTGTTAGATTCTTCTTCATGTTTGTTGTATATACCAACTTTATTACTCATTTCTTCTGTCTGCATTCTTAAACCATCAATTTCTTTTTCTAGCTTGCTGCAATACTCTGTTTTCCTAGATGATTGAATTTCGAGATCTTCAAAAAAAAAATTGTAATCTTTTGCTTGAACTTTCAAGCTGGTGATTATATCTTCTGCATCCTCAACATTTTTAACCAAGTCTAAAATCAGTTTATGTTCCCAATTTGATTCTGCATCACTTCCTTCTTCATCACACTCTTGTTCTGAATCTGTTTCTTTACTAATTTTGAACGGATCATCTTCATCTTCACTGCTACTAAACCCATGGCACTGACGTTCATTATGACCGAGTTGACCACAAACAAAACATTCTTTACCTTATGAGCAATCAGCTACAAAGTGACCGGTCTTCCCACATCTGGTGCAAAACTTTATTAATATGGCTTGTTCTCCACGGTTTGATTCATATCTTGAATCTATTTCCATTCCCAAAGCAGCAATATTAAGATCATCTTCATTTTCTTTCATGACCCTGTGAGATTTCTTCTTCTTGTGTCTTATGGTTTTGCTTTTGCCTTTCCTTGCCATTTGTGTTCTTGTAAGATCTTCCTTCAAGCTATCAAACTTTTCAAAGGAACCTTGCTCTGATACCAATTGTTGAACACAAGCTTATACTGAGAGGGGTGGGTGAATAGTATAAGACCTCTTTTTACTTTTCCTTTATACTTCAAAGCAATAAAGCAATATATCCAAAGTAATATAAAAAAAAAGCACAAGATCATCCACAAATTGACACCAATTTTAATGTGGTTCACCCAGAAATCCTGGGCTATGTCCACAAAACTTTTCTCTAAAAGTTATCTCAAAGTTCTTTGGGAAACCTTCCCAATTACAAATTTTATGGGCACCAACCCAAAGGAGACACCAATCCCCTAATCTCAAATTCATGGGCACCGACCCACAGGAGTCACCAATCCCCTAATATGAAGTTTGTGGGCACCGACCCATAGGAGACACCAATCCCCTAGCTCAATTTTGTGGGCACCAACCCACAGGAGACACCAATCGCCTAGCTCTGCTCTGGATGGTGATCCTATAGAAGACCTCTAATTTTTAGGTTCTCTGATAGAACTATCAAACTCAGCTTCACAAGACTCTGCTAGAACCTATCCAAATCTGCTCACAAGTCCTCAACAGAACCTGTCCAAAACCTGCTCACAATTCCCTAATGGAACCTGTCCAATACCTGCTCACAAGTTTATCAAGAACACTTGCTTGGCATGAACTCACAAAGAGAATGGTTAGAGACTCAATGTGATTCATCCACCTCATAGAAGCATAAATAGAATTGTTAGAGACTCAATATGTTCTATACTTAACTCCCAATATCAATCTCAACTCAATCTCAAATCTCAAAATAATAAGATAGATGTAGTATGCTTTTCTCAAGAACATGAAACATAATCCAGCAATTGCAAACCATGCAATATCTCATATAACAATGATACTCATGTTCTTTCCAAAACCAATATCTTTTCTCAACGAATTTGGGCTTTCAACAACAATGCTCATAGACAAGTTTTAACCAACAACATTCAACTCAACATCAACCTTGAAGCATTAAACCAATCATCAATAGAAAATGAAACAAGTAGAAATCCTTTTCCCTCCATAGATATTTGAACAAAACAACCACCAACACAATAACACCAAATGCAATGAATAACTTGATCAAATCAACTCAATGGAGTAAGCCCAAAATCATGTATCAAGAAAAGGCAATAACTTGATCAAACAACCTCTATGGAAGCAACTCAACCATCAACCTCAAAACAACCATCCAAGGGTTTCACCAACTCAAAGCAAGTATCAAGACCCACAACCATAAACCCAAGAGCACTATGCTTCCACTACCACAAACCAGAATTATGCATTCACCAAAAGTCTCATCAATGATAACAATGCATAAGTAGTCAACAAACCAGAAAATAGGATTTACACCCAACTAAAGGAAACTTTGTTGAATACCTTTTCACTCCAATCTTATTTCAGGAAAACATACATCAATTATACTCATAGGAAGAATGTGCCCATACCTTCTTGAAGAAAAAGAACCCCTTTGGAAATCTACCACAATCACAATTTTTTTTTGCCAATCTTCACAAGGGTTAGTAGATCACAACATAATCAACATTACTCCACTTTTCGATAATCATTAACAAAGTATTTAATTGCACAACTTCCTTATCTCTCCTAAAACCACTTGTACCATAAAATAAAATAAATCACAACAATGCATACCTTATAACTCCCAAAACCACTTGTACCAAAAAATAAATCACAATAATTTTATTTCAACAACTTGTTACACCTCTCTAATTATTTTTAACATACAATACCTTTTAATCTCAACCCTTATAACTCCCTGAATTCCGAATGTGCTATCGTCACCACTGTGACTTGAACTCACAGCCACCTCTTGCCTAGGCTCTAGCACTTGCTAGACCTCTGACTGTCCTGGTCCCCATAGTTAAACCTTAAAAGAAATTCAACAAATTTATACACTTTAACTTCAACCAAAATCAAAATATTTTCATCGTTAACACTATCCTCAGTGATATTCAAACTGGCGATAATTTCTTCACAACCCTTATCGTGCAACCAAGCACCTATCTGATGGATGATATCAACTGGATAGGCGATCAAATTTGCTCCTCTCTACTATCTTCCTCTAAGACCACCGTTAAGCTCTGCTACCGCTGCATCTAACCAATCACCATGTTCTAATCCACCATTAAGAAAGCTACTATTGTTACCTCTGTTAAGCTCTGTTGCCGCTGCGTCTAACCAATCGTCGTGTTATAATCCACCATTGAGAAATCTACCATTGCTGCCTCTGTTATGTTCTTCTACCATTGCATCTAACCAATCGCCATCGCTTAGTCTCAACTCGTCGTCGCGTTTGGTAATTTTTGCTGCTCACCATCGCCAAATGAACATCGGTCACTCGTTTTGATTCGCTATGAAGACGTCATTGATGTTGGACCTTTTTTCCATCACACTATAATGCAAACTTATGTGTGAACTCTGTTTTGAACCTGCGATGATAGATGGTTGAAAAATGTGCTTCGAGGACTCGCAAATTTACATGTTGCTCATATATATCAACGACATTCCTTCAATCGGTCACGGCTACGCACTGCTTGCTACAGATTCAACACCTGTGACACTCTGGCTTTCAAATGACGATTTGGCTTCCTATCCTTCATTCCTCCTGTTGGGTTTTCTAGGTTAATGTTTGCCCATCTTTGTCAAAAACAATCAATCAATATCATCAAAAATCTTCTCTCGAAATGTCACACAGATGATTTTAGAATGTGTTCACTGCATGGGTCAAAGGGCTCGAATGCTTATTCATATCATGACGTTCGAATCATCACTGTTGCCCTTCTGTGACGTCACCTATCTCCTTCACTGGCACCGGGGCTTTGAAGACAGAATCGAGAAAAGCTCGTCGATCAAAATCGAATTCATTTCACACAAATATTAATGAGATCCATTGACTCCTTTTATATGCACTAAGATGCATTTTCAAAACACGTTGGCCCTTTTAATTTAATTTAATATTTTAATTTTAATTTTAAATAAAATTTAAACTAAATATTTAAAATTAAATATCTTCATCACCAGGGAATTTTTTTCAACAAAACGAAGAGCCAACTTGGGTTTTAAGAAAAACCCATTTCAAATCTGTTATCCATGGTTTTAAATAAAACCTTTTATTTTGACTACCTTGGTTTTCACAAAAACCCTTCAGCTTCTTGACATCAATGACAACATCAACACTTGAGCAAGGGCAATGTACCCAGGGTACCCAAAATTGCCAACACTAATTAGGTGTAGAAAATGGATTAGGTGGCCTCAATAAGCTATTATATGGATTCCTAGTGGGTATAAGACGTTTCAGATATGTTCTACCTAGTTTTGCAGGTTTGGATTCTACATATGACTAAGGTAGCCTACATATGACTACAATGGCCTATGATGGCCTATGCAAACCTACAAGTATCTATGTAGATTTGCAAGTGTACAGTAATGAGCATGTATAAATTTTAGGTGTCTAAATTTACCTCTTTTTGTACTATACTATGTGCAACACAGTTTGGTGCAAAAATAATGTGATGGGAGAAGGAGACGAGGCGCTTGTAAAAAAATGAAAGATAAGAATATGATCAAATAAAAGGAATGTAGCCACTCGAAGCATGATCATACAAAATTTATTAATAGCCAATAGAATAAATGGGTATGATAGAGAGGAAGGTAAGAATGGGTGAATGCAAATTATGAAATGTAGGTGGATGTATGCAGATGGAACATGATGATTAAACTGATGATTTTACCAATTTACTACAATATTTTCCATACCATACTTGTATGTTTGTGAGGGTAACTTATGACTAATTTGCTTTTTACTTATATCAGTAAGGCTTCGGATACTTACCCCTCAACCTTTAAATCAGACTATAATTCATAGGGTGACCTACAAATTGATCGTGAATTTGTAGGATGACCTGCAAATTGGGTCTAAGTTTTGATGTTGTTATTGTAGTTGTTTTTGTGTAAATTCATGTGATATGCTATGGGAATATTATATGTAATGTTAAGAATGAATATGTATGTATGTGAAACTAATCAAAATTTTGTGTGATTTTTGTGAATGAAACAGGTGAAGATGATTGATCTGCAATATCATGTGTAGTCTATAAGAATTGAGTTAGGTGAGGCCTTGGATGAAGCATATTCAGAATGGTTGGGGAAGGTGTGGTTGAGAGGAGTGTGGGATTGCATTAGAATCCATGATAATAGAGCTTATACCTCGAGGTGGGATCCAGATAGGAATACCTTTCATTTTTTGATAGGTGAGATGACTATTACCTTAGAGGATATGTACATGACATAAAAATTATTGATTGAGGGTTTTCCAATGAGGGTAGTGATGGATGACAGGTAGTAGGATATGTTGTGACGTACATTTGATGCGATATGAAAGGATATAGATACTAAGAAGGGGATTTATTATGAGTATTTTTGGTACCAAAATATGTTTGATCGCCAATGTGCGGTGATGATGATTTTGACCTATGCTTTGCTAGATTCTTCTAGGGTGAAGTTTACCTATTATATGTTGGATGTGGTGTATGACATGGTGGAGGATGGAGTTGTATTTGCATGGGCACCTACACTGCTAGCCCAGGTTTATAGAGAGTTGTACGATGTAGTGAGTGTTGCATGGAGGGGCTTGATATGGATGCTATTATTACAGGTGTGGGCATGGGAGCATATAGCAGTAGCATGACCAACATTTTTGTCCTATGATGCTCATGTGAGGGAAGAATAACTTATCATGTGCATTGAGATGGTGTATGAATGACGAAAAGGGGGTGAAGAGGCCACATGAGTGTGACCATGTATTTTGGAGGATGAATTTTTCTTGTTGGAGCTGAAGGATATATAGTAGAGGCCCTGGAATGGCAGGGTGATGTGGGAGAAGGACGATGAGTATTTAGGAGCTATCCATTGAGGATGATGGGTATTAGGTTTATATATGTGGTAGGCAAAGTTATTACTATTTAGTAGAGTGATGTGATATTTTGGGCTACAATAGGGTATTTCGGAGGTGCTTGTTATGATATATAGGATATGGGATGATAGAGGGAGTCACCCTATTGTACCTCTCTGGAGTGGTGAGAGGGATCCATCGATGGTGATTCTTTATGTGGAGGATGTGGGTACTAATCCTAACTACGATGCATGGTGGGCAAAGGAGAATTAGGAGGCAGACATTGGGGTGATTGATCGGTGGGTGCAGCCAATTAGTAGGGTATCTTTACGAGAGGGGTAGAAATCAAGAGGTGTGAGGCCTAGGCCAAATGGAGGATTGATGGAGAAGGTAGAGGTACCTCTTAGATGGTTGAGGTGACATGAAGGTGGTAGTTCCAGTATTCCTATTGGGAGGGTGTTAGAGGTACAGGCTAGTGTTGGTGAGCAGCCCATGGAGGATATAATGATCATGGAGGATGTAAGGGTTGATTTGGGAGTGGATGATATGATTGATATAGGAGATATGGGATACATAGGAGATATACATTTCAAGTAATAATAGAGGAATGATGCTAATGAGGAGTTATTGATACTACAAGAGAGAGTATGACAGTTGGAGAGGCAGCTACAGGAGAGTGAGGGTTGAGTGGAAGATGGGGAAGTGGAGAGAGGAGCATCATGATTGGTAGGAGAGATTGATAGTTGTTGATATGGTGACTGATGTTGAGAAGGAGTTAGATATATGATGTGTGTAAGTGCATGAGTGACTCAATGGGGAGGTAGCAAGGTACACTAAGGTTATGGAGGATTTTTATCACCTATTATCAAAGACTATGACTATTGGGGATGAATTTAAGGTAGATGTGGTGAGGATATAGTAGGTTTTTGTGATCCAGGATGTGGAAAGAGTGGATCTTATGGAAGAGGTGTCTAAGATACACATTGAGATGTAGTGGCAATGATAGAAATAGGAGGAGGCAGAATGGGTGAGAGTAATGGAGTAGGTCCCTGTGGATGTGGCTACTTTGAGAGTTGATATAGAGTAGTTGCAAAAGGGAAGTAAGGATGTTGTAGAGATGCTAAAGTAGGAAGAATCAATACGACATGACTATGAGATTTTCTTGACTATGCATGGGCTTCCACTTTTGAATTATGGTAGATCGTGTTCATGATTGAGATCACGATCGCGAGCATAGATGCAGTCATAGTAGAGTCATTGAAGCACAACATCAATGGGATAAAGAGAGGTAATTATAGAGGTACCCATAGTGTCATAGATAGGAGGTTTTTTCCTATATCTATATAAGGTGGCAATGCCCATAGTTGCACGGATATCAGAGGTAGTAGTTGATTCGAGTAGGGCGGTAGTAGAGCATGGGGTAAAGCAATTGAGGGTGGCTCATGAGGGGAGTGGGAAGACTCTTGGTGATCAGCAAAGATGAGATTAGCCTATGGTAGAATGTCTTTTATTTTTTAGCCTATGGGCATATGTGATGATGGGTGGTGGGCACATTCCCATTGTGTAGCCTGATGCTATTTTTGATCATTATATATTTGTATAGATACCAATTTTATTGCAGCTCTTATAAATATGTTGTGATTTGATTTGAATGTGTATGTGATTTCTTGTGTATGTGTAATGTAAAATATCGATAAGTAAATGTATGATAGATGAATATATGTGCATGTGGTAGTGTGTAGGAGAATTATGTCACTGTAATGTAGATACAATGTAGATTGGTGTAATGATGTAGGATGTAAGATAGATGTGATGGTGCATAATGTAATGTAAATATATGCATGCAAAATATATAAAAGGATGCATGTATGTGGAAGCTAAAATGCGTAGAGGAAGCATTCGTATCATAGCATAATAAATGGTAATGTCATCCATTATGTAAACACAAATATGTAGGATAGTATAGGGTCTATGCAACAATTTTGACAATCATAGTTGTTGCAATCAAACCTCATGAATAATTGAACGAGATTTATTGATGACTCATAATTAACCTAGCTAGGTTAAAATCTATCAAGGACCAGTGTGTGCAAATAAGTGATGTTCATTTATCTATTTTGAGTGAGGTATGACTAATCCATTGTAAACATAGCCAAAGTAGCTAGCTCATCCACAACTGCACAATGACCTGTACAAAATAATATCACTAATGTGATAGATGTGTCGCCACTTGTAATACTATTCCATTGGCATGCAAGTGCTTAGGACCTATAGCTAGTGATGGAAATTATCCCATGATATTATGTTAAACCTAAGGACCAAAGATGATAAAGCATAACAATTGTGTTTCTTGGAGGCTTTTCCTTTTATTTTTTGTCCCTCATTTATTGCTTGTCTTTTTGTGGTGCTCTTTTCTTCTTCTTTTTTATTTTTTATATGGCCGTTTGCTTTTTTTTCCTGCCTATTTTTTTGATGTTTATTTATGTTTATCCCTTTGTTTATCCCTATTTTGTATGTTGACCATGCAAATTATAGGATGAGTAGGGGAAAATGTTCACTAGATGGTGATATCCACACAAGGTGTTATCTTCTCTAGACTCTAAATTTGTTTAAAATGTAACCTATGTGAGTGATCCCTGAAATAATTTGAACCAACCAAAGAAAAATATAAGGAATGTAATAACCTATCAGCTAGAGGTGATATTTGATTGACTTAACTAGTGAATGGTTAAGAAAATGCAAGACATCATATACTCTGTAATCTCAAAAAAGGGAATGGAGATCCAAGTGGTAATGCTAACAAGTGCGTATGTTATTCTTTCTAAGGGCATACTTCTATAGAGGAAATATACAAACATGAATGAAATAATAGAAGAAATATGAATATATGCAATGAATGTAGTGCAAGATATAGTATGGAAGAACAATATTTACAAGAGAAAATTTGTAAAATGTAACCAGATGAGATTTGAAACCATGTCTGAAGATGGATGTATAGGATTATGATGACAAGAATAGATAGTCACGATAACGTGTTTCTCGACATGTGGAGAGATGTAGCAAACATGAGAAAATCATATAACTGGGAGAATACATATAATAATGAGGAAATTCAAGAGTGGGAATAGATGCAGGAGAACATGAAGGTGAAGAAGCATGAAAAAAAATAGGGAGCAGAGAAACGACATAAGAAAAATGAAAAATATAAAGGAGAATAAGAGGGGTAAATCATCATAGTAATGTAGCCGCTCAAAGCGTGACCATTCAAAAATGCTAAATAGGAAGGATAAGAGGATATGGAATGGAAGAAAATAGAGATCTAGGAATAAAGAAAAAACTATGTAAAGTGATGTGAATAATATTGCAAGTGACTGGGTGAAGTGACAAGGTGATTGAAATTTTGGTAATTGGTATAATTGGAGAGCTATTGAAAGTAACAAGGTATAGAGGTTAATGAATCACGTGATGGGGTGGAGAGAGTAAATAGTCGATGTGGAGGGCTCTAGAGTCAAGTAGGCAAGGGAGCTTGTTTAGGATGTGAAAGAGGTTTCTCAAAAAGCATGTCCTAAATAATGGTCTAAAATGTATGACACTCATTGATGTCATATCTTGATTGTAAATGATAGAAATAAAATTGGTTTTCTTTGTAATATCGCAGCTTAGGGAGCAAGGGGTCGATAGGATAGATCTTGGGTAATACAAGGAGGCCCTAGTGGAGTAGCTAGTGAAATGTTTGAGATAATGGTGTGGACCAAACTAGCATGTGATATATGTATGGGTTGGGTGATGATGAGCATGAAGAAGATGATGTAGGAATGAGTAGTCAGGTCAGATGTGAGAGTCTGGTGCAGGACTTATCCAAGAGCGAGGACTAGGCCTGGAAGAAAGTGATGTGGGTTAGAATGTGGTAGAATGGTGTAGAGGGGAGTGGCAGTGATAATTTATCAAGTGTAACTTGAGGTTGTCGAGGTGAGAGAGGATAAGTTGGATGTCAATGGTGGGGAGTGAGGGAATAAATGCAAGGTAGGACTAGGATTAAAGCAGGTAAATAGGATTGGAGTATGGGTGTAAAGAAGGGAATGAACAAGAGGAAGAAGGGGGAGCGTGGAACTACTGCACTAGTGATATGATAGGCTGAAATAGGAGGTTATGAAGTGGATATGGTCGTGTCTAAAATATAAGTTGTGCAGGAGATGAATACAGATAGTGATGCAGATGAGATAGGGAAACACGAGCGAAGGTGGCATGGGCAACATACTATCATTGGGATAAGTATGAGGGTGACATACCATTCAGTAGGGGTGGAGGTAATCCTATAGAATATGCATGAATATGAATACTTCTCCTATTAGGGGAATAGTATGTTGGTGAAGTTCGGTGATCTAAGGAAGGTAGTAGATATGGATCTCTTGGATAAACTAGGTGAGGTGGGGATTATTCCTGTGTGTGAGGATCTAGCAGGTGAGAATGTTTTTCCTTATTTGCAAAGGATGACAAGGAGATTTGGATATCTCCTAAGAAAGAAGAATAGGAATAATTCTTGTGGTAGGGTGAGTGGTGATAGGGTGAAGTGTGGTGATTGAAATGAGATGATATGGAAATCTAACCCACATGAACTGGGTCAGGTGGTATGGCAAGATTAGCTGAAGTGATTGGTACCAAGGGTAGTATTGGGAGGTCCTACCTGCTGAAGATGTAGTGTTTCATAAGTAGTAACCTAAAATGAATATATCTTTGTGGCAAATGTCGCAGTTGGCGATACACAACCTGCAAGACCCAAGATACCAACAATATATAAATGATATAAAATACACAAATATTTATGTTGTGTAATATAAAGTGAAAACCATGTGTGTAGTACGATGTGGATTTTGAGTGATATGTACTTAGATAGTATTATAATGACACTATGTACAATATTTGGTGATGCATACCTAGATAGGCTAGGCATTAAATGTGCATAGGTGAATGATGTTGATATGTTCAAGTTAGGTGAGTCCTTCAAGATTTGCTAATCGATAGGTCAAAAAACTGAATTTGTGTGTGATAATATATGGGCCTAGCTAATTAGGAGTAAACTTATCTTATTATTTATGGGGTTGGCTTATGATATTGGTTCTCTTTGAGAACCAGGTCGCCAATCTGAAATTTGCGTTAATGTACCTTTGCTATTATAGGTACGATGAAGGCAATCTTGATAGACATGCGTGTGCTCGATGGCATGGATGTGACACATGCCCAAGAGCTTTAATTAGTTAAGGCAAGCTTGACACATAGTGTAATTATCAATATAGTCTTTCATGGAGACTCGTAAGGAAGGTATCTCAAGCTTAAGAGGCATAATGGCTTCAGTGCCATAGACCAATGAGAAATAAGTTACCCAGTGGGAGTACAAATGCTCATACAATAGGTTCATAAAGCTAAAGGTATCTGATTGTGCCAATCGTGATGGGATTCTACAACTAGCTTGTGAAAGATGGAGCAAATAGTTTTGTTAGTAACCTCGGCTTGGTTGTTACCCTATGGGTAGTACGTGGTCAATAAGCTATGGTGGATAGTGTATTGGGCATAGAGGGTATGGATAGTTTTATTTTTGAATGGTGTACCATTTTTAGAGATGATTTGGGAAGGAATTTCAAAGTGATATATGATGTGATCTATGATAAACGATATAATTTTGGCTCCCATGGTTTGGACAAGTGGGATGGATTCGACCCACTTTGTGAAGTACTCTATGGTAATTATGATAAATTTGTGATTGTTTATGAAGTATGTGAGATTTGGTAGATGATATCTAGGTTCCATTGTGAGAAATACCATATGGATTGAATTGGTTGGAGAGCTTGTGAAGGTAGGTGTGTGAGGTTAGTGTGTTTTTTGCATTTGATACATCGCTTAACATACTCATAATAATCATGCTCCATTTTGGGCCAGTAGTAGCCCATGTGTAGGATGTGTTTTGTGATAGCCATACCACTAAAGTGACCACCATAAGCACCATTATGTATTTCTTGTACTACCCATTAAGATTCATGTGATTCAAGATAATGTAAAAGAATAGCATTGTAACTATGGCGATACAAGATGTCTCCCAACAATGTGTAATAAATGACTCATTATTTGAATGCTCGATGATGAGCATGTGGTAGATCGTAAGGTAGGAAGCCTAATTTAATATAATCCTTGATTTGTGAAAACCAAGGATCATGTGGTTCGATGTGGAAAACATGAATGCCATCATCATATGTAGGAGGTGAAGATGAGATAGTTGATTGTGTGAGCGCATGAATGGACATGTGTGTTGTGTTTGAGAGGGTATTTTATGGTATTAATTATCATAAAGAAGTCATTTTATTAGTGAAATAATTTGATGAGTGAGGGGTGATTGCTATATCATACCATTTGAATTAGACGAGGAGTTTTTGGGTGATTTTCTTATATTGCTAAAGGATGGGGCAGTGACATTGCTAGATCTCCTAAACTTGGTTGACAATGAGGAGAGAATATCCTATGATGTGAAGGCATATAATGTGCATGGAATGCACCTACTTTAAATTGAGAATGAGGGCTTCATATTTCACATTGTTATTTGTGTAGGGAAACCCTAATTTGAATGAAAATGGGAGAGGCTCCTTATATGGTGTGAAAAATATAATTCCCGCACCACTAGTGTGTGTGTAGTAAGAACCATCAAAGAAGAGTGTTAGGCCAACTGGTGTTTCTGGTTTGACATATTCTTCAGCTTCTATAATATTGAATATGGAATTATTAGGGAACTAGATGAGG
Source organism: Wollemia nobilis (assembly GCA_028583015.1). Classification (NCBI taxonomy): domain Eukaryota; kingdom Viridiplantae; phylum Streptophyta; class Pinopsida; order Araucariales; family Araucariaceae; genus Wollemia; species Wollemia nobilis. Next base: position 7,676,376 of record JAQPPZ010002883.1, read on the forward strand.
AGAGACTGATCATTGGGTAATGGAGTCTCAACAAGTTGGTATGTGATGACTTATCCTTTAATGGATTTTTGTGAAATGAGTTCTAGATCAAATTCAGTGATGAGCATAATCTATTTTGCCATAAGAGAATTATGATAACTCTTATTTATCATATACCAAAGTGGATTATCATGAGTGATGATAAACATAGTGTGATTCAACATGTAATGACATAGTTTTTAGGTAGTAAAAACTATGGTCAGGCATAGCTTTTCCATGTATATGTAGAAGGTTTTGTAGCTAAATAGTGTACGACTGATGTAGTATATATCTTGCTCATGATTGAGCACATTATTTTAGGCTAATGGCATTTCAAGTACAAAATCTATGGTGGAAATGTATAGGATAAATGGTAGTTTTCGGTGCATGGGAGATAACACCAGTGAAGAAGTGAGGTAGGCTTTGATGGAATCAAAGGCCTGTTGATAGTTTTTGTCCCATTTGAAGGTGACCCCATTTTGTAAGAGGTGATTAAACAACTTACACTTATCTAAAAGTTGGGTGATAAAATAATGAATGGATTGAATCTTGCCTTGCAAGTTGCATAGTTGTTTTAGGTTTGTAGGTGGACGCATCTCGATGATGGATTTGACTTTATTAGGGTCTACCTCAATGCCTTATTGAGAGACAATGAACCCTAGGATTTTTCTTAAAGTGACATCAAAGACACATTTCTTTGGGTTAAGGTGAATATTCTGTTCTAGGAGACGATCAAATATTTTGCGTAGATCAACAAGGTGTTGTGACTATTCTTTGGACTTTGTGATGAGATCATCAATGTAATATTCTATGATTTTGTGCATGTAATCATAAAAAATGTAAGTCATTGCACATTGGTATGTTACCCTAGTATTTTTATGACCAAAATGCATGATCTTATAGCAGAATGTCCCCCAGAGGGTTGTGAAATAAGTCTTATGTTGGTTATGGGATTGATTTTGATCTAATTGTATCCATAAAATCCATCCATAAGCGATATAATTTTATGGCTTGCGATGGAATCAACGAGTGAGTCGATTTTTAGTAGGTGGAAGTTGTCTTTGGGACAATATTTTTTTAATTTATGAAAATAAGTGCATACGTGACCCTCGCTAGAGGGTTTGGATACTGCTACCATGTTAGACACCCATTCGGGATAATCAATGGGTTAGATGAGATATACATTGAGGAGATTTTGAAGCTCATAATTTACTAGCAATACAATGGTAGGATGCATGCATCATAATTTTTGTTGGACAAAATTGGAATCTTTATCTAATGTGAGATTATGGACTACGAGGGTAGGATCAAGGCCTGGCATGTCCTTGTAGGAAAACGAAAAGACTCTGATATACTCCTTGAGAAAGGCAGTGAAAAAGGTGCACTATTCTGGTGAGAGGCTAGCAGTGAGCTTAAAATATATGGATTGATGCGGTCATACCAATATCAATATTGATAGTTTCTTCCATAAGCATGTGGGAATCATTGCAGAGCTAATCCATGATGGGAATAATAGGATGTCATCAATAGCCTTAGGTAACTCAAGTTCATCATTTAAGTAAAAGTTAGTGTGATGAACCCACAAGATGTGAGGTAGAATAGATGAAGATGGATCATTTATAGTACGTAAAATAGGATGCGATAAAAAAAATTCTTACGATGTAGGTGTTGGTGAAATGTGAGTGATGTCGATGAAATTAGGGTTAGGTATTTTGTCGCAACTCATGGGAGATGAGTATCGAAGTGGCAATAATAGATCCACATCGACCATGTTAACATAAGCCATGGATGTCATGGAAGATGATGATTTGGATAACGATAATTTAGAAGCATTTGACCATCATGGAAGGTTTAATGGTAGACGTAAGACCACAGGTGGAAAATGATATTGTGTTACAGATTAATGAAGTTTTCGATGGATGAGAAATGTACAGCCAAATGTAGAGGTGGTGAAGGAGGAGATAAAATATTATACCCTATATTAGGAGGCATGAGGGATAGGGTAGCAAATTGGTTAACTAATGCATCGATACAATAAGAAGATGTTGTGTCATTAAGAGATATATATTGGAATAAGATGCATGGAATAATTATGGTAGAGTGATGAGATGTACTCTCATCTATGATATCCATGTCAATGTACTCTTACATCGTGTGTATAGGTATTGGCATGGGTCAAAGAGAGATCTTGGAGCTTGTCCTCGAGTGTATGTGTGGTAGCAGGGCAATAACCTAGGTTAGATTTGTATGTGGGTGACTAAACATGGGGGTTGATAGGTATGTGTAATCCTTGTTCATAGCATCCTAGTCCAAATTTGTACAAATGGAAAAATAGAAAGTAATGTAAAGTGAATTGATGGTTTGACATGTGGTCTAGAGTGCCACAAAATCTAGATTAGGGTTGTGGAGGTATAACAACTAGAAGAGATGAATCTATGCATGCATAAATAAAATTGGTATGATTATCAGGAGGACCAAGTCAATATATGATATTTATGGTTAATACTAAATCTGATGGATGACTGAAATCATGCATGTATTGGACCATTGGTGGTCAAATGTGAGAATCCTAAATATTATAGTCACCAAGTCCAAAATTTGTCATGAAAATTGACACTCGGGGTGTCAAACGTATTGGGGATGGAGGTGATGAATTAGAATCCAAGGATAATTATTCCAGCTATGAATCATGAATGATAGGAGGATATGAATGGGATAATTGAGCATCTAAGCGAGAGGCTTGCTACTACCAATCAAAATTTAGGTGTGGTGGAAGGAATGGGATGGTTCATATGTGGGAACTATGTGGTAGGGGGTGAGGGTGTAGGCATTGAGATATGATGAGATGTGAAATATTATGTTAATAGTTGAAAATAAAGTGGTAGATTTTAAATAGTAGGAAGGAGAGGAAATTCAGTAGAGTAAGATGGGTGAGATGTTATAGGAGGTCACGATGATGGTGGTAAAAATGGTAAAATAATAGAAGGTGGATCTATGGAAGAGGAAGGCTGGGAAGGATATGAGGCCATGAAAAATGTGGTGAGAAATATATGGCATTAGAATGAAGTGCTACCACCACCAGCACTGCAAGAGATAGCTGCACTCGATCCCCTTCCACCTTCGGTAGTGGACCTTGTATAGCTCGTCGTACAGCTGTGCCAACAACGTCTGAACCCATCTCATAATAAGTGGAGCTGATGTATGGCACTCCACCAATATGAACACCAACTCAAGTAGGTTCCAATGGAATCTCACACTTGAGGAGTCAGGAAGTAGCATATTGGATATGAGGGTCATGATCAAAGCATGCCTCACCCCTAATATGCCCTTCTCCAACCACCACCGCACCAGAATACCGCCTATTTGGTAGTCAACCTCTGCCCTCTCCATAGCCCTATCTACCTTCCTCTCCATTTCTAGACCAAAACATCATGTCAATACTACCATCGGCTGGTCACGGTGGGTCATCTAGATGGGTAGTCCATCTATCAGAATCCATAGAATTTGATACACATCCTCCAGAGTAACAGTCATATCCCCTATTGGAAGATGAAAGGTGTTGTTGTGGGGATCCCACATATTGATCAGGGTAGTCAAATATGCCCGATCCCCCACCATAGGCTCCAAACGTGTCACCTGCTTGAGCCCAAGGGCATCAAGCCACTCCCAATCCACAACTATTAGGCATCTCGGGTATCAAAGAAAAACGTCGATTGGCGATATTGACTCTTCACTACCTGAAACAACACAATAAAACAAAAAACAAAAAAAAATATATTAAGTACATACTTAATATAAACAAAAACATTAAAATAAAACTGTATAGCAGAAGTATAGACTACAAATTACAATTGTACAGCAAAAGTATAGCATATGGAGTATAGTCAAACAAATGTACAACAAAAGTACAGAATCATTTCAAATAAAACTGTACAACAATGACAACATACATAACTATACAATCAACAAAACAAAAAAATAAAACAAAACAAAAAAAATCATACTAAGGTTTCAACCTTAATATGAACAAAAAACACAAAACAAAACAAAATAAAAAAAAAAACTAACCAAAAAAATCATACTAGGGTTTCAACCTTAATGTGAACAAAACAAAACAAAAAAAACATACTAGGTTTTCAACCTTAATGTTAACAAAAAAACCAAACAAAGCAACATATAAAAACAAATATATTAAGGTTTCAACCTTAATATGAAAAAAAAAACAAAATAAAATGCAAACGTTTTGGGTTTTAAACCTAAATACAAACAAAAAGAAAGTATAGACAACAGTTGTGTACTGAGGTTTTGACCTTAATCTATGAAAATTAACAACAACAAAAAACAAGCAAATAAAAAAATCCTATATTAGGTTTTCAACTTAATATACGAATAAAATTAGAATAAATCAAACAAACATCTATATGCAAGTTTTTAACTTCATATAAAACACAAACGAATAACAGGCATGGAAAAGGAACATCATACCGGTCTCACCTCAGCTCCTCCACTCAAATATCTGGTTCTTGCACTCATGATGTCCACAAAATTTCAGCAATGCTCCGCTATGCACACTTGCACTCCTCCTCCTCACTACTCCAAAACACCAAGAAAAAAATATTGCAAATGAGCCCAAAACCTAGTTTTGGTCCTTATATAGGCTATTAGGCCTGTAATCGTTCCACCCTGGGATGAGTGCTCTAGTTATCACTCATTCCACCCTAGGACGATTACAAAATTGGTATTCATCCCACCTTGGGATGGTTACAGAGCAAGAAATAAAGCAACAAAAACTGCATCCAAAAAATGCACCAAAAACATAAATAAATTTGCCAAACAAAAGGTGCCTTTGCACCTGACATTCATGGCATGAAAAACCACCGTCGGGGTCATAAATTCTCACTATCCAATCTCCCTAATAATGCTAGCATAGCCGGACCACTCCACAGGAAGGAGGATTTTTGATAATTTACTCCAATAAGCGTTAAAAAAAAAGGGTCAAAACCCACCAAAAATAGGTCCGATTGTTGGAAAACTGCAATAAGCGTTCAACTAAAACAACTGAAGGCACCCTTACAAACGTCATCTTGGGTCAAGCGACTCGTCACTTTTCTCATTTTGGTCATTCTCTCATCGATTCGTTGCTTGAGGGGGTAGTCACACTTAGTCACAAAATCAACAAATACACACCCAATCAAGGAAATGGCATGTATTCAAAGAATCATTGACAAAGACAATCATGCTCCTACTTGGGGTAGCAAACAAGCAATAATCACAAGCTAAAAAAACACTTGGCATTTTGGAAGCATGAAGAAAAGGTTCCTCGAACAAAATGTCACGCCCTTTACCTATTTATGACTGAACAATGTCCAAGATCAAGTACACCCCACTGAAAAATGTTACACTTGAGTTAAGCTCCTTAGCTCGTCAGAAGTAAGGATTCAAGAATGTGTGCCCTTTCCATACTTGGGGCATAAAAATTTGGTTAGGTTACTAAGAAACCCTAATCATTAAGTGCTTTGGTCATCTATTTTTGCTTAGCATTGTGCCACACATAATGCATCCCAAAAATGGGCATCTATAGACACCAAAACAACACCAATCCGATTATGTGACTACAAGCACTGACCGAATTGGTATACATACCCCCTGGGGTAGCCTCCAGAGGTTAAACAGTGGTCCTAACCACTCCTAAATCATTTTTAGAAGGTCAGTGGTCAATTTTTCACCTTTTAAGCACTTTTCTCCCTATTCGTCCCACCGTAGGATGATTAGAATCCTATTCATCCCACCCCAGGATGATTAGCAGCAATCGTTCCAGGGTGCGTCGAATAGCAATTTTGACTGGCAAAAATTCAAGCCTTGAAAAATGGCAGCCCAGATCCGCCACCCAACTTCACCTTCAAGGCATGCAATTGTGAGGAATGGTTTAAAATTAGAGAGAGACTTCAGTCAAGCATGCCCTAATCATGGAGACCCTAAATCAGGGAGGAATCTTCTCTCCCAAAAAAAAGGCATGGTGAGCCAAGTGGTGCCCTCGCATGCACATTCAAAGGAGACCCCTAGGTCTATAAAAATGTGAGCCTCCTCACCCCAAAAGGAGAATAGAGCAGGAGCATTTGGAGCACTGGAGTGCTACCAAATTATACCCCCATTTCTCTTTGTGCTTCCTACATCCCTAATTTCTATTTTGGAAGAGAGGTTATCGGGTGAACACTAAGACCGTAATATAGAACCAAAACCCAAGCAATCAGCCACAATCCCACACCAAAATCATTGACACAACCCCTCTAGAAGGTTTTGGACCCATCCCACCTGGATTGGTGCCAAAATTAAGCCCCAAACGGTGGGCGTCCTGCCCCCGGGTGCCCCTTGCACTGCTGCAGTCCTAATCACCCCACCCCGGAGCGATTATAAATCTATGCATTATTTCTTTACTATTATTTTTGCATTATGTTGTATCTGATGTACTTATGCTTCTATCCAACTTTCATTTCTTTCTGACATGATTTGACCTTGTTTTTATCATTTAATGTGTTTACTAACCTACAAGGAGTGCCTTCAGATACAAGACAATCCGGATAGAATATGCCAAATATGACCTTCCAGGACATCTCAAAATGCCACTTTTAGCCTAACTCCAAGTATTCAAGAGTTTTGGAGGCCTCTGGGTAGGACATTTGCAAGGTCGCCTTTGCACATTTTGTGACAGTCCCCAATGCCCCACCTCGGAGCGATTAGAAATTTGTGCATGATTTCCTGACTATTATTTTTGCAATGTGTCCTTGATGATGTATCCATTCCTCTTGCAAATTTTGGATTCATTATGACATGTTTTGACCATCATTTCATTATTTTATATATTAACTAGCCAGAGGCTTTGGGGATTGCATGTTTTCCTATATCCGCATATGCTAGTAACTATTTGCTATTTTTCTGTGTGCAGGATCTCAATACCAAGAACACCAGAGGGGCAACAAGGAATGACAAACACATAAACACAAGCGATGGTAACTTTTGGCCCACCCATTTCGAATGTGGACATGCAAAAGACACTGGAAGCGTATCATCCATTGATGTAACAAAATGTATCAAATGTTTTGAGCCCTAGATAGGGGGGACGTATTGTAATTGTATTAAAATTAAACATTAATAAAAGAGGCCCTACTTTGTTTTGCTTACATCTCGTTTTTGTGTAATTTATTTCATGCATTTGTTCATCGCATTTGTAGGACTTAGCATCTACACTATATCTATTTTGTTTGCATCATATCTGGTATGCCGTATTTCTGCATTCAATTTCATATATCAATCAAAATTTCAAAAAAAACATTATCAAAATTTTAAAAATTCAAAAAATATTTCATCCCATTGCATTTTATCGTTGCTTGCATTTAGGCATATTCATCATTAGCACTTTATATTTTAGAGTTGTTCATACATGTCTAGCACCATGATGGTACACTACTTACCGCTCAAAATCAATGTTGTGAAAGTACTCATAGTTCAATGCTGCAAGTATCATTTTCACCCAGATTTTTCACATTCTATATTTGTGTCCACCCCTTCACCTAGTCATTTGTTTTAGAATGTCCTTAGGGTTTTTGGTCACTCAACCATTTCTAGCTTCTCTTCAGGTTTTGTAGAAAGCTGGCTTGATTTTTATGAGGTAGAGTATTGATTATGCCTTGTGTACATCAAATCCCAAACACAGTTAAACATTAATAATACAAGTTTTGTGCAAAGAAATATGAAATCCATGAAGTGGTATAGGTTACCTTAAGTGAAAAGGTCATCATGCTCATCCCCCCGTGCGAATGGTTCAAGAATGCTGAGAGTTGGCAAAAGGACAAGCATCTTCCCTACCCAATTCCTCAAAATAAACAATGGTTTTCACCACTATAAAAAATCCCAATTCCCACAAATCCCCATCCCAAAATATAAAAATTTCACAAAAATAAAAGCAATCAAAAGTCAAAATCAAAGAAATCCCAAAATTTCAATATCAAAATCCTCAAAAAAAAAAAAAAAAAAGCAAAAAGCAAAAGAAAATTCAATAGTGGTTTGCACCACTAATCCCAAATCCCTTGCTCAAAGAAAAAATAATAATACAAAAAAAAATAGTGATTATCATCACTACCCATGAGCAAGTATCCCAATAAAATTGAAGAAAATAAGGGATCTTGAGCTTTAATCCCTGAAATTCTCAGCATTTGACAAAACATTTAGGTGATCCTCATTACAGGTTTGGTGGATAGCCTACATGGAAATAGCGATAGCCTCCCATATGACGATATGTCTATCAAATTAGCCTCATGCGTGTGTGTGCAGACCAATGTTTGCATGTGGACGAGCTAGCTTTTGTAACCTAGATTGCCTAGTGGTCTAGTCCTACTAATTACAAAATCCAAGATTGTGACATTCATAGGGTGATCCTCATTCCAAGTTTGGCAGATAGCCTATCTAGGAATGACGGTATCTTTATGCATTTCACAAGAATGAAATCACTTGCACACACAGGGATATGACGTACCTTGGTCATCCTAGCAGATTCATACCTTGTCAAAAAGTCTTGCATAGTCATTATACAATATTTGATCACATCAGCTAGAGTTTTTAAGTCTCCTAAACACCTCACTTACATTATTTAAACATGTTATATCATTTACTCCATTTTTTACATCGCAATAATGGTTTCTCATTTCCATTACAAAAAAAAAAAACAAAGAGCGTTAATGTATTTTGTATAGTATATAGTGTTCACATAGTATGTCAAATCATTAGCCACAAATCCATGTTTTTCAATCACCCCATATTTCATCTCACTGTGCATCCACGCATATAGATAGCACCAAATCAAAGAAAATATACATGCATACATGATATATGTTTATCACCATTCCATCATATCACAAAAGCATCCATATGCATACATAATAAGCATCCAACACATCTACATAAGCAAATGCATACATTGCATCCATCTCATAAAGAAATAAGGGAGACATATGATGACCATAACAAAATATCATATATATACATATGGGGCAAAAAAAATACATCATAGTTTTCAAAAATACCCATAGGATACAATAAAGTAGGTCCTTAGACCTCACAATGCTAAACATCCAAAAATCCAAAAAGAGTCGAAAGAGCCTCAAAAAGACCCAAAGGTATCCATAAACCCTTTGGTAAACTCAAGGTATCCATAAACCCTTTGGTCAACAAAAATGCCCCAAAGGTATCCATAAACCCTTTGGTCATCCAAAAAGCCCCAAAGGTATCCATAAACCCTTTGGTCAACCCAAAAATCCCCTAAGGTATCCATAAACCCTTTGGTCAACCCAAAATGCCCCAAAGGTATCCATAAACCCTTTCGTCACCAACAAGCCCAAAAGGTATCCTTAAACTCTTTGGTCAACTCAAAAACTCCCAAAGGTCTCCATAAACCCTTTGCTCAACCCAAAAAAGCCCCAAAGGTATCCCTAAACCCTTTGGTCACTAAAAATACCCCAATAGCATCAAATAATCCCATTGGTCAAGTATACATACATATATATATTAATCAAAAACCAAAAAAAAAAACAACAAAACAACACAAAATCCAAATAAAAGGGTTCAACACCCACCAAAACAAGTCAAATATGATGGAATTCATTCAGGGTCAAGATGGAATGCAAACTTCACATGGATGCATGCACAAGTTACTACTTCACTCCCCAAGAAGGCCATTATGGCTAGACCGCCCTACAAGAAGAAGGTTTTCAACTCTTTGCTTCCATGAAATCTCCATAGCATCATCCAAATCCTTTCAAAACTGTATCATTTTACAATGAGAACAACTGAAGGAAACCTTAACAAACATCATCTAGGTCAAGCGACTCATCACTTTTCTCACTGGTCATTCTCTCATCAACTCATCGCTTGAGGAGGTAGTCATGATTAAAAAATTTATAATCAAAAATCAACAATTGAACACTCAATCATACAAGTTGCATTCGTCCAATGAATATTTGACAAAGATAATCATACCCCTGCTTGGGGTAGAAAACAAGCAAAAATCTCGATTAAGTACATAACAGTGCAGATGAACGTGTCTGTTGGTAACCTCACAAGTTACCAAAATACTTGGTTTTCTCTAATGCCTAGGGTTATAAGTCCCTTGAGCATACTCGAAAGTTGAAGAGAAACCAAGACCAATGTCTTTACTAAGTTAGAAGTGAGGATTCAAGAACGTACGCTCTTTCCATGATTGGGGTATCTAAAGTTGGTTATGTTATCGAGTAACCTTAATTATTAAACATTTTAGTCATCTATTTTTGCTCAGCGTTGTGTTGCACACAACACATATCAAAAAGGGGTATTTTTAGACACTAAAATATGGTCAATATGATTAGGCATATACACAAAATGATCAAATTGGCATCATATGGCCCCTTGGGCAGCCCTTAGAAGGCTCACAGTGGTTCTAACCACTCTGGGTGAGGTTCTGGAGGTTTTTGGCCCAATTTTGGGAGGTTTTGGACCAAAATTCACCATCTTACCACCCTAGGACGGTGGTAGATTCCCATTGTCCCACCCTAGGATGGTGGTGAGCCATCGTCCTAGGGTGGGACGGTGAACAAGTTTGACCAAGAAAAAGTCAAATCTGGGACAAATGGCACCCAAAAATTGCCATTTACCCTGCCAATTGAAGCATGTAGGTCAGAGGGGACTGCATCCTTATGACATGCTTCATAATGGAGGCCAAAAATAGAGATTCTTTTCCACATCCATTGCATGCCTCCATTTTAAAAAATGGTGCCTCCTACCATGCATGCCCTTCCATGCCTTTTTGCACATAAGCCCCTTTGGGCTATAAAATGGATACAAGGTCCACATAAAAAACATACAGATAAAAGTTCTAGGATATGCAACGGAGTGTTGTTGATATTTCCCATTACTTTATTGTGCTCTCCTTCCCTCGAAATCTCTTCTTAGCGAAGGAGGTTATTTGGTGAATTCAAGATGGCCTTTTGGGCATAACTTTACCATCTAGGTGAATTTCTTCACCAAATTCAATGATAATACCCTTTACAGTGTTTAGGACCATTCCCCAGTGGGATTGGTAGCAAAAGGTGTGCAAAATTAGTGGGTATCCCGCCCTAGGGTGCCCCCCAATTAGTTGCAGTAACCATCGTACCCATGAAACAAGGATAAATCTATACACAATTTATTTACAATTTTTTAGGCTTATTGTAGACTATCATAGGATGCTACAGTTCAAATTTCATGTAATTTGGAGTTATATTGGTCGAGATATCGCATTTTGAAGTTTTTGTAGGTTCATAGGGCCCATCCGGGCACCCTAGGTGCATGCAGATGGATCTGAGCCTCATTTTGAAACTCTAACCACATTGATAGTATTAAAATGTTTATTTATGTATTTTATCCAAGTTTCATATATTTTGGACATGTTTAGGGATAAAAATTGATTGTCTTGGTCTTCGCAGGTTGTAGACAGGTGGCACAAAATCGAGGGGTCTACGGATGTAATTTCAGATATTTTTTTGGTGATATCCCTTCAAAACATCCTATTTAACATCTCCATAAAATTTTAAGTCATTCTAAGTTGATTTGATATGTTTTTAATATATATGTCCTTTACTAGTCTTTTGGTGCCTATGGGGATTTGCATGTTTTCCATCACATGCACTTGCTATTTGACCATTTTGGATTCCTTGTGTGTATGTTAAGGTTTATAGAAGGCATTAGTAAGGAATACAATACATAAAGATCAAATATACAAGTAGCAGCGGCATTTTCCCACCCACCTCGATTGTGGGTATGAGGAAAGACACTAGATGTGCACCCGGATTTATTGAAGGATTTTATCCTTGGGCACCCAAAATTTGTAACAATTGTATCACATTTGAGACCTAAAGAGGACTGTTGTGTAACCTTGGATCTTATCCATAAAATTAATAAAAAATATAGTCACTTTATTTCATACCTTGTTGTTTGTTTTTGCTTCCATTTTTTACATGCGTGCTTCCGTTTGATGCTCATAAGCTATGGAGGATAGATACACATATGGTTATTAATAATTAGGTGCACCTTTTTTCCCTACTTCAGTGAATATATAATAAGCATCCAACACATCTACAGAAGCAAATGCATACATTGCATCCATCTCATAAAGAAATAAGGGAGACACATGATGACCATAACAAAATCTCATATATATGGGGAAAAAAAAATACATCATAGTTTCCAAAAATGCCTATAGGCTACAATAAAGGGGGTCCTTAGACCTCACAATGCTAAACATCCAAAAATTCAAAAAGAGTCAAAAGAGACTAAAAAAGCCCCAAAGGTATCCATAAACCCTTTGGTAAACCCAAAAATCCCCTAAGGTATCCATAAATCCTTTGGTCAACCAAAATGCCCCAAAGGTATCCATAAACCCTTCGGTCAACCTGAAATTCCTCAAAGGTATCCATAGACCCTTTGGTCAACCCAAAAAGTCCCAGAGGTATCCATAAACTCTTTGGTCACCCAACAAACCCTAAAGGTATCCATAAACCCTTTGGTCAACTCAAAAATCCCCAAAGGTCTCCATAAACCCTTTGCTCGACCTAAACAAGCCCCAAAGGTATCCCTAAACCATTTGATCACTAAAAATGCCCCAATGGCATCAAATAAGCCCATTGGTCAAGTATACATACATATATATAAATCAAAAACCAAAAAAACAACAACAAAACAACACAAAATCCAAAGAAAAGGGTTCAACACCCACCAAAACAAGTCAAATATGATGGAATTCATTCAGGGTTAATATGGAATGCAAAATTCTCATGGATACATGGACAAGTTACTACTTCACTCCCCAAGAAGGTCATTATAGCTAGACTGCCCCACAGGAAGAATATTTTCAACTCTTTGCTTCCGTGAAATCTCCATAGCATCATACAAATCCTTTCAAAATTATGTCATTTTTAATGAAAACAACTTAAGGCAACCTTAACAAATGTCATCTGGGTCAAGCGACTCATCGTTTTTCTCATTGGCCATTCCCTCATTGACTCATCGCTTGAGGGGGTAGTCATGATTAACAAATTCATAATAAAAAATCAACAATTAAACACTCAATCATGCAAGTTGCATTCATCCAAAGAATCTTTGACAAAGACAATCATGCCCCTACTTGGGGCAAAAAACAAGAAAATATCTCAATTAAGCACATAACAATACAGATGAACTTGCTTGTTGGTAACCTCAAAAGTTACCAAAATACTTGGTTTTCTCTAACACCTAGGTTTATAAGTCCCCTGAGCATACCTGGAAGTTGAAGAGAAACCAAGACCAATTTCTTTACTGATTCAGAAGTGAGGATTGAAGAATGCATGCTCTTTCCATGATTAGGGCATCTAAAGTTGATTAGGTTATCAAGTAACATTAATCATTGAATATTTTAGTCATCTATTTTGCTCAGCGTTGTGTTGCACACAATGCATCTCAAAAAGGGGTATCTTTAGACACTAAAATATGGTCAATATGATTAGGCATCCACAAAAAATGAGTTTCTAGCACATAGTGGTTCTAGCCACTCCGGGTGAGTTTCTAAAGGCTTCTGGTCCAATTTTGGGAGTTTTTGGCCCAAAATTTAACACCGTACCACCCTAGGACAGTTGTAGATTCCCACCATCCCACCCCAGGATTGTGGTGAGCCATCATCCCAGGGTGGGACAGTGAGCAAGTTTGACCAAGAAAAAGTCAAATCTAGGATAAATGGAATCCAAAAACTACCATTTACCCTGCCAATTGAAGTATGCGGGTCAGAGGGCACTACATCCTTATGACATACTTAATAATGGAGGCCAAAAATGGAGATTCTCTTCCACATCTAGTGCATGCCTCCCTTTTGACAAGTGGCACCTCCTACCATGCATGCCCTTGCATGCCTTTTTACACATAAGCCCCTCTGGGCTATAAAATGAGTACAATATCCACACAAAATACACATAAAATAAGGAGAAGAGTTCTAGGATATGCAATGGAGTGCTGCCAATATTTCCCCTCACTTTATTGTTCTCTCTTTTCCTCGAAATATCTCCTTAGCGAAGGAGTTTACCGGATGACTTCAAGAGGGTTTTTTGGGCATAACTTTACCATCCGGGTGAATTTCTTCACCAAATTTAATGACAATACCTATTATAGTGTTTAGGACCATTCCCTAGTGGGATTGGTAGCAAAATATGTGTATAATTAGTGGGTATCCCACCCCAGGGTGCCCTCCAATTAGTTGCAGTTACCACCATCCTCCTTGGGATTAGCAGCAATCTGTGCACAATTTATTTACTATTTTTTTAGGCTTATTCTAGACTATCATAGGATGCTATAGTTCAAATTACATGCAGGTTCAAAGGGCCCATCCAGTCACCCCAGGTGCATGCAAAAGGATATGCGACCCATTCTAAAAATATAACCACATGAGTAGTCTTAAAATGTTGATTTATGTGTTTTGTCCAAGTTTCATGTGTTTTGGATATGTTTAGGGGTGGGAATTTCTTGTCTTGGTCTTCATAGGTTACATACGGGACGATGCAAAATCGAGGGGTCTACGACTGCAATTTTTGATCTATTTTTGTTGATATCTTTTCAAAACATCCTATTTAACATCTCCATAATATTTCAAGTCATTCTGTTGATTTGATATGTTTTTAATAAATATGTCCTTTACTAGTCTTTTGGTGCCTATGGGGATTGCATGTTTTCCATCACACGCACTTGCTATTTGACCCTTTTTGCTTTCTTGTGTGTAGGTGTAGATTCCTAAAAGGCATTGGTAAGGAAAACAAGACATCAAATATCAAAGATACAAGCAACGACGACATTGGACCACCAACCTCGATTGTGGGTACAAGGAAGGACACTGGATGTGCACCCAGATTTATTAAAGGATTTGATCCTTGGGCACCCAAACTTTATAACAATTGTGTAACCTTTGATCCCTTAAAGGGACTATTGTGTAACCTTTGATCTAATCTACCAAATTAATAAGAAATATTCTTGCTTTATTTCATACCTTGTTGTTTGGTTTTGCTTCTATTTTTACATGCATGATTCCGTTTGATGCTCATAAGCTATAGAGGATAGATACACATATTTTTATTCATAATTAGGTGCACTATTTTTCCCTACTTCACCTTCAATTTGGGTACCCAAGTTTGTAAGAAGGTTCATAGATGATTTATCTTCTCTATAAATATGTTGGCATTGAAAGATTTCAAAGTTACTTAGGACCCTCTTTGATTCATCTAAAATATTAGCTATATTCCAACTAGTGGAGGGTATACCATTTATGTTGTTAATGATTTTAAGTTAATTTTATTCTATAAGGAATTTTTTGACATCCATCCTAGCAAGAATAGCCAAACCTTGGAAGAGCACTCTCACCTCAATAAAATGGCTAGTTTGAGTTTCAATATTTTCAGCAAAGGTGATAATAATCTCCCCTTTTTATTTCTAATGAGATATCCAGTCCCTGCTAGGTGATGATTGCATTTAGAAGCTCCATCAAAATTACATTTGATCCAATCCCTAAAATGAGGAGTCCACAAGGTTTGTCATTTAGAAGGATTGGCTTGGGGACATTTTGGTATGGATAGACACAAGCTAGCAGTTAGGAAAACTTCAAAAGGAGGAGTGGGAGAAGGGCAAAAGGGGATATTGGAAATATTTTCAAAAAGAGCATAATGAATTCTAGAACTAACTTGGGTTGAGTTTCTAGAAATATTGTTGAAGGCCCTATTATTACGCTCTTTCCAAACCCCAAAAAAAATGGGGAAGGCATAATTTCCACAATGCATGACAAAAGGGGAATGAAAAGGAGAATGGGACCACTATTCATATAGTTCCAATAGAGAATTAGGAGTCACCCAACAAGTCTCAA
Source organism: Wollemia nobilis (assembly GCA_028583015.1). Taxonomy (NCBI): domain Eukaryota; kingdom Viridiplantae; phylum Streptophyta; class Pinopsida; order Araucariales; family Araucariaceae; genus Wollemia; species Wollemia nobilis. Next base: position 7,692,328 of record JAQPPZ010002883.1, read on the forward strand.
GGAATAAAGGATTGAGGAGAGGATCTCAAGAGAGAAGGAGAACTCCAGAAAAAGGTGGTGTGTGGTCTCATTCAGACCACAAAGATAACAACAATTGGTCAGAATAAGTTCTCTTTTTCTAAGATTATCTAGGGATAGAATTTTGTTTTGGAGGATGAGTCACATGAGGAATTTGGTGTTGGTAAGTCTAAATTCTTCTCACATTCTCTATAACATTTACTAAAATAATCACCTTGCACTTAGGAGAGATGTTCGAAACCACTTGGAATGCATAAGGTATTGGTGGTTAATGCAAATTGGGGTTAATAAATGCCTACGCATATCTATTTAAAAACTACAATGGGAATGTAAAGATAACACATAAAAGTAAAGATTCAAAAGGTAACATTTCATTTATAACCAAGACTTATATTGTTGACAAATTTACTTGAAATAATATAATAATAAAATATATGATAATTAATTTTCAAATGAAATAAATTAAAAGATACCATGAAATTTCTACATTTTAAGAATTTATTCTTTATATAAAATTTTGTTTTTTAAATATAATTTAATATTTTCTTAATCAAAATATTATGATAAAATAACTTAAAACCAAATTTATGATTAAACATTATATGAGGATGCATTAGTAAAATTCTAAAAAAAAACATTAATATCAATTTTATGTGGTGTTAATCTATATCAATTATTATAATGAAACATCAACATCTAATATCTCCAATAAAAATAAGTAATATTAATTTTATATATCATTCAATTTTATTTGAATGACACAAATATAGTCATAATAATATCATCTTCCACTTAAAACGAATATGTATATATGGGGATATGCTATAAATGTAAGGAAGAACTTGTATACTATATCCTTCATGTTATATTTTATAAACATAATTTTGAGGCCCTCACCACCAAATCCATAAATAATTTAATATATATTATATAGATACATTTTTTTAAATAATTAATTATAGAATTAAGTAACAATATCTTTGATCATAGCATTAAATCATGGTACCACTACTATAATCTTTATCTTACCTCGACCCTTGATGACTCAAGGTTGATTCTACCATCATTACACTATCAGCGAACTCAAGTCATACTACTACCTTTATCTATATTAAACATGCAAAGGATTATTATTATTTTTATTATTATGGTAGTGTGAGAACCCTATGACCCACACTTAAGTTTGGGCATTTCCATACCAACCATGGCCCTGGCCCTTCGTAAGTAAGGTCTAAAGCTAAGTTTATATTTTGTTTTTGAGTTACATAAGAGAGTTGACCCACTTGATCTAAACTACTACTATTATTTTTTTTATTATTGTTTTTAATTTAAATATATCAAATTTTTATTTTAAATATTTATAATTAAATTTTTTTATATTAAAAATAAAATAAAATTTAACTATTCTTATTTTTTATATAATTTTATTTAAATTAAAAAAAAAAAATTGTATAGAGGAAGTATTTGCGGCTGCAATTGCAGCTAACTTGGTTACAAAACGTCCTCAGGTTTCGCTAGCCACAAAAAAAAAAAAATAGAAAAGAAAAAGAAGACTGTATTCAGTGGGAATGTCTTCTACAACGGAGAGATTGGCCTCACATGACGATGAAATATTGAACTCAAGATCCCGTGAGAGTGCCACTTTTTAGATTTTGGATATCTTAACATTTGTCTGTAACCACAGACGATAGCCTGTAATGAGGCATATGCTGTAACCTAAGCATAAGCATAGCAGATCGTATTGTACGCCATATCCGAACTTCGAAATGTTGGCATGCAGAGCTGAGATTTGACGTTCACAATAAACATTTTTATCTTCTGTAATGTATTTTGCTTCGAGAACCCATCATTTTCTCTAACGCTATTTTTAAAATATAAATATAACATTGAGAGAGGGATATAAATGTAATGGAATAATAGATCTATTACTTAAAATTTATAAAATTTTATTATACATTATTATATATAAAAATATATATGAATATAAAAAAATAATTATAATATATAATTATTAAATTAGAAAATTTTGAGAAACACATATAATCTATAAGAAAATGAATAAATTATTTTATTTATTTATTAAAATAATATAGAATATAGACAATAAATAATATAAAAATGATGGAAAAATATTGAAAGAGATATAAATGTAATTTCTTACTTGAAATTCATAAAATATTTAAAGATATATTACTGTATAGAACATATTTATGAATATAATAAAATAAAAGTCAATTAATCAATGGTTACAAGAAATAGTTGATGTAGCACAAGGTTCAAATTTTTCATGGCACAAAATAACTTAACTTGACTAAATAAATGTAAAAGGGAAAGGACAACCCTTTCAAAACCTTTCTTTTAAAATTATATATATATAATAAAATAAAAATAATAATTTTAATTTTTAATTATTTTTTTTGAAAAATTTGAAAAAAAATTGTATTAAGACATAGATCAATTACAATGTGGGAAGAACCTCTTTCTAGTCGAGGTGCGAGAGGACACAGTCATACAATAGTAAAGGAAGAACTGCACCGAAGCCAATTTTCGTGAACCAAAAACTAGCTGCCATGGGGTCCCCCATCGTACTCTATTTTTTCGAAGGTCATTAGCGCAAGGACCTTTCAAGACCCTATCTAATCACCTCATCCTCAATATCCATGTCACTGTGCAACTGAACTCCAACCTCCTTTTCCACACCCATCTTAGCCAGAAAGTCAGCCGCTTTGTTCAACTCTCTACTCGCATAAACTGGGATCACGTCCTCCAATTCCTTCCATAATTTTTTAATTTGGGTAACAAGAGCCCTCAACCTCCAAGATTTCAGATCAAAGTTCCTCATGCAGTCTAGAGCTCCAACCATTATTTGCGAGTCTAATTCAAGAATAATCCTGCGGTGGCCATGTTTCACTACCCAAACAGAAGCAGACTTGATGGCAATGGCTTTGGCTTCATTGTTAGTGGTTCTTCCTAGGCCTTGCAATTCCCAATAGAGCACAGTCCCAGCATGGTTTTGGCACACCACTCCAATTCCGGCTCTACCCAGATTGCCTTTTGTAGCTCCATCAGTATTGATTTTAATCCAACCTTCAGGGGGAGGTTTCCAACAATTTCTATCTTGTCCCTCTTGCAGTTCAACGCGTTCCTCCATAGCTCCAATGTCAAATTGAGCTTCCTCCTCAGCATGAACAACCACAATTTTGGTAACCTTGCTCCAAATGGTCTGCCAAACCCCGTCTAGAGCAGTAAAAGTTTCTCTAAAAATTATGGCATTTCTTTCCAGCCATACTTGCCACCAGATAAAGCTGAAACCAAGCTCCCAGCCAATACGAAGAGCTTTAGATTTGAATCTACCTTTCTACCATTTTGCCCAGATATTCATCCGGTTCAGGTCACCACTTACTTGAATTTTAAAGTATGCAAACCAATGCAGCCAAATCTATCGGGTGAAAGGGCAACCAAACAGCAAATGGTCAGCAATTTCCTCACTCTTGTAGCATAGTACACATTGAGAAGGGCCGATGATACCTTTAGATCTGAGATTATCAAAAGTGAGGATTCCATTGTGCATGCACTGCCAATCAAAAACGTTAACTTTCGGCTAGCCTTTAGAATGCCAAATTTTCCTCCAGTCCTCAACCTGAAAAGTATGAAGGGGGGGGACTCTGGGAGAATGTTGTCATATCCATACTTTACTATATAGACACCAAGACTCCCAAAGCCCCAAGCTAATTCATCCTCCACATCTCCCCTTGTAAGAAATCTTTCTGTCATAATTTTAGTCATGATGGGAGTCAAATCCGGAGGGATTGAAATGGGCCACTCATCCAACTTCTTGAACTGCTTAAACTTACACTCCCCCAGCTGAGTAGTTGTGAAATAACTTTCAATACGGATCCATCCCTTGGCTTCAATGGCTGCTTTTATTGGCTATAATTCTGGAAATTCAGCAATGATGGGTGGGAACTGATCCCAAGAATCTGTCTAGAAACAAGCCTTCTCCCCTCTTCCCACTTTACAAAATAAGTGGTCTTTAACAACCTGAGACCCTAACTTAAGAGTCTGCCAAACTAGGGACCCAGTACCATCCAAGGGGATGCGAGCTACATCGTTTGGGTTGGCATGTCCCAGGTATTTGCTAGTTAGGATTCTACTGAAAAGTGAGGTGGGTTGGGAGATCCATCTCTAGTACAGCTTTCCAGCCAAAGCTTTATTATTCAGTTTAGATTTTCTCAAACCCATACCTCCTTTAACCTTGGGCTGGGTAACTTTGTCCTAGCCCACTAAGGCCTACTTTCTCTCTCCCTTTGCTCCTTCCCATAAAACCTTTCTAGCCATCCTGTCCAACTCTTTCCATATTGTAATCGGGGCAGCCAGGAGAATTTGTAAATTGGCATGGATTGAATGACTAACTGTAAGAACATTAATCTGCCACCATAACTTAACCTCTTGTGAGACTAGTGATTAATTTTGTCCTTGATACACTCTAGCAGATAAATCCATGTGTCTAATTTTAGCTTCTTAAAGTGCAAGGGGACCCCCAAGTAAACCACTGGGAGAGAAGTCCTTGTGAATCTCAGGATTTCTAAAATTTTGTTCTGAAGCCTTTGCTCCAGATTAAAAAAAACCACTTTGTATTTCTTCTCATTAATGACCTGTTGAGTAGACCTGAGATAGACATTAAGAGCATCCCTAATCATTCTTGCTTCCTTGAAGCTGGCCACTCCCACCAAACCAGTGTCATCCACAAACTGCAGGTGCGTTAAAAATTTGTCACCCACCATGATACCCAACAATCTACCTTGTTGTCTTCTCCTCAAGAAAATTTTGGCAAGACCTTCAGCCAAAATGAGAAAAATATAATGAGAACATGGATCCCCCTGGCACAATCCCCGAGTAGCTCCAAATGGTTGTGAATGAAGGCCCTTGATTAGCATAGAGTAATTCAGGGTAGAGACACAGCTCATGACCCATTCTATCCAGTCCTGAGAGAAACCAAAGGTTGCCATCATTTTAGCCAGGAAACTCCATTCAACCCTGTCATAAGCCTTTGACATGTCCAGTTTTATGAACATCCCTTTATTACCAAAAGTGTGCATTGAATGGATAACTTCCTGGGCCACAACCACCCCATCCAGAATCTGTCGTCCCTCAACAAAACCCCCTTGCTCAGAGGAGACAATGTTGTGAAGAAGAGGTTTTAGGCGCTCAGCCATTACCTTTGTGATTATTTTGTACAACACATTACATAAGGCAATAGGCCTATAATATGAAATATGAACCCCCTCCTCCCCTTTTGGAATTAAGGTAATGAAAGTGTGGTTTATAGCTTTAAGCATTCTCTTATTTTCTCTGGACTCTTCTACAATAGCCATTACATCTTCCTCTAAGTAGTCCTAGAAAGCCTGAAAAAACTCAATTGGGAAGCCGTCTAGACCTGGAGTTTTACCAGTGCTCATTCCAAAGACCACAGTTTTCAATTCATCTCTATCAATGGGTTTGAGGAGGGCCTGATTTTTATCCTCAAAAATAATAGCAGGTATGACAGAAATAACTTCATTTTGGGCCTCTACATCTTGTACCACACTTTCCTTAAAAATCTTAGAAAATAATCCATAGCATGGGAATGCATACCTGGAAGTGTATCAAAGTAATGGTCATTCTCATCTTGAAGGGCCTCCGTCTTGTTCATCTGTCTTCGAGCACAAGCAGTCCGATGAAAGAATTTTGTATTTTTGTCCCCTTCTAATAACCAGGTGGTTCTTGCTCTCTGCTTCCAATAGGTCTCCTCCTAGTTGTCAATGTCCTCAACCGCTATACGCAGGGCATCATCCTCAACTCTGAGCTGGTCTATAATAACTCCTTCTCTGAACTATTTTTGGACCTCATCCCATCTGGCCACCAATGGAGCTCTTTGGGCCTGGAAGTCTATTTTATTAGCACGCCTCCAATACTTCAACTGAGTTTTAACATATTGAAGTTATTTGTGGATTCTGAACATTGCTCTCCCATAAGCTGGGCAGCCTTTTTCCCACCACTGTGGAATTTTCTCCCGAAGTTCTTCTTTTTGAAGCCAAAAATTCTCAAATATGAAAGGTTTGTGATGCTGCCCCATCCTAGTCCCGCCTTCCAACAGAATGGGAAAGTGATCTGAAACTGGGCCTTCTAAAATCTAAAAATTTATATTCCATTTTAAAAACGCCTCCTCTGAAACTAGAAAATGATCTAGCTTAACCTTCCTACTGTGTGGCTCCTGCATTTTATTAGTCCAAGTGTAGTTAATGCCAGGACATTTAATGTCCACTAAGTGCAAAGCCTGGACTTGGGCAATCATGAAACGGTCCCCTGGGTCCAAAAATGGTGTTCCCCCTTCCTGATCTCTAGAAGATAATTTAGTGTTAAAGTCCCCCGCTATAATCTAGTCTAGATCTTCCCTTGAGGTTCGCATGTTATGCATAGCCTTCCACTACCGCCTCTGACCATCTAGGTTTTGAGACCCATAAAAGTTTGTGATTAGAACGTGTTTCGCAGTGACATTATTCCTAAAAAGAGAAGTGAGAACACCCCTCCAGGCAAGATGTTCTATTGCAGACCATTCAAGAGAGTTCCATAGAGTAAAAATCCCCCCTGAGGCACCTTGGGCAGCCACATCCATATGACCAGCACCCCTGCAAATTCTATTGACTATTTTGGACATAAGATCTAATGAAATCTTAGTCTCCTGTAAAAACAAAAAATTAGTATTACGATTCTCTAAAAGTCTTCGAACAGTAGATTTATGGGTTCTGTTGTTTAAACCCATCACATTCCATGATTGTATAATCATTGGTTACCCTGGGAGCAATAAGAGTCTATTGGCCTCACCGATCCTCCCATGATCAATTTGTCTCCTTGGACTGCTAGCAACTCCTTATTGGATCTTCTACCTACTTCCTGAGAATTGCTATTTTTTGATCTTTTTTCTACCTGGGTTATCCCCAAAGTTGGCCTTTCCCTGTTCTTCTCTGCTATTCCCATGCCGACATCCCGAGATACTCGTTTGCTCCTCGGTTATGCACTACTAAAGCCCCTGAACACACTGGTGTGATACCTCACAAAGTTCAACTACCTGTTGTATGAAGGGAGGAGATGAGAGGGGGAGTTGCACGGGAATATTAGAATTTTCCTTATTACCCTCCATGCCCTCCATAAATTGTTCCTCTTCGTCAACCAGTGACTTAAATATCTCATACCTATTGGCAGGTCTGAGATGGGATTACTCCTTTCCCTCTTTTTTCTTTGTCTGTCTTTTTCTTCTGGGCTATTCAAAACCCTCTCTTTGAGCTTCCTGGACCTAAACGATGCTATTAGAATCTTTATTAAGTGTTGCGTTATCCTCTTTAGGCAGGTTTGGCATTCCTAAAGGAGCCTCCATTTTAGCATTCATATTATTAGGGCAAAAACGGGCCAAATGTCCATGTTTGTGACAAACCCTACATCTAAAGGGTAGGGCCTCATAGTCCAGTTGTTGAATCCAGGAGAGTCCTACCAATTCAATTTCCATATCTACCAGCAAAGGCTGGCTGAGATCCATCTCCACACATATTCTTGCATACATTGCCATGCTCCCTTTAATTGTGTCTCTGGCAACACCCAGATGTCTTCCAATAGAATTGTCAATCCTTGCCAACACCTGCTCACTCCAGAATTCCATTGGAAGAGCATATAGTCGGATCCATACTGGGACAGCAATAGGTTCAACTCGAGGATCGAATCCCACTCTCCATGGTTGAACAAATAGCCCTGTCGGCCATGATTTTTCTTCTCTGACTCGAAAGCCCTATTTCTATCGGCCAAAGACGAAAAGCTAACAATAAAATATCCATTGCTAATAAAGCACAATGAATACTCACCGTGAGGCTCCCAGTTTTAGCAGATCCAAGAGTGCAGAAAATTCAGGGAAGGACGTATACCCATGAACTTGCAGATTAAATCGTGATTAGCTCTGTAAATGACTGATTCTTCAACCATTTTTGGCTCGATGACAATTTTTGGCTCGATTTCGGCTCGCGGCAAACATCCATTCACACGATGTGCTCGTCAACCTATTCCCAGCAGTCGTGAAGAGCATTTTATATGCCATTTTTTGAGCTTCGTCGTTCTTTGGAGGAGATTTTTCTTTAAACAAATCTACGTATGAGCTGCTACTCCCTGGAAAAGGAGTCGGAGAAGTCCCCATTGGACCCTCCTGGGGCACCAATCTAGCCTTCAGAACCACCGTACCCCAAAAGCACTTCTGCAATCCAGCTGATGCCCTAGATTTTTCGAAGTTCCAGCTTTAATTTTTAATTGTTAAATTAATTTATTTTGTTAGTATATAGAAACAAATATAATGTTACTAAATTTTATATATTATTTTATTTATATAACCTAAAATCAATAAATAAATTTGATTCATCTAAATTAATTTAATTTGTTAAGTAAATCTAACAATAAAATCCTTGAAATTCTAACTAAAATATCTAAATTTCTAATCCAAAAATAATCATATTAAATATCATACTTTGACGTCATTGAATATAAAATAATTAAATAAACTCATCTAAATGATCATACAACAGATTATTCTATATAATCTCTAACCTAATGACCGTTATATACTACTTTTCACCTTAAAACTCCGCTTTCTATTTAAGCGCTGGGTTCCTGGAATTTGCCGCTTGAAATGGATAGAGCCAATGGAGGTTTCGTTAGCTTATTGCATGGGTGCATTTCTGCTTTGGAACCGTCCGGCCACCCATAGTCATCATGGCTACTAAATGAGGCCTAGCTAATATTTTTTATTTTTTAATTTAAAAGAGCTATGCATTGTATATTTCAAACATATGGTTGCCCCTCGAAGGAAACGCCTATGTTTATTAAAAATTGGTTGAGTCACATGTTTACATTTTAAAAATTATCATCCTGAGAAGATCTATGGATACATTACGTTGTAATAGCATTCTTATGTAAAATATTACCCTTTATAAATAGAATTTTTTAAAAGTTATCTTTTGAGTTTAATAAAATTATAGAATATACATTTTTTTTAATTTTTTTAATAAATTAAATATTTAATTTTTTTTTATAAGATGGAAAGAAGGGTTTTGAAAAGCTTCTTGAACCTTTTATATAATTATATTACTGTCCACCAAAGATAGGATAGAGTAGAACACAAGCATAACAAGAACCAAGTCCAAAAAAACTACCTTATGGAGTAGAGGCAATAACATATTATAAACCTTCATTGAGAGGCTCATAGTCTCTTCTTGTTGTCATAATGAGTTCATGTAGAAAGTTCTCTTTCCACACCTTTAGTCCTTCAATTTGGGTACCCAAGTTAGCAAGAAGGTCTCCAAAGAAGTTGCCTTATCTATAAATATGTTAGCATTAAAACATTTTCAAATTTACTTAGGACCCTCTTTGATTCATAGAAAATATTAGCTATATTCCAACTAGTGGATGATCTACCATTTATGGTGTTTATGATATTAAGGGAATATCCTTCTATAAGGACTTTGCATCCCAACAAGAAGGTCCAAACCTTGGAAGATCATTTTCGCCCCAACAAAATGGCTAGTTTAAGTTCTAAGATTTTTATCAAAGGCTGCAATGATCTCCCTCTTTTCATTTTGATATCTCCAACCTTTGCTAGGCTAGAATTACCTTTAGAAGCTCCATAAAAATTAAATTTGATCCAATCCCTAGGAGGAGGAGTCTACAAGGTTTGTCATCTAGGAGGATTGGCTTGGGGGCCTTTCCGGATAGATAGGCCTAGGCTAGCAATTAGGGAAGCTTCAAAAGGAGTGGAAGAAGGGCCAAAGGGGATATTGGAAATATTTTAAAAAATAGAATAACTAATTCTATAACTAACCTGGGTCGGGTCAGGTTTCTAGAAAAAATGTTGAAGGCCCTATTATTATGCTCTTTTCGGACCTCCCACAAAAAATGGGGAAGGTAGAATTTCCGTGTGCATCACAAAAGGGGGAATGAAAAGAAGAAATGGAGAACTATTCAAAAGAGTCCAACAGAGAATTAGGAGTCACCCAATAGGTCTCAAAGGAAGAAAGGAGTGAGTGATATAATTTTATAATTTTAAGTTAAATATTTTTTATTATAAATATTTAAAGTAATATTTATTTAGGTTAAAGAAGCTACTTATTTTGAATATATAAATAGTTGAAAAGGATTTTGCAAGAATGCTATTAGAAAAAAGGTCTTGTTCTTTGTATTCTTTCATTTTACTAGAATTTAAGAAGAAAATATTTAAAAGATTGGCCAATATAGACTTTTACATAATTATGTATGACATATAATAAATATTTTTATTTGTGGTAGACATGGATTTTCATAGAAATATGTTCAACATATATTTGAAAAAATGAATATCAAATTAAGACATACTATGTAATTACACAAAAATATTAAACTTTATATGTTCACATTAAATACATTTCATACAATTTTTAATACAATACCTTTTTTTATTTGGTATAAGAAGGGGTTTTGGAAGGGTCCCCAAACCTTTTACATAGGGGTTTTGGGAGGGTCCCCCAACCTTTACAAAACCACAAAGATATTCAAAACACACCAAAGAAGATCACAAATGGGACTACATCCCTAAGGGGAAACTGATTCAGCATCCAACAAAGATTGATCCAACATCTAAGATAGTTAGATCCTACATATCCAAAATAGATAGCATTCTTGCATAAAATTCAAAATTTAAAATCAGACCTGGAAAGTAACTTCTCATCTAAGCCACCATGAGAGAAGTAAATTTAGAAAATGGGACAACCATCCATACCATATAATGATAATTTAATTTTTAAATTTAAACACAACACTCAATTTAGAAAAATTCTGCTAATACAAAAGTGTTACTCAAAAAAACTAGAATAAAAACATTAGACCTTCTTGCCAAGGACAAGAATCCTAATTCTAGAAACTTAGATCTCCACCAATAGGTACCCAACACCTTTAGTAATCACTCCAACAACAACAAATTAGAATCTTACCCAAATATGAGGTTTTGAAAGGCTCCCAAAACCTTAAACAAAGGGTATTTGAAAGGATACTTGAACCTTAAACAAGGGTGTTTTGGAAGGATACACAAACCTCTTTAAGAAAGATTTTGAAAGGTTCCCAATTTCTTAAAAAAATGTCAAGCCTCAAGCAAAGGACCAAAATATTTTGGAAGGCTCCCCAAACCTCATAGGGGGTTCTAGAAGGGTCCACAAACCATTAAAAATAGGGTTTAAAAGGCTCCCAAAACCTTGTATAAGTGGATCAGGCCTCAAGCATAAGACCACTAGGTTTTGATAGGCTCCTTGAGCCTAAACGAACATAAGGATAAATATAATAGCCATTTCCTATCCAAACATAACCAAGAGCACTAAAATTATTTGAAAATAAAATTCTAGCTCAAATACTAAAATTAAAATGAAAAATCAAGGCTCCCATAACCTTCTATAAATTAATTAGGCCTCAAATAGAGGACCGTAGGGTTTTGAAAGGTTACTCAAACCTAAAAAATGATAGGATCACAGAGATTCGAAAGAACCAAAAGACCCACATCTTAGGGTAAATAGGAGACATTATCATTGAACATTAGATTTAAAATTTGGAAACTCCCTCCTAGTTCAAACAGGAAAAAAAATGTCAATAGAAAAAATAGGAAACAACCACTTCCTGCTAAGATTTAAAACTAGAAAATATTTCCCTCCTACAAAGGCAATGACCTGATAGACCACTAAAAAGGCTAAAAATCATAAGGAAAAACCTACCAAGGCTTTGCAATGAAAAATAGACAATTGGATGATACCCAAGGGCCAAGATCACCCACAAATTTTTCAAAATGTATTTAGGAATAAACTATACCCTAGCAAAGAAAGCTTCCAATGAAAATAGATCTAAAATCTAATATGGATCCAAGAAATGAGAACAAACCCCCACAAATAGGGTATGAGAAAAGAAGTAGGGCCCCATAGCAAAAATGTTTTAACATTAGGGCCAAAACCCATCCACCATGTTAGAAAAGTGGAATCACATCCCACTATCTAGCAAATCATGTATCACTACGCAAAGAAAAACAACATCCCAACATCTGCATCCAACAACCAACAAAGATAAGGGTTCAAAGCTCCTTGCTCCTTGTTCCACAAAGGAACTAGGGTTTATTTTTAATACAATAATTTAAATTTAATTATTTCTCTCAGTTTTATGCTTTGCATTTTATAAGTGGTAAAAATTTCAAAATAAAACCTCCATTATTAGCTTTTTCAAGGAATATTAAAATATAGTATAAAACATGAAAAATGTATATAATAAATATTGAAGTCCATATAAAACAAGATTAACTAATTAGATGCTAGAATGATTAATACCATCCTAGTTATATAAAATTATATAAATTTTCCTCTATATCAAAAGGGTTTCTTCTCACTTCTTTTAACAATGAATAATATTGTGAAATGGCTCTTCATGGAGGCCCATTGTTTATGGGCCGATCAAGCCTTTTTCTCAAGAAGTGAGCTCTAGGATTTAACCTTAATATAGAAACAATAGGAATGGCCCTAGTATGGGTTTGATGTTTACCTCTAGAATTCTAGGAGGAGGACATATTTTAAAGCATAGAAAACTCTTTTGGACACTTTCTCAATGTGGATTTTATCACCAAAGAAATAAAAATGGTATTCTTTGCTAGGATTTGTATTATGGTTGAATCGGGACAAAAACTACCAAAGGAGATCAGTCTAGTGTCAAGGTAAGGAGCATGGAATCAAAGCATAATTTATAATAATAACCCCTTTAGCTATAGAATCTATTCCAAAATAGGTAATCTAGTATGGAATTATCCAAACAGATAGATAAGGAATAAAAAAAAACTAGCAAGAAGGAAGAAAGGTAAAAAGGTCTAATATGGAAGAAAAAGGAGCAAATCTCTTAGGAAAAGGGTAGAAAGTTTTATAAGAAACATGTTAAGGAGACAAGGGAGCCAAAACATAATAAGGTAGAAGTAAATGAAGATGGTATTGGTGAAGCTAAGGAAAATTTAGAAAATGAAATGGATATGGAAGGAGGTAAAATAGTGATTCTAATAGAGGAACCTAATACCATAGAAAGTTATGATGCTCCAGAATACCATGATTTGAGAGGACTCATAAATAGGAAGAGAAGATGGATCTAAGGGAATAAATAAACAAAGAAATGCTAGGATATATGGAGGCCCATGGATATTTAGATTTAAAAGTTGTGCCATGTGTAGTTTGTCAAGAAGAAGTGGATGTAGATTTTCTAGGTGAAGTATCAAACCTAAGGATGTCAAGGAGTGCTAAGAAGTAACTAGGTGTAGGAGTAGAGGAAGGGGAAAAGGTGGGCAAAACATCTCTAAAAAAATATTGCTTAAAGGAAACTAAGAAGGATTTGAAATATGGGAAGCAAGTGACCATAGTCTTAAGTGGAAGAAAGCCTTCTACAATAAATAAAACATAAAATCTATATAATGGAATGTTATGGGAATGAATTCCGCTAAAAAACATAGATTGGTGAAGTCCGCGTTGAATAACCACCAATCAGATATAGTATTATTGCAAGAAAATAGATTATCTTGTTCAAGGTGGAGTATTTAGAGGAAAATATGGAAAAAGGATAAGAGTTGTTAGGATGGAGTTAGAGGAGCTTCAAGAGGATTGTTAACTATGTGGAATTTTGACATCTATGAGGGAGAAATCACCTCCCAAAGTGTAAATCAATTATCAGTTTCTCTCTTAGTCAAATCTTCTAAGTCGGTTTTCCTTTTTACAAATGTCTATTCTCCAAATATAACCATATTGAGAAAGAAGTTTTAGAAAGAGCTAGAACAAATGGGAAAGTAGGTTAGAGGGTTATTATGGATAGTAGCAAGAGATTTCAACACTTCATTAAGACCTAGTAAGAAGAAAGGGGAATTTCAAGGATGCACTAAGAGTATGGAGGACCATAGCAAGTTTATATTAGCATCAAGTCTTTATGATGTTGATCTAAGTGGTAACATATTCACATAGATTAACAAGATGTTATGGGACAAATTGATCCAAATGAGATTGAATAAGTTTTGGTTGTCCTTGGAGTGGTTTGAGAAACATTATGAGCATACTTTGGTCCTATTTCCAATAACAGGGCTAGACCATAATCCTCTTGTATTTTGGTGTAGTGTGGAGGAAATAAAAAATAACTATAGACACCAAAACAGCACCAATCCGATTATGTGACAACAAGCGCTGATCGCATTGACACACACAACCCCTAGGGCAGCCCCCAGAGGTTAAACAGTGGTCCTAACCACTCCCAAAAGTAGTTTGGAAGGTCAAAGGTCAATTTGGCACCTTTTTGGCACTTTGCTCCCTACTCGTCCCACCCAGGGATGAATACAAACTGGTATTCGTCCCACCCAGGGACGATTATCAGCATTCGCCCTAGGGTGAGGCGAATAGAAGGTTTGACTGGCAAAAAAAGTCAAACCTCGACAAGTCCGCCAGTTAACTGTAGCTTCAGGCCATGCAATTGCGAGGAACGACTTCAAATCAAGGAGAGAGACTTCAGTCATGCATGTCTTTGATTTTTGGAGGCCTCATGCAAGGAGACTCTAAATCGAGGGAATAATATTTTTCCCAAAATAGGACATGCAACTCCGGTGGCGCCCTCGCATGCGCATTCAAACAGAGAGACCCTAGGTCTATAAATTGGTGAGTCTTCTCACCCAAAATATAGAGAGAGAGGTAGCATTTTGAGCAATGAAGTGCTGCCATTTTACATCCACACACATACCTTTTGATTTGTGCCTTTCACATCCTTGATCTCTTTTGGAAGGGAGGTCATAGGGTGGTTATTGGAAGCGCAAATCCGGAGCCCAAACCCGAACATTTGGCCACAATATCCCACAAAATTTTTTGAAAACACCCCATAAGAGGTTTTGGACCCATCCCAAGTGGATTGGTGCCGAAACAGAGTCCCAAACGGTGGGCGTCCTACCCTCGGGCGCCCCCCAAACTGTCGTAGTTCTAAACGCCCCACCCCGGAGTGATTAGAAATATATGGTAGATTTCTTTGATTTTTATTTTGCATCTTATTCTAGGTTATTTAAATATGCTGTCATTTAAATTTCAGGTCATTCTGACAAGTTTTGATCATGCTTTTATCATTTCCCGCCTTCACTAACATGCAGATAGCACCATCATATTCTGGGTGATAGAGGCCAAATTGGAGAAATATGACCATCTAGGTCTTCCCAAAATACCCCCAATTAGCTAACCCCAACTTTGCAGGTCATTTGGAGCTTCTTGGATAGGACATTGAAGAGGGTGCCTTTTAACAATTTATTGTAGGTTTATTCGTCCCGCCCTAGAGCGAATACAAATATGTGAGGAATTTCTTGACTATTCCACTTGTAATGCCCTCCTGGTAACATATTCATGCTTATGTCAAATTTTTAGGTCATTCTGATGTTATTTGGTTATCGTTTTAATATTTTCATGCATACACTAACAGTAGGCCTTGGGAAACACATGTTCTATTCTATCTACAGGTGCTACTGATATTTTCTATTTCCTTGAATGTAGGTCTTCGACATAAGAGGAGCAGTAAGGAGTCAACACTCATATACACAAGTGGCGGTGATATTTTGGTCCGCCCATATTACATGTGGGCACGCGGAAGAAGGATTGCTATCCATGGATGTGACAAGAAACATATTTAACGCTCCTATCCCCTAAAAGGGAAGGAGACGTATTGTAACATGACTTTAAAAGCATATCAATAAAGAGGGCCATATTCCATATTGCTTTTATCTTGTGTCGATTCGTTTATGTCCTTTCCTTTCATGCATTTTTCAATATATAGGCTTTTAGCGTTAAGTTTGGTTTTACACGCATCGTACTTGGCATTTTCCTTTTTGTTTTCGTATCCTCATGCTTTCAGTGGTGATCACGGTGGGACCTCTATCCCTTGATTTTAAGATTAACTTTTTGATCAAAATTTGCTTGTTTTTGCTTACAAGTACCAAGTTTTCAAACGTTGGACTATTGTTCATTTCAGTCTATGACGAGTACAGAGCTGGAATTCGTCTTACCCAGGGACGAATAGGACTTTGTCCTACCCTGGAATGAATACAGATCTATTATTCATCTCACCCAGGGATGAATAGCTCTCTGTGCAATTTTAGGGCAGAAATTTAGAGACATCCGATTTGGGCAGAGAAGAGGTAGGGGTCTTAAACACCTTCTGTCAAATTTTTGCTTTCTGTTTTCTGTTCTCTGGTTATTTGCTTGCATAGGAGAGTTTGAATGCTTGTTTCCTTCATTTATGCAACTTAAAAATAACCCCACACACCATGTGGTAATTTAAAACAACAAGGAGTTGGTCGTAAAACCCCAACCCTTGAGCAAGACCAACGGTGGATTTCATCACCACCTTGGCTTGAGATATTGCATACATAACCCCGATCGTGACTGTTGCTAGACGTAAATCCTGATGAAAGCTGACCAAGTGTAGCAGGGGTGATTCCCAATGCATGAGGATAAGTCTTCTATGGTAGGTGTCATAAACAGAGTGATTCCCCTTCCGTACCGCCTATGTTCCACGTACCATCTGCTCTCACGTACCAATAGTTTCCCTCACGTAAGGGCGGGTATATAGAGAGGTTGGTATATCGGCCTGGCAATGGTATATCGAAGGGGCGACCATTTTTGGGAGTCATAAGAGCCATCATATTGCATTTAAACGTTCTTTACAAAAGCTTTCAAAACAAAAAATCAAAACACACTAAACCAGATTTAGGGCACACTTTTAATCTTTAAACGAGATAATCATTGCTTTGTGTGTGTTTCCCTTCTATTTAGTGTAGCATAAAAATCATAAAAAGAGATAAAAATCTACGCATCTTGTAGGAAAACATCACCATGGTGTACACCCGTAGCCGAGCCCAATCACGGGCAGGAGCTACAGAGAGTGCACAAAGGGGGACAAGTCACCTCCGATATAGTCCTGAGGACTTGGTCATCCCGCCTTGGTGGCCTGACACACAAGATAGTCCACATCATGCCACTACAGAATAGGACTATAGAGGCACCTCTTTGAGGGGCACCCCCACTCAACATAGATCCTTTCAAGAGGAGAACCTACACGTGGCACTCAACATAGAAAGGAGGCCTCCCTTAGATGCTCGTTATGAGTGGCCTAGTGATGAAGTGCTAGAGCAACATAGGGTCCATAAGGAGGGGCCACATGATTTCGTCATCCCTCCTTTACCCCTTATTACTGTTAGAAACACTAGACAAAATCTAGAGCACAAGGCTCTCCAGATAGGGCAAGACAATTCTCCCCACACCCTTCACACATACGAAAGGGAGTACGAGGAAGACCACCACGTTCCTCAAGAGTAGTACACAACATGGGAGCGATGCACCTCCGCACCTGCTATGTATCAGGATCACCCATTGAGGCCAGTGCCTCGGGTGAATGTCGCTAACCTCGATAGAGGAAAGCAACCCATAGGGGTCTCGGATCACCATGACCGAGATAGACATGTAGGAGAGGCATCTAGGCTTCCTAAACATGAGACGGTAGAACAAATTGACTTGGCATTTTCCAGACATGCCACCCGCCAAGCGCAAATCACGCAGCTCAGGCAAGATCAACAATAGTTAGATCATCTGTACCACCTTAGCAAAGAGCGCATTCAGCGTCAGACAATCGAATTGCTTCATAACACTATGCCTGAGAAGGTCCCAACCCCTCACGTGCATAAGGTAGAAGTGTATGAGAGGCGCAACCCCTTGGTGCGAGACAGGTCCCCGTGACCTTACCAAGTGCTGCCTCCGAGACCTCCTAGACCTGAGCGGGAGGCCACTCCCAGGAACAATGATGGGCACCCTCCGCGGGGACCCACCCATGGTTATAGGTCTCATCCAAAAACTCCTCAAGAAGCCTATGAGGAGTATGAGCAAGAAGAAGAGCGGGCCGAAATGCCCTACCAAGGCGAGAGGGGCTGCTATCCGGCCACCCCTCTATAGGCCTCAAGTTCCCCCCAACCCACAATGGGAGCAAACTAAGGAGGAAGAGATTAAATCTTTCGATGCATATAAAGCGTTGCTAGAGCGCTTAGAGTCTATGGAGACCAAGACTTCTGGGCCCCAAAAGCCCACTTTACGCCAACTCCGCAGTCACCCTGTGCATCCGTCAGTGTCGGCACCTCCATACCCTGAACACTTTAAACTACCCTAGTTGGCACTCTTTAGAGGAGAGGAGGATGCCCAAGAGCACGTGACTAGATTCCTGAGCCAATGCTTTGGCATTCAAGACAATGATGCTTTGTTGCTAAGAACATTTATAACCACATTCGTAGGCCCTGCCTCGGATTGGTTCACTCAGTTGCCAAAACATAGCATCAGTAACTTGGATCAGCTAGTGGACGCGTTCCTCGAATGCTTCACCTTCAACACCAAGAAAAAGGCGTCACTAAGTGACCTAGCTAGCCTCAAGAAGTATGAGGAAGAAACCATGGTGGCATATGGGAACCGATGGAGGACGTTGCTTTCAAAGCTGCCCTACCTCCCTCCCATGTCCGACCTGACCCAAATGTTCTCAAAGAGCTATTTGAGATCGATCTCCATGCTATTGTAGCTACAGCAATATGCCACTCTTGAGGAAGCTCTGGCACAAGCCAGAATCATTGAGGAGATCAAGATACAGGATGGCGATATTGCCAAGCCAAAGAAGAAAGAATGGTCTAAGAACACCAAAATAGGGACCATGCAATAGAAACCCACTATGGTCAATCAGGTTGCTATAAACGTCCCTAAGCCTGCACAAGCAACACAGCCCCAAAAGGCTAACTATCAGGTGGTGCCTCCTAACAATTATGATAGAGAAAATCAGAGGCAAGAACAAAATCAGCAGCGTCACCCTAGGCGACAATTCACACCTTACACAGAGTCCAGGGACTCCTTGTTTGACCGCTTGTCAACGGCAAACTTGATCAACCTGCTAGAGATTCAAACCATAGACCCCAATGCACCAAAGCCTAAGGGGTATAGGGAGGACTTATACTGTAGGTTCCACAGATGGAAGGGACATGACCTTAATGCATGTTGGAAGTTTAAAGGCTTGGTGCAAGACCTAATCGACAACAAGACATTGGCGGTGGACAACCCCGTAGCGCCAAACAACCAACATATGGGAGTCTTCAGAGACCCCCTACCTGCCCATGATGCATAGGCAAAACCCCTTCAAGTCAATGAGGTGCAACAGAATTGCCCCATGCAGGGGTATGTAGGGATGATAAGCATAGTGACTAGGAACAAGAGGTACCCAGGAGCTGCCCCCGTGGTAGCCACAAGAGAGGTTCCATCGATGTCACAACCTCAACAACACCCTACGCAACCTCCCTCACCTAGACCAGTGGCCACGATTCAGACTAGACTTACCCAAAGTCTAAGGACCACGTCGGCTAGGCTCTCCATATACGAGCTCATTCAACAATCAGCGCCCCATCGGGAGGCTCTAATGGAGATATTAAAAGCCATCGAGCTGCAACCCCATGAAGCAAACTCTTTCAACAACTTTGTGGGACATGTAAAACAATGTATAGAACCAGTCATCACCTTTAGAGAAGATGAATTGAAATCGGTGACTGGTGATGTGGTGGATCCACCCCTCGCACGTCATTGCACGGGTCAACGGGATTCCGTATAAGAGGGTGTTGGTGGACCACTGGCTCATCCAGTAATATAATTACAACAACAGCATTGAAACATCTGAAGTTGTCGGCATCTCACATCGTGGCCTCCACCTATACTCTTCGAGCATTCAATGATGCGATATGCTCGACGGTTGGCACAATTGTCCTACCCATCCAAGTGGGACAAAAGACTATTCATACATTGTGCCACATCTTGGAAGGTGAGATGGCCTATAATATCTTGTTGGGGTGGCCTTGGATCAGGGACATGAAGTGTGTCCCTTCTATAGCTCATCAGTGCTTAAAGTACACATTTGAAGGACAGGTGCATGTAGTCCCGATAGACTTAGAGCCCTTCAAGTACTGCAATACGGTGCAATTCATGCCGCAATCGACCCTTCCATCAACGCATTTGGATTTTTAGTTGAATCCATCTAAACAGGGTCCGATTCCGTAGGCATCCCCATTGACAAGTCCATCAAATCCCCAGCCGGGTCCATCTTCCTCATCTGGTCCTTCACCAACGATGCCACCTACGGTGGCCACACCGAAGGACAAGGGAAAGAAACCCCTAGAAGAGGAACCACCCCTAGTCTCAACCATCTCTACCGAAGAGATGCCTAGCAGAATGGAAGTCGAGATGCCTGGTTCACCCTACATGGAGTGGACTCTGGAAGGACTCCCATTCGCTCCCCCTCAACCGCCAACGATCACCGTTGAGATGGCCAACACGGGCCTAGGGGAGTATATAGTGTGAAACATTGTAGCAACACCCGCACTTGAGTCCATGCAGGACATGGGGAGACCTCGCCTCCCCATCGGCTCTGTGGTTCCTCTAGGCTACCCACCCAATCAGACAAACTTTGTTTATGGGGGCCTGGATAATGGCATTGAACCTTACATGCAAGAAGACGAAGATGAAGAACCCTTTGCTGAGGACGTCAACTATTTGTCCAACCCAGACTTTGCATTGAGATATCTTGGCCAATGCAATTGGCATGGATATGGGTTGGGTAGGTATGAGCAAGGAGTGCGTGTTCTTTGCCAACCAAGATATCAAATGTCGTATGACAAGTCAGGAGTAGGGTTCAACCACCCCTTGCCCCTGGACATCTTGGTAGAGAACATGCAAGGCCTAGGGATAGGCAACAAGGATGGGTTGGCATTAGATCCATATGCCAATCCTAACACAACATATACATTGGGGGATTATCACCCATTGCTAACAACCAACCTTGTTGACCTTAACAACCCTTTCCCTTCGGTCGAAAAGGGAGAAAGTTCGAGGACTCACCTACAAGAGGGATATAGACAAGACCAAGAAGGGTCTTCAGAAGACGAGTCGAAGTACGAGGTAGCACCTTGGGATCCTTTCGAATCTGATAGCAATCATTCACAAGTGACTCCCATGGATGATTATCAGGAGAGCTTCCGACAATGTTCCCTTTGAATGCTCCAATTGAGCATATGCCACCTCAAGAGAATCAGGTCCCCCGCAGAGAGCGGAACAACCCCGATGGGACCACATTAATTTGCTCGAGCAAGATGAGCCTCATATGTCGCAAATAGCTATTGGAGCCAACGAAGGCCTTTGGATCTCCGACAGTGATTATGAAGATGAAACTGAGATGGCCTATCTCAATCATATGCGACAACAGCAATATCCCTTGGACATAGATGACATGTTTGAACAACTACACATAGGGCCAAGGCATAGGTGGCACCTCAACCAGGCGTAGTTATAGCAATTACTGCACCCGCCACTCCAGGTATACAGAGAACATCTTTCGCCTGGAGACCCTATAGAGCCATCAGTGCCTAGGGCGGACCCCGTCCTCTTATCCGCACATAGGGCCGATCCATTTGTGCCAGTGCCCACAGAGCCAGATCCGGAGCACAAAGATCATCTAGGATGTCCGAGCAGCCACACCCATGGTAATGGAGACCAAAATCATTTCATCAACATGATCTCCATTGATTTAACCGCCCCCATCCATAATCCAGTCGACCCAACATGGTCATTGCATCTAGACCTAGATGCTATAGATTGGGATCACGTTGACACACCGCCATCCCCATCAGAGTACTGGCCTTGTGGTGGGATGTTCCATTTCACCCCAGGACAGACTCAGGATGTCTTCCATGCTGAAGAGGAACCTGACGTTCCGAACGATGATCTCAATTCAGCAAATGATATCCACTTGATCCCAACTCCACACCAGTTGGAGGACGGGTCCCACATGTCGGTCGAGGAGATGACTGACGTAGACATCGGCTCAGATCCAATGAATTTGCAAATCATCAAGTTAGGGGTAAGTCTATCCCCCGAAGAGCAAGCCGACTACATTGCCCTTCTCAAAGAGAAGAAGGAGGTTTTTGCATGGTCCTACAAAGACATGTCGGGGCTAGACCCATAGCTAGTCACGCATAATCTAACGCTTGATCCGACAGTCAAGCCAGTAAAGCAAAAACTATGTAAGATGCATCCAACAATAGCCTTAATGGTCAAATATGAGCTACAAAAGTTGTTGGATGCACAGTTTGTCATCTGTGTGGATTACCCACCATGGTTGTCTAACATGGTGCCCATCAAAAATCTTGATGGGAGGATTCGCATATGCATCGATTTTTGAGATCTAAACAAAGCGAGTCCTAAGGATGATTTCCCCTTGCCTAGCATCGACGCATTGGTAGATGCTACAATGGGCCATGAAATGCTTTCCCTCATGGATGGTTTCTCGAGATACAATCAAATTCGTATCAATCCTGAGGACCAACTAAAAATGGCGTTCACAATGCCTTGGGGGACATTTTGTTATAAGGTCATGCCCTTTGGCCTTAAAAATGTTGGCGCCACCTACCAACGTGCCATGACGTACATCTTCCATGATCACATGCACAAAACTTTGGAAGATTACATGGATGATTTGTTGGCCAAATCTCTTTTGTGCCCAGATCATCTCGATGACTTAAGCAAGATCCTCGATCGCCTCATTGAACATAAAGTCAGACTAAACCCCAAGAAGTGCGTATTTGGCATCACATCTAGAAAGCTCTTGGGTTTCATAGTCTCCAAACGAGGAATCGAGGTGGATCCAAACAAAGTCAAGGCAATCCTTGAAATGCTTCCCCCAACTACCATCAAGCAGCTCAGAAGCCTGCAGGGAAAGGTCGCGTCAATCAAGCGCTTCATAGCGCAACTATCTGACAAGTGCCGACCCATGAATAAATTATTGCACAAGGGGGTAGCATTTCACTGGGATGACGAGTGCCAATCAGCCTTTGATGACATTAAACAATACTTGGCTTCACCACCAGTATTGGCACCACCTAGACCAGGAGTGTCATTCTACTTATACATCTCAGCTATTGAGGTGGCAATGGGTGCCATTCTATCCCAAAAAAATGAACTTCACAAAGAACAAGCTACTTACTATCTTAGCCGCACCCTGGTCAGTTATGAACTTAACTATGCATACGTTGAGAAGCTCTACTTGGCAGTGGTGTTTGCTACCAAAAAGCTATGCCACTACATGCTCAGCAATACGACGTATGTTGTGTCTAAGGAGAATCCATTGTGATACATGATGAGTCATACTTATCATAGTAGCCGCACGACAAAATGGATCATGTTGTTGACGGAGTTTGACATAGAATTCATTGGACAGAAATCCATAAAAGGTCAAGTCATCACCGATCAACTAGCAGAGGCTCCTCTTGAAGATGATCAACCTCTGACCATAGAACTACCGGATGATGGGGTCTTCCATGTTTCAGAATCGCCAGATTCTAATGAGCCTGAGTCACAAGCTGACATGACCCTATTCTTCGATGGTTCTAAATGTGAGCAAGGAGGTGGCACGGGAATTGTATTCTTCACACCGCAAGGGGCTCCAATGCCTCTATCATTTAAATTAGACTTCCCGTGCACCAACAACAATGCAGAATACGAAGCCTTGCTCATAGGTCTTCAAACAACAGTCACCATGAACATTAAACGTTTAAACATCTTTGGTGATTCGTTGTTAATTGTCAATCAAGTAAAGGGGGTATTCCAATGTAAATGCCCAGTTCTGCAGGCCTACAAAGCCCTTGTGGACAAATTCCTAGCACAACTTGAATGGTATGACATCGAGGCACTCCCTCGATCATCGAATCATTTTGTGGATACTATGGCCTCCTTGGGGTCACTAATCCCGCAAGACCCTTTCGATGAAATGACAACCATTCAGGTCAAAACATTATCGCAATCCATGATGGAGCGAGCAAGCTCTGACCTAACGCCAAGAATCCACCTGATCCAGATTGAACCATCTCAGGATAGGTTCTCTCGAATCCAAGATTGTCTGACTCAAGCCAACTAGGGGTCCTTGTTCTCCCTGACCCCTCTTAATAGCAACACAACGCTATTTTTACAAGTTCTTTCCCGCTCAGCTTTTGCTAGGGATGAACTTCAAGAGGGATTGGCCGTTCATACCATCGAGGTTTCTGATCAGCAGGATTGGTACACACCCATAAGGGATTACCTCAAGCTAGGTAACCTCCCACTTGGATTGACACAAGCCGCGAAAAGATCATTTAAATAGAAAGCGAAAAAACATGTCTTGCTAGGAGACATTTTGTATCGTCGGAGCTATGAAGGAATCCTCCTCCATTGCTTGGACCAGCAGGAGTCCGCTTGGGCGATCACCCAAGCCCACGATGGTACATGTGGTGGCCACTTCAGCGGTATGGCCATCGCAAAGCGCATTCTCCGCATGGGCTATTATTGGCCATATTTAGAGCGAGATTGTTGTGCATATGTAAAGAAGTGCGTGAAGTGTCAACACCATGCCAATTTGACACATGTACCTTCTCAGGCCTTGCAACCGATTCAATCGACTTGGCATTTTTCATAGTGGGGCTTTGATCTAATCGGAAAGATCTCCCCTGCATCGTCGGGTCATCACACGTTCATCATAACGGCCATAGAGTACTTCACCAAGTGGGTGGAAGCAATTTCGCTAACCTCTATGACTGGACCCCGCATTGTGGAGTTTATTTTGCATAACATCATATGTCATTTTGGTATTCCATCCAAGATCATCTCGGATAATGGGACGTCATTCAAGAATAAATATGTGCGTGCTTTGACAACAAAGTACAAAATTCAGCATAGTTTTTCAACACCCTATTATCCATAGGCAAATGGGCAAGCAGAGGCGTCAAACAAAATGCTAGTTGCCATCCTCAAAAAGACCATCACAGATAGTCATAAGGATTGGCACATTCAAATCCCGCTTGCCCTATGGGCTTATCGCACTAGCATTCGGATGCCCACTGGGGCAACTCCATTTTCGTTGGTGTATGGCTCCGAGGTAGTCATGCCTCTCGAGTTGGAAATCCCTTCCCTACGCATTTCAATGCAAGAGTTCATCGATGATGACACTACGCGGTAGGCCCGGTTAGACCAACTTACGTTGCTCGATGAACGACGCGTCAATGCTCTCGAGCATTTGCGTATCTATCAAGAGCGACTTAAGAAAGCATACAACATGAAGGTTCACCTAAGGGACTTTCAGGTTGGTGACTTGGTCTTAAAAGAGAACCAACAAAATTCTAATTTGTCGTCCCATCTAAGGGACAAGTTCACGGCAAACTGGTTAGGTCCTTATGTGATTGATAGTAAAATAGGACCTGGAACATACCGGCTCACCTCTCTTGAAGGAATCAAGGAACTAGAACCCTTGAACATCAGTCATTTGAGGCCATTCCACATTTAGAGAGCCATAGGCCCACCCAAAAGCTCCAAGGATTCCCACAATCGCTTGGTCAAACCCAAAATGCCCCAAAGGTATCCATAAACCCTTTGGTCAAACCAAAAGCTCCAAGGATTCCCACAATCGCTTGGTCAACCCAAAATGCCCCAAAGGTATCCATAAACCCTTTGGTCAAACCAAAAGCTCCAAGGATCCCACACCGCCCCAAATTCCCACAATCACTTGGTCAACCCCCAAAATGCCCCAAAGGTGTCCATAAACCCTTTGGTCAAACCAAAAGCTCCAAGGATTCCCACAATCGCTTGGTCAACCCAAAATGCCCCAAAGGTATCCATAAACCCTTTGGTCAAACCAAAAGCTCCAAGGATTCCCACAATCGCTTGGTCAACCCAAAATGCCCCAAAGGTGTCCATAAACCCTTTGGTCAAACCAAAAGCTCCAAGGATTCCCACAATCGCTTGGTCAAACCCAAAATGCCCCAAAGGTATCCATAAACCCTTTGGTCAAACCAAAAGCTCCAAGGATTCCCACAATCGCTTGGTCAACCCAAAAATGCCCCAAAGGTATCCATAAACCCTTTGGTCAAACCAAAAGCTCCAAGGGTTACCATAACCGCTTGGTCAAAATAAATATTCAAAAACAAACAAAAACAATAAAATCATCAAAAATAACAAAAAAATTGCATCTCAATTCCATGCATACTCGTAAAAATCAAAATACAAAAATATAAGTTGCATTAGGCATCGCATCCATACATTGCATATTTTCTAGGTCATACATGTCACAAGCACCATAGACTATAATTGCTCGGCAATTCCTTCATTTTCCACATTCAATCCATTTTATAAACACATACATCCAGAATAACACCATCCCCATTTTTAGCATAGTCAGTTGTCTCCTAATGTATGTAGGGTTTTCGTCATTCAAATGTCTTTAAATTTCTAGCCAAAAACTGTACAAAGTTAAACAGATTTTACAAGGGAAAGTTTTACTTGGGTCACGCCTCATTATGTAACATCCCTACACAAGTTAAAACACATAAAATAATTCCTAAGTTGTGTGAATGCAAGAGACACCTACAAAGCAGTCTAGGGTACCATAGGTGAAAGATTAGCCTATTCATCCCCCTATGCGAATGGTTCAAGAGTGCTGAGAATTGACAAAAGGACAAGCTCTTCCCCATCAATTCCCCCTAATAAATAGTGGTTTTCACCACTACCAAAAATCCCAATCACCATTGGTCCCCAAAGTTGTAAGGATTCGTACTACACGTCCTTGCCAAGGATGGGTAGTCATCCCCAAGGCCTAAAAGGATCAATGACCATTCAAAAACAAAATCCCAACAAGCCATCATCACGATCATCTCCAATCACCTTTGGTCTCCAAAGTCATAAGGATTCATACTACACGCCCAAAGATGGTTGGATTCGTACTACATGCCCATGACAAGGATGGGTAGTCATCCCCAAGGCCTAAAAGATCAATGCCCTTACTTCATAATCTCCATAATCCCCTTTGGTTCCCAAAGTCGTAAGGATTCGTACTACACGTCCCTGAACAGGATGGGTAGTCATCCCCAAGGCCAAAAGGATCAAGGTCATTCATAAGCCAAAAACCTACAAGCTCAACCTTACGAAGCTCAAAATGCAAAATCAAATAATAGTGGTTATCACCACTATTCAAAATCCTTGCTCAAAAAGAAAAACAAAAAGAGAAAAATAAACAGTGATTTTCATCACTATGTATACGAGCAAGTATCCTAACACATTGAGCAAATAAAAATCCTGAACTTGAATCCCTAGAATTCTCAACATTCGAAAAACCATCTAGGTGATCCTCATTACGGGTTTGGTGGACAACCTACCTGGCAATGGCGGTATCCTAAACGCATGATGATATGTCTATCACATTAGCTTTGCATGTGAGCAGACCAATGTTTGCATGTGGATGAGCTAGCTTATGGTACCTTAGATTGTCCCATGGATTAATCTTACTAAATACAACAATGGAGTTAGTGGAGCTAATTAGGTGATCCTCAGTACAAGTTTGGTTGATAGCCTATACGGCACTTGGCGGTATCCTGACAAATACCACATAAATGAACTCAATTGCACACACAAGGATGTGAAATAACTTGGTCAAACTCAAGTCTGATTTATACCTTGTTCAAAAGTCTTGCGAGATAAATGTACAGTTTTGGCTAGTTAGTTAAAATATCTGAATCTCAGAAAAGCTTAACTACATTTTAAAACAACTGGTACATTTCATTACATCCATCACCATCAGAAAATATAAAAAATACAAAAACAAAGTTCTCACATGCAAAGTCATTCCACAAAGCCATCACATAAGTACAAAAGCCAGTAAATCTTGTACAGTCTATGGTGCCATCGACAAGTTATCAACAACTCATTTCATTCATTCCATATGCATACATCATATAATTAGAAACATCGCATTCATAATACCACATGCATACATCATCATAAATACTCAAAATGCACAAAAACAAGCAAAAAATAAACCAATGAAAGTTATCAACATTGCATCAAAACAAATCATCACAAATCATCACTATCCTACTCCCTAAGAAGCTACCATACGACCCTCCAGGAGAAATTTTAAAATTTCATCCCCAAATGGCGTCACAAAAAGGGTCAAAATCCACCAAAAAAAGCAATAAAATTGTCCAATCAAAGTGCTTTTGCACTTGACATTCTGGGCATGCAAAATAGACGTTGGGGTCACAAATCCTCACTATCCTACTCCCTAAGAAGGCTACCATAGCCGGACCGCTCCACGGGAGGATGGATTTTTGAGAATTTCATCCCAAAATGACGTCACAAAAAGGGTCAAAACCCAACCAAAAATAGCAATAACATTGCCGAACGAAGGCGCCTTTGCGCATGACATTCTTGGCATCCAAAATAGATGTTGGGGTCACAAATTGTCACTATCCTACTCCCTAAGAAGGCTACCATAGCCGGACCGCTCCACGGGAGGACGAATTTTTGACAATTTCAGCTCCAAAATGCGTCACAAAAAGGGTTCAAACCCACCAAAAATAGGTCAGAATGTTTAGAAACTGCTTAAGCATTCAATGGTAAACAACTGAAGGCACCCTTACCTAAGTCATCTTGGGTCAAGTGACTCATCACTTTTCTCATGTTGGTCATTCCCTCATCGATTCGTCGCTTGAGGGGGTAGTCACACTTAGTCACCAATCAACAAAAACACACCCAATCAAGGAAATAACATGCATTCAAAGGATCATTGACAAAGACAATCACGCTCTTGCTTGGGGCAGCAAACAAGCAATAATCACAAGCTGATCAAACACTTGGCATTCATGAATCATGAACTCAAGGTTCCCACAGACAAAAGGTTGCGCCCTTTGCCTATTCATGACTGATCAATGTCCAAGCTCAAGTAACACCTCACCGAAAAAGGTTAACACTTGAATTAAGTTCCTTAGCTCGTCAGAAGCAAGGATTCAAGAATGCATGCCCTTTCCATACTTGGGGCATCAAGAGTTGGTTAGGTTACTGAGAAACCCTAATCATTAGTGCTTTGGTTATCTATTTTTGCTTGGCGTTGTGCCTTGCACAATGCATCCCAAAAAGGGGCATCTGTAGACACCAAAACAGCACCAATCCGATTATGTGACAACAAGCACTGATCGCATTGACAAACACAGCCCCTAGGGCAGCCCCCAGAGGTTAAACAATGGTCCTAACCACTCCCAAAAGTAGTTTGGAAGGTCAAAGGTCAATTTGGCACCTTTTTGGCACTTTGCTCCCTACTCGTCCCACCCTGGGATGATTACAAACTGGTATTCGTCCCACCCAGGGACGATTATCAGCATTCACCCCAGGGTGAGGTGAATAGAAGGTTTGACTGAAAAAAAGTCAAACCTCGACAAGTCCGCCAGTTAACTACAGCTTTAGGCCATGCAATTGCGAGGAACGACTTCAAATCAAGGAGAGAGACTTCAGTCATGCATGTCTTTAATTTTGGAGGCCTCATGCAAGGAGACTCTAAATCAGGGAATAATATTTTTCCCAAAATAGGACATGCAACTCCAGTGGCGCCCTCGCATGCGCATTCAAACAGAGAGACCCTAGGTCTATAAATTGGTGAGTCTTCTCACCCAAAATATAGAGAGAGAGGTAGCATTTTGAGCAACGAAGTGCTGCCATTTTACATCCACACACATACCTTTTGATTTGTGCCTTTCACATCCTTGATCTCTTTTGGAAGGGAGGTCATAGGGTGGTTATTGGAAGCGCAAATCCGGAGCCCAAACCCGAACATTTGGCCATAATATCCCACAAAATTTGTCGACAACACCCCATAAGAGGTTTTGGACCCATCCCAAGTGGATTGGTGCCGAAACAGAGTCCCAAACGGCAGGCGTCCCCCAAACTGTCGCAGTTCTAAACGCCCCACCCCGGAGTGATTAGAAATATATGGTAGATTTCTTTGATTTTTCTTTTGCATCTGATTCTAGGTTATTTAAATAGGTTGTAGTTTAAATTTCACTTCATTTTGACAAGTTTTGATCATGCTTTTATCATTTCCCGCCTTCACTAACATGCGGATAGCGCCATCATATTCTGGGTGATAGAGGCCAAATTGGAGAAATATGACCTTCCGGGTCTTCCCAAAATACCCCCAATTAGCTAACCCCAACTTTGCAGGTCATTTGGAGCTTCCTGGATAGGACATTGGGGAGGGTGCTTTTTAACAATTTGTTGCAGGTTTATTCGTCCCGCCCCGGAGCGAATACAAATCTGTGAGGAATTTCCTGACTGTTCCTTTTGCAGTGGCCTCCTGGTAACATATTCATGCTTCTATCAAATTTTTAGGTCATTTTGATGTTATTTGGTTATCGTTTTAATATTTTCATGCATACACTAACAGTAGGCCTTGGGAAACACATGTTCTATTCTATCTGCAGGTGCTACTGATATTTTCTGTTTCCTTGAACGCAGGTCTTCGACATCAGAGGAGCAGTAAGGAGTCAACACTCATATACACAAGCGGCGGTGATGTTTTGGTCCGCCCATCTTACATGTGGGCACGCGGAAGAAGGATTGCTATCCATGGATGTGACAAGAAACATATTTAACGCTCCTATCCCCTAAAAGGGAAGGAGACGTATTGTAACACGACTTTAAAAGCATATCAATAAAGAGGGCCGTATTCCATATTGCTTTTATCTTGTGTCGATTCGTTTATGTCCTTTCCTTTCATGCATTTTTCAATATATAGGCTTTTAGCGTTAAGTTTGGTTTTACACGCATCGTACTTGGCATTTTCCTTTTTGTTTCCGTATCCTCGTGCTTTCAATAACCCTTTCAACACCCAAGAATTTATGATAAAATGAAAATATGGTAGATGCATCCTATCCAATGATCAAAGATGTATGTGGTTACTAGGAAATTAAAACATGTGAATATGGAATTAAAAAAGAGGAACAAAGAGGTCTTTGGAAACATCTTCTTGCAAAAGGAGTAGTTAAGACGATAATTGAATCAAATTGAAGAGGAAATTAGCAAAAATGGGATGGATTAGGTCCTTTTTAATAAAGATAAAGTTATCTAGGAAGAATTGCATACAATAGTTGCAAGGGAAGAAACATATGATAAAAATCAAGGACCCAATGGTTAATGGAAGGATATAGGAATAAAATATTATTTCATGTCTCTACTATAAGACATAAAAGTGCAACAAGGATATCTAAAATCGAAAAAGAGAATGAAAAAATAATAAGAGATGAAGATCAAATTAGACAAGGGGTAATGAACTTCTATATAGTGTTGCTAACAAAGGATAAAAAGGATAATCAAGAAGGTATGGAGGAATTAATTCAACATATACCTAGGATTCTAACAAGAGACATGAATGCAAAAGTTGTTAATGAGGTGAGTGAGGAGGAGGTTAGGAAAGTGGTATTCTCATTGGGAAAAGATAAAGCTTTAGGGCCTATTGGATTTAAAATGGGCTTATTCCAAGCCTTTTCAAACATAGTGAGAGAGAATATAGTATCAATGGTAAGAGAGTCACACCATTAAGGTAAAGTTTTAAATAAATACAAGAATACTTTCCTAGTGCTCATTCTAAAAAAACCTAGGTTGAAAGAACTTAAATACTTTAGGCCAATTAGTATATGTAATGCCATTTATAAGATAATATCTAAAGTGGTTGTATTAAGAGCCACAAGGGGGCTTGGAATATTTTGTATGGAGTAATTACACTCCATGAGACCATGCATCCAGTTAATATTAGTAAAAGGGAGGAAATGGTGTTAAATCTTGGCATGAACAAAGCCAATGATTGGGTCTCATGGAATTTCCTAGATAGAGTCCTAGATAAGTTTAGCTTTAGTATACATTCGAGAATATGGGTTATAATTGCTATGAAAGACCAAAATTCTCTATTTTAATGAATAATTCTTCAATTGGATTCTTTAAAAGTAGTAGGAACTTAAGGTAGGGGGATCCTTTGCCCCCATATCTCTTCATAATTATGTCAAAAAATTTGGGAAGATGCATAGAAGCAACAAAGTAAACATGAGCTTTAAGGAGGTTGAAACCATATTATCCATAGAAGGTATTATTCACCAATAATTTGTGCATAACACAATTTTTTTGGGGAGCCTCGCTATGACTAAGGCAAAGGAATTGAGGAGGATTATAAATCTCTATGAAAAAACACCGTAACAAATGATAAACATGGACAAGATTAAGTTGTTTTTCTATAAAAATAGCACATAATTTATAGAGATGAATAACAATAGATCTTCGATGTACTATTTCAACTTCCCCTTCTATTTACTTGGGCATGCCAATGTTCACTAGGGCCTGGAAGGATCAAATGTGGAATGTGTTGTTTGATAAGTTCTAGAGTAAATTAGTTGGATTAAAGGGGAATTTTTTGAGTTAAGTAGGTAAGCTATAATTTCTCAAGAGTACCCTCCAAGCATTGTTTGTATATTTGTTATTAATATCTCAAATCCTATTCAAAGTAGCTAATGCAATAGAATGTATTAAAAAAAAATCCTATCGTTAGAAATAGAAGAGAAGAGTAGAATTCCATTGGTAGCTTGGGAGAAAGTATGAAAGGATATATCAAGTAGAGGACTTGGTCTTAGAATAATAAGGGGTATGAATAAGGCCTTAGTATAAAATTTGGGATGGAGGCTAGTGGAGGAGGAGCATGCCTTATGGGAAATAATTCTAAGAGATAAATACCTTAATAACCATGAGGATAGTAGATTTTTAACCACACCAGATCCCTGTCGAGGATATTCATTATGGAACCACATAGTAAAGGGTAGAGAGATGCTTTGGAAAGGAAAAAAATGAAAGATATGAAATGGTAGGTCTATATACTTTTGGGAATATGCATGGCTAGATAAGTACCCCTTGGTGAAGTATGATGTGTTAGTGAGTATCAAAATTGATCTAGAACAAATTTTTATGTAAATTGTGAGTAATTATTTGGAAATATAAGGAGGATATGTAATATGGAAGGAGCTAAAAATTCATAATCACTATGAGGAAGAGATCCAAAAACTAAAAGCTAAATTAAGATTATAATATATAAGCCCCAATTTGGCTGAAGATACAATAATATGGGGAGCTACTCAAGAATGGGTGTTCATTGTTAAATCAATCTATGATCTATCACAAATAGATCTTGGGGGGAGGGGATTTCAATGGGATCGATTATGAGGAAGGAAATCCATTCTAAACTTATCAATATTCCTTTTGCCAATAACACAAAATATGATATTAATAATAAATAATCTTCATAAGAAGGGTTTTCAATTCCCTAATAGACATTACATTTGTGAAGATCATGACTAATCAATGAATCATATATTCTTAGAATGTAATTACTCCCTCAAAATATTGTATGATATAATAGAGAATATGGGGTTGGTGTGGGTGATATTGAATATAATGGTAGAATTAATATAACAATGGTAGAAGCCTTTAAAAGCCCAATATTGAACCAAATTTGAAATCTATTTTTTTTTTTCATTATGCATGGAGAGTTTGGTTTGAGAGAAATAGAAGGATTTTTAAGGGGGTAAAGAGAAAAAAAATAGGAATAAATAATATATCATAGTGGTCATAGTGGAGAATATTCAATCAATGAAAATGTATAAGAGTATAGAGTCATTGGAGGAATCTAAAGTAAGTGCAAATTGAAATCTAAGTCTAGTTTGGGGGAATGTGAATTCCTGAGGAAGCTTGAGAAGATTGACCAAGTGGTAGCCACTAATACAAGGATGGATGAAACTAAATTTTGATGGAGCCTCTAAAGTAAATCTAGGTAATGCGAAAGGAGGAGCCATGCTAAGGGATACCCAATGAATGGTGATAGGAGCTATGAGTGAGTACTTGGGCACAATAACTAGCCATTATATTGAAGCTAGAGCAATTTTAATAAGAGTAAAAATGGCAGTTCAATTGGGGGTCAAGAGATTAATAATTGAGAGAGAATCATTGAATACTATTAATTGCCTCAATAAAATGTTAATGCATGTTTGGAAAGAACCAAACATAGTAATAGATACACTAAGATACATAAATGCACTACATGCATTAAAAGTGGTATATTTATATAGAGGAGGAAATGGGTTGGCCAACTGGTTAGCCAATTGGAGATATCTTAGAGAGGAAGATGAAATATGAATATTGTTAGATGGTATACTTCCAAATATCCTCCATTTGGTGGAAAAGGAGGGAGGAAATTTAGCAAGCCAAGCCATGGGGTGAAAGTTCCTATATTTAGAATATCCATAGTAAGTTGTTTTATGGAGATTTATGGAATTGCATGCTATAGTTACATTCCCTTTGGAGATCATTGAGATTTGTCAGCTTGGAGTTGTATGAATTTTGAGAGTTTTGGACAATGAGAGTTCTAATTTTTAATATTTTTGTATGGTGGTGGACCATTTTTTAAAGTTTTATGGATTTGTTTATTGAGGGTTATTTTTTCGAAGAGTTATGGACCTATAGACTCCATCTTTTAGAAATATATTGTCTAGCCTATTGAAGATTCAACATTTATAATATCTATGGGCTATCCTATTGAAGGTTCAACATTTATAATATCTATGGACTTACCTATTGAGGAATTCATTCTATAAAGATGTGTGGGCTTGTGAATTTTTGGAAGCATAATGATAACCTAAGAGATAAGGGTTCCATTTTTTGAAGATTCATGGAACTATGTGTATCCATTTTCTAAATATCTATGGAATTGTCTATCAAGGGTTCCATATTCTAAAGCTTATAAATGTAATGATATTGGAATATGGTGTTTCTAAAAATGTGATGCAATTAATGTAATAATTTTTTAGGATTTTTTATGTAGTTACAATATAAAGAATAAATGTAGGAAGTTGTAAGAATGTATATGAAGATTTGTAATAGGGTGCAATCCCTTTCAAAAACCCTCATTTTATCCACACACACACACACACACATATATAATATGCAATAAATGTAATAAAGTTTTGGGATTTTTTTATGTAGTTGGAATAAAAGATATATATATATATATATATATATATATATATATATATATATATATATATATATAGGGGTAAAATGAGGGTTTTTGATAGGGATCACACCCTATTACAAATCTTCTTATACATTCTTACAACAACTTCCCACACACACACACACACACACATATATATAGGGGTAAAATGAGGGTTTTTGATAGGGATCACACCCTATTACAAATATTCTTATACATTCTTACAACAACTTCCCACATATATTCATTACAACTTTTAACAAATTATAATTCTGTTTTTTCTATATCATTCTAAGTGGATGTCAAAGTCAATATCCATAAAACCAAGGTCATCATTAGGCATGATAAATTGCAAGTACCTTAACACATGAAATTAAAAATATCTTGAATTTTACTACCTAAGATGATACAATCATGTTAGGGATGCCTAGAACAATCAATTTATTTATAATGGATATTTGTGGCTCAATATGCATTTACAAGTTTGGATTTAAGGATGAAGATGAGCTTTGGATCAAAGGATGAAATTTACAATTATAACAATTAAGCATCCTTCAATAAAAATGTTAAGAAAAATGCTTTCATATAAAAAAATTAATTGAGCTATGAAGTTTTAATATGTATACATATGTGTTACTTCTTAGACTTGGTGTGTATTGGAGAAAATGTTCAAAACATGTCTAGAATCAAGCATTGTATCAAGGGAAAGACATTATGCACATAATTGCTTCTTTAAGCAATCTATTATTATGAAAATGTATTTCTTAATATGCACTATGATGACTTCTAGATGGTTCTTATGTAAAATTATGGGGGATTTTCTATGTCATAATCAATTCACAATGCCTCTTAGACATACAATACACTTTATGGATACAATAAATTTTGTCACTTTGATATAATACATAGCTACATATTAATGTATTTGTACCTTTCACCTCTTGTAGATCCAATAACACTTATAAATAAGCAAAGGATTATTGTTTCCCCTTAATATAACACATAGATACATATTAGTCTTGTTTTATGTTCAATTAAGTTTTCCAATATTGGTATAGATTTCAATCGATTACATGCAATTCAAATATTTTCCAATCATATTACATCGTGATTGCACTAAAATAGTCTTTCAACAAACTACTTGATGTTATTTTATAATTATACATATATCTTCTAGCATCATTTGAGCTTGGTTATCTATATTAAAGGTCTATTTTTCTAACCACTCAAGATTATACCATTTGATTTAAATATTTTGGTACATCCATTAGACCATCACTTTGGTTTTTGATGTTAAATGCAACACTACCCACTAATTGTGCTACCTCTATAGTACAAAATTTTTAAGTTCACCTATGGGATGAGAACTATTACTCATGGCATGAAACTCATCACCTTCCATCAATTGCACCGAGCCCAATGGGAAATGGATTAAAAATATATTTATTATTTAATGTTGTTTAATAATGAGAATATTTAGTTAGAAAGTAATGATAATTGTGTGAGTCTAGAGCAAGTGTGACGTAGGAGTGAGCTTCAATTGTTTTAATAAAGCAAACAAACGTTATAAATATGAGTAGGAAGCAAAGTGTGAACAAGAAGTAAATTCCAATTTTATTATTCAAAATCTTAATAGAATTTCAAAAACTAAATGATTATTGTGAAGAAAATCTAGATAGCTTCACAATAAAATAATTTTTGAAAATCCTAACTCAAAGTAAGGATGCCCTAGTTGTAAGTATGAGTTACTTAGATGAGTACAAGAGGAGGAATAAATCTATGAAAAACTCTATCTAAGTAGTAGATATTATACCAAAAGTGACTATTAATGATAAGATTATCAAGCATGACATAAAGGTTCTTAAAATTAGAGGGTTAATATGTATGCTTTATGGACAATGGTAATGTATTTTAGAGATTCAAAATATTATCAATTGGAAGTAGGAATTGAATTAAAAATATTCCATAATTTTTCTTTTGAAAGGATTACTTCTCATCATCTTCTCTAGTTCAAAAATCAAGGATAAAATAATAGATGGTGGCCCATGGTTTAAGGGGAGATATGAATTAAATTTAATACCATGGAGTGAAAAATATTTATGGAGATAGAGAATATTAAAAGTATTTTGGTGTATATTAGGTATTTTTGATTTCCAAATAATCTTATCAATATATTTTTTTTAAAGAATATTGGAAATACTCCAAGGGAGATTAGTCAAGAGGATCCAACTACTAAGGAACAAAGGAATGTTGTACATATCTAATTTTTTGTTGGCATGGATAGTTTAAAATGTTCATTATTATCCATTAGGATTAAATATGAATCAAGATAATAGGATCAACAACTGGACTAACAAAATATTGTATTCAAATATCACAATTTTTATGAGATAGGGCACATGACAAGAGATTGAAAAGTGAAAATGATGGACAAAGAGGTGGGGAATTTTGGGCTTGAGGTAAACTTTGATATCAAGCAAGGAGATCATGTAATAGTATAAGTTGGTCCAAATCAATGATTTCCTATTCCTAGTAAAGTGTCAAATAAATTCTCTTTATATCATAAAATAGAAAATGCCATTACATTTTAGTCAAATAAATCATTAGAATAAAATAATCACACAATGGATGAGGAAGTATGATGCACAATATCAAATTAACTTGGATTTTGATATGTGAAGGAATATGGGAAGCAAATTTTAAAGCAAAGAAAGAAAAATAGGTCATGGTTAATCTAGGTAAATCATGACCATTTCCCTAAGTAGTATAAATTGCCATGCTTGTAATAAAAAATAATGTAGTATATAATGAATCCCACACACTTTATAGTTTCAATAGAATCATAATAAAGAACTTTTTATTAAGGATATTTGTGGAAATTAAGGGTTTCCATGATAGAATATTAAAATAATTACTATGGAGTATCATCCATGTACATTAGGATATCTAGGGAAATATACAAATAAAATTCTTTGTAATGCTATTTCATGCATTTTATATTCCCTAGGGTAACATAAATATTGAGAGGATAAGTCTCGTTATGAGAAATATAGAAAAATTGAAGTGATTTTTGAAGATGCATTGGAATAAAAAAATTAGGGAAAATCCCTCAAAATAAGAACAAAGAGAAAAGGAAACTCAGATAGTTATCACTTTGGGAAACAAAAAAATCACAAAATTTAACAATAAGTGAGGCTAAGACTACAAATAAAAATAAATGTGATGATGAAAATGTTATCTTGCAAAATTAGAAGTATGAATAAAACCCCTAAACAAATTAATAAGAAATTAAATGCTTGTTATAATCTTCATATCATTTTAATTTAAAAAATAAAATTATGTAGTGATGAATGTAAGGATAGATTCAAAAGGATTTGGTCTACAAGATATTCTAGAGATATTATGACAATAAGGGACAATTTCAAATGAGACGGAGAATTGCTAGAAGGAAAAAGTAATTGTGTTATTGATATGTTTGGAAGGAAAGAGGAAAACATCAAAGTTGAGGTTTTAAATGTAGATGTTCTAACTATGGTTACTCCACATTAAATACATTGGAAGGAACATTTTATATTTTTACCAAATACAATGATGATTTATTATTATGATATATGGATGCATTGAGGACATGAAAATAGTTCTATCTCCCTCAAAAATAAATGGTGCTACTCCTAGTTGGTCTAAAATAATGTAGGATTTTACTTCATTTATCAATTGAATTGGCCTTTGGGACATTATTCCTTCAATTATTCAATATACATGGGATAATAGACACATTAGGAAAACTCATATATAAGAAAATTGAATAGATTTTAGCTATCCAACATATCATTGTGAAAAAAGTATAAAATCTCTTTCGATATTTTATTGTGAGTAGGATCATATGACAAACCCATTCTCTTAAGATATTATTTACTAAATAATGATACTCCAAATACACTTTTATTTCAATCTATGTGGGTCAAAATCTTGATTATTTCTAAGTGGTTATGTTATGGCAAGATGAAGCAAATTTTGAAAGATCATGTATGTATGGGTTTGATCAAAAGATGCCAAATATAAAGGATAAAATTGAATCGATTCTCAAACTTTTATAAGAGATTAGAGTCAAAGCAATGAACAAGTATTATTATGTGTAAAAAATAATTACTTTATAATTATCATAATGTATTGAAAAATGAGGATCATGTTGTTTCAAAAAATAGAAGGAAGGAGATAGAAATTATTCTTTTTCATGCTACAACAATAATAGATTTTTTATTTTCATTGCACCTAAGATATTAAAACTCTATATGGAAGAAATATTAAGGAATAATAAGATATTAGCAAAGCAAAAATTACTTATTTCAAAAATATTTTATCAAAAATTGTGTAAGATAGGGATGCTTAATGTAAGAATTTTCAAAATACTACATCAATTTTCATAGGGACAAACTTAAATCATGATAAAAAAGATATCTATGGATGATCTACATGAGGTAATTTTCTCTCTCCATCATAAAAATGCACCTAGCCCTAATTGATTTCTTGCAATTTGTTTTTTTGGGGGTGGTCGGGAGGGGGGATTTATTGAAGAGTCCTAAAAAAAATAGGATGGCTACATTAATCAATACCAATGCAAACTTTATTACATTTTTTTCCAAAAAGAGCATGACAAAATAATTTTATAATTTTCATCCAATAAGACTTTGTAATAATATTTATAAAATTATTTTAAAAAATATGGAAAATAGGTTGAAAATCATTCTAGAATATTAGAGGAACTAGATGGTTTTATTCATGGTAAATAAAATTTTAATGTTGTAATCATTGCACAAAAATCCGTAATTTCTCCTTATTCCATGAAAAACCTAGGTATGCTTATGAAATTAGATATGAGTAAATTATATGATAGGGTTTGGTGAATGTATTAGATGATATTATAGCACTTCAAAGTATTCTATTTTGACCACTAGATACCCTTCTAGATACATTGAGTCATCCCATGGATTTTTTTTGGGTGATATTATTAGAATACATCAGATGCAAACAATTATGATCAATATTTGTATTGATTTGATAGAATAAGAACACATATGATAAAAAATGGATGAGGTTAGGACATGTTAAAAATTTACAACATCTTGAACTTATTGTAAGAATAATATGATATATTAAAAATGATGTAGTGTTTGCAACATTCTATACCTATTACATCAATGCTAAATCAAACTACATACAAGAAGGTTTCTAACCTTTTCAAATTTCAAATGTACAAGAGACTTTATAAAAATATTTACATGTGAGAATCTATTGAAAGCAAGTAGGGATATACATTGTCTTCTTGAACATATTCACATAAAAAGTGGTATTTAACCTCAATGTATTTTATGCACTCAATAAAATTTAGATTGCAAATAATCACTAGACTTTTTGGTTCTCATAACTTAGTATTGTTGTATTATTTTGTGGGATACCCATTTCTAACAAGATGTGATATAACCATATTGCATAATATAAAACTCCTCCTATAATTATATATGTAGCATTGGCAAAAGAATGAGAAAAAACATACTACTTCTTAGTTACCCAAGAATTTGGCTTGAGTCCTCGAAAGAAACATAACTTGAAGTGGATTTTCTACTATCAATATTTCTTGCAAAGTTTTCATACATGAAACCTATAAAGAAGAATGGTAGTAGGCATTAAGTCAAGGCTATGCTAGGGTTTGATGAGGAAAGCTGCTTTGCTAGATTTTTTTTGAGACCTATCTGATGGGCTCTGCGGGGATGGTAGCAATTTTTGGAGGAGGTATGAAAAACTGGAGGAATGTAGTGATGGCATCAGGTCCATCACAGAGCGTGCATGCTAGGGCTGGTATTTCTTTTAAAAATGATTCGTAGGAATAAGATTTCCCATTGCATGCCAAGAATCGCTTGTTAAAGAACATTGGATGTTTGGAACGATGTGAAGCCAGGCCGGTTCTAGTGGTTCAACCAGACTCGGTGGTAGAATATGTGGAGTATTTAACCAAACATGCGCTTATTGGTAAATTTATGGGCATCCGAATTTCTCTTCCCTTTGTGGAGGCTTGGGTTAGGAAGACTTGGAACCCTGAAGGTGATGTGGAGGTGATGCTGAGTGCAAACAACTATTTTATGGTGGTTTTTTCTTGTCTTGCAGATCGTAACAAAGCATTTGAAGGAGGTCCCTATTTCTGTAACCAAGCGAGACTCTTTCTTAAACCCTGGCATGTGGGTTTCAACCCATCAGACGAGCGGTCGTCACGGGTTCTGATGTGGGTTCGGCTTCTATGGCTCCCCTTGGAATTTTGGATAAATGACATATTGCATATGATTGCCCTTCTACTTGGGAAGTCGGTTGGGCCGTCAGGACAGACGCTGGATAAAAAGGTAATCTTTGTTGCCCGTATTTGTGTTGAAATTGATTTAAACAATCCTATTCCAGATTCTATTGAAATACATTTCGGATCAACCACATGGGTTCAAAAACTTGACTATGAAGCTATTCCATTTCATTTTCGGATTTGCCATGAATATGGCCACTTACAAAGAAAATGCCCTAAGTTTGTCCTGCCTGTGGCTTCAAATCCTGGGCCCTCTCAAGCTGTACAAAATATGGATAAAGGAAAAGCCCCGATAAATGAGGGGGATCAGGATAAGGAAGGCTTTGTTACGGTAAAACCTTGGAACAAAGGAAGAAAGGCAAAAAGAGACATTAAGGATAACCAGCCAGATGCTCAGCTCAATCGTTTTGAAATTCTAGAGAATCTTGATCAGTGCATGGAGATACCTGAAACATCGCTACCTGTTATAGATATAACATGACCAAATTAGTTGTCTCTTCATGAGGTGGAACCAAGGGAACTAGATACAGGGGGTTTAAATGAAGAACAAAGGGATTTGGTTCTGAGTATAGGTGATATGGTTGGCCCTAGCCCTGGAAGTGAAATTATCTTAGAAAATGGCACAGATTTAGATGTGCCCTCTCCTACCCAGGCACTGATGCAGTCATCCATGGACTGTAAAACTCCTACGGTGCTAGGATTGCAGCATAAAATAATTTAAAAAAATGCTTCATATAAGAATATGAAGGTGGGTCGGAAGAAATACCAGGATAAAATTAAGTTAATGGGGGAGAATTTGGTAGAGTCAGGTTTGGTGAGAACATTGGACTCCCATTTTTATAACCCCCAAAAATTATTATACTTTCATGGAATGTAAGGGGGTTGAACAGCATCCCCAGACAAAAAGCTGTTTGTGATTTGATTTGTGTTCATTATTCGGATGTGGTTTTTATTCAGGATAGAGTATTGATAACTGGGAGAGTCTCCCGTATGGGGATTCTCAAAACCTATGGGAGTTGATCCATAAGGATGTCCAGACTTAATGTGGTTTTTTTTTTTTTGGTTTTCTTCGAGAGTTGACCTTGTCTGGTGATTTAGCCTGTCTTGTTGCTTATTTGAGTCTTGGGTGGGGGCTCAGCTGTACTTTGTAATCCAGAATTTTTATCAATAAATTTTTACCCCTTTATTTAAAAAAAAAAAAAAACCTATAAATAAGAATTAATTATTTTTATTTACTCTAGACCATACTCAGTGATGCCAACTAAATACTCATTTTTCTTCTTGCCAACGATACACATTTGGTTCTTACATAAAGCATGAAATATAATTGATCACATAACTAATATCCAATTTGGTGTATGTTAGAAAAATGATATTCTAAATCAAATGATGATAGATAATTTCATTCACATATTGATATGAATCATACCAAGTTTGTTGCAACCTTGTCTCTATTAGAGTTTCCATGGAATTGTAATCTATCATCCAAAACTTATTTATCAATGTCATGATATACTTTATTTATAAAATTAATACATGGTTCTCAATTTTATACACCTCTAATATAGTACAATAATACCAAAAACATCATGTTGAATGAATTTTTCAATGAATTATTGGTCTTATAAATTAACTTCACTAGATTCCATGCCTTACCAAATCATTGGCATACATGATTATGATCACAACCTTTCTTCCTTACCTTTCCAAATGCATATTCATATCATAATGGATATGGTGGTGTCCTTGTCATAGAATATTCTCATTTATCTTCACATACAAGGATTTGAGAGCCTACTTAATCCCATAGATAGATTTTATTAGCTTGCATACCTTTTTCTCCTAACCAGTTACGAAAAATCCCTCTGGCTATGTCATGTAGAGTTTTTCATTGATGTCACCATTGATAAATGTACTCTTCACATAAATTTGATGAAACTTCCATCCAAACTATACATCCATTGCAAAACCATTTAAATGGTCTTGATATTTGTTGTTTGTGTAAAAATATTATCATGAATGACTCCTTCCTTCTATGCATGTACTTTTGCAATAAGTATTGTTTTTTACCTATCAATCCTCCCATAATATTTATATTTGTTCTTGGATACCCAATTAAAAACAATGGTTTTCTTTGCAAGTGGAAGATCAATATGCTTCCATGTCTTCTTGTTCATCAATATGTGGTACTCAAAGTTTATGGTATTCATCCACTCCATCAATGTCATAGCTTTATGAAATAATGAAGATTCATATGTTTACACAATTTGTATCATAAATGCTAGCTTAACCTAATTTGGAACTCTACTCTAATTTCTTCTCCAAACCTATATGTGTTTGAAATACAATCTATGTTTACAGCATGACCTATACTAAGATACCACTTGGACATAAAAGTGGTACTCAAAGTGGATGGTTTTGGGTCACCATATATATCATATCTATTAGGAACATTTCCATAATCGTCATCCAAATCAACATCATATTTTTTAGAGGCTTCATCACCATTATCATTAGATAAAAAAATAACA
Source organism: Wollemia nobilis (assembly GCA_028583015.1). NCBI lineage: Eukaryota > Viridiplantae > Streptophyta > Pinopsida > Araucariales > Araucariaceae > Wollemia > Wollemia nobilis. The sequence goes on from JAQPPZ010002883.1 coordinate 7,736,284, forward strand.
AGTACTTTATCAACAATATGTGGTTTAGAAGAAGAGGTACACATGTAATTCTCATCAACCATGAAATATTTTTTTATATACAACTTCTTGGTGTTAAGATCAATGATACATTATTTCTTTGACCTATTATTCTATCCAATAAATATACATCACTTGGGTTTCTCCTTGAGGTTATTTCATTTTTGCTATGCAATGTGTATGGATGCAAAGCATCCAAACATATAGATATGTGACACATTAGTTTTATTATTTATCCATGACAAGTGTAATACCATTTGTTAGAAGCATGGGTTCATGGTTCAACACGTAGCCCATAATATAATTTTTTTTTTACCAAAAATAGTACTCCAAATTGGCATCACTCAACATGCATCACATGATTCTTTGAATAGTATATTTTTACCTCTCTATAGATCCATTTTTTTGAGGTATGTAGCTAGTTATTAGTTTTTATTTGAATCTATGTCACTTTAGGAAATTTAAAATTGATTACTAGTGTATAAACCTTTATCTGAGCAAAGTATGTGAATGGGATGACCAATAATAATTTCCACATAAGATTTGATACATAGTGAAAAACTTGGTCCTTTTTCTGTAAGGAATATGACTACATCCATCATGTATGAGGTAACATGAATGGTCAAGGCTCACAAACAATTTTTTCTAGCCTTCCATGTGTCTAGTAGCTCCTAAGTCAATATACCAAATTGGAATATATTTTGAAACAACATTTGAAAATTCAATATAATAGACATAGTTTTTACCTCTACTGTGTTAAAATGGAATCCTTAGATACATTTACATGTTGTCGATGAGTTGCATTCCTCTTATCAATAGAAATCTTACACTTACCTCCTAATGAATTGTGTGATTGGTTCATAGAATAGCCTTGTGAAAACATATTGTACTTACATTCTTAAAGGATATGTCCTAGTCTCCCACAAATGAAACATGTCACATTGAAACTTCAATAGTTCCTTTGTCCTTCATATTTATGTTATTTTTCATTGGTTCTAGTGCTTTTTGGGGATTATACCACCTTCAACTTCACTCGATTCTTTTATTTTTAATGCATGAGCAAAGCACATTGATATTCAATATTTATTTCTATATTTATTTGAATTTATTCCTCCTATTGAAGTGAATTTCTAGGAGTTTCAATAGTGGAACTTTGACTAGTAATTATTAGAGTTATAACCAAAAATTACATATAGATGTTAGTGGATGCATTACTATTGGATCTAGCACATCATCACTGACAATTTTACCTAGTGCTTGTAGAGAGGGTTACAATTTAGCAATCCATCATAGAAATATTTCACAATTCTCACCTTTCTTCATGTTCATGTAATATAGTTGGCTCTATAGGTATCAAATTTAATTTTTTATCTTGGATTCAAATATTATACTGAGTTTGTTGCATGCACCCTTTACAAATATTATATCATGAATGTATGACTAGATATTATCAGTCACATTGAATATTATGAAAAATAGGGATTTCTTATAAGTTTTATCAAACTTATTTTGATGGTCAAGGTTAGTGGAATGTATTTTTATAGTGCTATATAGCACTCCACATAAATATTCAAGCTTGAGGTAATTTTTTTCTTCTAAGAAAAATAATTATCACCTTTTAATAATTATGAAATGGTAATATCATCTTAATGACATTAATATCCATATCAAATCTTCAAAAAACTATAAAATTTTACTTCGAATAGAATGGGATAGATAATATCTTTCCAACGAGAATCTATATACCCATACTTGTATAACAATCAATGTCTCAAATGACAAGAAAATGGTAGGGTCTTACTAGGAAAAATATTTGGTGTGGGAAATTGAAGGATTTTCCACCTAATTGAATCTCTAGGGAATTTTTTAGTGCATAAAAATTAGGGGAAGCTTTATATTTATCAAACTATATTTAGTAGTCATAAAACTAATAATATATTTAAAGGGATGTATTATCCCTCTAATGGTGCATGTGGGATATTAAATTTGTTTTCAAACAAACAATTATGGGGGGCTAATTCAATATATTTGGAGTAACCAAATCAACATTCAATGTCTTCAAAAAAAACCATATTTAATTGGGTAGAGGAAATAATTGTCTTGATGTTGTCTTCACCAAAATATTTTATGTAAAAGGATTTTAAATAATAATGTTTTCCCCCACCATAAATATAGGGTAAAAACTTAATTTCCCTCCAAAACCAAAAGCACTAAACATATGGTTATGCATTGTTAACCAATCTTAAACAATAATAATTAGTTTTATATGCATAGAATATAATAATTTTACCATTTTCAACTATTCTAATATGATAACTCAAATTTTATGCTTCCTCAATTTTTAGGATGATGTAAAAATATATAGTAGTGTTCGTACACACTCATCTATGTATAATATCAAACCTAGTGCCTCCTTATGTCTACATGGTACTTCACTTATGAAAGCATGACATCATGAGATATCTATGTTTGACATGTATAATCTCATATTAACTTGAATGCTATAGAACTTCTTCTTCAATAACCATATCCTCAACATGTAGAATACCCTATCAAGTGAAGGCTCTTAAAAAAATAATGAGTTTGAAATTGTTCTTCCTTCTAGCTAACAATGCAATAGTTAGATGATAGAAGTTGGTATTTTCAACATTAGTCTTGATATACACAAAATATTGATACCTTCTCATATGGTGTGTCACATATTGCACATGGTTTTAGAAAATTACAAGGAACATTTTCTTCATGTTTCTAAACACCTTTTTGCAAAATATGAACTTGAATCTCTTTGCTAAATGATATCACAACCTTAGCTCCAATATTCAACAACTCGAGTATACAACAAAATTTGATCACGTAAATTTACATCATAATGTTCTATAGGTATATTGAGTCTAAAAACCCATGATAGCTCAATATTATATTAACCATATGCTAATTGTTAAATTGTAATGTTTCTAGATGGCTTGGTCAAGAAACAACATGATTAAAAGAAACTCCAAATGAACCTATATCTTGAAAATACCCAATCATGTGATGGCACTACATTTAGACAAGATTTTCAAAATTATAGATGACTCTATTCTAACAATGTTTCATGTACTATCAATATTCCCCCACTCAAGTGAAACTTTAGCATTGACCAATGAGAGAAAGATACAAATAGAAGGATTGCTCCAAATCATGTTCAAATATTTTGATGTGCTACTTCAAATGGTACATAGTTTGCATCACACAATAGTCAAAATTATGTAATAGAGACTCCTACACTATGAACATAATGCTTTCCAAATGACTCCAACACCAACTATTTTCATATCTTATCGAATATCACAAAACAAATACTTGCATACATACAAACATAAATAAGAACAAACAAGATAGAAAATTTTCTTTCCTAATTTGTAAGGTCTTCTCAAACAAATGCAATTTTAGCACTCTTCTATATTTGAAAATGAAGCATGCACACACAAACTTCAAGAATTTTATTCTACTCTTTAGCATCTAGGTCATCTTACCAATTCATAGCATTGATACTATCATGCTCTAACATCAAAATGTTAGAAATACAAATTGGCTACAAAAAACTATGATCAACCTTTGCATTGACGCGATAGAAGAATAAATGTATGTGATCAAGAATGGATACAAATAACTAACTTTTAATTTCTCATAATAATCATAACCATAAAATGATGGATCATCAATGACATAATGTTCATAACTTATCCATTATTTCCTTATCTATTACATTAGGGAGATCATTCTCTAAGGCAAAAATGGAAGTAAAATTTAAAGGTATTTAAATTATAACAAGGGTACCTTCAAATTTCATCTCCAATTTATTGATGATACTTTTTCTTTGGTTCATACTTTAGTCATGGATACCATGGAGTTTAAATAATTATTATCATGTTTTGATAAGGTTGTTTGATAGTTGGTTAGTACAATAAAATCCAAGATATCTTTCATTAATATTAGCCTACATTTATGATCATTTTTATGGATATTTTAGTGTTTAGAATTAGAAATTTTCCATAATTATAGTTGTGTATTTCTTTTTATGATAAAGAAGAGAAGAAGGATATGAATAACACAAGCTTATACTGAGATGGGGGGGGGTGAACAGTATAATATAAAACTTTTACTTTTCTTTCCCAATTAAGATTATCCAATGTTATCAATTGTAATAACTTTCCAAATAAGTATTAACTAATATCATCAATAGTAGTAGTAAAGAAATGCACAAATCATCACACACAAGAGAGACATAGATTTAACATGGTTCACCCAATGTGGGTTACATCCATGGAGAAAATATTTCTTATAAATTTTCTCAACAAATATCTTGGGAACCAATTCCCTATTACAAAGTTTATGGGCCTCTACCCAAAGGAGACTCCAATATCCTATGATTTGGTTTTGTGGACACCACTCCACAAGAGACACCAATCCCCTCTGCTCTAGTTCATGGACCTCTATCCACAAGAGACACCAATCCCCTTTGCTCTAGTTCATGGACCTCTATCCACAGGAGACCCCAATCCCCTCTGATCTGGTTCATGGACCTATATCCACAGGAGATCTCAATCCCCTCAACTCTATCAACTCCAAAGCCAACTCACAATTCTGCTCAACTCTACTCCAAGCCTACTCACAAGGCCTTCTAAAATTTACACCAATACTACTCACAAGGCTTGCTCAAAAACCTACTCTCAACTTTGCCCAAATCTACACCAAGCCTACTCACAAGGCTTGCACAAGTTTTTTCAGAAACCTACTCTCAACTCTGCCTAAATTTTCACCAAGCCTACTCACAAGACTTGCACAAATATTTTCAAAAACCTGCTCATATAATCTGCTCAACTTTACCTCAAATCTTCTCACAAGCCTTCTCAAAAGGCCAGCTCAAAACAGCTCACAACTGCTCACAATACAACTCACACCTGCTCAAAAATTTCCCAAAACTTGCACACAAATGATGCTCAAAATAATGGTTATATCTCTTTTAGAAATACTTTCTTCAATTAAAGTAATTCAGACATATTCTACCTAGAATTATTTTTCTTCATGAACATATAGAGAATGATATGCAATACAAGTACTCAATATGTTCTTTTCACATTCATTAAGTCTATCGCTTTCACATGTCTCATGTTCATTGCATTCAAATCAGATCTCTACTTCTTGCAAATTTATTTTCAAAACAATCAAGGCTAGTGCATAAATTTGCTTCACAAAACTAGTCTATATCCTTTGCAAATTTACTCTCAAAAATCAATCACAATAATGCACAAGTTTTCTTCACAAAACTGGTTTCTAACTCTTGCACATTCACTTCCAATGTTACTCAAACCAATGCACAAATTGCCTCGCTTCACAAACCCTAGCACTTGTGTTTCCAAATTCATTCAACAATGAATCACAAATAGTTCTCAAACCCTAGCACAAGTGTTTCCAATTTATTTTAACAATGAAGCACAAATAGTTCTCAAACCCTAGCACAAGTGTTTCCAATTTCTTTCAACAATGAAGCACAAATAGTTTTCAAACTCTAGCACAAGTATACTCATTCAATCCTTATTTCTCCAATCATATGACAACAAGATATTTCTTAACCAAAAACACCTTGTGAATGAGATCAAAACACCATACCTCTAAAAATTACCTTGATGATGATGTGCCTCTAAAACCTGTCTCAAAACAATTTTCCTTTTGATCCTTCAAGAAATCTGGTTAGTGATTTTCAAATTCTAGCATAGATAAAAACATCATCCACTCAAATATTTCCAAAAGGTGTCCACAATAAATCTAGAAAATCAATGCCTTATTTCTCCTCTTTAATATTTCAAGAATAAGCTTCTAAAACCCTAGGATCCCTTTTTCTATAATGCAAAAATTACACTTGGAAATAAATCAATTTACACCTTATAACTCCTAACTTATCATTCAACAAAACACCCCAAATCCAATTTACAATACAAAATATATAAATTACTAAATACACCTTATAACTCCAAGCTTATGACATTCAACAATACACCCTAATATTCAACTCACAATAACAGAATATACAAATCACTAAAACCACCTTATAACTCCAAGCTTTAGACAATAATCAAAATATTTTTACTTTACCTTGCTCAAAGTCTTCGTGCACTCATTCACAACCGTCAACACCAAGCAACCTTAGTGCTCACCAAAAATTATCACTGCCATCAATGCCAAGAAACCTTAGCACTCACCAAGAAATCAACACTACCTTCAATTCCAAAAAAAACACACTCTACGTGTTTCGACCCGCAGACCTCTACCACAACAGTGCTATCACAAGTACCCTGACCAACTACGCTACCATAGTGGTTGGAACCAAGGATGCGCCCACACAAATATATCCATGTCTCAATGCGTGAATAAAAAAAATTAGCACAACCTTCAAAAGAATATCTAGGGGTTTTGACCCTATGACCTCCTTCTTGTCAGTGCTCATGCAAGTCACACAACTAGCTGGGCTATCCCAGTTGGATAGGACATCTCAGGTGCTCACAATATCTATCATTAACCAATCACATGCACACCTTTCAAACACGTTGTCCTCTTCTTGTCGTTCATAGGAAATTTCAACTTAGCCCTTTGAATCACAAAAGTATTAAAATGTTTTTCACATTGAATAATAATCGAAATATATCATTAGTGCTTGGTGAAAAATGAAATGTTTTGTCCCCTTATTTATATGCACTTCTTCTTGACTTGAAACGTCGGCACACGATTTTGCATGGGAGTATTTCAAAAAGACGTTGGCACCAAGGGTTTATAACTTTATATTATAATATTTAATAAATATTATAATATTTCCTTTTTGAACCTTTTGCCTTCAAACCTTTGTCCCACAAGACTTTTATTTAAACCTTTGGCCCTCTTGTTTTAAACTTTACCTTCTAAAACCACTCTTAAACCTTTTTTTCCTTCTTATAATAAATATTATAATTCTTCTTCTCTTTTAGACCTTTGTCCCAAACAAACTTCTTAAACCTTTTTGTCCTTCATATAATATTTAAAAAATAAATATTATAAACCCTTTTCTTTCAATAATTTTCTTTCTTGTGAGTCTTGCTATCAAACCCATGTAGAATATTCTTGACTATCATGCACCTTTGACATCTCATTATTTCTGCCTCATGTACCCTTTGACATCAATGACAACTCAATGTACTCAATATTTCCAACAATATCCCCCTTTGTCATTGATGGCAACCCTTACAAAAATATTATTTTAGTGCAACTGGATTTCAAAAACTGCTCCTCCTTACTAAATTCTCTCCCCCTTACTGACTTCTCTCCCCCTTACTAAATTCTCTCTCCCTTATTGAATTCTCTCCCCCTTTGACATCAATGGCAAAGGGCTCCATGGGGCTAAAAATAAGATATTTTAGCATAGCCCCCACACCACCTCCTCTTCCTGAGGTGATTAATTTTGGGATGGGAGTAAGACTACTCCCAACTTACAATGCTCTTCTTTTTCCTCAATATTCTTTTTCCAAACCTTTGAGCTCATACCTCTTTGAATATTTTGGCTGTCCTGTTTCTTGCTTATCCTTGGAGATCCCTAAAATTCTGTTCTACACCACTTTTCTCTATGCCCAAACTTATTGCAATTGTAACATCTAATGTTGTAGTCCTTGGAAGGTGCAAATGATTTGAAGTTCCTCTTGGTGAAGCCAAAATCACTCTTACCATGAACCTTGCAATGTATAGCTCTATGACCAAAATTATGACATGAGTAGCAATAACCTTTGAAGAAATATTTGTCTTGCCTTGGAGAGTGTGGTCTCATGATCCTTTCCTTACCTTTCCTATGATGATCCATATTCTCTGATTGTGCATTATCTTCTTCCTCTTTGAAGCTTCCACTTCTCAACTCATCAACATATGTCTTAGTCTCTTCTTCAACTATTTCCATTGAAACTTCCTTCTCTTTGGAGCTTGACTCTTCTTTTTGTTCCTCTTGATTTTCTTCATAACCTAGTCTTGTCTTGATAAAAGGAGATATTTGTACCTTGAGAATATTATCCAAATTTTTTGAGCTTTCCTTGAATTGTGATAATGCATTAAGATATGTTCCAAGACCCTTCTGAACTTCATCTTCTAGTCTTTCACATTTTAGCTCTTTTACCTTTAACTACTTTGCCATGCCTTCTTCAACTTTCTTTGCCTCTTCAAGCTTAGCCTTTAAATCAGTGAGATCTTGTAGAAGCTTTGCCTTGGATTTCTCATCCTCTTGAACTTGAGCCTTCAATATTAAGTTTTCCTTTTTAACCCTTTCCAATTCTTCAAGAGTTACAGTAAATTCTTCTTTCATATCAACTGTGGTTTCTTTATTCTTTTCTAAAATTTTCTCTTTCTCTAGGTCTTCAATAACAAGAACATATTCTTTATGTTCTACTTGAACTTCAATAGGAGCATCTTCAACTTGGTATTCAAAAGGAGTATCCTTTTCCTCTTCTGTTGCAAAAAATGAAACCTCTTCATTTTCACTATCTGAAGAACTTTCATTACTATCACTTGAAAAACTGCTTGCTTCTTCAACATAGAAACTTTTCTTGTGTCTTTGAAAAACCTTCTTCTCATGCTTGCCTTGACCATGCCTATTTTTATTTTCATGCCTAAATTTTCTTTCTTTCTTTTTCTTGTAATCATGTTCATCTTCACTGCTACTATACCCATTTTGTGGATAATATGTTGCATAGTGACCAATATTACCATAACTAAAACATTTCACATTTTGCATATTCTTTGGTTTCCTTGAACCCTTCTTATTTCTTTTCACAAATTTAGCCTCTTCATCACTGCTTGACTCATCACTAGAATCTATTTCTTTATCCTTCACTTTATTTGAAGCTTTGAATGCTATCTCCTTTTTGTATGTTTTCTCTTTTTTTGCCCTCATCTCATAAGCTGTGATAATTCCAGCTGTGATAATTCCATGTAGTTCATCTATCCTTAAAGTTTCTAAATCCTTCATCTCTTCTATTTTTGAAACCTTTTAATCATACCTCATGTGAAGTGGCTTTAAAATTTTTTGAACAATAGTAGAGTCCTCAATATTTTCTCCAAGTCCATGGATGGTGTTAACAATATAATGAACATGAAGTAGATACCTAGCAATATATTCCTCATATTTCATATTCAATTCCTCAAACTTACTCCTATGAGTCTAAATTTTTGCCATATTAACCTTACCATCTCCTTCATATGTATTCTATAATTTATCCCACATTTATTTTTTTGATTTGCAGTGCATAACCTTCACAAACTCTGTTTCTTGTAATCCACTAAAAATTGTATTCATTACCTTGCCATTATTTTCATATAATTTCTTACCACTTATATCTATTGGAGGATTTGCAAGTGATGTATACCCATTCTCAACTAATTACCATATATAAATTTCCCATGCCATCAAAAATGTCTTCATCCTAACACTCCAAAAAGCATAGTTGGTTCCATTAAACAATGGAGCTCTGTGTGTTGAAAATCCTTCTTGATGATCCATCTGTGTTCCTATAAGATCTTCCTTCAAGTTGTTAGGCTTCCCTGAAGAAACCTGCTATGATAATAATTGAAGAACACAAGATTATATTGAGGGGGGGTGAATAGTATAAGATAAAACTTTTACTTTTCTTTCCCAATAAAGATTATCCAATGTTATCAATTGCAATAAATTTCTAAAAAAATATTAACTAATATCATTAATAGTAGTAGTAAAGCAATACAAAAATCATCATACATAAGAGAGACATAGATTTAATGTGGTTCACCCAAAGTGGGTTACACCCATGAAGAAAATATTTCTTATAAATTTTCTCAATAAATCTTTTGGGAACCAATTCCCTATTACAAATTTTATAGGCCTCTACCCAAAGGAGACTTCAATATCCTATGCTTTGGTTTTGTGGACACCACTCCATACAAGATACCAATATTCTCTACTTCTAGTTTTGTGGACACCAATCCACAAGAGACACCAATTCCCTTTTCTATGGTTTGTGGACCTCTATCCATAGGAGACACCAATCCCTTTTACTCTAGTTCATGGACCTCTATCCATAGGAGATCTCAATACCCTTAACTCTGTCAACTCCAAAGCCAACTCACAATTCTTCTCAACTCTACTCCAAGCCTACTCACAAGGCTTACTCAAATATGCACCAAGCCTACTCACAAGGCTTTCTCAAATCTACTCAAAAACCTACTCTCAACTTTACCCAAATTTGCACCAAGCCTACTCACAAGGCTTGCACAAATTTGCTCATAAACCTACTCTCAACTCTGCCCAAATATGCACCAAGCCTACTCACAAGGCTTGCACAAATTTTCTCAACAACCTGCTCAAATATACCTCAAATATCTCACACAATCTACTCAAATCTACTCACAAGCCTTCTCAAAATGTAAACTCAAAACAACTCACAACTGCTCACAATACAACTCACACATGCTAAAACTTTCCCAAAACTTGCACACAAATGATGCTTAAAATAATGGTTATATCTCTTTCAAAAAAAATTTATTCAATTAAAGTAATTAAGACATATTCTACCTAGAATTATTTTTCTTCATGAATATATTGAGAATGATATGCAATACAATTACTCAATATGTTCTTTTCACATTCATTAAATCTGTCGCTTTCACATGTCTCACATTCATTACATTCAAATCATATCTCTACTTCTTGCAAATTTCTTTTCAAAACAATCAAGGCTAGTGCATAAATTTGCTTCACAAAACTGGTCTATATCCTTTGCAAATTTACTCTCAAAAATTAATCACAATAATGCACAAATTTTCTTCACAAAACTAGTTTCTAACTCTTGCACATTCACTTCCAATGTTACTCAAAACAATGCACAAATTGCTTCAAAAAACCTATCACTTGTGTTTCCAAATTCATTCAACAGTGAATCACAACTAGTTTTTAAAACCTAGCAGAAGTGTTTTCAATTTATTTTAACATTGATGCATAAACAATTCTCAAACCCTAGCACAAGTGTTTCCAATTTCTTTCAACAATGAAGCACAAATAGTTTTCAAACTCTAGCACAAGTATACTCATTCAATCCTTATTTCTCCAATCATATGACAACAAGATATTTCTTAACCAAAAACACCTTGTGAATGAGATAAAAACACCATACCTCTAAAAATTACCTTGATGATGATGTGCCTCTAAAACCTATCTCAAAACAATTTTCCTTTTGATCCTTCAAGAAATCTGCTTAGTGATTTTCAAATTCTAGCATAGATAAAAACATCATCCACTCAAATATTTCCAAAAGGTGTCCACAATGAATCTAGAAAATCAATGCCTTATTTATCCTCTTTAATATTTCAGGAATAAGCTTCTAAAACCCTAGGATCCTTTTTTCTATAATGAAAAAATTACACTTGGAAATAAATCAATTTACACCTTATAACTCCTAACTTATCATTCAACAAAACACCCCAAATCCAACTTACAATACACAAAATATATAAATCACTAAATACACCTTATAACTCCAAGCTTATGACATTCAATAATACACCCTAATATTCAATTCACAATACAGAATATAGGAATTACTAAATACACCTTATAACTCCAAGATTTAGACAATAATCAAAATATTTTTACTTTACCTTTCTCAAAGTCTTTGTGCGCTCATTCACAACCATCAACACCAAGCAACCTTAGCGCTCACCAAAAATTATCACTGTCATCAATACCAAGCAACCTTAGCGCTTACCAAAAAATCAACACTATCATCAATGCCAAGTAAAACACACTCCATGGGTTTTGACCCGTAGACCTCTACTAAAATAGTGCTATCACAAGCATCTTGACCAACTATGCTACCATTTGGAACCAAGAACGCACCCATGCAAATATGTCCCTGTCTAAACATGTGAATCGAAAAGCTTAGTACAACCTTCAAAATGATGTCCAGGGTTTTTGACCCTGTGACCTCTTTCTTGTCAGCACTCACACAAGTCACATAGACAGCTAGGCTATCCCAGTTGGATAGGATGTCTTAGGTGCTCACAATATTTGTCATTAACTAATCACATGCACACCTTTCAAAGACATTGTCCTCTTCTTACCGTTCGTAGGAAATTTCAACTTAGCCCTTCGAATCACAAAAGTATTAAAACATTTTTTGCATTGAATAATAATCAAAATATATCATTAGTGCTTGGTGAAAAATGAAATGTTTTGTCCCCTTATTTATATGCACTTCTTCTTGACTTGAAATTTTGGCACATAATTTTTTCATGGGAGTGTTTCAAAAAGATGTTGGCACTAAGGGTTTATAACTTTATATTATAATATTTAATAAATATTATAATATTTCATTTTTGAACCTTTTGCCTTCAAACCTTTGTCCCAAAAGACTTTTATTTAAACCTTTGGTATAATGAACACCCCGTCCCTCTACTACACTTCTCTGTTATTTTGCATGTATTGTTTGTGGTCTGATTTTTTTTGTGAGTTTGTGTGGTTGATTTGAAAGTAATTGCAAATTGATAACAAGCAATAGTTGGAAACAAGAACAAATTTTATTTCAATTCATGATAACTGAAAATAGATACAAATTTGCATATTTTCCTAACCTGATTATGAACAACAACAAATCTGATACAAAAAGCAAGTCTGGAAATGTCTCATTTGCTACGATTTTCCTTCTTCATTCCTCCCAATGGCCCTTCAATGAGTGCAGATTTCAAACTGAGGTTGGCTGCTCCACATGCAAGTCTGAACCCAACCAAAACTGCTTTCAAAAGACTATTGCTAATTAAATCTGCTAACCCTCTGAACTGTACAACCTGCAAATCTGTACGGTAGCCCTTAGAAATTCAATATTCCTTCAAAATCAACGTAGGAATGCTCAAAAAGGGGTGCTTGGCAAAGGCAGATTTAACTGTAAATACCCACAATGAAACCCTCACCAAATCCATAGAATATGAGCAAAAAATGGTACGGCTGGCCTACTTTTTTCCCTCAAACTTCAGCAAATTCAAAATGGATTGAGACCCATTTAAATTACCATTGAAATAATGAAACCCAGAAGCTCTGATCTTCAATCCAGTTGATTTCAGTCATAGGCAAAACCTGATCTACCACTGTTATGCTCTGATAATTCCTCTACAATTGAGAAATTCAATCCTTCAGCTAGAGGTGATTTCTCACACCTGAAACTGGTCCAATCCTGCTGAGAAATCACTCCCAACAAGCCCTTTGATCTTCTATCAAAAATCCCTGTGAAAAGCTCAATAAAAATTCCAAATTCTCCATACTCCAAATGAGCTCCAAATTGCCATTAAATAGAAGAAAGTTGCCTTTTTGGTTTAGGCGCCACTTTGAGGTTGCACATATAATTCTTTTAATTATTCATTAATGTCACTTTATGACATTAAAGTGGACCCCCTTGTCCTAGGCGAATGACTTTAAGTTATAACTTAAAGTTGAGTTACTTTATATTTTTAAGTTATAATATCATATTATAACTCAACATTAAAACATAAACACTTTTCAAACCTAGCGACCTTCCCTTTGGTCAACACCTGCAAATGGAAGAATTGAACCTTCTGAATGATGGGATTCTCATCGAACTGAGTCCCTAACCAAACTATTTAGCCTAGGGGACCCCTGTGACTAGGCTAATAGGTCTTTGCTCCATCTACCATAGAGAAGGGGTCATTACAGTCTCCCCTCCTCGAAATTGCTTGTCCTCAAGCAATTGGAATTTTGGAGTCTACAATATAGCATCGCCCTCCCAAGTGGCATCTTCCTCAGGTAAGTTCCTCCATTTGATCAAATATTCTTTTATAGTCCTTCGCCTGAGGGTACGCTCTCTCTACCCAATCACTGCCTCTAGAATTAACACCAACTTGCCCTCTTCGTCCAGAGGTGGTAAATCTATCGAGGGTGTGACATTGTGTCCCAATGCCTTCTTGAGGCGGGAAACGTGGAACACATTATGCACTCTACTACTCTCAGGTAGCTCCAGCTCATAGGCTACCTCACCCACACATCGTAAGACTCTGAATGGGCCATAAAATCGAGGCTTGAGCTTCTCAGCTCCACTCCTCTTCAGTGATGACTGCCTGAATGGTTGCAGTCTTAGATAAACCATGTCATCTATCTCAAATGAGCGTTTGATCCTCTTCTGATCAACATATTTATTTTGTTGCTCCTGTGCCTGTCTGATGTTCTCTTGCAATGAACGCATGATATCCTGTGCCTCCTATAGAAAATCCTTGGCCCTGGGGACCCGACTGTCACCTAAAACCAAATCCATGAAGTTGGGTGCTTCATACCCATACAATGCCATAAATGGTGACATCTTAATCGATATGTGATAGGATGAATTATAACAATATTCCCCCATATGCAACCATCTAACCCATGCCTTTTGTTGTCCTGACACATAATTCCTCAGATATCCCTCAATCCATTTGTTGACAATCTTTGTCTGTTCGTTAGTCTGAGGATGATAACTCGTGCTCGATGTCAGCTCTATCCCACACAATCTGAATAGCTCCTACCAAAAGAGACTCATGAATTTACTATCTCGATCACTGACAATGGTCTTAGGCAAGCCATGCAGTCTGAATATCTCCCTAAAAAATAGCTCAACCACCTGAGCTGCTGTGAACCCTGTGGTGATGGTGAAGAAATGGGCATACTTCGTGAGTCTGTCTACCACCACATACAAACAATCCTTCCCCTGCGCCTTGGGAAGTCCAGTAACAAAGTCCATGGATATGCTCTCCCACTTCTGTGAAGGAATGGGGAGTGGTTGGAGTAAACCGGTAGGGAGTGTATGCTCATATTTATTCTGTTGGCACATAGAACACTCTCGGATGTATTGCAAGATATCATCCTTAAGCCCTCTCCATGCAAACCTCTCCCTGATCTGCCTGTAGGTCTTGTAGTAGCCAGGGTGTCCCGCCATAGGTGTATCATGAAGAAGTCTGAATATCTATCTCTTGAATTTGGAATATGGTGTGATCCAAATTCTGCCCTTATAATAAATCACCTCATCCCTGATAACATACCTATCATCGTCCTGTGTACCATCTAAAATCTTACGAGCAAACTCATCTTTAGCATAATCTACTACGAGCTTGGGCCTCCAATCCTCAGAAATATTTGTTAATGAACACAAGTGGGGGCGTCTGGATAGTGCATCGACCACGATGTTCTTCTTTCCTTTGACAAATTTGATGTCAAAGTCATAGGCCTGTATCTTACTGATCCACTTCATCTGCCTGTCATTGAGATCCTTTTGATTCAAAAAGTATCTAAGGCTATTGTGGTCAGTTCTAACAATAAATATCTGGCCTACCAAGTACTGTCTGAACTTAGCCAGCGCATGCATGATGGCTAGCATCTCACGATCATACATCGAATAACTGGTCTCTCCTCCCCTTAGTTTTTGGCTCTCAAAGGCTATCGGATGTTTGCTCTGCATCAAAACTGCTCCAATACCTTCTCCTGACGCATCACACTCCACCTCAAAGGGTTTGGTGAAGTCTGGTATAGCCAAGATAGGACAACTGCTCATAACCTCCTTAAATCTATCAAATGCCTGTTGTGCCTTATCTGACCACTGAAATGTGCCCTTCTTCATCAAGTCTGTCAAAGGTGCTGCCAACTACAAAAATCCTTTGACAAATCTATGATAAAAACCACACAAACCGAAAAACCCCTTGAGCTGTGTAAGGGTAGTCGGAGGTGGCCAATCCAGTATCGCCTGTACCTTCTCAGGGTCCATCCTGACTCCCTGAGCACTGATGATATGACCTAAGTATAATAACTCGGTCATTCCAAACTCGCACTTAGTCTCTTTAGCAAAAAGAGACTCTGCCTCCAGAATACTTAGCACCTCATCCAGATGCCTCAGGTGCTCCTCCCATGTGCGGCTATAGATAAGGATATCATCAAAAAATACCAACACGAACTTCCTCAACTGCCTCTGAAACACCCTGTTCATCAAAGACTAAAAAGTGGTAGGTGCGTTGGTTAGCCCAAATGGCATAACCAGGAACTCGAAATGCCCATAATGGCATCGAAAAGTAGTCTTCTCCACATCTGATTCCCTCATCCTGATCTGGTGATACCCTGATCTCAGATCTATCTTGGTGAAGTAAACTACACCGTGCAACTCATCCAATAGCTCATCAATGCATGGTATCGGGTATCTATTTTTAATTATCTTTTTGTTCAATGCTCGATAGTCGATACACATACGCATTGTACCATCCTTTTTCTTAACTAATACCATAGACGAAGCAAATGGACTCTTGCTTGGTCTGATATGTCCCATATCGATCAAGTCTTGGATGGCCTTCTCTATCTCATCCTTATGTCACTTCGGATGATGATAGGGAGTAATCATGATAGGGGTAGTACCCCCTCTAGTTCTATGATATGTTCAATCCCTCTATCCGGTGATACTCCTGGTGGTATGCTGCTAAAGACTTTGCTATGTTTGGTGAGCAAAGTCTGAATGTCTGGATGATAACTTCATTCTTTTTCCTCGGTGGGTGCAGGTAG
Source organism: Wollemia nobilis (assembly GCA_028583015.1). Lineage (NCBI taxonomy): Eukaryota > Viridiplantae > Streptophyta > Pinopsida > Araucariales > Araucariaceae > Wollemia > Wollemia nobilis. Next base: position 7,752,902 of record JAQPPZ010002883.1, read on the forward strand.
AATAACATAGTGGGCTGCCCACTCAACCTGGTTATGTCTCATAAGTTTCTCCATCCTTTTAAATGAGACAACATGAGCTTCACCTGATGACATTCCTCTCAACACAACTCGTTGTCCATTTGCCTCAAATTTCAACTCCATTTTTTGGAAGTTGAAAGTTATCTCACCTAGAGTTTTCAGCCACTGAATACCCAATACTACATCCAAGTTCTTTGTGCTGACCACAAAGAAATCTGCACATACCTCATAATTGCCCAAAGTAAGTTTCATCTATGGCACCTTTCTGGTGCAAGAAATGGAGAAACCATCTACAATTAGGACTTTGAATTCATCTACTTCCACTGTCTCCAATTTTTTGTGTGCTACCAGTCCCTCATCGATAAAATTGTGTGTGGCTCCTGTGTCTATTAATGTGACCACACGTTGCCCCTGTAAAACACCTTGTATCCTCAAAGACTGAGCTCCCTATACACTGTGAAGGTGGGCAAGAGTATTACTACCTTTTTCCTCTTGATTTTGCCTCTCTTCTGGTTCTTCTGCAACCTGTTCACCATCGTTGTCCCCACTTTCTGATTGTTGATCAGAAATTTCAGAACTAATTTCATCATCTGTATAATACTCAATCAACTGCAATTTTCCCTTAAATTCACATTTATGTGCAGGTGTCCAAGGTTTTTGGCAAGTGAAACATAGTCCTTTTTTTTGGAGCTCCTGAAGGGTGTTGGGGTCCAATTTTTTGAATGTCCCCCTTTGTTGATCATTGTCTATTTTGAAAATTTTTTTATCTTTCTCCTTTTTGATGTCCTTTCCTTTGAATTTATTGAAGTCTTTTCCTTTGTATTGACTCTTTGACTTAGCGGAGGTGACTTCCATGTCTCGAGCTTGCCTAATGGCATCATGCAGGGTAGTTGGGTTAAAATCTTTGACCCAACCTCTCAAAGGTTCCATCAGACCATCCATAAACAAAACCACCAACCATATTTCGGACATATCTGTAACCATGACAGATAACCTTTGGAATTCAAAAATGTAAGAGTCAACTGAGCCCCATTGTTTCAAATGAGTCAACTCTTTGAATTCCAACTCCTATTCTTTCTTATCAAATCTATGTTGGAGTCTCTCTATAAACTCCGCGTATGTATCCACCCTATCATGTCCCAAGGTGTGCATGTCGTGGTGCCACCAATCATGGGCAACACCCTCCAAATGTAAGGTACAAAATTTTATGGCATCATCTTCAGTCATCTGGTTCAGCTGCAGATACGTGTCCATCTTTTGGACCCAAGCCTTGGCTGTCATCTTGCCAGACGCATCAAAGAAAGGAATGTGGATTTTGCCAATATTTTTCTGTATCTCCTGGCATCCCTATGGTATCTGATGTGCATGCTCTCCTTGACCCTGTTGGCCATGATGAATAGGCCTTCCCCTATTCCTAGGAGTTTGCCTATTACGAGTGTCCACATAATCCCGGAATGACATAAGGTCATGAAATTTAGGACCAAGCTCATCCCACTCCTGCCTGTACTGCCTATACTGATCTACTACTGTAGGTTCTGGCTCTTCCTCAACTGGTTGAGGAACAATCGACTCTGAACGTGGTAGGAATTTGGGCATGAATGGCCTAGAGCTGCTAGCCCTCTCTATCCTAATAGCCCTCTCTATCCCGGTAGGCGTACCTCCCCTGTTAGCTACTGACTCCTCATTACCCGGTCCTTGTCCTGTATTATTTTGTTCATTTTGTGGGCCTTGTGCATTAACCAAAATATTAATCCCATGCACCTGTTGTGTCATCAATCCGACTAATTGTTCCAAACTATGTTGCATGTTATGTTGCATCTGTCTAATATCCTCTACCATCTTCCTTTCTATTTCATCCTGATTAGTTCTATCACCCATAGCCACTGATGAAGATGTACCTATGGATATACCCAATACTTCAGTAATTCCCTATCCTAGAGGTGGTTTAGGCCACTGCTTCTGCCTATGCTGCCAATCTAAATAATCTTGCTCTGTTTTTTCTTCTCTCTTTCCAAAGCACATTTTTCCCTTTCACTCATGACATGTTTTTTCCCACAGGCTGGCAAGAATAAGTGGCTCTAATACCACTATAATGAACACCTCATCCCTCTACTACACTTCTCTATTATTTTGCATGTATTGTTTGTGGTCTGATTTTTTTTGTGAGTTTGTGTGGTTGATTTGAAAGTAATTGCAAATTGATAACAAGCAATAGTTGGAAACAAGAACAAATTTTATTTCAATTCATGATAACTAAAAATAGATACAAATTTGCATATTTTCCTAACCTGATTACGAACAGCAGCAAATCTGATACAAAAAGCAAGTCTGGAAATGTCTCATTTGCTATGATTTTCCTTCTTCATTCCTCCCAATGGCCCTTCAATGAGTGCAGATTTCAAACTGAGGTTGGCTGCTCCACATGCAAGTCTGAACCCAACCAAAACTGCTTTCAAAAGACTACTGCTAATTAAATCTGCTAACCCTCTGAACTGTACAACCTGCAAATCTGTACGACAGCCCTTAGAAATTCAATATTCCTTCAAAATCAACGTAGGAATGCTCAAAAAGGGGCACTTGGCAAAGGCAGATTTAACTATAAATACCCACAATGAAACCCTCACCAAATCCACATAATATGAGCAAAAAATGGTAGACGACCTTTTTTTCCCTCAAACTTCAGCAACTTCAAAAGGGATTGAGACCCATTTAAATTACCATTGAAATAATGAAACCTAGAAGCTCTGATCTTCAATCCAGTTGATTTCAGTCATAGGCAAAACCTGATCTACCACTGTTATGCTCTGATAATTCCTCTACAATTGAGAAATTCAATCCTTCAACTAGAGGTGATTTCTCACACCTGAAACTGGTCCAATCCTATTGAGAAATCACTCCCAACAAGCCCTTTGATCTTCTATCAAAAATCCCTATGAAAAGCTCAATAAAAATTCCAAATTCTCCATACTCCAAATGAGCTCCAAATTGCCATTAAATAGAAGAAAGTTGCCTTTTTGGTTTAGGCGCCACTTTGAGGTTGCACATATAATTCTTTTAATTATTCATTAATGTCACTTTATGACATTAAAGTGGACCCCCTTGTCCTAGGCGAATGACTTTAAGTTATAACTTAAAGTTGAGTTACTTTATATTTTCATAACTTAAAGTTGAGTTACTTTATATTTTTAAGTTATAATATCATATTATAACTCAACATTAAAACATAAACACTTTTCAAACCTAGCGACCTTCCCTTTGGTCAACACCTACAAATGGAAGAATTGAACCTTTTGAATGATGGGATTCTCACCGAACTGAGTCCCTAACCAAACTGTTTAGCCTAGGGGACCCCTGTGACTAGGCTAACAGGTCTCTGCTCCGTCTACCATAGAGAAGGGGTCATTACATTTGGCCCTCTTGTTTTAAATTTTACCTTGTAAAACCACTCTTAAAACTTTTTTTCCTTATTATAATGAATATTATATTTTTTCTTCTCTTTTAGATATTTTTCCCAAACAAACTTCTTAAGCCTTTTTGTCCTTCATATTACATTTAAAAAATAAATATTATAAACCCTTTAATTTCAATAATTTTCTTTCTTGTGAGTATTGCTATCAAACCCATGTAGAATATTCTTGACTATCATGCATATTTGTCATCTCATTATTTCTGCATCATGTACCATTTGACATCAATGACAACTCAATGTACTCAAAATTTCTAACAGGATCATTGGGACTCAATTTGCAATAGCATGAAATATTGCTTGGCAAGTTGGAAAGTTAATTTCTTAACCATATTTGGAATGTTAAAAGGTATAAATACTACACTCCAATACATCCCTATTTATATTATTCAACTTTCAAGATTACCAAAGAATATAGCATATGAATTTGATAAATTTTAGAAATATTTTCTTTGAAAAGGATGTGAGGAAAAATTTAGGTTTCCTCTTTATAAGCAGGATATGGTTTGCAAAGGAAAGAAGATTGGAGAGGAATATTTACAAAATTGTAGACTTATGAGTTTAATTTTAGGACAAAAGCCTTAATTAGAGATTATTTAAAGATCAAGGAAAGAGCTGGAGAGAAAAAACTTCAAAAATATTAATGTAATGAAATAATTTAGGAAATAAACCATTTATAAAGAATCATCAACATGGAACTTCATTTAAATAGTTTACAATTGATCAAAAACAAAATTAAATAGTCAATCAATTAGGGAGATTATGCAAATTGAGTTAACATAAAGGATTTGCTTTGATTCATGGAAAAATAAAAATATCCACAAATTATGTTTTTAAAATTTAATTTTAACGGTGATTCAAAAGTAAATCCACAAAAAGCTAGTGGAGGTGGTATTTTTCAAAATAATGAAGGCAAAAATATCCTTAGTTACTTATAAACATATGGAACTTAAACTAACAATTACATAGAGTGTAATGCACTTATTATAGGGGTAAAAATTGCAATTAAAAAATGATGGAAACATATTTTAATTGAGGGAGATTAAAAAATTATAATTAATGCCATCAATAAAATGGATATAGGGATTGGATTAAAACATTTATCATTACTAAAGTTCATCAACTATTATTGAAGGTAATATCTTAAAAATGTCCGCATATTTATACAAAAGAAAATTGGGTATCACATAATTTATCTAATCACAAGATTGATCTTTGTCTTGGTGAAATCCAGACTTGAGAAGGTAACTAGGTGAGTGAAATTTTATTTACTACTAAAAATAATGTGAAGGAGTTAATTGTGCAAATAGATAAGTTTGAGGGAGATGAATAATATATTTGATAGAAAAGGAATTGAAGTATTTTTTGATAAAAGGGCAAGTTGGATATGGTTTTATCAACCTGACAATAAATATAATATATTATTATTTTATTGGGAGTGGTCCCAATAGAAAATACATGTATTATTAATATAAGGATCATAGTAGAAATATTTAACAAAGTTATGTGGTTGTCTCAATTACTATTAGTTTAAGAATGTATCTTATATTCATAGAATTTTGGTAGGTAGTTTCAAGTAGAAAATATTAAAGGTAGTTATGCTCATAGTTAAAGATATTTAACTTAATTATAAATAATCTTAACTTAAAGTATATATTGATATATTTGTCAGCTACATTAATAATAACAATATATTGCTAAGTATAATTATTAATTTTTAATATGTATAAATTTATATCAATATCATCAATAATAATTGATAATCAATTATGTACATATTAATGATTCAAGAGCAATAATATAACTTGTAATATATAAATTTTAAAAATATTAATGACAATTCTAACAATCATCTATAACTTAGAGACAATACTTCATGTTAATTTATTATAAGCTTTAAATATATTTTATTTATAACTTTAATATGTTTCAAGACTATAAAGTAGAACTTTATTAATATATTTGCAATGTTAAATATGAGAAGTTTATATTATTTCTACAGCCAAACTAGATAAAAATAATCAATTTAAGTCTATTCAATACTTTAAATATTACTTATTCTCTTATTTCTATGCAACATCATAATAATGTATTGTATTAATTATAGAAGCATCTTCCTAAGGAAAACTAAGAGTGTAGAATGAGTGAGTAGAATACTCTTTTCAAAAAATGGTAAGAGTTGGGATGCAAGTGCCCAAGTTGCAGGTTGGGGAAGCGAAGAAGTGGGAAGATCTTGGATTCTTGAATTAGATATAGTGATGATGTGCTAGTTGGGAAGGAGCATGGAAAAATGGATCCTGGGATGGGAGGGAAATTTTCAATTTTTTTATTAGTTGAAATAAATTATTTTGAAAGAGTCCTTGAACCTTTTATAGAGAGGAAGTAGAAACTTCAAGAGATAAAATCTAGCTACTACACAGAAGGGTTATCCCCATCAAAGGGATATATCCCCAACCAAACCCACATCCACCCAACAAGGTTGTAAATCTTAAGCAAGTATTAGACCAAAAGGACCACATGTCAAGCAATCCTACCATCCTATGGAACAAGAAAAGTAGCTTTGGACCTAAAATCACCAGTCGGCGCATTGGTCAACATTGGGCCTTGTAAATCTTGTTGATCCCACCCAACTTGGAAATGGGAATTAAGGCACCTAAGATGTATAAATATTCACTTTATTCCTACTTAGAGTAGGTATATTCCTCTTAGCCTTGATCTAGGGAGGCTTAGATATGAGAGATGCTATATTTAAAAGCTTATCCCTAAAAACCTTATCTTCTACCAACTTTAGAAGAGACTTGGTATCATTAGCAATATCTAATTAAGTCTCCCTCTTCCTCAGGAAGTTATTGGGTAGCTTTCCAACTTTATGTACAACTCTCACATTGATATTTTGCTTTTTATAACTCAAAGTTTTGGGGTCAGGGGATCCTTTCTCCAAAATGGGCTTATGTATCTTAGATCGGGCCTGAAGAGAATGGGGAGTAGAAACCTCAGCGTCAACAAATCTAGAAATCACATCCTCAAGCAGCTCATAGGATGGGGTAAGACACCCAAAAGTGCTCTAAAAAAGACCATTAGGAAAGAGCACATCCTAAGAAAAAAGAGAGAAGCTAACCTAAAAAACTTGCTTTTGATCAACCTCCAAGGCTTTAAAGGGAGAATTTGCTAGGACTCTAGTGTCTTGAATAACACCATTTGAATCCAAATAGGTTTCTTTGTATTCCAATGGGATGTTTCTTACTCCACGAGTTTCCATGACATATTGAACCCTAAGACCAAACTCTCTAACCATCCCTTATTTTAGAGTGGGACTTTTGTGCCCTTCCTCCCTTGAGATTTCTTGTGTTGGGTTATTATTAGAGGATTTTTTTTACCCAAAACTATTTCATCAACTTCATCTTACTTAGGCAATGTGTTAAACTATGTCTTGATTTTTTACAAATAGAACAAACATTGGGTCTATTCTCATGTTCAATAGCTTGATTCCAATACCCCAACTTCAAGACTAGTTTAATGGACATTTGGAGATCAACTTCCAGATTTGCATTAACACACTTTCTCATAAATATCATCCTTGATTTTGTCCTTGTCATTGAATCTATCAAAATTAGTTCTCCCGTAGCCTTATAAATCCCTCTCATAACATCATCATGCCATAGGTAGAAACATATGCTAGGAATCCTAACCCATAGGGGCATTGGATTTACTTTAGAGGTGGTTGGATTGAAATCTAGCTCCCATTTTCAGAGAAATAAACCTTGCTTGTCATAAAACCATGGATCTCCATCTAATATTTGACTTGAATCATCCTCAAAGTTTGGCTTTATGAGGAAATAAGCTTTTGTAAGAGCCACTATTTCTAACAATCTCTAATATTTTCACTTGGAAAAGGTCCATATTCTAATGGATTCCATATTCAATGCAGCTCCTTGGAATTGAACCATGAGGTTAAAAATCCCCTGGTTCAAAGTCAAATCCACAAGGCCATTTGAAACACTCATCTTGTTCTATTTTGAAGATAAATCAAAAAGTACTTTCAAAGCACTTCTCCCAACCTTGCTTGAAACCACTATAGCATAGGAAGAAACACCGGGGTCAAAGATAATTTTCAACATCTTCAGTCTTAGGGGAGGGACCCCACCTAGGATCTCACCTACAATAGACCCATGAAAATATAGAGGGATGGGAGACCCGAAAAATCACCTAGCTACCTCCTTACTGCTTGAACTACCAACCCTCATTTTTTCACTCAATTCACCATTTTCCATAATCTTGCTCACCCGCTCACCCTCCCACCTGACTTAGTTATGGATTCTATGGACTGCAAACCCTCCAAAGCCACTGTTGCTTGGTTTCAAACACTAAGTGGAAATTTATAAAAAAGTAGGAAGATCTCTAGAAACAGGAATGATCCCATAGTTGATTTTCCCATTGAGAAGGTATTTCTCATATTTGGGGTGGCTCCATAACCCTCCCCTAGAAGTGCAAACCCCAAGAATATCCTACTAGAAGATCATGATATGATCTCTAGCTCTAGGTTCACCCTTGAAAATGGTAAGACTAGTGGGATGAATACCTCTACAATTTGCATAGATCTATAGCCCCCCTAGAAGCATAGATCATGGAATGCTCCTATAGGATAATGCTTCTTCACCTTTCAATATAGAATTTATGTCCTTTATTCTGGTCGTTTGAAAGGATTTAGGCTCTCAAGTCATGAGGAGTAAATATTTTGACTTACATTATTCACAATTGAAACTTCGTGTCCCAACAGAGTTTTTAGAGATGGTTGTAGTCCAAGAAGTCAAAAATCTAGTGGATAAGTTCTTGGGATCTTGTCGTGATATTGACTCCATCCAAATATGGGCCTTCTCCAAATGGAAACCACATTGACATATGGAGATACTTGTGCTCCTCAAGGGCTTCTTTCTCATTAATTTTAACTATTTGGAAGATGTTATTTAAAACATTGAAGGAGGTCTCTGGTTCTATGGTAGGCATGGTCATTTCCTATGAGGGGTTTAGACTTCATCCCAAATACTCAAAGTATCAACTTAACATCAGTTTGGGTAAGAATTCCTATCCAATTTTGCCATGAGGATATTCTTCTTGGAATAGCAAGAGGTATTGCTGACCTAGTCTCAATTGACCCTACCACTAAGGACAAATTGAGAATGGTATTTTTTAAATTGTGTTTTAACATGAATATAGAAGCAAAATATCCTAGATCTATAGTGTTGGTTTTGAATGATTATACCTTGGTCTATAAATTTTATTATGAAACTAAACCTTCAATTTGTGCCTCTTTTTATGACTCCTATGAAAGGCAAGGTCACTTTTCTAACAATGCGCATTAAAAAAAATTCTAGGCCATAGTTAGAATCAGTTGAACACTCTTTGTAAAGCAGGATCTCCAAAGGAGACTCAAGAAACCTTACCTATTCTAGAAGTCTAGGGTAGAGAAGAGGGGGATATTTTGGAGCCCTTAGTTCAATTAAGATCCCTATTATTTGCTTCAAATTATTCCTTTATTAAAAAATCTTTTGAATTTTTAGAACGCCCTATGGAAGACTATAGAGCAATTCTTGCGAAGGTCTCTATTATGGAAACCCTTATATATTTTTCTTTTGAAGAAAGAAAAGAGACTCACCACTTAGAAACAACAATATTTTAATCCTTTGCACAAGGTCTCAAAAGAATTAAAATGATCATTATCCTAGGTCTTATAACTAGAAATCAAAAGAGAGGAAACACAGATGTTGAAAAGGACAAGATGGTGGGAAAAACCTCAAACTAGGATATTAGGAAAAGAGAAACTAAAGCAGAAATAGCCAATGGTTCATAGTATTTCCTTTTATTAGGTGAAAATGAGAATTTACATTTGAATCCTACTTCTATTATTGCACTTAGATCCCATTGTTCCCCAACCTAGTGCAAAGGGAAGAAACATCAGTCCAATCAAAATTGATGTTAGTATGCTATATTTTTTTAGTATAGTTTATTTTAGATCTCTGCTCAAGGTTGGTCATTTGAAAAATAGAGGTGTGAGTTTCTGCTATGGTAGAAAAATATGGATCCTGGGTGGATCTTGCTTTCTCTCCAGTGATTTTATCTTTTTTTCTCTACTAAAATCATCTGCTTGTAGTTGGATTCTTCTTTTTCATTGCTCTATTGCTTTTTTGTGGTTCTATTGTAGACCTTTTTCTAAGTCTCTATTTCAGATGTAAAAGCTCGAGGTCACTTTCAAAACCCCTTCTTCCATCTAATCAAATAATAATATTGTATGGTAGTAAATACTAGATAGCATCAATTTTAAGAGCATTTAGCTTATAAATATTTGTAAAATAGTTAATGACCTATTTAAATTACCATGTCAAACCATACATATATTGGATTCATGGATTGGAGGATCATTGTGAATTATATATCAATAATAATCTTGGTGTACAAGTAAAAAGTTATATTTATTGCATACCAATTTATAATAACCATAATTTTTTTTGTCTCTTAATACGTTTGTAGTTATACACTTACTCATATTGAGGTTTCTTCTAAAGAAGTACAAATTTATTTTTTAAGTAAAAAAAATCAATTTTTAAACTTTCATATTTTTGTTGAAATATGTAATCTAAACTAGTTGTAAAGTAATAATTCTTAGGATTAATCATAGAACAAATAAGTTTATTATCAAATTTTTGGTTACTTGAAATGAAATTCTTAGAAAGCACTTGAAATACATAATGCAATTTGAGGTTAATAAATGTGCATGTAGATATACTTAAGCACCTACAAGGGGCATCTAAAGACCAATAAAAATTTAGAAATATTGATGTACTATTCTAGCATTACAATTTTTGTATGCTGATCCTATGTATAACTACTTTCAAATGGTATCAAACCTAGATTCGAGAAACTAGATTTGAAAAATCACAAGGTTGAGAAATTAAATCTAAAAATGTTTAAGCTAGATTTAAAAACTAAATGTATGTAATTCTATGCCAGATCTAAGAAAGTATATAGAAAGAGTTAAGTTAGTGGCCTGTTGCAACCCATTGTATCCTCTCATATCACCTCTTTGAAAATATTGGTGTTTCAAAATTGGTGGATAAAAGTAGGGGAATCGTAGGGTAATCTAACACACCTTAGCTACAGTCAAAATTTTTTTCTTTCAAAGGCCCATAATGAGGACAAATTATATCATTTTACAATGAAGCTTTATGGAATGGGGTATTGGAATGAAATTTTGAAGATGTAAATTTTTATTTTATTTATATCAAATTTTGTGTTTGTATGGTTACTAACATAACTTTGGAAGCCACACATGTGTTAAATAATATCACTTTATAATGAATTTTTATAAAATAGTTATTGGAATTTAGATTATGAGCATTTAAATTTTATTTAGTTTTATTTTAGTTTTATTCAGTTTTAATAGTTATCGTAGTTACTTTATATTATAAAGAAAGTAAAATCTTATCTTTTTACAAGCACATAAATTCTAAAAACATAAAATAATATATCCCTAATAGTAAGGTATACTAGAGAAACATCTTTTAAGGAATTAAGTCTTTTCTCCTTGATTAGTAGCTAAGACAAGGTATACTAGAGAAACATAAACTAATCATGCATTGGTAGCTAAGACACAAGGTAAAATTAGGAAACATAATAAATTAATAATTATAATGTAAGTAATAAATCTTATGTGGAATCTACCCAAACTAAGACATCAAAGGAGAATATGGTGACATGTATATATTGCAAAATGATTTACCATAAGAAGGAGAATTTTGCCAAAAGTAATAATTTGGTCCTCTAACTACAAGGGTCTTCTCATCGTATTCTATATACTTGTGATTGAAGAGTTATTAGACCCATATTCTAAAGCATAAAAAGTATCTCCTTTTATAAATAATCCTATAATTCATTTGGAGATCACTAAATAGATTCTAAAATTATACTAGAACATTTTACTTTTGTAGCAATGGAAGACCTTAGTGATGATATTGTCAAAGGAGGAATATTAAATGGTGTTTATCACACACCCTAAATATAGTGAGACCTTCTATTAGTATGATATATAATCAGGGGTAAAAAATTAATCTATTTGAACACAAATTCCATATCATAAAGGAAACTATATAGTTAGAGATACAAGAAAAATGAGGATGATTTTAGGATGTTTAACACCTTTGTATCCAATGTTAAATATATGTCTTCATTTCTATCACTAATAATGCTAGTCACTTATGACACGAGAGGTTGTGGCACATGAAATATAGAAGCATGGCCTTGATGTTCAAGTTAAAGACGATGGAAGTGTTAACAAGAACTAGCTACGTATATGGTGTATGCAAAGCATGTATGGATAGGAATCATAAAAATTATTATTTTAATGAAAATAGTCCTTGGAGTGCAAATAATAAGTTGTAACTTGTGCATTTTTGAAAAAAATTTAAGGAATGGTATCATTTTTACTAGTATAAATAGGACACAAATGGAAATTGAGACAGATTTACAGAGGGACATTTTTCGTAAGACTGCCCAAACTGTCAAACTTGTTTTGGCCATATCTCACTCATTCGGACTCAGATTGAGCTAAAATTTTGAGGGTAGATGCCTGAAAAACCCTAGAATGTCTCCACAAATTTTCATATCATTTGGAGCAACACATATCCTAGTGCATCCCTATGTGTGAATGAGATATTTGGCAAGCGGCTATGCGAGGGTTTCATCTGGGTTGAGTGCAAGGAGCTCCAGAGGTTGGTTTTTAGGGCCTTTAGGCCCTAGAGGCCAATATTTTTGTGGTTTATGCTCAATATTTTAGCAGAAAATGTTGCAGGGGATCCAAGATGGGTTAGAAATTTATCTTTCAACAGATCATACTATGAACTTGAGTGACAACGACTTCCAATTTGTTGCACAAAAGAAAAGTGAAAACCATACCTTTCCATGACATCTAGGGCAAGGATTAAAGAGATCACGAAACAAGTTTCAAGCATTTGATAAAAAAATGGCTCATATCTCAAGTGAATCTGGTGCTAAGGTGCACCCACAAAATAATTCTACTGTGAAAACCCCTATCAAGGGTAAGAATTTCGAAGACTCAGCCCCAAAAATGAATTTTAGGGATGCCCTCCATGGTGGACAGCCTCAACCCAATGCTAATATCAATCTTAGGGCTTCCCATAAACCTCTAAGAATGCCTAAGATTGATCCCAGGAAAACGGAGTCAGGATGTCTTAAAGCAGCTAATGGAACTCCTATTGTTAAGCTTGATATGGGTAACATTCAGACTGGCATTGAAGATTTGGAAAAAAGAGGACTAATTTTTCGGTTCGTGGGTTTTCGTCTGAGTCTATCTGCTTTCAAATTTTGGGCTGCAAAAAGCTGGAAAACTAAAGGTGAGTTACAAATCTCTATTTATCCAAATGGTTATTTTCTTGTTTTATTTTCTAATAATGAAGATAGAGAGAAAACTTTTCAAGGGGGTCCTTGGTTTTTTGGAAGGGCAAGGCTTTTCATGAAGCCTTGGCATACTAAATTTAAAGCCGAAGAAGAGATGCCTTCTATAGCTCCCGTGTGGGTTAGACTCTTTGGCCTCCCTATTGAATTTTGGAATCCTACTATTTTTTCTTCAATTGGAAACTCTTTAGGAACTTTTATGATGACTCGTTGATTGTACTCAAAATTTTGAACATATTATTTATGCTCGAATTTGTGTTTTAATGGATTTTGACAAACCCCTACCTAAAAATATCACATTACAATTTGGGGAAGACACTTGGGAGCAAGTAGTGGACTATGAGAACATTCCTTTTCATTGTAGAATTTGCCATGAATATGGTCATTTGGCCAGTGCTTGCCCAAATAAAATTCCTGATCAAAAGAAAGAAGATATAAACTCAACAGTTTCCAAATACCTAAGAAGAAGAACACTCAAAAAAAACCAGTTATGAAGGATCAATCAAAGTCATCTGCTAATATGTTTGAAATCCTTTCCACAAATGATGTCCCAAGTGAGGAAGAGGAAATAATGGAAACTAAAATCTTAGAAACACAATTTAAATATGAAGGGAAGAACTCAGAGACAAACCAACAAATCAAAGGTTTTCAACGAGAAAAAAAGGGAGAAAATTTACACAAGAAAAACAATCTTTCAAATGTCAAAACTTCAAATAATGCAGGTCCCAATATAGACTCCGTTGAACCATCTAGTAAAATTTTGGCTCGTGTACGAGCATTCTTCAAGGTTAGAAGCCATCTCAGATTCAATTGGAATAAGTCAAGAAACAGGGAAAAAAATTGAAGATGGATTCTAATCAAAAAGCAGGTCGCAAGACCAATCAATATCATATGGTAAAAGAAGGTGAAAAGCTTGTAGAGGAAGGTAAGATTAATGCCCTTCCCAACTTTTTTAGCCCTGGTATTAATGAAGATCATCACTTGGAATATTAGAGGACTCAAAGGGAGTCTTTCAAAACAAAATGAAATTAGAAGAATGATTCAGATAAATCATCCACATCTTGTTTTCCTTCAAGAAACAAAGATGTCAATGGAGGATATGGACTCAATTGCCGATGAAATTTGGCCGACTAGAAAAGTGGTTTCCCTCGGTTCCCAAGGGACTTCTGGTGGCATTGCTTGTCTTTGGGACCCAAAAGAGGTAGTTATTCACCATATGGTTGGCAGTTGGGGTTTGTTGGCTATAGCTATTCAAAGTAGACATTCCAACCAAATTATGCTCTACATTACTATTTATGCTCCGACTTCTTTGGAGGAAAAAAGAAGACAGTGGAAGGATATTACTCATATTATCTCTCATTTTCCTGAAGCTTGGATCTTGATCGGAGGATATTTCAATACCATCCTCTCTCTGGATGAGAAAAGGGGGGGAAATAGAAATTTGGACAAAAGCACTGACCTCATGAGTGAATATATTGCAAACCTCCATCTTGTGGATATCCAACCAGATAATGGCCTTATGACTTGGTCTAACAGAAGGCAAGGCTTAGCTTGTATAATGGAGAGATTGGATAGGTTTTTGCTCTCTGAAAATTTCTTAATCCATGGTCACATTCCTAAAGTGAAGACTCTTAATAATGTTGGTCCGGATCATTGGCTAGTCATGGTGGAAATGTGGAAAACCAATGTGAGTTTCTCTCCTTTTCATTTTCAATTAATGTGGCTTAGAGACATTTCCTTTAGACCTCGCGTGCAACAATGGTGGAAGGAAGGTAAACCTAGGCATGGGACTAAGATGTTCTGTTTTGCCAAAATACTGCAATACATTAAATCCAAAATCAAGACTTGGAACCGGAAAGAGTTTGGGGATGTTCATAAAAAAAACATGAAGTTATTGCTCATATTGAAAATTTGAATAAGAAAATCCGTTTAGATGGCCTCACAGAGAAGAGAAGTGCAGATGAAATTAAACTCACAACTCAGTTAGAGGAATGGGAAAAAAGAGAAGAAATCTTATGGAAGCAAAAATCTAGAATTCAATGGCTCAAAGAAGGAGATCGAAACACAAATTTCTTCCACAAATATCTTCTAGCTCAAAGATCTCACAACTTTATTTCTTCCTTAAAATCATATTCTGGAGATGTTGTTTATACTTGGGATGGCATGAACTCTATTGTTGTTGATTACTTTTCCAATATTTTTGTTGCTACTCCTCTTGACTCAGCTTCACAACAAAATGTTCTTCAAGCAATCCCTTCTCTTATCACTTCTGAGGAGAACTCTATTTTGACTGCTCCTATTACTATCAATGAGCTTCAACAAGTAGTTTTTAAAATGCAAAAATGGAAAACCCCAAGTCCTGATGGTTTTCCCATTGAGTTCTACCAAGAGTTCTGGGATATCCTTCATGTTGATTTATTAGAGGTGGTGGAAGAAGCCAGGAAAGCCAAAGAAATTTTGAAGGTTATCAATAAAACTTATATTACTCTTGTTCCAAAAGCTCAAGAGGTTGATCATATCTCAGCTTTTAGACCTATTGCTTTATGTAATGTTCTTCTCAAAATCATTACTAAAATCATGGCAGAAAGGTTGAAGCCTCTTTTGCATAAGATTATTTTCCCAGAGCAAGGGGGTTATGTGGAAGGACGTCAAATAGTAGATGAGATAGTTCTTTCTCAAGAAGCCATCCATTCCATGGATATGCAAAAATCTCCTTCCATGTTCATTCGGTTAGACTTATCCAAAGCTTATGACAGAGTGGATTGGCACTTCCTTATCAAAGTTTTGAGGCAATTTGGTTTCTCTAAGGATTGGATGGATTGGATTATGGGATGTATCTCTTCAATTTCCTACTTAGTTCTTATCAATGGTAGGCCTTCTCAGTTATTCCCAACTTCTAGAGGTATTAGGCAAGGTGACCCGCTATCCCCTTATTTATTCATCATTCTTGTTGAATGCTTGGGTAGGACTATAACCAAAAAGAGGGAAAACAAAACCCTTGAGGGAGTTACCATTGCTCATGGAGCTAGACCTATCTCTCATATTCAATTTGTGGATGACTCTACTCTTTTAGGTAAAGCTACAGTTAAGGAAGCTTCTAATATTAAGCAAATCATTAGCTGTTTTTCAGTATTTTTATTGATCAATGAAGACAAATCTAAAGTTATTTTCTTTCACTACTATGCTAGACATGAATCCATGGTCTTGGATAAATTAAGATATAATAAGACCTCCCTTCCAATCACTTATTTAGGTATTCCCATAAATATTCAAAGGCAGAAAAATAAATATTGGAATTGGTTGTTGGACAAAGTCAAGAAGAAAATTGGAAAGTGGACCAACAAGTGGCTTTCTTCTTGGGGTAGAATCACCTTGGTAAAATCAGTCCTTCAAGCTATTCCTATTTATGTTTCTTCCATTTTGAATATCCCAAAGGTTGTTCTTCGAGAATTGGATCAAATCAGTCATCATTTCCTTTGGAGTGGT
This sequence comes from Wollemia nobilis, assembly GCA_028583015.1. Taxonomy (NCBI): domain Eukaryota; kingdom Viridiplantae; phylum Streptophyta; class Pinopsida; order Araucariales; family Araucariaceae; genus Wollemia; species Wollemia nobilis. The sequence goes on from JAQPPZ010002883.1 coordinate 7,769,337, forward strand.
ACTAAGGAGAAAAGAAAATGGGCCTTGGTGAAATGGGATACTTTATGTCTTCCTAAGAATGAAGGGGGGTTAGGATTTTTGTCTTCTATTAATAACAACAAAGCTTTAGCTGCTAAATTATATTGGAGGATGTTGCATAACCCCAATGCTCTTTGGGCCAATAATATCCGTGCTAAATATGCTGAGAACAAAAGTCCTGAAGACCTTGTTCGCTATCAACTTCCTACCAAAGGTTCTCCCATTTTAGCAGTTCTTAAGACTGGTGAGGATTTGATAAAGGAAAAATTATTTTGGATCATTCATAATGGTCAACAGGTAAATTTTTGGACAGATTCTTGGGATGGTCACAAGCCTTTGATAACTCAGTTTCCCGATTGGAGGCCTTGGATGGAGGAGCTTCACCGAGCTAACTGGATAAAGGTGGCTAATTATAGTCGGTACCATACTGGTAATTCAAAGGTTGGTAGATATTGGATCCCTATTGAGGACTGGCCTATTCAAATCCCAGAAAGGCAAAGACAAGATATCCAAGGCATCCTTCATATGAGATCCCTCTCTTGGTCCCATGAAAAAGATTGTTTTGGATGGAACAACACTACTAAGGGTGAGTATTCAGTTGCTCAAGGTTATTTGACCTTATGCCATAATAATCCCAACCATTCTTCTGACATATTTTCTCTATTGTGGGCTCAAAAGCTCTGGCCTAAGGTGAGGTTCTTTAATTGGCTTTTATTGCATCGTAGGGTGCTTACTGGTGAGCAACTTATGAAGCATGGTTTTCATGGCCCTTTTAGATGTGAAATGTGTGAAGAGAATGTAGAAACTCTCAACCATATTTTTATTGAGTGTACTTTAGCCTCTGAGCTATGGAGGAGAATGGCCACTTTACTTGGCTTATAGTGGTCCAATTTTTTTACTTTTGAATAACTTTGGAGGGATTGGCCTAATCAAGAGGGTGTTGATCATTTTATTAGGCAGTTAGTTTGGATGGGTTCTACCATTCTTCTTTGGAATATTTGGAATGAAAGGAACAACCAAATTTTTAATCAAGATAGGAAGGATATTCACTATATTTGGCAAAATACCATAGCCAACTTAGTTGAATCGGTCCATCAACTCCTTAATCACCCCCAAAACTCCCACCAAATATGGGATCAAGTGATGCAAAGATTGAAGATTAAATATTCTAAGGGAAACCAACTTAAAGGGAATGTGAGTATTAGTAAGATGGATAGGACAAGAAATTGGCAACCTCCTCCTAAGGATTTTGGAAAAGTCAATACTGATGGAGCCTCTAGAGGGAACCCTGGAAAAGCCAGTGTGGGAGGAATTGGTAGACTTTCAGATGGCTCCCTAGTTTTTACTTTTGCTGAGAATTTGGGTATTCTTTCCAATAACCTTGCTGAGGGGTATGGTATCCTCAGAGGCCTTCAGGAGGCTACTAAGGTTGGATGGGAAAAGGTGTTAGTTGAGTCTGAATCTCAACTTATGATTAATCTCTTGAAGACTCCTTCTAAGAATCATAAGGTGGATTGGAGAATAAAAAGAATTATTGAGAAGATTCAATTAATCCAGATGGGATTTTTGAAAGTTGATTACAATCATGTGGTCAAAGATCAAAACAAGAGTGTTGATGCTTTAGCTAATTGGGCTTTGGACAAAGGTGATCTTACTTTTTATGGCCACCCTCCTAGATGGTGGGCTTCTCAAATTAGGGAAGCTCTTCTTTCTATCATTTCTTTGGATGGCTCCAGTTCTGAAGGTACCTAGTTTCTTCTTGTTTTTTTTTTTTTTTGCTTCTCTTTGGTTCATTTAGTGTATTTTTAGTTCCCTAGCTCATTCTATTTTTTCTTTTGTTTCCTCTGTTGATTCTTGCCTTAATAGTCTTCTGGTCTAGATAGGTCATTGTTATGTTCAATTTTTTTTCTTTTTTTTTTTGTTTTTTTTTTTTAGTTTTTTAAGGTGGGTGGGTTCTTTTGTTTTGTTTTGTATTTTGTGTTCTTTGTGTTGTTTTTTGTTGTTCATGTGTTTTTGTTGTTTTGTTTTTTTTTTCTTTTTAATGTTTTTTGTTATTGTTCTTGTGTTTTTTTCGTTCTTGTTCTTGGGTTTCTCTTTGTTTGTGTTAATTCGTGTTTTTATGTGTGAGTGTTTTCTATGTTTTTTGTTTTTGTTTATTGTCTGTTGTTGGTTGTTTTTTATTTTTATTTTTATTTTAATTTTTTAGGTTTTGGTTGTGTTTATTTTTCATGTTTTTTTTGGGTTATGTCTTTGTAGTGTTCTATTGTTTTTGTCTTGTTTGTGTTTTTCTATGTGGTTCATGTTGTGGTTTATTTTATCTTATTGTGCATGTTTGGTTGTGCTTTTGTTTTTGACACACTCAAGGAGCATGTTTTTTATTTTATTTTATTATTTTTGTTGTTATTTACTTATTTTTAAATTGGTTTTGTGTGTTTGTTTGCTCCTTGAGTATGTCAAAGGTGGTAGGCTAGGTCCGAGTCCTAGGCATTTTTGGCGGAATGGATACCCCTGCCTCCTTGGGTCTTACCCGAAAGTGGCATCCCTTTTGGGATGTTTTCCACAAAAAAAAAATAGGACACAAATATTTTGATTTCAATTAATACAAAGTATATGTGTTACATGCTAATATTTGAGGAAACAATAAACTTTAGTAGCATTAAATATAAAATTTGGTTAATCTACTAATTTTATACATAAAATTTTGTAAATATATTTTAATTTTTGTTCATTGGCAAATATAAAAAATAATTTTTTATTAAAACTAGCCAATTGCTGAAAAATATCCCATAAAACATACCTTGGTGCATTCAAATGTTATTGATCTTTTTTTTAATTCACCACATTCTTAAACTCATCATACTCTTGCATTTGTATATAGCATTACAAGGAAGGCTTGGTTGTAGTTCCTAAAATTCAAATATAAAGCTTTGATTGCTTTAAAGACTTCATTAATGAAGTTGAAAAGAAATATGGGAGTAAGAAATCTTGAGTGATAGTGTATCCTATGATTTTAACAAATGTGATTTTCATAAATTATGTAGGTATCACGATATAAATAGAGGATTCACTTTTGCATACACCCTATATCAAAATGGTCTTACAAGATGCAAGAATAACACTATAATAAACATGGAAAGATCTATGGTATCTATATTAATTAATAGCATAATTTTGGATAGAATATAATAATACAAAATTTTATCTTATAAATTAAATTCCGACAAAAGCAATTTTTCGTAAGACTCTATAATATGACTCATTAGGATGAAATGCCTTTATTAAGAGGATGAATATCTTTGAATCTATTACATATGCTCACATTATTGATAAAAAAAAATGAAGAAGAACAATAAGAAGATCATCACATATTTATCTATAGGATATACTAAGTTTATGTGTTCTTATCCCCTCTAGGATGTAATTTAAAAAAAAATTCTTAGGAATCAAGAAATTCAATTTAATGAGTAACTAGTGAAACATCCCATTGGATGGTTAGAAATAGAAGATTTTATCTATTTTCCTTAATTAATTCACCTTTCTATAAATGTATATATAAAGGTTAATCAACATAATTACATAAAAGTGCATGAGAATTACTTTTCCAATAGAATATTACACATCAATTGCTTTTGATGCAAAATATGATAAGAATTTCCAATCGTAGCATCTAAAACAAAAATAAGGACTAGACTATGTTGAATAAATGAACAATATGGCTATGAAGAAAATAACTTTAAATATGTTGGAATTGCTTCATGTCCTTACTAACTAAGAATATAAACTGATAGTTCACCATAACCGTTAATGATATTTATTCCAATGATGAATGCAAAGGTAATAAAAAATAGAATATTTTATGAATGAGCAATATAGGTCCTTTATTAAAAGTTAGACCTGAAAATTAGCTTCATTATTTCTTAGAAAGAAACATGGTAGTTATAAACGATTATACAAGATCAAAATTGCTTTAGTGGTAATGACAACACACCTTGTAGCACATAAGTCCAAATAATTTTTATAAGGCTACATTTACACCATTCACCAAAATGACCATAATAAAGGTGATTCTTTCTTTTGAAACCTGTATGGATGTAACATTTGCATTCCATGATAGTGATCTCGATGAGGAAATCTACATCATACAACCTATATGGTTTATTCAAAATAAAAAATGGAATTTGATGTGTCACCTAAAGAAATATATATGTGGTCTCGCACTATACCAATATTTATAGCTATTTGAATGGTGAAGGTTTCGAAACAATTTTTTTTAGCCCAAATTACATGTTGGAAATCTTATACCTTTATAATTATTATTTTCACATATGTTGATGATCTCATCATCAAAAGAAACTACAACAAGGCCATAATTCAATAGATGATTTAGGGATATTACAATACTTCTTTGGTATTGGGTGTGGTAGAATATGGTTATAATGTTGGTGTATTAACATTGATATGTCAAACAATTCATTTATAGATTTCATATGGAGAACTGTGAACCTATAGATATACCTTTAGTTATCAAATTCATCGATTCTTTTATATGAAATTCGAAAATCGTTGAATTTGAAACCTTATTGAATAAATTCACCAAACAAACCTTAAATTCGGCAAAAAAAAAATTGGGTGAAAAAACAAGCATTAAAAACCCTAAAATTAAATTTTAGCTATTGAAAAAATTAATGAGGAAGCCATCAAAAACCCTAAAATCAAATTTTAGCTATTGAAAAAATATAGAAAAAGTGCTATAAACACAACTGTGAACAAACCCTAATGCAATCTCCCTCTTGCAACATGCAATTTGGAAGCTAGAATTTTTTTGCATATACTATCAGAAGCAGCCATTCAACCTCATGGAGATGTTTTCTTTATTTATTTATCAATGTAGAGAACGGATAGCTCTTCAAGTTGCAGCTGACAAACAAATCTGCCATTTGGAAGCTTCATTATTCTGCACACCTGTTATTTGAAATGCTTCTTGTGCAAAATTAAACTTTTTTCTAATTTTTAAAATTGAATAATATAAAATATTGTAAGTGCTTTTCTTTTATTATAATTGATAGAAAACTTATAATTTATATTTCAAAAAAATTTATTGATTTAATCTTTAAGAATCTTCCCCTGTGTTAAAAATTACTATATTTACATAAAGTTAGAAAATGTTTATATTTTAAAAAATATTTTAATATATTTTAAAAAATGATTAAAAATATTATTAAAAACAAATATTTTAATTTTATATATTTGATTTTTAAATTTTATATATAAAAAATATATATATGAAAATATATATACATTTATTATATATATCAAATTTTATTACAAATTTTTAAACATGTCGAATTTCTTTCGAACTAGAATACGAACTCAAACTTGATAACTAAGGAAATATCATGTACTAAAGTAACTCTACTATATTTTGTCAACACAACCCTAATTTTTAAAGTTCACTATCACCAATCGGTAAGGAGTCTTATCTATTTCCCTTAAAGTTAAATTGTTCTCTCACATTATGGATGAAATCCAACTATCTTATTTGGCATTTATAAAACACATCTTATATTATTTTTTATTTTTTTTTGAATTTACATGGTGGAATCGGTAGCCGCCACGAATCCGGGTAGGTCGTCCCGACTTTTTATGGTCATCACAGTATTCTGCGTTGTCCGCCTAGAAGCCGCCACACAAATCTTCGCGCAATCCGCCCCTATAACCACCATGCCACAATCATTTTAAACCTTTTACGCCGCTGAAAGCACCAGGAAAGGGACAAGCGTTTAGTCCGACGAGGCCCAAGATTTGAACCTTGGACCTCCGCCCCCTTATGGGGTTTGGATGAACCAATTGGTCTACACCTTAGACCTAACACATCTTGTATTACTAGAGTTGAAATTTTAATATTAGGTTTGAACATTGTAGAACATGGGAAGTATATGATTGCTCACACTAATTCATATTGGCTAGGTGGTAAAAAAAGATTGCCATTCTACTATAGGCTACATAGTTAGTCCTGGAAGTGGGTCTATTTATTGATATTCTAGGAAATAGTATATGCATGCATATTCCTCAGTAGAGGTAAACTACAAACCCTTTCCCTTTAGGATGATAGAATTAGTCTAGTTAGAGGGATTACTTGAGTTTGTGGAGTTTTATTAATAGTGTAAATCATCCAAATTGACAACCAAGATACAATTAAACTCTCCAAGAGTCTAACATTTCAAGTAACAATAAAATCCAATATTTCATGTAAGAACAAAACATATTGATTTAAAAAAAAAAACTCATATAAATATCTTGTAGAACAAGAGAGGCTTCACGTGGAATATGTCCAAACTACACAACATTTGGCAAAATTTCACCAAACCTTTAACTATATATAAAAACAAAAATTTATGTTAATTAATATATATATATAAGATAAGTTGTCCTTTATGGAGGATGTATTAGTAAGTTTATTCTCCTCATATTCTCTGCAACATTTGGTTAAATAACCACTTTGCGTTTAGGATAGATGTTGGAAAATATCTGGAATGCATAATGCATTGGAATTCAATGCTATATGTCTATGTATATATATCTATGCACACAAAAGGGGAATGTAAATATATCAAAATGAATAAACTATTTGTGAATCACCCCAATATTTATAATTTTTGTGTAGATCATAAGAGTGGGTTGTTTCTGAGGAGTTATGTGCTAAACAAGATCTATCTAGCACTGAGGAGATGACGAGCTATGTGGTATGCTATGTGGTATGCACGGACAAGCGAAACTAAGGAGCTAGAATTTATTCTAGATCTATTTTGGGGTTGTTGGTCTGAAGAATGTGGTGGAAAGTTGTTCAAATATCACTGTCCTTGGTGTGACAGTTGGCGGAACTTCTCGCTTTTTTTAGCCCTCAGTTGTTTCCTTGTACCTATTTTTGTTGGGCTGCAAGAGAAGGGGGAGTCTACATTTGTTTGTCCTATCTTTGTGGATGGTGGAGCTGCTACCACGGTTCTTCATGTGTTGGATTTAGGAGAGTTCTCTGTTTCTATTTTTTCCTAATCAATATTGAGATGGACGTTGGATGGTGGTCCGTGGAGTGGTCTGTGCAGTGAGCTATGTTGTGGTTTGTGCGGTGGGCTGTTTGCCCTAATTTTTTTAGTGTGCTTTGGCTGGCAGTGTTGTTGGGTTTTGTCAGTAGTGGAAGCTTTGTTTTTTTGCTTGCCGAAGGGACTTGAACCCACAGGCATTGGGATTTCTTAGTTTCTAGTTGCTTGTGGGGTTTTTTCCCATAGGCATCTAGGTTTTGGGTTCCCCTCAAAACCCTACTTTATGGCCTCCAAGTTTTCTTCTTTGGAGGCTCATTTGGTGTTCTTTTGGTGATAGGTGCCATAGCCCTAATCTATTGCTTTGGTTGAAGATCCCTTATCAGGTTTTGGGATAGTGGTTTGTGCTCGGTTTTCAGGGCAGTTATTTTTTAGACATCGTATGTGTGTGATATTGCCCTATTCTGGAGCTTTGGCTATTTTATGGTTTTGGGTTGAATATCTGGTGCTCGTGGATGGTTTTCAATGTTGATGTCCGAGCAGTATGTTCCAAGTGTGATAGTTTTTATGGCTCTGGTTTACCCGGTTTCAAGTTTTCTTTTTGTGGTGGCTAGTTCGACTTGGTTCTGTGGTTTTCTTCTCTCATTTCCTAAGAGGTTTCCATATTCTTTGGCCAGTTCAAGTGGGAGTTTTTAATTTTCAAATATTTGCTGCTTGGTTCTTTTGTAGTCAGTTTCATGGGCTCGTGGGTTCTCGAGAAATTTCTTTATTCTCTATTCGGCTCCTGGGTTCCCATGAAATTTCTTAATTATCGGTTGAGTTCAAGTGGGAGTTTTTTAAATTTCAAATATTTGCCACTTGGTTTCTCGACAGTTGGTTTCACCGACTCATGGGTTGCTGAGTGGTTTCATTATTCTCTATCCAGCTCGTGGGTTCTCGAGTGGTTTCATAATTCTCTATCTAGATCAAGTGGGAGCTTTTTAATTTTTAAATTTTTACCGCTTGGTTCCTCGGTTGTTGGTTTCACTAGCTCATGGGTCTCTTTGTTCCTCTTCTTGTGTTACTCCATTTGAATTTGATGTAGTCTATGGGTTGGTCCGATGTAGTGCCCCTTTGGATGCGGTTGTAATCCTTTGTATTGTTCTTGTTGTTTAGCAGGTGGTTGTTTTCTTGGGGTTGTGGGACCCTTTAAAACCCTCTATTTCTTAATAGTACCAATATATATATATATATATATATATATATATATATATATATATATATATATATATATATATATATAATTTCTAGATATTTTCACAAAATATTCAAGCATGAAATAAGCATTCTCCATTAGCCAAAAGAAAATGGTATCTTGTTGAAGGTAAACATTAAATTATTGTTAAAATATTTTTTGTTTTTTTATATATACCAAGTATCATTATTATTAATTTAATGTTAAGCCATGTATTGTGTAGTGTACTTTAGATATATACTCATAATGTTGATCTTCACTAAATTTTAAGTGCATGACATAATTAAAACACAAGTATATTTGGTTTCTATGCATTTACTCATATTCCTAAGATCAATAAAATTAAATGGAAAAGGGTAAATGTCTTCCTCATTTTTTTTAGTTATGAAAAATCTAAATATTGAAATTTTTATAATCCTAAGATAAGTTAATATTAGAAGAAATATTTGCTTCACTAAAAATAGAATTCATGATTGTTCTTAAGTTGAAATTATGGATATAAAAAAATACGTGATGATGTAGAGTGTTATAGATATGATAATAGTGATATTGATGATAATGACATATTTAATAATTTATATATTAATGATCTTATTAAAAATTCCAAATTAACATCCTAAGAATTATCCAAATGAAATGATAGAAATGTCATATTTTAAAGTAGGTGTACTAAATTTAACTATGTGTTTTATGTTGATATTTATAGAAATTAATGGGTCCATTCCTATTTGCTTGGATTAACACAAAGCTATATTTAAAAAAAAATGAAACTTAAGATATTCATTATCCAAATCCAAGAATTTAGTTAGAAATAATTGATTGTATTAAACTTATATTCATAGTTTAAATGAATTTTTTAAATTAAAACCAAATTATTAAATAATACATATAGTTTTTTTCAAAAATTGAAATAAAAGATTTTTTGATTTATTGAAATAACTATCATTAAGTTGGTATTAGTTTTCACTACAAATATGAATTAAAAAAAATGCATCAAATAATTGTTAAAAGTATAGTTTCAAGATAACTTTTGTATAAAAAAAGGAATTAAATTGAGAGGCATGTATAATGAGAGCTACAAAAAGGGATATTAGTTGTAACAATCATGTTAGTGTGTCATGAACACAAAACTATGCCAATATATAATGAGAGCTACAAAAAGGGATATTAGTTTAAGTAAATTCATTTGTTTTGTAATTCAACTTTCATGAGATTGCTATATCCTATAGCAAACATGATGAATTTTACATTTCAATCTTCTTAGAATTGTTGGGCTGAATAGAGCAACATAGGACTAATTACTATAATTATGCAAGTCTTTAGTTTTAATCTAATTAGGTATTGTTACAAGTACATATGATTATTTCACTTTCTTATTTTTACTTAAACTGGCTCATTATAACTCTATAGAGTTAGAACCATAAACTTAGGTTTTACATTTACAAGCTAAAATTTAGGAGTTGTAATTGGAGAAACTATAGTACATGGTATATTTTTAATAAAATCTTAATAAACCATTAAAATTAATCACTAGATTTGTCTTGAAGAATATTTTTCTAAGTTCAACAATTTTAAAACTACCCTAAATTTTGTAAATTTTCTATGAATTAAAATTATTTAAAATATTTATTCCGAAGTATAATTTTAGATAAATCAATGTTTTTTTTTTTGTATTTATATGGTGGAATCAGTAGTCGTACGAATCCGGGAAGGTTGTCCAACTTTTATGGCCGCCACAGTATTCTGTGTTATTTGCCCCAGAAGCCACCACACAAATCTTCACGCAGTCCGCCCCTATAACCACCATGTCACAATCATTTTAAACCTTTTACGCCACTGAAAGCACCAGGAAAGGGACAAGCATTCATCCCGATGAGGCCCTATATTTGAACCTTGGACCTCCGCCCCCTTATGGGGTTTGGATGAACCAATTGGTCTATAGCTCGGACCTGAGATAAATCAATGTTGGAAAGTAAAATGTGATAAATGGATACCTATTTAAATTTTCTCATAGTTTTAGTGATGATGATTTATAGTACTTTTTAATTTAAGAAAAATCCATGTCAATACAACGATAATTCATTCTAAATATAAATATTAATGTTAAAATGAAATTTCTAAATTTATCAAGATTATATGATTTTCCTTTTGTCTTATTTTTTTTATTGGTAGAAAGGGTTTTGAAAGGGTTCCTGAACGTTGTACGGAGAGAAATGAGGAGAAATAAAAAAAGATTTAACTATCAAGCAGACAAAAGTACTGCCATGAAAACCAAACTAGAAACAACACAAAACAAAACTTCCTAGGGGGGCCCATAGGGGAAACTGATTAGCACATAGGGATTCCTAGGGAGAAGAAGAACAAAACTAGAAACTACTCAAAACAAACAAACCAAAAAACCTAGAAAGATCAACTTACTCTGAGATTAGCACATCTATGCTTTCCTTCTCACTGGTTGGGTCAGGGAGTATGGCCTTGAATGTTTCACTTTGCTGGTAGATATAGCCTTGGACACGTGGATCACATGTTGGAGAACGGTTAAGGCTTTTGACTGGGACTGATATATATTTTCCAGCATTTTGTTCAAGATCTTCGAGGATTCACACCTGGCCCTGGTCATAATTTTTGAATCTATGAGGGACTAATACAGCTCAGGTTTCATGCTCTTAGTTGTTGTGGATTTTTTGGGCTTCATAAGCTATTCAAGGTACTTCCTTTTGCCCGACACATTTCGAGCTGAGCTTCTACGATTGCACAATTCATGGTTGTTCATCACTGCTTTAACCATTGTTTGTTCCTCTTCGAGATAAATGACAGGGCTTGTAGTCACCTTGGCTATCGCCTTCTGGAGCATATGATCATAAATGATCAAAAATATCCCTTGGTGCTTGACATGGGTAGAAAATTTCCTGTGGAATTTCTTGATGGATACCTCCATGGATCTTTGAAGGTATTCGGGCATGTTCACTTCTTTGACATCCCTGAGAAGGTTGAGGAAAGCAAATTGAAAGTTCCTCAATGGATTATCAATCTTATCGATTATGATGTACTGCGTCACAGGGATTAAAATTCTATACCATGGCTCTGGTAAATCTTTTCAAACGATGTCTTTCTGGTATCTAACCAATTTTTTGCCCTTATCAACAAAATGCTTTAGCTCCTCCTGAATTGTATGGTTATCCCTATGGAGATTAAAACCCTCGTTTGGAAGTTAAGTTATCTTTGCTAATAGGGTTGTGATGATGTTAAAACTCAACCCTTGAATAGTCACCTAGACATTAACCCAAGACTTAACAAAATCCCTCGTGATTACATCATCTATGCCCTTGAACTTCCCAAGGAAGGCAAGAAAATCATGGTTTTTAAAGATGATTTTGATATCAAGCTCCAGGTTCAAGGTGTCAAGATCAATGATGGCCATGGCAGGGAAGAAGGGATTGTGGATGGTAGACAAGGGCTCACTGAAAAAGGTATCGTGCAGGAGGATTCTGACATGCCTGAGGGAAGTGAAGCTTTAGGGGTAAAATAATAGCCCAAAATAGTCACATGAATGCTCAATCATCATTGGTCCCCAAGATGATCTAGGGACAAGTCAAAGGTGGACTTTGTCAAGAGTATTAACTAACGAAGTGAGGGCATGAGGGAAAATGCTATCAGTCATGACTAGGTAACATGTAGATAAGACAATTAGTCGTGACTAGGTAACCTGTAGATAAGACTTCCTAATAATATAAATGATCAAACCTAGACCAAAATTTGATTGGAGGGTGACGACTAATCATACAATGCCAATCGCTGAAAGGAGTCACTATCACCCGCACCAAAAAATATACAAAGAGGAGGTTGGTGTTCCCATATTCGAGGGTGGCACAAAAACAAAAGCTATTTGGAGCATGGAAATTGTGGATTTCTTGCACTGGGTTGATAAAAACCAGATTATGCAGTTCAAATATAGACATATGCATTGCTAGGTTTCGGGTGGGGTAATTGCCATGATGGGTTTCATAGGTCTTATTTTGTGTGGTACATTCTTGGACCTTGAAAAGGCGAGGCTCCTTCCAAAGATCTATCGTGAAACTATCGGTTTTCCCGTCTTCGAGAGTGACACACAGACATAAGCTACTAGATATGTGGAAATTGTGGATACCCTACCTCGAGTTGATAAAAACTAGATTGCGTAGCTCAAATATGGACACATGCGTTGCCATGTTCCATGGGGGTAATTGCCACATTTTTTAGTGTTGTAATCTTGGGCCTTCAGAGGGTGAGGTTGCTTCCAAGAAAATGCTTAGTTTCTAGACAAAAGACCTTAAAAATTCTGACTAGTGGCTTATCCGAGAATGCCATGGTGATTAGGTGCTTTCCTGGGAGTGCCACAACCTTGGAAACCAAACCATGAACTTCTCTAGAAATCTTGGAGTCTATCTTGGAATGATTACATGAGGTATACATTGTTATTGGAGTTGTCAGTTCTGAGATCATGTTGAAAGGAATCATTCCATACCTTAATGGAAATTTCTCGAACACACCTATTAGCTACCCAATCAGTGGCTAGCTAAATTTATTTTGTCTTATCTTTGACTATTATATGCACACACTCCTTTTCAATCCAAATTTTGTAATATGTAGGTGTTGGAAGTTATTTTTTTCTTGGGCAAATGTAAAATGTTTGGGGTCCTTTAAAAACCTCTTCATTTACCATAATAATAATAACAATAATAAAATCTTTGACTATTGTAACTATGTAAGAATTAAACCTATAGTTTAGGTTTTTCATATCTTTTTTATTTATTGAGTAAAATACTTCTTATACACATCCACCATGGGGACCCATAATGCAAGTGGCATCCTTGCCGGTAGACCACATTCACGGGGATGGTTTTTCATATCTTAGAAATTGTAATTATAGGAACAATGGAAAAAATTCATATATGATTTTTGGTATATTTGTATATATATATATGTTTTGTAATACCATTACTTTTATCAATAGATACACTAAAAAAAATCATTTAAAGTTCATAAATAATACTATTTAACAAAAATCTCACAAATATTCATTATATTCTTAATTCAATCAAAATATTAGATTTTGAACAATCATATTAAGGGAATGATAACATTGAAAATTAGAATGTGAAACTTAATTTTTTTTTCTTGGATATTGACAAACTTTCAATACATTTTAAAATTTTAAAAAATACACTTATTTAATAGCAAAAACCATTTAGAGTAAAAATATTTAAGGTAAAATTAAAAATCTACAAGTATTAGTCTATTGTTGGAGATATCCCTTACAAATATGTGATAATTTATGCTAAATATGGCAAAGCAATAAAAATTATGAAATATGTGATATGGTTAGTTGAATAATAAAGAAACCTTATATTAATTGATTTTTAATTAAATTAACACATGTTCATGACAAAGCTAAAATAAAATTTAGCTATATAAATTCAAACTACAATGAATAATCAAAAAAACTTTAGATATATATTACAAATAATTTGAAAACCATAAACATTAATTAAAATTAATATCCAAATATATTTCTTAATATTGATTGCATATTTGGATAAAGTATAAATTATTTTAGATATATAGAGGATAAAACATATAAATATATCATCTTCACTTTGCTAATGATATTTTTCCTTTGAGTCATCTCTTAGTCAATAAGGCAATAGAGTTTAAATCAATATTATAATTCTATGAGAAAGTTTATGGATAATAGGTTAATACTACAAATCTAGAATACTTTTCATTGGCATTGTCCTAGAATTATAATATATTACTTGAAAAGAAGTTTCATTGGAGTAATAGACTACAAGTTCTAAAACAAAATTCTTAAGGTTTGTTTGGAAAGCAATTTTATTGGAGTACAAGAACATATATATTACTAAAGTAACAATTTGCCAAACTTTTTCCTTATTTTTTAAGTAATAATAAACTAAGGTTTGCCTCAAATGCCAGTATCATAAGCATGTAATTTCATAAGCATACACCTCTAATATTATTTATTTTGTAAACTCCATTTTATATGTAAAGGAAAAACCTAATGCTTTTCTCTAAAATATTATCAAATTCAAAGGTTATATCTATTGGCAACCTTGAAACTAACGTCGTATACATAAAAGCATAGATTACAATGTACTATTTATGAATTGAAGCCTTTTAATGTATTTGTGGTTACAATTTCAACTAAGTTTGTTACAAAAAAATCTTAAAATTTCCTTAGACAAAACAAAAAATTGTATGTGGTGGGTAATGTTGTGGCCTCTTGACAACTATCCCCAAAATTTGGGGACCCACCATAAACTTTGATCTTTAGGATTTTTGAGTGTCTTTGAACGGCAACTTCGATAAATCCTTGTCCATGGTTTGCCCATGGTTTTGGGCTATAGTGCATTCTTGTTGTGTGTCTTTTAGTATTCTTGTAAAGGTTTGTAGTGTTTGTGTTTTTTGTCTTCTTGTTTCTAATGATTTAATTAATTAGTACTTTGAATTAATTAAATCATTAAAATATATATAAATAAAAAATATATATAATAAATAAATAAAATATGTAAAAAACATAATATAAAAGAAAGTATGTTAATATTATTATATATTTTATATATAATAATAGTAATAAACAAAAAAAAAAATATATATATATATATATATATATATATATACATATATATATATGAGATAATGAAATAAAAATAAAATATGTTTTATTTTTTCTTAGTTGTCTTCATTTTAAGGCTTTATTTAAAATATAAAAGAAAAATAAAAAAATAATATAAAATATATAAGTTTTCAAGGGCTTTTTTTGCATTGGTAAGGCTATTAGATGTTTTGGTGTTATTTCAGCTTCATCGTAGGATAATGTTTCGAGGTGAACGTGTCGTAGTATAGTGATAGGTTTATATATTTTATTAATTTAATATTTTCTATTTCTTTGAAGTTTGATTCAATGTTCGTCTTTAATATTGGGTGTCTTTTTGGATGCAGGTCATAGCGACCAAAAATGAAACAGGAGGAAGGAGAGGCCTTTAAAGATGCCATAGAAAGAGGAGAATAGGGTTTGAAACCTTTAGATTGAAACTGCAAAAATAAAAACAGAGAGCTTTGGTACTGAGTTTTGTTTCTAAATATTTTTTCTTTCTATTATTTTGTTGGACTGTAATCTTACCACTGATGTTTAATAGGAGTCACCTTCTGCATTCTGCATTTTGAGATTAATTGAAAATCTATTTTGTTTTGCCAATATATTGAAGTTGTTTTACAGGTTTTGTATTATGACAGCATATTCGGATTCCAATCTTCACTTATTTTAGTTTCAAGCAATAGATCATTTCTTCTTCCTTAAAACTATAATTTCACAAAAGGGGGTCTTGGTTTTATTAAACATTTTAAAAGGTGATAAATTGAATCTTCTTTATGAAAAATAAATTTCATTAAAGAAGATTATTTATAAAGCACATCAAAGGCTCTCATAGCTACAGTGTTGGTCATTCAATATTATTCCCTTTTTATTTTTGAAGCAACATAAAAGGAATACACTTATCATTTTCAGATTCACATGTTAGAGGCAAATTTTGATCTTTTACTTCATGCTTAAAGCAAGACTCAATAATTTACTTCATGCTTAAAGCAAGGTTCAATAATTTACTTCATGCAAGGCTCAATAAAGGAATAAAATGATTCGAACTTGCTTAACAAGAAAGATAGAAATTTGTCTAAAACTTGTAAGTTAAAAGGAATTGCACTTCTACATGGTGGTCATATGAGGGCCAATCAAATTTATTTTCCTTTTAATTTTCATGAACAAGAATAGCATAACGTACTAAAGTAACCCCAACACAACGTACTAAAGTAATCCCATCACAGGTCTCTTGTTATTCCATGCACTCATTTGACAAGCATACATGCACACATTAAAGTAAAAGGAACCTTGGAAGAATGTTCATTCCTTTGCAAGAGAGAGTTTTCTAATAAAATCCTAACTATGAGTGTGATTTTGCACTCTGACAAAATTACTAAGGTGCATCTTGAAAATAGTAATACTTAATGTGAAAAAGCACATGCAAAGAGTTTTAGGAAAATAAGAAAAACAATTTCAAAAATAACAAATAAATAAAAATCTTGTATATATTAGTTTATCTCCTAACAAATGAATCCTTGGCCAATTCTTTCTTGAGTGGATACTTCATCCATCCTAACTTGGGTGATCAATCCTCCATACTCAGGGGGATCATCCAATCTATACATAGATACATAATTGTATTTAAATTGCATGAAGCTTTTCACAATCTATACATAGATACATAATTGTATTTAAATTGCATGAAGCTTTTCATAGTGGTGCAGCAAATTGCAAATTATATGGAGCAGTAATTATGTATTTTATAATGGTACAGCAGCATCAAGAAACAATGTTTGAAATGTCATTATGCATTGAAAAATGCAGTATAATTTCAATTTATCATTCTGTTCTAAGTTTGTTCTCCATAATTTCTCTTTATCTATAAAACAACAATTTCTCCTACAACAGAGAGACTTGCATCACCTCACGATGAAATATTGAACTCATGATCCATCGTGACAGTGACACTGTTTAGATTTGGATATCTTAACGTCTGTCTGCAAACCACATAAGGGACATGTAAGATGATGGTGTATATACAATGAATATATTCCTTTCTACTTGGAGTAGTAATGAGGCCTATGCTGTAATCTGAACATAAGCATACATAAGCATAGCAGACCAGATTGTACGCCGTAAGGCCGTATTCGGATTGCCTGTCCAGTGTCCGAACTTCGAAATGTTGGCATGCGGATCTCAGATTTGACGTTCAGAATGAACGTTTTTTATTTTTTTAATCTATTTTGCACCATTTTTCGTTTAAGGCAATTAGACATAAAATTGAATATCATCCTTTGTAACTAACTATGTAAGAATTAAACCTGTAGTTTAGGTTTTTCATATCTTAGAAATTGTAATTATAGGAACAATGGGAAAAAGTCAGGATTTTGGTATATTTGTAGATATATGTTATTTAATTTTATTACTTTTATTAATAGATACATTAAAAAATGTTTATTTAAAGTTCATAAATATTATTATTTAACAAAAAAAATTTACAAATATTCATTACATTCTTAATTCAATCAAAAGATTAGATTTTGAACAATCATATTAAGGGAGTGATAACATTGAAAATTAGAATGTGAAACATATTTTTTTTTTCTTGGGACATTTACAAAATTTCAATACATTTTTAAATTTTAAAAAATATGCTTATTAAATAGCAAAAAATCCATTTAATGTAAAAATATTTAAGGTAAAATTAAAAAGCTAAAAGTTTTAGTCTATTATTGGAGATACTCCTTACAAACATGTGATAATTTATGCTAAATATGACAGAGTAATAAAAATTATGAAATATGTGATGTAGTTAGTTGAATAATAAAGAAACCTTATATTAATTGATTGTTATTTAGATACACATGTTCATAACAAAGCTAAAATAAAATCTAGCTATATAAATTCAAACTACATTGAATAATCACAAAAAATTAGATATATATTACAAATAATTTGAAAACCATAAACATTAATTAAAATTAATATCCAAATATATTTCTTAATATTGATTGCATATTTGGATAAATTATAAATTAGTTAAGATATATAAAGGATAAAACATACAAATGTATCATATTCACTTTGCTAATCATACTTTTCCTTTAATTCATCTCTTAGTCAATAAGCCAATAGAGTTTAAATCAATAGTATAATGCTATGAGAAAGTTTATGGATAATAGGTTAATACTACAAATCTAGAATACTTTTCATTGGTGTTGTCCTAGATTTATATTTATAATAGGTTATTTGTAAAACAGTTTTATTGGAGTAATAGACTACAAGTTCTAAAAGTAAATTCTTAAGGTTTGTTTGGAAAGCAATTTCATTGGAGTAATAGAACATATATGTTACTGAAGTAAAAATTTGCCAAAGTCTTTCCTTATTATCTAAGTAATCATCAACTAAGGTTTGCCTCAAATGCTAGTCTCATAAGCATGTAATTATATAAGCATACACCTCTAATATTATTTATTTTGTAAACTCGAGTCTCATAAGCATGTAATTATATAAGCATACACCTCTAATATTATTTATTTTGTAAACTCCATTTTACATGTAAAAGAAAAAAATGTAACGCTTTTCTCTAAAATCTTATCAAATTCAAATGTTATATCTATTGGCAACCTTGAAACTAACATCATATACATAAAAACATAGATTACAATGTAATATTTATGAATTGAAGCCCTTTAGAGAGATGTATTTGTGGCTACAATTTCAACTAAGTTGGTTACAAAAAGTCTTGAAGTTTAAATTGTATGTGGTAGGTATATCTAGTGAAAAAAGTAATGCTTAATGTAAAAAAGTACATGCAAAGAGTTTTGGGAAAATAAGAAAAGAAATTTCAATAATAGCAAATAAATAAAAATTCTATAAACAAAAAAGTAACATGAAACAGTTTTTATTAGCCTTGTATATATTAGTTTATCTCTCACCAATTGAATCTTTCGCCCATTCTTTCCTGCCTGGACCCTCCATCCATCCTAACTTGTGGTCCATCCTGAATACTTAAGTGAATCATCCAACTTATACATAGTTGGATTTAAATTGTATGGAGCTTTTCAAAGTGGTTCAGCAAATTTGCAAATTATATGTAGCAGCAGCATCAAGAAACAATGTTTGAAATATCACTATGCATTGAAAAAAAATAAAAAAAAAATGTATTATAAAGCAGTCAATCATTGAATTTTTTTTTTTATAACAATAACAATTTAAGTGCATGAATAATTTAATTTTATCATTCTGTTCTATGTTTGTTCTCCGTAAATTTTCTTTATCTATAAACCAACAATTTCTCCTACAACCGAGAGATCGGTATCACGAGATTGGCATCACGTGACCATGAAATATTGAACTCATGATCCATCGTGACAGTGACACTGTTCAGATTTGGATATCTTAACGTCTGTCTGCAACCACATAAGGGACAGTGTGACAATCGAGACATGTCAGATTATGGTGTATATACAATGAATATATTCCTTTCTACTTGGAGTAGTAATGAGGCATATGCTGTAACCTGAACATAAGCATAGCAGACCAGATTGTACGCCGTAAGGCCGTATTCAGATTGCCTGTCCAGTGTCCGAACTTCGAAATGTTGGCATGCGGATCTCAGATTTGACGTTCAGAATGAACGTTTTTTATTTTTTAAATTTATTTTGCACCATTTTTCGTTTAAGGCAATTAGACATAGAATTGAATATCATCCTTTGTTGTCAGATATTTACCTTAAGTAAAATATGGTTACATGAACTTCGTTTCGTATAACCTTTTACTTTTTAAACGTTACGAACTACTATCCTGTTATAATTTTTACTTAACATTGAGAATTTACTTGACAGTGAGTTTGACAATCAAATATCAGCCCGGCTGGCCTGTTCATTACTCCTTTCCAAAGATATTTTAATAGATTATTTTATTTTGGTAATATCTGTGTAGCTAAAGTTGATTGTACTATGTGAAATGGACCATTATTGTGCCTGTAAGTTTCTCAGTTATGTGTAGACTTTGGTGTGGAACATTGTGTATCGAACTTGGAATATCAGTGTATGCAGTTTGTTTTCGCACAAACTATTTATTTTCAATCACAATTGTTGGTGGTTTTACAAAAATCTCTGAAGTTGACAGCAGTTGGATACAGATTTTGCTGAAGAGAGCCTATCGATCGTTTCTAGATTAGAATAAGCAAAAAAAAAAAACAAATGATTTATCCTTAAATAGGAGATGGTCGGTCACGTACCACTGTTATTAAGAACATGAATGTAAGTTTAATATGCTTCCATGAAAGTCGATGAGACTCGTAAGTAACATTGCTTTTGACCTAAAACTTATAGTACTTTGCAAAATCTAATTGAGAAATGGTTTGTTTCCGAATAACATCAACTTGAAAAGGGTGTATTTTTTTTTAAATTAAAAATATTAATGATAATATTTTGGTGTCAAATGTTTTTGAGAAAATTAAAAATTATTTTAAAACTTAAAATATAAAAAAAATTTAAAAAAATGTAAAGTATATAAATCTAATGTTACTGCGTATTAGAGACATATATTATGGAACATATTTTTTTTTGTAGTATTAAGAAAGAGGGTTTTTAAAAAAACTTACAACCTTACATAGCAACTAGAAGGAGAGAAAAACGAACATATCCCAACAAACTATCAACCAGAGGGAGAGAAAATCAAACATAACCCAACAAACTATCTCCAAAAGGAGACTAACATCCGACCACCCCAAGGAGGATAAACTGCCAACAACACCAGTCCCAACAACGGGAGCATCTAGACGCAGTCCCATCAAAAAATGGGCCTCACACTCTTAAAGAACCAAGGAACATTAAAGCCATTAAATCCGAATGCAAAAAGTAGAATCTCCCACAAAGGATATTTCAAAATGAAAAACCACTCCGACCCAAAACCACCCAGCGAAAACCAACCCGAAAATGAAACTAGGCCCTGCAACACCAGCGATATCAGCATAGAACAACACACCAAAACCTCGAAACACTGCCAAATAGAGAATTTAAATGCGTCCATATTGAGATGTCTACTGCCACTCCTCAAACTCATTCTTCTTGACAAACTCAAACCGGGCAGACCACCATAGGCAGCAACAAAAATGCACTCACTCTTAAAATGTGACCCTTTCTCCACAACCAATAGTAGAGAAAACGATGGGCTTTGGCCCCCCACCATATCAGGGTTTCCTTCCCCCTTCGATGAAGGGGACTTTAAGCAATTATTCACAATAGGAAATTCCACAACAGGAGAAGCTGACGAAGGCACCGGAGAGGGTTGAACCATTTCATTCAAAGGCACTTGGCTACCTTCGTCTCCATCCTCCTTCTCCTCCTCTAGACACCCAAAGGAATTAGAAAGAGGTAAATCCACAAAAATATCGAAGGTGTCAGAATGGAGAACCACCTCCAAATTGCATGGGGAGCGGTTCAGAGAACTCTTCTTGCCAAGCACAAACACCTTACTAGTAGAGATAGGAGTCTCAATAGATTTCATCAATAGAGAAGGAGAAGATGCAATCTCCTTACCTTTACCCGACCTAGGATGCTTCCTCTGCCAAATATTATGCTTCTTAAAAGGTGTCCCAGAAAGACTCCATATTTGTCCTGTGCTTCGGAACATTCTAGACCTCATGGCCAAACTGCTTATTTTGAGGGCATAGATTTTTGTGGTGACCCCCCAAGCCGCACAACTTACAAGCCTGTGGTTTATTCTCATAAACCACTGAGTCCATAAAGCAACATGAGAAACTAGCTCCACAGAGCTAGGGAGATTTCTCTCGATGTCCACCATAATACACATTCTAACATACTGCCTGTGATCAGAAGACAAAGAGACTTTATCAAAAGAGACAAAGTCACCAATGGTACTTGCCAACAGCTTTGAACACTGTCTCATGCCACAAATATGTAGGAAATTCTGGCAGACGAATCCAAACTGGGACCAAATTGACCCTGTGAGTCATCGAGTTGAAATCATGGCCCCACTTTCAAAGAAAAAGCTCATGATTCCCAAAAAAACCAAGGACCACCTTCCAAAATCCTACAAGCATCCTCCTTGTAGGAAAGTCGAATAAGAAAAAAGTTATGAGGGAGAGTGGCGAAATCCACCAAGCCACGAGGCTTCCATGCGCCAAAGCCCAACGTCTTAAAGCATCCAGCGGTGGCCTGCCTCCGACCAACTTACCCACCAAATCCCAAGAACCTTTCCTCAACAGGTAGTTGACTGTGCTATCCGAACACGAACTTGGCCAGACTCCACATTGACTTCACAAGGAGTAAACAATTCTCCAAAAGACAACCCAACAACCATCTGGGCAAAAGAAGGCGAGGAAAAGGAAGGACGCTTCTCAACCTCCTTGCAATCAACAAACCCCTCCACCATTATAGAGCACACCTTACCCCCATATACAAAGAAATGGGTAATTTTAAAAATTGTAAAAAAAAAAATTATGAAATACAAAGAAATAAGTATTTTAAAAAATTGTAAATTTTTTTTAAAATATAAATAAAATTTTTAATAACGATATTTTTAAAGGTGTGTTAAATAAAGCTTATGAACTAAACTTAAAAAAATAAAATAATGTTGATCTAAAAATCCTTAGAAATAATTTTCTAGTAAACACAATTCTTTTATAATTTTTTTTTTTGAAAAAATGAAAAACTTGTATTAAAACAAGAACCAGATACAAGCGGGAGAGAACACATCCCGAGCCAGAGCCACAAGCAAAACAACAGGGAAGGCGCACCAAGGCAAGGCAAAGAACCGCAAGGCACAAAGAACGGAAGGCACGAAACAGCAACAGGTCGCGAAACCGCGACATGTCGTGAAATCGCTACAGGAAAACCCAACACGGCCACGAAGGCACCAACAGGCGCGAAAACGTGACATGTCGCGAAATCGCGACAGGAAAGGCCACCGACAGCCACCCGCAGAAAGCGTCACGACATCGCGATAGAAAAAGAAAGCAGCTAACAAGCCTCAACAAGGTCGCGAAATCGCGACGGAAAACCACCCAGTCGCAAAGGAGCCAAACATGCCGCGAAATCGCGCAAGAAAAACGCCAGAGACCAGGAGGGCACAACCTGTCGTGAAATCGCGACAAAAACCAGCACAAAGAAGCATCATCACAACAGGTCGCGAAATCGCGACAGCTAACCACCCAGACGCCAGGAAGGCGGGACCTGTCGCGATATCGCAACATGTCAAGGAATCGCGAGGCGCGAAAACGTGACATGTCGCGATATCGTGACATGTCGCGATATCGCAACAAGACGCGGGATCGCATCACGCGATAACGCGACATGTCGCGATAGAGCAACATGTCGCGGAATCGCGACCCGCGATAACGCGACATGTCGCGAAAGCGCAACATGTCGCGGAATCGCGACCCGCGATAACGCGACATGTCGCGATATCGCGACAGAAACCAGCCGGAGACTACAAAGACTCAACCTGTCGCGATATCGCGACAGAAGCCAACCAACAGCCGCGACAGGGCAACATGTCGCGAAATCGCGACAGAAAGAACCCTTAGCAAAAAAACTTTTGCACATTATTTCAGGAATTGATCAAGGCCTTGTCTGATCTCGACATTCTCCACAGGAAAATTGCTATGCAGATGAATCCCAACCTCTCTCTCAGCACCCAACTTAGCAAGGAAATCGGCCGCTTTATTAAGAGATCTACTAGCATAAACAGGAATCACATCCTCAATTTCTTTCCAAAGCTCTAAAATTTGGGCAACCAAAATCTGGAGCCTCCAAGCTTTTAAGGCAAAGTTCCGCATGCAATCAAGAGCACCAACCAAGATTTGAGAATCAGACTCAATGATTATCTTTCTATGGCCATGCTTGACGGCCCAGATGGAAGCAGATTTAATAGCAAAGGCCTCAGCTTCATTATTAGTGGCATATCCCAGACCTTGCAATTCCCAATATAGCACAGTCCCAGCATGATCACGGCAAATAACACCACTGCCAGCATTGCCCGGGTTACCTTTAGCAGCTCCATCAGTATTGATTTTGACCCAGCCTTCTGGGGGAGGTTTCCAACCACTTCTTACCTGTCTCCCCAGATCAGCACCTCTCCCACTCAAAGACCTAGAAGCAGGCTGGTTTTCCTTCTCAGCATAGATAGCAACGGTTTCCACAACTTTGCTCCAAATGATCTGCCAAATCCCCTCCACCGAAGAGAAAGTTTCACGAAAAATACGAGCATTTCTTTCCAACCAAACCTGCCACCAAATAAAAAGAAAACCGATCTCCCAGCCAGTACGAAGAGCTTTAGAAATAAATCTACCTCTCTTCCAGATTTCCCATAAATTGGTTCGGGACAGATCTCCAAGCACCTGAAGTTTAAAGTGGGAGAACCAACGATGCCAAATCTGCTGTGTGAAAGAGCAATCAAACAGAAGATGGTTCACAGTTTCCTCATTCCTATAACATAAGACGCACTGGGAAGGACCAATGATGCCTCTAATTCTAAGGTTGTCAAAGGTCAAAATACCATTATGCATCAGTTGCCAAGCAAAGAAGTTCACTTTCGGCCAGCTCTTGGGATGCCAAATCTTCCTCCATTCATGAACAGGAAAAGAGTGTGGGGGGGCTCAGGTAGGATCGAAGCATAGCCCTCCTTCACAGAATAAACCCCAAGGTTCCCAAAGCCCCAAGCAAGCTCATCCTCCTCATCACTCCCAGATAGAAACCTTTCAACCAAAAGTTTTTCCGAGTTGGGGCTCGCCTCGGGGGGATTGGAATAGGCCATTCACCCAGCCGCTTAAATTTTTTAACCTTGTATTCCCCCAGAAGGCTGGTAGTAAAGTAGGACTGAATATGAATCCAACCTTTGTCTTCAAGAGCTATTTTTAGCGGAAGCAGATCGGGAAACACTGCAAGAATAGGAGGATGCTGATCCCAAGAGTCAGTCCAGAACCGGACCTTCTCCCCTCTCCCAACTTTCCAGAACAATTGATCTTTGATAATGCAAGAACCAAGCTTGAGCGCCTGCCACACAAGAGAACCATTACCTTCCAGAGGATAGCGGCCCAAGTCATTGGGAGGAACAGTACCCAAGTATTTACTAGAAAGGATTCTAGCTGCAGAGACGAAGGTCGAGAAATCCACCTCCAGTACAATTTCCCAGCTAGGGCCCGATTGTTAAACTTGGAGCTTCTCAAGCCCAGCCCACCTTTTTCCTTGGGTTGGGTGACCTTATCCCAACCAACCAAGGCCCATTTCCTCTCTCCATTGGCACCTTCCCAAAGAAAGCTTCTAGCCGCTTTGTCCAACTCTTTCCAGATTGAGGGAGGGGCGGCCAGAATTGAAAATTTGTAAATAGGCATAGCCTGAATAACAGACTTCAAAAAAGTTAATCGGCCCCCATAGCTTAACCATCTATAGGACCAATGATTCATTCTCTCTTTGATGCCATCAAGCAGGTCCTTCCAGAAATCAGCTGTCAGTTTTTTAAAGTGCAGAGGAACCCCCAAATAAGCAACAGGAAGGTAGGTCCGAGTGAAGCCCAGAATCTCCATAACTCTCTCTTGCGACCTTTGATCAAGGTTGAAGAAGACCACTTTTGATTTTGAATCATTGATGGCTTGATTAGAAGCCCGAAGGTAGACGTTAAGAGTATCTTTGATTCCTCTTGCTTCTCTGAGACTGGCAACTCCCACCAAGCCCGTATCATCCACAAACTGTAAATGAGTCAAAACTTCGGCTCCAATTTTAATTCCTGTAATCTGTCCTTGACGTCTTCTTCTCAGGAAGAGTCTGCCAAGACCTTCAGCCAAGATAAGAAAGAGATAAGGAGAGCAGGGATCTCCTTGACGGAGACCCCGAGAGGCTCCAAAAGGTGGCGAGGGAAGCCCCTTAATTAAAACAGAGTATGAAGGCGTAGAGATACAGCTCATGACCCAGGCAATCCAGATCCCGAGAAAAACCAAAGGCTGCCAACATCTTGACCAAGAAACCCCACTCTACTCTGTCATAAGCCTTATACATATCCAATTTGATGAACATTCCTTTGTTACCCGAATTATGCATCGAATGGATAGCCTCCTGAGCCAAGATCACTCCATCCAAGATCTGTCTTCCTTCAACAAAACCCCCTTGCTCAGGGGAAATTAACTTTTGAAGGAGGGGTTTTAGTCTTTCAGCCATAAGTTTAGAAATAATTTTATAGATCACATTACATAGAGCAATAGGTCCGAAATCAGAAATGAGAGCCCCCCCTCTCCTTTCGGAATTAAAGAGATAAAGGTATGATTTAGAGCCTTGAGCATTCTTTTGTTAATTCGGGATTCCTCAATGAAAGCCAACACGTCCTCCTCCAGGATGTCCCGAGAGGCCTGAAAGAACTCAATAGGGAAACCGTCCGGGCCAGGCGACTTTCCTGTGCACATCCCGAAGACTACCTTCTTGAGTTCATCACGATCTATGGGCTTAAGAAGGGACTGATTCTCTTCATGAGAAATAATAGATGGAATTCCGTTAATGACTTCATTTTGTGCTTCCACATCATGCTGCAGACTTTCCTTGAAGAGGTTTGAGAAGTACTCCATAGAAATGGAGTGCATGTCAGGAAGAGTGTCAAAAGAATTTCCAAACTCATCTTGGAGGAACTCCATGTTATTCAATTGCCTTCTAGCACAGGCAGAACGATGAAAAAATTTAGTATTTCTGTCTCCTTCTAATAGCCAAGTATTTCTGGCTCTCTGTCTCCAGTAGATCTCTTCTTGATTATCAATGTCCTCAACTGCTTTGCGTAAGGCGTCATCCTCAAATTTAAGATGCTCAGAAATAATTCCTTCTCTGAATTGTTTTTGCACCTCATTCCATCTATCCAGCAAGGGGGCCCGTTGGAGCCGGAAATCAGATTTGTTAGTTTGCTTCCACTTGTTTTAGTTTACTCTTAACATAGAGAAGTCGTTTGTGAATTTTGAACATAGTCTGTTCCAAAAGGGGGACGGCCTTCTTTCCACCACTCGTGGAATTTTCCTTCGTAGGTCCTCTTTTTGCAACCAAAAATTTTTAAATTTAAAAGGTTTGTAATACTTTCCTGACATGGTCCCTCCCTCCAGCAAAATGGGAGAGTGATCGAAGACTGGGCCCTCCAAGATCTGGAATTTGATATTCCATCTAACATAAGCTTCCTCCGAGACCAAAAACCTGTCAAGCTTAACCCTCCTATTGTATGGCTCTCTTCTCTTATTAGTCCATGTAAAGTTTGTACCAGGACCTTTGATATCAACAAGGTTAAAGGCCTGAACGTGGGCAATAAACAGCCTATCCCCTGTATCCAGAACAGGGATGCCACCTTCCTGATCTCTAGCGGATAATTTAGCATTGAAATCCCCAGCTAAAATCCAATCAAGATCTTCCCGGGAGGACCTCATGTTTTGAACAGCTTTCCATTGAGACCGCTGACCTTCGGTATTCTGTACCCCATAAAAATTTGTAATTAAGACTTGTTCAGTTGTAACTATATTCTTGAAAAGAGATGTTAGGACCCCTCTCCAGGCTATATGATCTACTGCTATCCATGCCAAAGGATTCCAAAGAGTAGCAATCCCTCCCGAGGCACCAAGAGCAGCCACTGCCATATGGCCAGCACCCCTCCAAATTCGGCCAACAGTTTTACTCATGAGGTCTAATGACATTTTTGTTTCCTGAATGAGCAGGAAGTCTGTTTTACTTCTTTCTAAAAGTCTTTGAACAGCAGATTGATGGGTTCTACTGTTTAAATCCCTCACATTCCAAGATTGTACAATCATTGGAAACCTTGGGAGCAATACGAATCAATTGTTCTTGCCAGTCCTCCATTGATTAGCTTATCCCCTTGCACTGCGATAAGATCCTTATTGGATTTCCTGCCCACCCCTTGGGAATTACTATTTTTCGATCTCTTCTCCACCTGTGAAATTCCAAGAGCTGGTCTTTCTCTGAGCTTTTCTGCAATTCCCATAGAAACATCTTTGATAACAGGCTGGGCTGGGGCGTGGATAACCAGAGTCCCAAGGTTTTCATGGTGCAAAGACTCAGAGGAATCAAAAGCCTGTTCAAGGACAGGGGTTGAGGAAGGAGGAGCATGATTTGGGATAATATTGTCCTCAAGGATCCCATCTGCTCCATCCATAGGTTGGTCTTCTTGATCCACAAGAGATTTGAAGATTTCATACCGATTTGTTGGCTTGGGGAGAGCTTGCTCCTTACCATTTCTCTTTTTGTTTCTTCTCCTCTTCTGCTGTTCAAAGCCATCATTCTGGCCCTCAGACCCAGTGGGAATGACAGATGGTTCCTTGGCCGAAGTGGACTTACCTCCTCGGGAGCGATTTGACATTCCCTGTGTAGCATCCGCATTGGAGCTCAAGATATTTGGACAAAACCTTGCCAAATGGCCATGCAAATGGCAGACTCTACAACGGAAAGGTAGGGCTTCATAGTCTATCTGTTGTACCCAAGAATGTCCTGCTAGCTCCAATTCCATCTCAGCTGGTAGCGATTGACTAATATCCAATTCTACACAAATTCTTGCATAAACGGCAGTATTTCCTTCAATGGTATCCTTAGAAACTCCCAAAAATCTACCTAGAGAGTTGCCTATCAATTCAAGAATCCGCTCACCCCAAAACTCCATCGGGAGCGCGTACAGCCGGATCCAAACCGGGACAGCCGTGGGTTCAATGCGAGGATCAAAACCCGCTCTCCATGGTTGGACAAATAACCCTGCCGGGCCATGGCTCCTCTTCTCTGATTCAAATGCTCTGTTTCTATCCATTAGGGAAGAAAAACTAATAATGAAATACCCATTGCTAATGGGCCATAAGGAGTACTCACCGATTGGCTCCCAGTTTTGTCTCACCCAGGAATGCAAAAAGTGCAGGGTGGGTCGAATGCCCATGAACTTGCAAATCAGATCATGCGTGGTCCGGTAGTTAATCGTGTCTTCAACCAGCTCTGGTTCGATGACAATTTTCGGTCTTAATGTAGATTGCGGGAGACAACCATTTATTCTGTGCCCAGGAGAGCCCTTGCCCGCATTCTTGGCTAGCAGATGGGAGGCACTGCGTTGAGCTTCAGCAGAGGAAGACGCAGGAGTCTCTCGAAGAATCTCCGCATAAGAGGTATTTTTTCCTTCGCGAGAACCAGGAAGAGACCCCATTGGGCCCTCCCAGGAAACCGAAAGATCCTTGTCCAGAGGCCTGCAACAGACCCCAAACACGCTGAAGGAGGTTTCCGAACTGAAACCCTGGAGCCACGGCCGTCGACAGTGCAGAGGAATTCCCGCCAAAACCAGTCTCTAGCCGAAAATTTTTCAAGCTGTCGAGGGTTTCCACCGACACATCAATCAGATTCTTTTATAATTATTTCTCAAACAAAATTGAAATTAAAAAACTCTTCATATGTTCAATAATAAAAACAAAGATATCACTCAAGACACTTAAATATAATAAGGTAACCATAACACCAATAATATCTCTTGCTAAACAATAAATATTATAAAAACAATGTAAAAAATATTAAAAGAGTGAGATAAAAATACGATGGAGTAAATAGATCTATTACTTAAAATCCATAAAAATATTCATATACATGTTTTGTTTTATATAAAATATAAATGAATATAATAAAATAAGAACCACAATTATGTTTTATAAAAAACATATATGAATGTAATAAAATAAGAACAACAATTATAATTTGCAACTGATAAATTAATATATATTTCTTAAGAGAAACAAATGTAATGTTAATAAATTTATATATAATCATATGAATGAATTATTTATTTGTTTTTTTACAATAACATATATAACCAATAAAAAATATAAAAAAATATAAAAATAATGTAAAAAATATTGTGAGAGGGATATGAATGTAATGGAGTAATAAATCTATTGCTTAAAATTTATTAAAAAAAATAGTATATATTATTGTAGATAAAACACTTTTGAATATAATAAAATAAGAAGAATAATTAAAATTTGTAATTGTAAATTAATATTCTTTGAGTATAAAAAAACAAATATAATGTTAAAAAATTTATATATATAATTTTATTTAAATAAAATAAAATATTTTATTATGGAAGGACTTTCAACGCATTTTAGAAGGTGGTCCTGTTCTTTAGTTGGAGGAGCCTCTTTCTATGCAAGTGGAGAATGGGATTTGATCTAGATACCCCAAAAAAAAAACACTGCACCTATATAGGTAAGGGTCCCTCCACTTCCTCTTCACGTTTGGAATGAAGTTCTCTTCAAAGAGATTGCAAAAATTTTGGATGCTCTAGTTGCTATTGACCATTTAACTCGAGCTAGATCTCGCATGGTGTTTGCAGTGTTGTATTCCATTTAAATGTTAAACTACCTAGCAATGTGGAGCTCCTATCTATCTATCGGATGTGGGATTCTGGGTTCAACCCCAGAACAAATCACTTCACTTTTTTGATCTCACCGTAATAATAATGATCATAAGTTTTCTAGATACCTAAACGAAAGTTTAATTAAGTTGCTCCTCAAAAATAAAATGTCTATGAGGAAGAGTTGGATAAAGCCAACCATGATTAGATGATGGTTGGTCGGTCCCCTGCTCCTTAGGAGGTCAAATTAAGAAACTCCAAAGATCTGATACCTAGTAAAGATACAAATTCCCTTCCCTCCTTGGGAATTTTTTTTGAATGCCTGGCTATAAAAGAAGATGCTCTTGACCAAATAGTGCTTGCGGGTACTTCAGAGGTTCTTCCCTTTCGGAGGACCGTACTACTCAAAATGAAAATTTTCCACATTCCGAACCACCTCCTAGATCGGTTACGAGAGGTTATGCTAATCGGGGAAACCCTCTCTTGTTTCTAAGCCTGAAAAGATTGTTCAACCATCCACTATCTCTAACCATAGGATGAAGGAGGAAGACATTGGAGAATCCTCGAGCTGGCTGGATGGACTGGTTGGTCAGAGTTTTGGTGGGCTTTTCCAATTTTAAACTATAATTTCGAATTTATGTCGTTTGATTGCATGTGGTTTTATTGATGCCTTTATTATTCTGCCTTTCATTTTTTAATCTTGTTGGCTAAGTGTGCCAGGTGTTTAAAGCTTCTGCTTGGAGCCTACAATCTTTCTGTTATGTGATCTCCTTTAAGCTACATGCATGTGTAATTTCTTAAAAAAAATAAAATAAAATTCTTTGGTTCTTTTTGGTCGGTTTTGTGAGCATCTTTTCGTAAAAGACTGAGATCCCTTTAAAATATTTTTTTACCAATATATAAACACATAAAATCTATCAATAAATTTGTTCATCTAAATAAATAAAACACTTAAATCTTAAAAAAGTTATATAAAAGTTCATTTCAAAAATAATAAAAATAAAAATTACACTTCAACTACAAATAAATTAAATATAATATAATCAAATAAAATTATTTAAAAAAATTTATATAGCCTTTAACCTAATAATCATTATAAACTACTTTCCACTTAAAAAACATTTTTCTATGTAAGGCTTATATTTGCCACTTGAAATGGATGGTTTCTTTGGCTAACTGCATATGGGTATTTTTTGATTTGGAACCATTCGGGCACCCAAACACTTGTAACTACAGTCATCATACCTATTAAATAAGGCTTAGTTCATAAGTATGTTATTTTTAATTTGAAGAGCTATACATTGTATATTTCAAACATATGGTTAACCAGGACACGATTATGTTTATTAAAAATTAGTTGAGTCACATATTTAAATTTGAAAATTTAACACCTTGAAAATATATAGGGATACATTATATTGACATAACATTTTTGTCTAAAATCTTAGTAACTATTAATAGATATTTTTAAAATTTATGTTTGAGTGTTTAATGGTCAAAATGTTCTTCTTCTTAAGGTTATAGTGATAACAAAGAGTAAGACTGGAAACCATATAAAACATTGAAAAATTATAATGAATTACCAATTCCTCTAATATAATAATAAAAAATATATAATTATAAATTATAATCAATTTTAAATTTAAATATTTAAATTAATTTAATAAAATGTTTTTAATACAATGATTATAAAATCTTATAAATACTTAAATATAATTTTATATTTTTAAATTAAATATTTTTAATATTGTAAATATTTAAAGTATTTTAGGTAAAAATTTTCTTAAATTAAAGAAGTTATTTATTGAGGAGTTTAAATGAATGGTAGTGGAAAATAGAGAAGAAAACATTCCAAAATTTGGCTAATGTAGACTTTTACAATATGATAAATCTTTTTATTTCGTGGTAGACATGATTTTCATAGAAATATGTTCATTATATGTGTGAAAAAAAGTGTATTATTGTGTGGTTACACAAAATAATTTATATGTTTACATCAAATATGTTTTATATAATTTTTAAGATTAAAAGGTTTAAAA
The DNA here is from genome assembly GCA_028583015.1 of Wollemia nobilis. Classification (NCBI taxonomy): domain Eukaryota; kingdom Viridiplantae; phylum Streptophyta; class Pinopsida; order Araucariales; family Araucariaceae; genus Wollemia; species Wollemia nobilis. The sequence goes on from JAQPPZ010002883.1 coordinate 7,801,677, forward strand.
TGATTGTGGCGGCTTTCAAAATGGACAACTTAGCTTAGAATACCGTGGTGGTCATAAAAGCCTGATAGCCTACCTGAATTTGTGGCAGTTACTTATGTAAATTAAAACAAAAAAAATATTTCTCTCATGCTTTACATTTTATAGTTTTATTAGTTGTCATATAAAACTATATAAATTCATTAAAACTTGTAACAAACTATAATTTTTTTATATATATAGCACTGAGTGTCTAAGCAAGTATTGATAGCACCAAGGTCATAATTAAGCATGATGAATCATAAGTGCCTTAAAACATGCAATTAAAAATTATATTAAATTTTACTAACTAATATGATCAAACCCTATTAGGGATGCATAGAATAATTAATTTAATTATAATGGATATATGTGATTTACTATGTCTTTACAAGTTTGGATTTAAGGATGAAGGTGAGCTTGATAAAATTTGTAATTATTAGATATAAGCATCCTTCCATGAAAATTGATAAGAAAGGTGTTTTTATATGAAAATTTACTTGAGCAATGGTGTTTTAACATGTATGCAAATAAGTGTTAGTTCTTAGACTTGGAGAAATTTTCATAAACACTCCAACAATCAATCATTATATCAAGGGAAACATATTGAGCATATGATTATCTCTTTATACAGTCTATTATGGTGGAAATATGTTTCTTAATATGGATTATGATGAATCCTATATGGCTTCTATGTAAAATTATGGGTGATTTTCTATGTTACAATCAAGTCACAATGTGTCATGGACATGCAATACACTTTATAAATATAGGAAATTTTATCACTTTAAAATAAGACAGCCACATTAATTTAGTTATACCTTTCACCTCTTGTAGATACAAGAACATTTATGAGCATGGGATTTTCTTTATAAAATTTAATATAACACATAGATACATATTAGCCAAGTTTCATGTTCAATTAAGTTTTTCAAATTAGTATAGGCTTCAATAGATTATATGAAATTCAAATATATCCTAGACACATTACATCATGATTACACTAACACAATTTTTCAACAAACTACTTGATGTTATTTTATAACTATACAAATATCTTTTAGCATGATTTGAGCTTGGTTATTTGAATTCAAAGTTTGTATTTATAACCACTTGAGACGTATCAATTATCAAGCATAACATAAAAATTCTTATAATTAAAAGGTTAATATATAAGCTTCATGGATATTGATAAGGTATTTTAGATATTCAAAATTTTATCAAGTGGAATTGGGGATTGAAGTAAAAATATTCCATGATTTTTCTTTTGAAAGGATTATTCCTCCTCATTTTCTCTACTTCAAAAATTAAGGATATAATAATGGATGGTAGCCCATGGTTTAAGGGAAGAGATGAATTAAATTTAAGATAGAGTGAAAATTAATTTATGAAAATAGATAATATTAAAATGCTTTTGGCGTGGATTTGTCATTTTGGAATTCCATATCATCTTATCAATAAGAAAGTTTTGAAGAATATTTAGAATACACCAAGGGAGTTTATTCTAGAGGAGGAAACTACTAAGGAGTCATGAAATTTTGTAAATTATATTGGAGGATGTTGCATAACCCCAATGCTCTTTGGGCCAATAATCTCCGTGCTAAATATGCTGAGAACAAAAGTCCTAAAGACCTTGTTCGCTATCATTTTCCTACCAAAGGTTCTCCCATTTTAGTAGTTCTTAAGACTGCTGAGGATTTGATAAAGAAAAAATTATTTTGGATCATTCATAATGGTCAACATGTAATTTTTTGGACAGATTATTAGGATGGTCACAAGCCTTTGATAACTCAGTTTCCCGATTGGAGGCCTTGGATGGAGGAGCTTCATCGAGCTAATTGGATAAAGCTAGCTAATTATTGTCGATACCATACTAGTAATTCAAAGGTTGGTAGATATTGGATCCCTATTGAGGACTGGACGATTCAAATCCCAGAAAGCAAAGACAAGATATCCAAGGCATCCTTCATATGATATCCCTCTCTTGGTCCCAAGAAAAAGATTGTTTTGGATGGAACAACACTACTAAGGGTGAGTATTCAATTGCTCAAGGTTATTTGACCTTATGCCATAATAATACCAACCATTCTTCTGACACATTTTCTTTATTGTGGGCTCAAAATCTCTGGCCTAAGGTGAGGTTCTTTAATTGGCTTTTATTGCATCGTAGGGTGCTTACTGTTGAGCAACTTATGAAGTGTGGTTTTCATGGCCCTTTTAGATGTGAAATGTGTGAAGAGAATGTAGAAAATATCAACCATATTTTTATTGAGTATACTTTAGCCTCTGAGCTATAGAGGAGAATGACCACTTTACTTGGCTTACAATGGTCCAATTTTTTTTACTTTTGAACAAATTTGGAGGGATTGGCCTAATCAAGAGGGTGTTGATCATTTTATTAGGCAGTTAGTTTGGATGGGTTCTACCATTATTCTTTGGAATATTTGGAATGAAAGGAACAACCAAATTTTTAATCAAGATAGGAAGGATATTCACTATGTTTGGCAAAAGACCATAGCCAACTTAGTTGAATCAGTCCATCAACTCCTTAATCATCCCCAAAACTCCCACCAAATATGGGATCAAGTGATGCAAATATTGAATATTAAATCTTCTAAGGGCAACCAACTTAAAGGGAATGTGAGTATTAGTAATATGGATAGGACAAGAAATTGGCAACCTCCTCCTAAGGATTTTGGTAAAGTCAATACTGATGGAGCCTCTAGAGGGAACCCTGGAAAATCCAGTGTGGGAAGAATTGGTAGACTTTCAAATGGCTCCCTGGTTTTTACTTTTGCTGAGAATTTGGGTATTCTTTCCAATAACCTTGCTGAGGGGTATGGTATCCTTAGAGGCCTTCAGGATGCTACTAAGGTTGGATGGGAAAAGGTGTTAGTTGAGTCTGACTCTTAACTTATGATTAATATCTTGAAGACTCCTTCTAAGAATCATAAGGTGGATTAGAGAATAAAAAGAATTATTGAGAAGATTTAGTTAATCCAGATGGGATTTTTGAAAGTTGATTACAATCATGTGGTCAGAGATCAAAACAAGAGTGTTGATGCTTTAGCTAATTGGGCTTTGGAAAAAGGTGATATTACTTGTTATGGCCACCATCCTATATGGTGGGCTTCTCAAATTAGGGAAGCTCTTATTTCTATCATTTCTTTGGATGGATCCAGTTTTGAAGGTACCTAGTTTCTTCTTGGTTTTTTTTTTTTTTTTTTTTGTGCTTTTCTTTGGTTCATTCAGTTTTTTTTTTAGTTCCCTGGCTCATTCTATTCTTTATTTTGTTTCCTCTGTTAATTCTTGCCTTAATAGTCTTCTGGTCTAGATAGGTCATTGTTATGTTCAATTTTTTTTCTTTTTTCTTTTTTCTTTTTTCTTTTTATTTAGTTTTTTAAGGTGGGTGGGTTCTTTTGTTTTGTTTTGTTTTTTTTTTAATGTTTTTTGTTATTGTTCTTTTGTTTTTTTCATTCTTGTTCTTGGGTTTCTCTTTGTTTGTGTTATTTCGTGTTTTTATGTGTGTGTGTTTTCTATGTTTTTTGTTTTCGTTTATTGTTTGTTGTTGGTTGTTTTTTATTTTTATTTTTATTTTATTTATTTTTTATATTTTAGGTTTTGGTTGTGTTTATTTTTCATGTTTTTTTGGGTTATGTCTTTGTAGTGTTCTATTGTTTTTGTCTTGTTTGTGTTTTGTTATGTGGTTCTTGTGTTTTTCTATGTGGTTTGTGTTGTGGTTTCTTTTATCTTATTGTGTGTGTTTGGTTGTGCTTTTGTTTTTGACACACTCAAGGAGCATATTTTTTATTTTATTTTATTATTTTTGTTGTTATTTACTTATTTTTAAATTGGTTTTGTGTGTTTGTTTTCTCCTTGAGTATGTCAAAGGTGGTAGGCCAGGTCCAAGTCCTAGGCATTTTTGGCGGAATGGATACCCCTGCCTCCTTGGGTCTTACTCGAAAGTGGCATCCATTTTGGGATGTTTTCCACACACAAAAAAAAAGAGGCTTTTGGTGTGGATTTGTCATTTTGGAATTCCATATCATCTTATCAGTAAGAAAGTTTTGAAGAATATTTAGAATACACCAAGGGAGTTTATTCTAGAGGATGCAACTACTAAGGAGTAATGAAATTTTGTACATATCTAAAAATATGTTGGAATACATATTATAATACCTTTATTGTGATCCATTAGGACTAATTATGAATCAATAGATTGGGATAAACAAGTGTACTAACAAAACATTGTATTCTGATATCACAATTTTTGTGAGATTCGAAAAATGGAAAGAGATTGCAAAGTGAAAATGATGGACAAATCAGTAGAAAATTTTGAGCATGAGATAAACTTTTATATGAAGCATGGATATCATATCATAGTATAATTTGGGTCAAATCAACAATTTTCCACTCCTAATAAAGTGTTAAAGAAATTCATTTTATATCATCAAATAAGAAATACCATTTTGTTTACTCAAATCAATCATTAGAAGAAAACAATCACATAATGGATGAGGAAGTATGATGCACAAGTTCAAATTCAAAGAGATTTTGATGTGTGAAGGAATATGGGAAGAAAATTTTAAAGCAAAGGAAACAAAAGAGGTGAAGGTTAATCTAGGTAAATCATCTGCATTTCCCTTAAGTAGTATAATGTCCTATGCTTACAATAAAAATGGAAGTAGTATAGAATGAATCCCCTACACTTTAGGGTATCGAAAGAATCATAATAAAGAAATGTGTGTTGAGGATATACATGGAAATTAAAGATTAACATAATAGCATAAGAAAATAATTACTATCGTGTATCATCCATGTACATTAGGATTTATAGGACAATATAAAAATAAAAATAAAAAATATTTTAAATTATATTCCATGCATTTTAGATTCTATAGGGAAACATGAACATTGAGAAGATAAGTCTCATTATGAACAATATGGAAAAATAAAAATGATTTATGAATATGAAATTGTGGGTGGGAATGAAAAAACCAGGGGGAAACCCTTAAAACAAGAACAAAGAGAAAAGGAAACTCAAATGGTTCTCACTTTGGGAAACCAAAAATAAAAATCATAAGTATTAACATGAATTGAGGATAATCCCACTAATAAAATAAAATATGATAATGAATATTTTATCTTAGAAAATTAGAAGTACGAATAAAATCCCTAAAATATATTTAATAAGAAATTAAAAAAATACTATATACTTGATATTTTATTTATTAGATGGACGAAGGAGTTTTGAAAGGATCTCCAAACATTGTAAAAAAGAGACTACGCCCCACCCACAAAGAGGGAGCCAAAATTACTTACATCTAGTAATAATCAAGGAATGACCAATATGAGGAGTTACCCCTTCCAAAGCCAAGCTAGTACATAGGTAAGACCATACATAATTTAAAACTTAAAATAAAATTGAAACCAAATCAAGATGTCAGAGATAACCAACCAAACACAAATCAGTAGTAGGATATTCCAGAAGAAGGTTCAAAATAGTCCAAGTAGAATATTGAGTCCCTCTTGCCATTTTTATAATATTAATGGAGTACCCTTCAATGATTAGTTTTCTGCAACTTACTGAATCCAATAGAGATACTCCTTGGAACAAGGCCCTAGCTTCGATGAAGTAACTGGTTTGATGGCCTAGATTATAAAAAATGCTAAAATTATTGAGCCATCATGGTTCCTTACAATCCATCTAATACATGCAGGACCCGAATTCCCTTTAGATGTACCATCGAAATTCAAATTTAGCCAACCAATTGGAGGTGGCTTCGACTTAACCTTGGCTCTTTTCAGAGGTACAATAGGTCTAACTAGTTGAGGATTGGCATTGAATCCAAGAGATATCTCCACTTATCATTCCTGTTCTGTAGTCATAGCATTTATATTTAGGGTTCTAATGTTTTCCATGGAAAAATAAATTACCTATAAATCCATAGCTTTAGCCAAATAAGCAACTTCCTTAAACACCCTTGAGTTTGTTTCCTTCCAAATCCACCACCAGATATGAGGAAGGCCGAATTTCTAAAACCAATAAAGATAGTGATACAGGAAGGGAGAAACCCATTGGGTCAGCAATACCCATTGGATTTTCAAATATTTAAAAAAGTATATGGAAACCTCCTATGAGAAAGGACAACTGAAAAGAATATGGAGTAGGGATTCCTCCACATTTTTGCACAAGAAACAAGCATTAGGTAAAATCATATCTCTTTTTTTGAGATTGTCTAAAGTTAGAAATTTTCCTTGTACGACCGGCTAGAAGAAAATGTTGATTTTTAAAATCAATCCTTTCATCCAAATTTTATCTACCAAAAACCAAGGATAATAAGGACCATATGCTACTAAATAATTTGATTTGATAGATAATTTTCCATCCTTCTCTAATACCTAGATGAATCTGTTCAAAATTTCTCTTACATGAATTATAATCCATTTAATGATATTGAAAATTTCATCAAATGCCCTCCTTTCCTCCACCAAAATTCATGGGAAGTCAAATGGTCTATTCTAGATGGTAGGATCTTACATTAATTACCTGAACAATAAAGAAACACACAAATTAGACAACATGATTATCTATTTTAAATTTTAGAAACACATAATTGAATGATCAAATAAGCACACAAGCAAACAATGTGATTATCTCCTTTAAGTTTTAGATGTGAATCTCTAAGCTGTTTGGTGTGTTTAGATTTGTTGTTTTGCAAAGAGACTTCTTCTCATGTAATTTTTTGTTGTTGGATGGTATTCTAATGTTAAAAGGATTTCAAGGTTTGATCAATCATGTGAGCCAATGGATGGAGATGAAGCCCACCATCATTGGTCTCGATTAGTGGTTGGGGATGAATTCCAACTCACTAATGTTCAAATGGAACATGGTGTGTGTGGTTCCTTTTATACTTAAAGAAAGTAAAACAAGAGAGCACTCAATGAGCCTTCACTAAATGCATAAATAACATTTAACTTTCAAAAGCATTGCATGAATAATGGAACCTATAAAAATGCCTATCCTATATGGCAACCTAACCATTGGGTAGGTTGTAAGCAAGCAGATCATACAAATGCATTTGTACTAAGTTATTTTTGTATTTTTTTTTTTTTATGTTTGTGATAAAATAAAATTGGAATCTACCTTTCAAGAAAATAAATGGAGCAAGAAAAACCAAATTTAAGCCTTTTTGAATAGCAAAAATGCAAAGTGAAGGTTTAGGCACTTACCTTGATAGCCTAAGATCCTGCTATTTCTAGAAATTTGAGTAGAAAACCCTCTATTTTGTGTTCATCCCAGGGTGGAACGGTTGCTAATTTTGGAGTTTTCCCAAGGTGGGACATTTGTGTATTCATCCTTAGGTGTTCCAATTAGGTGTTCTAGGGTCATTTCAGGCTAGAACGATCATGACCTACAATAAATTGAAAGCAAAAATAGGGTCAAATATTATCTAAATAAATCGAGATAGGTTCCCACCATGATTGCCACTATAGAGTGGAAAAACGATGCACCTAGTAAGGGTAAATGAGATGCATCTATTGTTCTACTTGATCTAAGAACTACGAAAGCAACACTTCAAGAAAGCATAAAATTATAAGTATATGAAATAAATAGGCAGGTCTCCTTATATTAATATAAATGTTACATATGCGGTTACAAAATATCCCCTTGAGACTCTCAATTGATACACTCATTACAATACTCAAAGGATCAAATCCTTTCAGAAATCCAAGGCACACTTGCAGTGTCTTCCTCGCACTCACAATTGAAGAACGGGCTTCCAATGCCACTGCAAAATGTTATATCATTCTTCTAACTTGTTGCTCCTTCCTCATGCACTATGATACATGGATATAAACACTGGAAACTGAAATTGATTAAGAACATGTGTGGATTAAAATGAAATTGTGAAGGTGCATGCATCAATGAGCTTGAAAGAGGAAAAATACAATAGATTATTCAAAATTGCTCCAAATGCTACCAAAACTTAGATTCATGCATATTATATGCTCTTTAAAATATCTGATTAAAAATAGTAAATAAATTGTGCTCATATTTGTGGCCATCCCGGGGTGACCCATTCAGGCCTACAAACACAAAAAGCATGATAATAGAAGAAAAATAACTCTGAATTGCACCAAATTTTAGCAGGGAGCATATAATCTAATATAGAATCTATTTATGCAAAAATAGTAGAGAAATTATACTCCAATTTATGGTCATCATAGGGTGAGCTATTTAGAACTGTCATAATTTGGGGGTCGTCTTGGGGTGGGATGACCACCAAATATGGTGGTTTTTACCACCAATTACTCTAGGATGGGATCTAAATTACTCCTAAGTGTATTGCCATTAAATTTAGGGATTTGATTCACTCAAATGAGTCAATTTTGTAAATATATTGCACGTTTTGGATTACTTGAAAATCTCCTTCGCTAGGTATAGATCTCAATGGAGAATGCATAATAAGATGAGGATAAATCTTGGTAGCACTTCATTGCAAATGTTGCAAAGACTCCTCTCTAAAATTGGGTGGAATTTATCCATTTATATCCCAAGAGGGCATATGGTCAAATAGGCATGCGAGGCCATGCAAGGTAGGTGCCGCCATTTGTCCAAAGCTTGCCATGCATTGGAAGGGGAAGGAATCTCTATTTTGGACCTCCAATTTGCAACTTGTCATGAGAATTATGCACCCTTAGATTGGCATGATTGAATAGGTAGGGTAAATGGTAGTTTCTAGGTGCCATTTGTCCTACATTTGATATTTTGAGTGTCCAGGGCCATGGTCATCCCACCTAGGGATGGCTACTAGTGGTTGTCCTTGGGTGGGATGGCCATGAACTATGGTCATCCCAGGGTGGGACGACCATTCCTACATGGCCCAAAACTTTCCAAAAATGGGGTAGAACCTCCCAAAAGTGGTTAGGACCACTATGTAACCACTAAGGATTGTCCAAGGAGGCCATATGGTATCGATAAGAACTTGTCTTGGTTGTCTAATCATATTGACATGATTTTAGTGTCTACAACTTCTACTTCATGACATTTCTTATAATATTTCCATAAATCTAGGGCTACTTCAGTCATATTCATAACTGCCAAAGCAGTCTTCGATTCAAAGGATAGGACCACTAAAGAGAAGTAGGATTCCAATTCACTTAACTAATTCTTAGTTGATTCACCATCACACTTTCCATTAAACTTGAAGATCACAACCTTTTTTAGGTTCTTATCCAACTCTTTACTTACCCTAGCCCTTCTAGCACTAGATCTCTTAGGTTGCCTATGTACATCCCCTACCATGTATAACCCAGTTCTTCATTCCCCTGTTAGGTTTTCTATTACCCATTGTTGTTGGACAATGAATTGTTGTTGTTGGGCCATATGAATTCTTTTTTGGACCATATATTCCCTTTGCTACTCTATTTGCGTTTGAATTAATTTCACAACCTTTTCAAGGTTTTCCCCTCCTCCTTCTGGTTCATTTGTAGTTGGTTCATTTAATATTTTTGTTATTATTTCATGTTGAGGACCTTCTCTCCTCAAATTTATTCTTGGTCCCCTTATAGGTCTTTCAGTGGTTTCCTCCTCTCTACCTCCCACAAGATTTCTCGAGGATCCACCATGCAACATTGGTGTCATATTAACCTGTAGGTGAAAGAAGTATTACATTAGTTTATAACAACTAATAATTTTCATATTCAGAGTCTACAACTTAGAATCATGTTTGCTCTGATACCATATGTAACAACCCAAGTCTACTCACTTGGTTGCCCTACTAAAAATAGACAAGATAAGCAAGAAGGTTATTTTTTTTGTTTTCAACCTACATTTTGCTAAGGGTATACCTTCAAGGTACTAAGTAAGAATTTATTCACCCAATATATCATTAACATAAAGTTAAAATAGTATGACATATTGCACCAAAATTTGGATTCAAGACTATTCCAGACAGTCATCCAAGTGGACAAGATAGGCCACATCCCATAATTATATCATTTAGTGGATTCGAAATTTTTTTTATCATCCTCATATTTTGGAATGAGGATCGAACCATGGTAGGGATTATCTTTTAAGGCCCATAACACCTAAATGTTTTATGGTTGCTTCTCCATCCCTTGACATTCTTCACCTTCGAATTTTGTCGATCATGTTCTACTACTGAATGTAAGTGCTCTAGTGTAAATGTACCCCATGTATATTTTATTATCCCTTTATATCAGAGTTAGATAGAGTCTTCCCAATTCTCTAGCCTAGGTCTTAATCACACATAATCGATGCAACTCACAATTGTTTGTCTCATACCAAACGTTGAGGTTAAATTAGCTAAGTTACCCGTACATGGGACTTGCCACAGTACTATCAAGTAGCAATCTAGATATGGCATCCCATATCACCTTCTCATTAAAGTATTTGACCAAGTCACGTAATTTGACCAATTTTGTCAATCCAGCAATTACTCTCAAAATTGTGTGCATACCCGCACATCAACATATTGAGATTTATTTTTTAAAAATATCCTTATCTTTTGATGCTTAATTCATAGGCAAGATAGAGTATTTTGACTTCTAGATAAGGTTTAATGTTTACCTCTAAGAAGTTCACTCAACCTAGGCTCTAAAAAAAAAAATTGAAATTTTAACCCTCAATTAAGGTTCTATGGCATTCCCTTACGCAATAGAAACCATTAATGAACAATTTAAATAATTTTCCACAAAAATATTAAATACATATAATACACTATTTCATTTGGTTTCTAAAAACTCAAGTTTTAAAGCACGTAACCCTCAAATTCTCTTTCACAAATTTTCTTTTAAAAATAAACATAAAGAAGTTGCTCACAAAGCAAATCAATTAAACTTATTGCCAGCTCATAATAATTTTTTTTAAAGAAATGGAAACATTTACAAGTAAGATTTTTTCATTGACCACTATATATATATATATAAATATTGATAGCCTATTCATTGCCAAAAGGTTGAATTTTGTATTACCAATACCATGTAAAGCCTAGCAACTTCCAAGAAAGAATTATAGTTTCAAATCTAAAATTTATTTCCAACCAGAAGCAGAGGTTCACTATCATGCTTGGCTATCTATGACTTCATATAATTTAATAACCATGAAGGGTACTGAAGTCACTTATTTAATATGCATGCACATTTTTTTTCAACAAAAAATAAAGGCTAAATTTTAGAAAGAAACATCTCACTTTCATTAAAATAGGGTCTCTTCTATCTACGCCAATTGATCATAGACTTACTATTGGCTGCTGAAACGAAAGCCAAAAACTAAGCTCCATATAGAGAAAAAATTATTTCAAGGCAATATATTTTATTTTCTTGGAATATACTCTTTTATTGAATTCCAAGGATGATTTAATTAACACAAATAGGAAGAGTTCACTATAGAAAAAAATTAACTTTTTAATTACATAGTGAAAAAATAGTTTATCCATGACAACCAATACATACAATCTGCACTAAACTTATTTCCAACATAGATCATTTTATTCATGCATTACATCTAAAGGAAGAGGCACACTTCACTATTCTCTAGAATTTACAAATGAACTCAATAATAAAACAACTTATCCAGGTTTCCCAAATATTACCAAGATAGTTCTTAAAACTGGCTATAGCTCCTAAACTACTCAACCTCTACAAGACCTGGCAGGTACCAACTTTACCACTTCCATAATAATAATAACACTTATAGCACAAAATTTAATTTTTGAAATATTTACAACATTTGGCCACTGTTACACAATGATGACTCATTAAAACTTATAAAAGAGATTGGATAACAAATATCAAGTTTGGTTTTAAGGCATGGATGTTGCGGGTCTCCCTTTGGCTACTGCACAACACACCTACCTTCATAGTCATTGTCTATATCCCTTCACTACCAGCTTGAGGAAAGTTAGGGTTTGCATATTTTATGGAATCATATCCCAACTCATATTTTAGATGTATGCATTTCTAAGTGCAATTTTTACTTAATACAAACAACCACACAATAAATCATTTTGCATGCCAACCAATATAATCGTGCTTATAAAAATATGTTATCTACTTTTTCTAAAAAAAAAATTTCAAAACACACATGCTTTTCCATGCAACAATACGAGCTAGCTTAACCATCAAAATATCTTTCTTGTTCAGTTCTAAAATACATCTTTCCATTTCTTTTAAACCACAGTGAACAAAGAAGAGTTTATATTTTTTTCTAATATAAAAGCATAATGTGTAATCTTATCCCCTACGTTTATAGACAACAACCAAGGATGCATTCGGTACATTCATTTATTTTAAAAAAGAAGAAACACTATTAAACAAAATGCTTTACACATGAAGAATTCCACCTGGAAATGTCATTCGCTGAAGTTTTCTCTTGACTCCCTCTCACTTCCATGCCTGCAACTCCTTTCTAGAAAATATTTTGTTTTCTTATTTTGGTAAAAAGTGTTCTCTCATGTGTCTCATCCTCTCTTTTATTTAGGGACATTTCTCCCTTTTCCCATCTTCTCAAACATCAGGTAAGGAGGAGGTTAAAACCATTATGGCACCACTTTGCTTTGTTACACATGATCTGACCAACATCCCTCCCCTCCAAGCTTACCATATATTTTACAAAATCATTCTTCAATGCATACACTTATATACTTATTTACTTCCACATGGTTTAATTTTGAGGGATCTATGTAAATAATTTCCACGTAAGAACCAATAAAGCAAAATTCAAAAGCAAACATGCAAGGATGTTTCTTATGATATGTTCATTTGATCATGTGCTTGAATAGTTTCATATTTATGTCTATGCTTATTGTAGACACCAAAACAACACCTATCCGATTATGTGACTGCAAACACTGATCGCATTGACACACACAGCCCCAAGGGCAGCCCCCAGAGGTTAAACAGTGGTCCTAACCACTCTCACAGTAGTTTTGGAAGGTCAGGAGTCAATTTGGCACCTTCAGGCACTCTGCTCCATACTCGTTCCACCCAGGGATGATTACAAACTTCTACTCGCCCCACCCAGGGACGATTAGCAGTATTCGCTCTAGGGTGAGGCGAATAGCAGGTTTGACGGGCAAAAAGTCAAATCTTGACAAATGGTAGCTCAGATCCACCACTTAACTCTTCCTTCACTGCATGGGAGTGTGAGTGAGCATTTTCGAGCATTAGAGGCAGTTACAGGGGCAGTCATGAGGCCCCTAATTAGGGAGGAATCTTCTCCCCCTGGGAAGGCATGATTGCCAAGTGGCGCCTCTGCATGCTCATCCAAAGAGACCTCCAGGTCTATAAATTGGTGAGTTTTCTCACCACAAGATATATAGAGAAGGAGCATTTTTGAGCAACGAAGTGCTGTCATTTTACTTCCACACACACACCTTTTTGATTTGTGCCTTTCACATCCTTGATCTCTTTTGGAAAGGAGGTCATAGGGTGGTTATTGGAAGCGCAAATCCGAAACCAAAACCTGACATTTGGCCACAATATCCTACAAAATTTTTTGAAAACACCCCACAAGAGGTTTTGGACCCATCCCAAGTGGATTGGTGCTGAAATTGGGCCCCAAACGGTGGGCGTCCTGCCCTCGGGCGCCCCCCACACTGCTGCAGTCCTAATCGCCCCGCCCCGAAGCGATTAGAAATCTATGGCATATTTCCTTTCTGTTATTTTTGCATTTGATTCTATGCTGCTTAGATAGGTTGTCATTCAAATTTCACATCGTTTTGAGCATTTTTGATCATGTTTCTATTATTTCCCGCCTTTACTAACATGCAGGTAGCATCATCAAATTCCTGGTGATAGAGGCCAAATTGGGAAAATATGACCTTCTGGGTCTTCCCAAAATACCCCCAATTAGCTAACCCCCAACTTTGCAGGTGATTTGGAGCTTCCCGGATGTGACATTTGGGACAGTGCTTTTTGATGCTTTGTTGTAGGTCTATTCATCCCACCCCGGAGCGAATACAAATATGTGGTGAATTTTTTGACTATTCCATTTGCAGTGTTTTCCTTGTGATGTTTTTATGCCCCTGTAAAATTTTTAGTTCATTTGGATCTATTTTAGTTATCGTTTTATTTATATCTTGCATGCACTAATTGAAGGCGTGGGGATTGCATGTTTTATTTTATCTACAGGTGCTACTGACTATTTCCTATTTCCTTGAACGTAGGGTCTTAACATCAGAGGAGAAGCAAGGAGTCAAGACTCATCAACGCAAGTGGTGGCGATGTTTGGTCCACCCACTTTACATGTGGGCACGCGGAAGAAGGAATGGCATCCATTGATGTGACAAGAACACATTTTTAACGCTCCTAGCCCCTGAAAAGGGAGGAGACGAATTGTAACCGAGTTCTGAAGCATATTAATAAAAGGGTTGTCTTCCATATTGGCTTTCTATTTGGTTTTGATTCGCTTATGCTTCTCTCCTTTCATGCACTTTCAATTCATAGGATTTAGCGTTATCTTTTGTTTCGTTTGAATCGCATCTTGGCTTTTCCTTTTTGTTTTCGTATCCTCATGCTTTCAGTGGTGATCACGGTGGGACCCTTGTCCTCTATTTTTAAGATCAGAAATTTGATCAAAACTTGATTGTTTTTGCTTGCAGGTACCGAGTTTTCAAACGCTGGACTGTTGTTCGTTCCAGCCTGTGGTGAATACAGAGCTGGAATTCGTCTTACCCAGGGACGAATGGGCATTTGCCCCACCCTATGATGAATATAGTCTTGTTATTCATCCCACCCAGGGATGAATAGCTCTCTGTGCAGTTTCAGGACAGAAACTCAGAACCAGCAGATTTGGGCAGAGAAGAGGTAGGGGTCCTGAACTCCTTCTGTCATTTTTTGTTTTTTGTTTTCTATTTTTTTGGTTATTTGCTTGCTTAGGAAAAGTTGTACTGCATGTTTATTTTCTTTCATGCAAAATAAAAAGAACCTCACACATCACATGGCAATTTAAACACCAAGGAGCTGGTCATAAAACCCCAGCCCTTGATCAAGACCAACGATGGATTTCATCACCACCTTGGCTTGAATTTTGCATTCATAACCCCGATCGCTACTGTTGCTAGACGTAAATCCTGACGAAAGTTGACCGAGTGTAGCTGGGGTGATTCCCAATGCATGAGGATAAGTCTTCTATGGTAGGTGTCAAAAATAGGGTGATTCCCCTTCCGTACCGCCTACGTTCCATGTACCATCTGCTCTCACGTACCAACAATTTCCCTCACGTAAGGGCGGGTATATAGAGAGGTTGGTATATCGGCCTAGCAATGGTATATCGAAGGGGCGACCATTTTTGGGAGTCATAAGAGCCATCATATTGCATTTAAACGTTCTTTACAAAAGCTGTCAAAACAAAAATCAAAACACACTAAACCAGGTTTAGAGCACACCTTTAATCTTTAAACGAGATAATCATTGCTTTGTGTGTGTGATATTTTCTGTTTAGTGTAGCATAAAAATCATAAAAAGAAATAAAAATCTATGCATCTTGTAGGAAAAACACCACCATGGTGTACACCCGTAGCCAAGCCCAATCACGGGCAGGAGCTGCGGAGAGTGTACAAGGGGGCACAAGTCACCTCCGCTATAGCCCCAAGGATTTGGTCATACCACCTTGGTGGCCTGACCCACAAGAGAGTCCACATCATGCCATTTTAGAATGGGACTATAGAGGCACCCCTTTGAGGGACACGCCCATCCATCATAGACCCTTTTAGGAGGAGTCCTTACATGTGGCACTCAATATAAATGGGAAGGCTCCCTTAGAAGCTCGGTATGAGTGGCCACCATGCGATGAAGCGCTAGAACAGCATAGGGTCCATGAGGAGAGGCCACATGATTATGTCATCCCTCCTTTACCCCCCATCATTATTAGGAATAATAAGCCAAATCCAGAGCACAAGGCTCTTCAAATAGGGTGAGCCAACTCTGCCCGCCCCTTTCACATATATGAAAGGGAGCACGAGGAAGACCATTACATTCCTCAAGAGCAATACACAGTGTGGGAGCAATGCGCCTCCGCACCTGCTATCTACCAGAATCACCTACCGAGGCCAGAGCCTCGAGTGAATGTCGCCAACCTCGATAGAGGGAAGCGACCTATAGAGATCTCGGATCATCGTGACCAAGATAAATGCGTAGGAGAGGCATCTAGGCCTCCTAGACTCAAGGTGGTAGAACAAATTGACCTGGCAGTCGCCAGACATGCCGCCCGCCAAGCGTAGATCATGCGGCTTGAGCAAGATCAACAACAGCTAGAGCATCTATATCGCCTTAGCAAAGAGCGCATTCGGTGCCAAACAGATGAGCTGCTCCATAACACGGTGCCTGAGAGGGTTCCAACCCCTCGCACCCAAAGAGCAAAACCATATGAGAGGCACAACCCCTTGGTGCGAGACAGGTCCCTGTGACCTTACCAAGTGCTACCTCCGAGACCTCCTAGACCTGAGCGGGAGGCCACTCCCAAGAACAACGATGGGCACCCCCCACGGGGACCCACCCATGGTTATAGGTCTCATCCAGAAACTCCTCAAGAAGCCTATGAGGAGTATGAGCAAGAAGAAGAGCAGGCCGAAATGCCCTACCAAGGTAGAGGGGCTGCTATCCGGCCACCCCTCCATAGGCCTCAAGTTTCCCACAACCCACAATGGGAGCAAACTAAGGAGGAAGAGATTAAATCTTTCGATGCATATAAAGCACTGCTAGAGCGTTTGGAGTCTGTGGAGACCAAGACTTTTGGGCCCCAAAATCCCACTTTACGCCAACTCCGCAGTCATCCTGTGCATCCGTCAGTGCCAACACCCCCTTACCCTGAACACTTTAAGCTGCCTCAGTTGGCAATATTTAGAGGTGAGGAGGATGCCCAAGAGCATGTGACTAGATTCTTGAGCCAATGCTTTGGCATTCAGGATAATGATGCTTTGCTATTAAGAACATTCATCACCATGTTCGTAGGCCCTACCTCGGATTGGTTCACTCAATTGCCAAAGCACATCATTAGTAACTTAGATCAGCTAGTGGATGCGTTCCTCGAATGCTTCACCTTCAACACCAAGAAGAAGGCATCACTAAGCGACCTAGCCAGCCTCAGGTAGTATGAGGAAGAAACCATGGTGGCCTATGGGAACAGGTGGAGGACTTTGCTTTCCAAGCTACCCTACCTCCCTCCTATGTCCGACCTCACCCAAATGTTCTCAAAAAGCTGTTTGAGATCGATCTCTATGCTATTGCAGCTGTAGCAATATGCCACTTTAGAGGAAGCTCTGGCGCAAGCCAGAATCATTGAGGAGATCAAGATTCAGGATGGTGAGATAGCCAAGCCAAAGAAGAAAGAATGGTCTAAGAACACCAAAATAGGGACCACGCAACAGAAACCCGCTACGGTCAATCAGGTTGCTATAAACGTCCCTAAGCCTGCACAAGCAACATAGCCCCAAAAGGCTAACTATCAGGTGGTGCCTCTTAATAGTTATGATAGAGAAAATTAGAGGCAAGAACAAAATCAGTAGCGTCGCCCTAGGCGACAATTCACACCTTACATAGAGTCCAGAGACTCCCTGTTTGACCGCTTGTCAGCGGCGAACTTGATTAACCTGCTCGAGATTCAACCCATAGACCCCAATGCACCAAAACCTAAGGGCTACAGGGAAGATTTGTACTACAGGTTCCACAGATGGAAGGGACATGACCTTAATGCATGTTGGAAGTTTAAAGGCTTGGTGCAAGACTTAATAGATAACAAGACATTAGCGGTAGATAATCCCGTGGCACCAAGAAATCAACAAATGGAGGTCTTTAAAGACCCCTTGCCTACCCATGATGCATAGGCAAAGACCCTACAAGTCAATGAGGTCACACAGAACTGCCCCATGCAGGGGTATGTAGGGATGATCAGTATAGTGACTCGGAATAGGAGGTACCCGAGCACAGCTTCCCTCGCGGCAGCTATAGGAGAGGTGCCAACAATGTCACAACCGCAACAGCACCTTGCACCACCTCCTCCGCCTAGACCAGTGGCCACAATTCAGACCAAACTCACCCAGATTTTGAGGACCACGTCGGCTAGGCTCTCCATCTACGAGCTCATACAACAATCAACGCCCCATCGGGAGGCTCTAATGGAGATACTAAAAGCCATCGAGTTGTAGCCCCATGAAGCAAACTCCTTCAACAACTTCGTGGGACATGTCAAATGATGCACTGAGCCAGTCATCACCTTTCGAGAAGACGAATTGAAATCAGTGGCTGGTGACATGGCGGATCCACCCCTGCACGTCATCACGCGGGTCAACGGGATTCTGTACAAAAGGGTATTGGTGGACACTGGCTCATCCAGTAATATCATTACAACAGTGGCCTTGAAGCACCTCAAGTTGCTCGCATCTCACATAGTGGCCTCCACCTATACGCTACGAGCATTCAATGATGCAATATGCTCGATATTTGGCACAATTGTCCTACCCATCCAAGTGGGACAAAAGACTATACCTACATTGTGCCACATCTTGGAAGGTGAAATGGCCTATAACATCTTGTTGGGTCGGCCATGGATCAGGGACATGAAGTGTGTCCCTTCGATAGCTCATCAATGCTTAAAGTATACATTCGAAGGGCAGGTGCATGTAGTCCCGAGTGGACTTGGAACCCTTCAAGTATTGCAATGCGGTGTAGCTGATGCCGCAATCGACCCTTCCATCAATGCATTTGGATTTTTAGTTGAATCCATCTAAACAGGGTCCGATTCCATAGGCATCCCCATTGACAAGTCCATCAAAACCCCAGTCGGGTCCATCTTCATCGTCTGGTCCTTCACCAATGATGCCACCTATGGTGGCCACACAGAAGGACAAGGGGAAGAAACCTCTAGAAGAGGCACAACCTCTGGAAGAGGTACAACCATTAGTATCAACCATAACTACTGAGGAGATGCCTAGTAGAGTGGAAGTCGAGGCTCCTAGTTCACCCGACATGGAGTGGACTCAAGAAGAACTTTCATTCCCTCCCCCTCAACCACCAACAATCACTATTGAAATGGCCAATACGGGCCTGGGGGAGTACATGGTGTGGAACATTGTAGCAACGCCCGCACTTGAGTCCATGCAGGACATGGGGAGACCTCGTCTCCCCATAGGCACTATTGTTCCTCTAGGCTACCCGCCAAACCAGACAAACTTTGTGTATGGGGGCCTTGATCATGGTATTGAACCTTGCATGCAAGAGGACGAAGATGAAGAGCCTTTTACTGAAGATGTCAATTATTTGTCCAACCCAGATTTTGCTTTGAGATATCTTGGCCAATGCAATTGGCATGGCTATGGGTTAGGCAGATATGAGCAAGGAGTGTGTGTTCTTTGCCAACCAAGATACCAAATGCCATACGACAAATCAGGGGTAGGGTTCAACCACCCCCTACCCTTGGACATCTTGGTAGAGAACATGCAAGGCCTAGGGATAGGCAACAAGGGGGGATTGGCATTAGATCCATATGCCAACCCTAACACAACATATACACTGGGGGATTATCTCCCATTATTGACAACCAACCTTGTTGACCTCAACAACCCTTTCCCTTCACTCGAGAGAGGAGAAAGTTTGAGGACTCACCTACAAGAGGGGTATAGACAAGGTCAGGAAGGATCTTCAGAAGACGAGTCAGAATATGAGGTAGCACCATGGGACCCCTTCGAATCAGATAGCAATCACTCACAAGTGACCCCCATGGATGATTATCAAGAAAGCCTCTTGGCAATGTTCCCTTTGGATGCTCCAATCGAGCGAGTGCCACATCAAGAAAATTAGGCCCCATCGCAGAGAGCGGAACAACCCCAATGGGGCCAGATCAATTTGCTCGAGCAAGATGAGCCTCTAATGTCGCAAACAATTGTTGGAACCAACGAAGGCCTTTGGATCTCCGATAGTGATTATGAAGATGAAACTAAGATGGCATATCTCAATCACATGTGGCAGATGCAGCAACAATACCCCTTGGAGATTGATGACATATTCGAACAACTAAACATAGTGCCGGGGCATGAGTGGCACATAAACCCAACGCAGTGGGACCAAGTGTTGAATCCGCCACTTTGGGCATATAGAGAGCACCTACCGCCCAGAGACCCTATAGCGATATCAGTGTCGAGGGCAGACCCTATCTTCCTATCCACACATAGGGCCGATCCATTCGTGCCAATACCTCCAGAGCCAGATCCGGAGCACAGAGAACATCCAGAATGTTCGAGTCATCACACCCATGGTAATGGAGACCAAAATAATTTCATCAACATGATCTCCATTGACTTAACCGCCCCCATCCACAATCCGATCGATCCAACATAGTCATTGTATTTAGACATAGATGCCATAGACTGGGATCGCGTCAATTCACCACCATCCCCATCAGAGTACTGGCCTTTCGGTGAGATGCTTCATTTCACCCCAGGGCCAACTCAGGATATCTTCCATGCTAAAGAGGGACCCGAGGTTCCTAACGATGATTTAAACTCAACAAATGATATCCACTTGATCCCAACTCCACACCAGTTGGAGGACGGATCCCACATGTCGATCGAGGAGACGACTGACGTAGACATCGGCTCGGATCCAATGAATCCATAGATTATCAAGGCTGGGGGTAAGTCTATCCCCCGAAGAGCAAGCCGACTACATTGCCCTTCTCAAAGAGAAGAAGGAGGTTTTTGCATGGTCCTACAAAGACATGTCGGGGCTAGATCCGTAGCTAGTCACGCATAATCTAACGCTTGATCCGATAGTCAAGCCAATTAAGCAAAAACTACGTAAGATGCACCCAACAGTGGCCTTAATGGTCAAAGACGAATTACAAAAGCTGTTGGATGCACAGTTTGTCATCTACGTGGATTACCCACCATGGTTGTCCAACATGGTGCCCATCAAAAAGCTTGACGGGAGGATTCGCATATGCACTAATTTTTGAGATCTAAACAAAGCGAGTCCTAAGGATGATTTCCCCTTGCCGAGCATCGACGCATTGGTAGATGCTACAGTGGGCCACAAAATGCTTTCCCTCATGGATGGTTTCTTGAGATATAATCAAATTTGTATCAATCTCGAGGACCAACTAAAAATGGCGTTCACAATGCCTTGGGGGACATTTTGCTATAAGGTCATGCCTTTTGGCCTTAAAAATGTTGGTGCCACCTACCAACGTGCCATGACGTACATCTTCCATGATCACATGCATAAAACTTTGGAAGATTACATGGATGATTTGTTGGCCAAATATCTTTTGCGCCCAGATCATCTCGATGACTTAAGCAAGATCCTCGATCACCTCATGGAACATAAAGTTAGACTGAATCCCAAGAAGTGCGTATTTGGCATCACATCTGGAAAACTCTTGGGTTTCATAGTCTCAAAACGAGGCATCGAGGTGGACCCAAACAAAGTCAAGGCAATCCTTGAAATGCTTCCCCCAACTACCATCAAGCAGCTCAGAAGCCTGCAGGGAAAGGTCACGTCAATCAAGCGCTTCATAGCACAGCTATCTGACAAGTGCCGACCCATGAATAAATTATTGCACAAGGGGGTAGCATTTCACTGGGATGACGAGTGCTAGTCAACCTTTGATGACATTAAACAATACTTGGCTTTGTCGCCAGTATTGGCACCACCTAGACCAGGAGTGTCATTCTACTTATACATCTCAGCTACTGAGGTGGCACTGGGCACCATGCTAGCCCAAAAAAATGAACTGCACAAAGAACAGGCTACTTACTACCTTAGCCGCACCCTAGTCAGTTATGAACTTAACTATGCATACGTCAAAAAGCTCTACTTGGCAGTGGTGTTTGCTACCAAAAAGCTATGCCATTACATGTTGAGCAACATGACGTATGTTGTGTCTAAGGAGAATCCATTGCGATACATGATGAGTCGTACTTATCATAGTAGCCACACGGCGAAATGGATCATGTTGTTGATGGAGTTTGACATAGATTTTATTGGACAGAAATCCATCAAAGGTCAAGTCATAGCCGATCAACTAGCAGAGGCTCCCCTCGAAGACGATCAACCTCTGGTCATAGAACTACCCGATGATGGGGTCTTCCATGTCTCAGAATTGCCAGATTCTGATGAGCCTGAGTCACAAGCTGACATAACCCTATTTTTTGATGGTTCTAAATGTGAGCAAGGGGGTGGCATGAGAATTGTATTCTTCACACCGCAAGGGGCTCCAATGCCTCTGTCATTTAAATTAGACTTCTCGTGCACCAAAAACAATGCAAAATACGAAGCCTTGCTCATAGGTCTTCAGACAACAATCACCATGAACATCAAACGATTGAACATCTTTGGTGATTCGTTGTTAATTGTCAACCAAGTCAAAGGGGTATTCCAATGTAAATGCCCAGTTCTGCAGGCCTACAAAGCCCTTGTGGACAAATTCCTGGCAAATATTGAATGGTACGACATCGAGGCACTCCCTCGGTCATTGAATCATTTTGTGGACACTATGGCCTCCTTGGGGTCACTAATCCCACAAGACATTTCTGGTGATATGACAACCATTCAAGTCAAAACACTATCGCAATCAATGATGGAGCATGCAAGCTCTGACTTAACGCCAGGAATCCACTTGATCCAGATTGAACCATCCCCAAACAAGTTCTCTCGAATCCACGATTTTCTGAATCATGCCAACTAGGGGTCCTTGTTCTCCCCTACTCCCCTTAATAGCAACACAACGCTATTCTTACAAGTTCTTTCCCGCTCAACTTTTGCTAGGGATGAACTTCAAGAGGGATTGGCTATTCAGACTGTCGAGGTTTTTGATCAGCAAGATTGGTATACACCCATAAGGGACTACCTCAAGTTAGGTAACCTCCCACTTGGATTGACGCATGCCGCAAAATGAGCATTCAAATAGAAAGTGGCAAAGCATGTCTTGTTAGGAGACATTTTGTACCATCAAAGCTACGAAGGAATCCTCCTTCATTGCCTGGACCAACAAGAGTCCACTTGGGCGATCACCCAAGTGCATGATGGTACATGCGGTGGCCACTTCAGTGGTATGGCCATCGCAAAGCACATTCTCCGCATGGGCTATTACTGGCCATATTTAGAGTGAGATTGTTGCACATATGTAAGGAAGTGCATGAAGTGTCAACACCATGCCAATTTGACACACGTACCTTCTCAGGCCTTGCAACCGATCCAATCGGCTTGGCCATTTTCATAGTGGGGCTTAGATCTAATCGAAAAGATCTCCCCTGCATCGTCAAGCCATCACACGTTTATCATAACGGCCATAGAGTACTTCACCAAATGGGTGGAAGCAATTTCGCTTACCTCTATGACTGGAACCCACATTTCGGAGTTCATTTTACATAATATCATATGTCATTTTGGTATTCCATCCAAAATAATCTCGGATAATGGGACGTCATTCAAGAACAAAGACGTGCGTGCTTTGACCACAAAGTACAAAATTCAGCATAGTTTTTCGACACCCTATTATCCACAGGCAAATGGGCATCAAAAATAACAAAATTTACATTTCATTTCCATGCATGCTCAAAATCATCACAACAATAAAGAGCTCTTTTTGCATTCATCTTCATACTCACCCAAATAAATCCATCAAAAACACAAAAATAATAGCTGCATTAAGCATCACATCCATACATTACATATTTGTGGTCATAAAGGTCAAAAGGCACCATAGACTGTAATTACTTGGCAAAACCATCATTTTCCATATTTCTCCATTCTATAAACAGTCCAGCAAAAATAAATGCCATTCACATATTTTTCGCCATATCCTAGTCGTTGTCTTCTAATGTATCAAGAGTTTTCGTCATTCCGTCGTCATTAGCTTTCTAGCCACGTATTTACAAAGTCGGATAGATTTTACAAAGGTAGAGTTCTACTTGGATCACACCTTGTTACGTAGCATCCCAACACAAGTTAAAACACATAAAAAAATTCCCAAGTTGTGTGAACGAAAGATGAAACCTACAAAGTAATCCAGGTCACCATAAGAGAAATGGTTATCTTGCTCATCCCCCTGTGCGAATGACCCCAAGAATGCTGAGAGTTGGCAAAAGGACAAGCATCTTCCCTACCCAATTCCCCAAGAATCCCAAGTTCTCAAAAAGTTGCAAAACATCACCAATTTGCAAAAGTCAAAACTTCAAAAATGTGACATCACAACCAAAGTGCATACATCAAAAAGCACATACAATAGTGATTCTCATCACTCAATATTCAAAATCCCTTGCTCAAAAGAAAATATAACAAAAATAAACAATGATTTTTATCACTACAAAAGAGCAAGTATCCCAATACAATTGAAGAAAAGAAGGGAGTCAAACTTGAATCCCTGGAACTCTCAGCATTCAGAAGGTCATGAAGTAAACCTCAGTACCGGTTTGGTGGATAGCCTATCGGTCACTAGTGGTAAACCTCCCGCATGATGATATATCTATCACATCAACTTGTGTACAGATCAATGTTTGCATGTGGATGAGCTAGCTTATGGTATCCTAGATAGCACCGCAAATTAATCTGACTAAATACAACAAAGGAGTTAGTGGAGCTAATTAGGTGATCCTCAGTACAGGTTTGGTTGACAACCTATCTAGCACTGGCGGTATCCTGACAAATACCACATAAACAAACTCAATTGCACACACAGGGATGTGAAATAACTTGGTCAAAGACAAGTCCGATTCATACCTTGTCCAAAAGTCTTGTAAGATAAAAATATAGTGCTGGCTAGTTAGTTAAAACATCTGAGTCTCAAAAAACCCTAACAACATTCTAAACCAACTGTGCAATCTTTCATCCTCGAATTGCCATCAAAAAATACAAAAATAGCATGTATACATAAAAAGTCATTTACCACAACAATCGCCTAAGACAAAAAGCCATAAGTTCTAAACAGTCTATGGTGCCACCGCCAAAAATCACAAATTTAATTCATCCATTCCATTTGCATATCATAAAAATTAGAAATATTTGCATTCATCATAACATATGCATCCATCAAAATACAATTTAAAAGCAGCATACACATTCACCAAATCATTGTGCATACCATCAAATCGATGACATGTGTATAAACTAAAATAAAGGCATCGCATATATATATATCATAAAAACTTGTTCCCACTAGAGGATACCATAGCTAGACCACTCCACGGGAGGATGGATTGCCGAGAATTTCATCCCAAAACAACATCACAAAAAGGGTCAAAACCCAACCAAAAATAGCAATAACATTTTCGAACAAAGGCGCATTTGCGCCTGAAATTCTTGGAATCCAAAACCGACGTTGGAGTCACAAATTGGCACTATCCTACTCCCTAAGAAGGATACCATAGCCGGACCGCTCCACGGGAAGACAAATTTTTGCCAATTTCAACTCCAAAGCACGTCACAAAAAGGGTTAGCACCCACCAAAAACAAGTCTAAATGTCAAAAAACTGCACACATTCAATGATAAACATCTAAAGGCACCCTTACACAAGTCATCTTGGGTCAAGAGACTCATCGCTTTTCTCATGTAAGTCATTCCCTCATCGATTCGTCGCTTGAGGGGGTAGTCACACTTAGTCACCAATCAACAAATACACACCCAATAAAAGAAATGGCATGCATTCAAAGAATCATTGACAAAGATAATCACGCTCCTACTTGGGGCAACAAACAAGCAATAATCACAAGCTGATCAAACACTTGGCATTCGTGAATCATGAACTCAAGGTTCCCACAGACAAAAGGTTGCGCCCTTTGCCTATTCATGACTAATCAATGTCCAAGCTCAAGTAACACCTCACCAAAAAATGTTAACACTTGAATTAAGTTCCTTCACTCGTCAGAAGCAAGGATTCAAGAATGCATGCCCCTTTCCATACTTGGGGTATCAAAAGTTGGTTAGGTTACTAAGAAACCCTAATCATTAGTGCTTTGGTTATCTATTTTTGCTCAGCACTGCGCCACGCACAACGCATCCCAAAAAGGGGCATCTATAGACACCAAAACAACACCTATCCGATTATGTGACTGCAAACACTGATCGCATTGACACACACAACCCCTAGGGCAGCCCTCGAGAGGTTAAACAATGGTCCTAACCACTCTCACAATAGTTTTAGAAGGTCAAGAGTCAATTTGGCACCTTCAAGAACTCTGCTCCATACTCGTTCCACCCAGGGATGATTACAAACTTCTACTTGCCCCACCCAGGGATGATTAGTAGTATTCGCTCCAGGGTGGGGCGAATAGTAGGTTTGATGGGCAAAAAGTCAAATCTTGACAAATGGCAGCTCAGATCCACCACTTAACTCTTCCTTCACTGCATGGGAGTGTGAGTGAGCATTTTCGAGCGTTAGAGGCAGTTACAGGGGTAGTCATGAGGCCCCTAATCAAGGAGGAATCTCCTCCCCCCTGGGAAGGCATGATTGCCAAGTGGCTCCTCTGCATGCTCATCCAAAGAGACCTCCAAGTCTATAAATTGGTGAGTTTTCTCACCATAAGATATACAGAGAAGGAGAATTTTGGAGCAACGAAGTGCTGTCATTTTACTTCCACACCCACACCTTTTTGAGTTGTGCCTTTCACATCCTTGATCTCTTTTGGAGAGGAGGTCATAGGGTGGTTATTGGAAGCACAAATCCGGAACCAAAACCTGACATTTTGCCACAATATCCCACCAAATTTGTTGAAAATACCCCACAAGAGGTTTTGGACCCATCCCAAGTGGATTGGTGCCAAAATCGGGCCCCAAACGGTGGGCGTCCTGCCCCGGGCATCCCCCACACTGTTGCAGTCCTAATCGCCCCGCCCTAGAGTGATTGGAAATCTGTGGTAGATTTCATTTCTATTATTTTTGCATTTAATTATATGCTTCTTAGATTGGTTGTCATTCAAATTTCACATCGTTCTGAGCATTTTTTATCATGTTTCCATTATTTCTCGCCTTTACTAACATGCAGGTAGCATCATCAAATTCCCGGTGATAGAGGAAAAATTGGGAAAATTTGACCTTCTGGGTCTTCCCAAAATACCCCCAATTAGCTAATCCCCAACTTTGTAGGTGATTTGGAGCTTCCCAAATGTGACATTTGGGACAATGCCTTTTGACGCTTTGTTGCAAGTCTATTCGTCCCACCCCGGAGTGAATACAAATATGTGGTGAATTTTCTGACTGTTCCATTTGTAGTGTTTTCCTTGTGATGTTTTGATGCCCCTGTCAAATTTTTAGTTCATTTGGATCTATTTTAGTTATCATTTTATTTATATCTTGCATGCACTAATCGAAGGCGTGGGGATTGCATGTTTTATTTTATCTATAGGTGCTACTGACTATTTTTTGTTTCCTTGAATGTAGGATATGGACATTAGAGGAGTAGCAAGGAGTCAAGACTCATCAACGCAAGCGGCGGTGACATTTGGTCCACCCATTTTACATGTGGGCATGCGGAAGAAGGAATAGCATCCATGGGTGTAACAAGAACACATATTTAATGCTCCTAGCCCCTGGAAAGGGAGGAGGCAAATTGTAACCGAGTTCTGAAACATATAAATAAAAGGTGTTGTCTTCCTTATTGGATTTTTTTTTCGTTTCGATTCGTTCATGCTTTCCCTCCTTTCATGCACTTTCAATTCATAGGATTTAGTGTTATCTTTTGTTTTGTTTGAATCGCATCTTGGCTTTTCCTTTTTGTTTTCGTATCCTCGTGCTTTCACTTATATATATTTATATATTTATACCTTTGATCAGAGAACATACACAAAACCAAAATAAAATAGAAAGTGTCTCCCATCATCATTGCCACACAAGACAAAAGCACATTCTACACTATATCTTTCAATAACAATCATTTCTTCAAAATAAACATGTGCACTTTCATTAAATCAAAAATCTACTTGAAATGCAAGTGTGTGAGCATCCATGTACTCTATGAGCGGAATAATCACTTCCATTTATTAACCTTTTTTCTACTGACTAGCTTCTTCTTACTGTCATCTTGCTACTATCTTGCACTCACAAGGACTGTTAGCAGTACCATGTTTCACAAGAAAAGGTAATTTTACTATTTATTTATTTTCTTCCTTTATCATGAGAGGAGGGTCATTATATTTTATTTTTATATATTTTAACAAAATATTTTTGCATGAAATAAGTATTCTCCATTAACCATAAGAAAATGGTGTCTTGTTGAAGGTAAACATTACATTATTGCTAAAATATTTTTTGCTTTTTTATATATACTAAGTATCATTATTATAAATTTAATGTTAAATCGTGTTTTGTGTAGTGTACTTTAAATATATACTCATAATATTGGTCTTGAGTAAGTTTTAAGTGCACGACAAAATTAAAACACAAGTATATTTGGTTTCCATGCATTTGCTCATATTCCTAAGATCAATAAAATTAAGTGGAAAAGGCTAAATGTCTTTATCATATGTTTTTTAGTTATGACCAATCTAAATATTGAAAAGTTTATAATCCTAAGATAAGTTAAAATTAGAAGAAATATTTTCTTCACTAAAGATAGAATTCATGATTGTTCTTAAGTTGCAATTATGGATTTAAAAAAATATATGATGATGTGAATGTTCAGATTATTATAGATATGACAATAGTGATATTGATGATAATGGTAGATTTAATAATTTATACATTAATGATCCTATTAAAAATCTAAATTAACATCCTAAGAATTACCCAAATGAGATAAAAATTTTCCTAGATGAAAATAATATTCACATAAATAGAAATACCATATTTGAAAGTAGATGTACTAATTTTAACTATTGTTTTATGTTTATAGTTATAGAAATTAATGGGTTCATTCCTATTTGCTTGGATTAACACACAAATTTATTTTTAGCAAAATGAAACTTAAGATCCAGATTCATTATCCAAATCCAAGAATTTAGTTGAAAATAATTGGTTGTATTAAACTTATATTCATGTTTTAAATGAATTTATGATATTAAAACCAAATTATTATATAATACATATAGTTTTTTTTCTCAAATTGAAATAAAATATTTGCTTGATTTATTAAAATACCTATCATTAAGTTGGTATTAGTTTTTACGACAAATATGAATTAAAAAGTGCATCAAACAATGTTAAAAATATAGTTTCAAGATAATTTTTGTATTAAAAAAAAACGAACTGCATTGAGAGACATGTATAATGAGAGCTACAAAAGGGATATTAGTTGTAACAATCATGTTAGTGTGTCACGAACACAAAACTATACCAATATATTATAATTTTTACGTAAATTCATTTGTTTTGTAATTCAACCCTCATGAGATTGTTATATCCTATAGCAAACATGACAACACAAACTAAATTTCATAGTTCAATCTTCTTAGAATTTTTGGGGTGAATAGGGCAACATAGGACTAACTATTACAATTATGCAAGTAACTTTAGTTTTAATCTAATAGGGTAATGTTACAAGTACATATGATTATTTCACTTTTTTATTTTTACTTAAACTGGCTCATTATAACTCTATAGATTTAGATCCATAAACTTAGTTTTTACAATTATAAGCTAAAAATTAACAGTTGTAATTGGAGAAACTAGAGCATGTGGTATATTTTTTAATAAAATTTTAATAAACCATTAAACTTAATCACTAGATATTGTAAAAATTTCACAATAATAGATATGCACAACATTACAAAAGATGAAGAGAAGAGTGGAACTGATTGATTTATTCCAAGGATCAACTCTATATAAATAGCAAAGTTGATCATTGAGAGATGTTGGATTACAACAACTCATCATACCTGATGAAGACACCACTGAGAGTTCTCCTGACACATGGAGGAGTGGAAACTCAAGTGTCTATCCTAGTGGAACTTAAGATAATATTATCTTATTCTAACATCCCCCCTTAAGTGATAGTAGGGGTGAATCGTACAAATGAGTCCTAGCAACAAGTCCTGTTGAGGTACTCATGTAAAAATACTTCTTTTTGAAGAGATGGTAAAACCCAATGGTAAAAACCATCAATCAAAAGGAAGTTAGAGGCTTGTCTTCATATGGCGAAGATTGTCCTCCTAATACAATAGATAGTTGGTGAAAAAAACCTTGTGGTGAAAAACCAACTATGAGAAGAAGAGAGGCATGTCTTCGTATGGTGAAGATTATCCTCTTTGTGAAAGAAAGAAAGATGAGTCCTGACAACTTGGCCTGATTAGGTACTTATTTACATACTGTAGTTGGTGAAAAATCCCCTATGAGGAAAAACCAACTATGAGAGGCATATCTTTGTATGTCGAATATTGTCCTCTTAATAAAAAATAAATATGAGTCTCAACAAATTTGGCCTGATTAGGTACTCATATACAATAAATAGTTGGTGAAAAAATCCCTATGGGAAAAAACCAACTATTAGAAGAAGAGAGGCTTGTATTTGTATGGCGAATATTGTCCTCATAAATCCAATCAATGCAGCTGAATAACTCCAAGCTTATCTCTCAATTGAAGGTAACGTGGAGAAGGAAATGACTTGGTGAAGATATCTGCAATTTTTTCCTCAGTTGGAATATATTCCAAGTGTATGTCCCTGTTCTAAATATGTTACCTTATGAAGTGCATATGTATCTCAATGTGCTTGGTTAGCTGATGTTCAACTGGATTACGTGCAATATGAATTGTGCTATGATTGTCACACCAAAGAGTTATAGGATGGTCATGTGTGAAACCAAAGTCTCTTAGAATTTGAAGAAGCCAAAGAGCTTCCTGAATAGCCAAAACTGTAGCCAAAGAGCTACCACTTGTTATTTCTTGCATAACCAAGCTATTAGTGAGGAACCAAGGCAAAATATATAGCTTGATGTGGAACATCTATCTTCTACTGAACTTGCCCAATATGAATCTGTGTAGCCAATGATATCCATGGAATTTACGTTGTAGAAGAGCCCAAAATGAGTAGTGCCCTACAAGTAATAGAGGATTCTTTTTATTGCCTGTTAATGACTGAAGTGATGCTGATGAGAGAATCTGGATATGAGGCCAACAACATATGATATATATGGGCGAGTATGAGTAAGGTAAATCAAACTTCCTACAAGTTGACGGTATAGAGTGGCATCTGTTGGCAATTTTGGGTACCTTGGGTACATTGCCTTTGCTCTAAGTGTAGATGTTGTCATTGATGTCAAGAAGGTCTTGAAGCAATTTGTTTTGATGTCAAAGAATGTGTCTTGATGAAGGTTTCAGCATGGACAGTGAGTTTCCAAGAAGATCGGGGTAGCCCAGTTGCAAAAGATCAAGAAAAAGACAAGTAAGAAAAAGTATGCAGGCGGCTGGAAAAACTATCGCGATTTCGTGACATGTTTCAGGAGAGAGAAAGCACTGGCAAAACTGTCATGATTTCATGACATGTTTGAGGAGAGAGAAAGTTTGGGCAAATCTGTCATGATTTTGTGACATGCGGGAAGGCAGAGAAGAAGCAGGCAAAAGCGGATTTAAAAAGAAGAGAAAGGAAAGTGTCACGATTTTGCGACATGTCGCATTTTACGGACTCGAAAAGTGCGGGAAGGCGAGAGAAGGAAAAGTGTCGCGATTTCGTGACACATTGCCAAGGAGGTTGTACGGATGAAAAGGTGTCACGATTTCACGACATGTTGCAGAAGAGAAAGTCCGCAGTGTGAATGGTCACGATTTTGCGACAAGATGCAAAGTTCCAAGTGAGGAATATCGCGTTTTTGCGACATGCTGCAGAGGTCGAGGTGAGGACTGTCATGATTTCGTGACATGCTAAAAACCTCAAAATGAGAAGCATCATGATTTTGCGACATGCAGCAAAGGGAAGAGCCTGAAAGGAGAAGCGTCGTGATTTCGCGATAGGCAGTGGAGAAAGCGTACGGAAGCCAAAAGTGTCACGATTTCGTGACAGGTTGAGATGGCAGCTTGCAGTTGGAGAAAGTGTCGTGATTTCATGACAAAAATAGTTAGAAAGTCTTCAAACATGAAGAAGCATCATGATTTCATGACAAATTGAAGAAGGAAGAGCTTGAAGGCGAAAGCGTCATGATTTCGTGACATGTTCCAGTTTCACGGCATATGGCAGAAAAGAGCTTAAGGCAGTGAAAGCGTCACGATTTCACGATAGAGTTGCAGATGATGTCAGCAGAAGCAGATGTGTCACGATTTCATGACAAAAGTAGAGAAGAAGGCATTGTAGACTAAAGCATCGTGATTTCATGACAGAGTGAAGATGACATCAGCAAAAATCATAAGTGTCACGATTTCATGACAAAAGCTGAGAGGAAGGCCATGAAGACTAAAGTGTCACGATTTCACGACAGAAGTGAGATGACGTCAGCAAGAGGCAAAGGTGTCGCGATTTCATGATAGAAGCACAAAGGAAGTCGACAAAGGCCAAGGTGTCACGATTTC
This sequence comes from Wollemia nobilis, assembly GCA_028583015.1. NCBI lineage: Eukaryota > Viridiplantae > Streptophyta > Pinopsida > Araucariales > Araucariaceae > Wollemia > Wollemia nobilis. The sequence goes on from JAQPPZ010002883.1 coordinate 7,834,141, forward strand.
ACGATAGCAGGCTATAGAAGGTGTACGGCTATAAAAGTGTCACGATATCACGACATGTTGAAGTTTCACGCCAGAAGCTTCAAGGAGGCAGTGGAGCCGATAGAGTTAAATCTGGGCCGACACAGCGTAGGGTTTTGCATCGACATTGTTTTAGGGATGTGCAGCTGACTAAGATCAAGGTTCTAATCTTGAGATTGTGAGTATAAAAGGAGGGCTACTTGAAGAGTTTTGATCATTGATTGAAGTGTGCGTTCGAAGAGTGACGTTCATAGATTTAGTGTGATAGTGAAGTTTGATCGTCAAAAAAGCAGAGTGCGAAGATCGATAGCAGTATAAGAGTGCATTTTATCGAATCTTCTAAGTGTAGGAGATTTTACGGAAATAGAGTGCGTGAAGATGATACTGCTGTGAATGCGTAGAAGTGCAAAGGTTGTTGTTCGATCGAGTGCAGCCATGACTACGAGAAAATAGCGAAGGACTGTATTTTATGCAGAACAGAGGAAGAGGACAGACCTATGCCAGACCGAAGGACTATGTTTGGTGCAGATCAAAGAAAGAGGAAGAGGGCATTTGTGCTAGACCGAAGGACTATGTTTTGGTGCAAATTCGAGGACCAGCTTTGAGGTGACAGAGTTGAGGACAGAGATCTCCAGCCAGAGCAGGGAAGACAGGTGTCTTCTGTGGATAGAGTTCCACTTGCTAAGGGCAGAGGAGGTAGAGGTCTTCTAGAGGATCACCACTAAGATCAGAGCTAGGGGAAGGTGTCTCCTTTGGGTTGGTGCCCATAAAATTTGTAATTGGGAAGGTTTCCCAAAGAACTATGATATAACTTTTAGAGAAAAGTTTTATCCGTGGAGTAGCCCACATTGGGTGAACCACGTAAATTGTTGTGTCACTTTGTGGATGATGTGTTGTGCTTTGCTTTGATTACTATTGTTATTACTGCTATCTATTCACTGCATTATACTATTTTGTAAGTTGATTTTAAAGCAAATTAAAAAGTGGTCTTATACTATTCACCCCCCCTCTCAGTATAAGCTTGTGTTCTTCAATTGGTATCAGAGTCGGTTCCTTCGAAAAGGTTTAACGACCGGAAGGAAGAACTGGTTAAGAACACAATGGATTTTTTAGGTGGCAATGCAACACCTATTCTTGATGGATCAGATTTCGGTCCGTGGAGTGCAAGAATGAGAGTTTATCTAATGGCACTTGGTAATGAGGTATGGGAAGTGATTGAAGATGAATACACTATTCCTGAACATGGTCCTTATACCAAAGAAGACAGGCTCATGCTTCACAGCAATTCAAAAGCCATGAATGCAATCTTGAGAGGCTTACAGAAAGCAGATCTCACCAAAGTTATTCATTGCAAGACAACTAGTGAAATGTGGAAACAATTGCAGGTGGTTCATACAGGTGATGCAAATGTCCGAAAGGCCAAATTGAGACATTTTAAAGGTATGTTTGAACAACTCAAAATGAATGATGATGAAAATATTAGTGACTACATGCTTCGTATGGATGAGGTTGTTAACTCCATGAAAGACCTTGGTCTTGAGGTTGCTGAAAATGATGTGTGTGATAAGATTCTAAGATCTCTTCCTAATAGATTTAGTGAAAAGATTTCTGCTATTGAGGAAGCTAAAGATTTAGATAAATTGAAAAAGGATGAGCTCCATAGTATTCTTGCAGCATTTGAGCTGAGAACTCAAGTGAAAGTTGATGTCAAGAAAGAGGCGCCTTTCAAAGCTACCAAGAAATCAAAGGGCAAACAGATTCAAGAGAGTGATGAGTCTTCTAGTGATGAAGAGGCATATTACAGAAAGAAAGGCAAGTTCTCTAGAAAACACAAAAGCAAGAAAAACATAAGATGTTTCAACTGTGGAAAGTTTGGTCATTATGCTACTGACTGTATTGTTTCCAAGAATGAAAGTGATGAAGATATACAGGATGTTAAGAGCAAGGATTCTAAAAAGCATAGGTATTATAGAAAGAACAAAGATGAGCACAACAATCAAGGAAAGAGGCATTCACACAAGAATAAGAAGAGCTTCTACCTAGACAAAGCAAGTAAGTGTTCTAGCAGTGATAGTGAAAGTTCTTCTAGTGATGATGAAAATGAGATGTTGTTCATTTCAGAAAAAGAGGAAGAACCGAAACATAAATTCATTGTCATGAAATGTTTTAGATGTGGAAATTTTGGGCACCTTGAGGATGATTGCACAAATAATGAATTGGTTGCTAGTATGTATGAGGATGCTTCAAAAAATGATAAGGAAGATGCTTGTATGGTTTTTGAAAAGGGTAGCACCTCTAGTGATAAGAAATCTGAAAAAGGCCTTGATGATTCAAAATGCAATAAAATAGAGGATCTTGAATGTGAACTTACTAATGCTCTTAGTGTTTTGAAAAAGGAAAGAAAGAAGAATGCTAGACTCAAGGATAAATTAGATGAATGTTGTATGGAGAGAGATGAACTCATAGAAAGTCTTGACATCTCTATGGCTAAGACACAAGAACTCAAGGATGAGTTAGAATCTAAGATGCTTGAGTATAGTGAATTAGAACAGAAAATGGCTGCCATGAAAGAGGAAAATAAAGAATACAAGGATAAGCTGTACAGGTTTCAAGATAGCTCCAAAAGGGTTAAATCTCTCATCAAAAGTCAAAGAAATCCATCAGATAAAACAGGTCTTGGTTTTGTTAAACCAAACAAAGAACTGTTTGGGGAATCTAGTAAGAGATTTCAAAAGGAAGAAAGTTTTGATGAAGAGAGTATCTCGAGAGAAAGAGTCCATGAGTGATAAATGCATAGAAATAGAAAATAGATTTCTGAATGCGAAGCAGAAGTTTTCGGGACCCAAGAGGTCAATTAAAAGAAAATTTCACGGTAGATGTTTTGTCGTGTCATGGGTTTGGCCACATGGCTTCATAGTGCATGACTCAAGTAAGGAAGATAAATGACAATTTCAGGGGCCGTAATTTATTTCAAGGGTATTGCTACTCTTGTCAACAGTTCGGACACAAGGCAATTTTTTGCAAGGCAAATAACAGGAACCGGGTTAGTCAGAACAGGCGGATTCAAAGAACAACTATGCCCGAAAGAAATAATATTGTTACTTGCTATAAGTGCAACAATGCGGTCACACAGCCAGACAGTGCAGAGCTGATCTTCCAAGGTACAAGAATAGGAACAGTGGTATAAATAGGTCCAAGGATCAAGGTATGGACAAGAAAAGAGATGAGAACAAGAACAAGAAAAGTGACAAGAACAGAAACACTGACAAAGAGTTCAAGAGAAGGCCCGACAAAGAAATTGTAGACACTGATGATGATGAGTGCCTAATGGGAGTTTCACTCCCACCCTTGTTTTAAATCACCTCATCAGGAGGTGGGGGAGGGACTAAGCTAAGAAGCTCATTCTTAGTCCCAAGCCCCAAAGGTGACCCTTTGCCATTGATGACAAAGGGGGAGAGATATGAGTAAGGGGGAGAGCTTCAAGTGAAGAAGAAAGCTTCAAGTCAGGGGGAGCAAAAACTTCAATTGCAGATTCTCAATTGTTGGATAGTTGGTTTCAGTTTTGGCTCTTGAGTAGTGTTTTTCAGTTAAGGGTTGCCATCAATGACAAAGGGGGAGATTGTTGGCAATTTTGGGTACCTTGGGTACATTGCACTTGCTCTAAGTGTAGATGTTGTCATTGATGTCAAGAAGGTCTTGAAGCAATTTGGTTTGATGTCAAAGAATGTGTCTTGATGAAGGTTTCAGCATGGACAGTGAGTTTCCAAGAAGATCAGGGTAGCCTAGTTGCAAAAGATCAAGAAAAAGACAAGTAAGAAAAAGTATGCAGGCGGTTGGAAAAACTGTCGTGATTTCGCGACATGTTTTAGGAGAGAGAAAGCACTGGCAAAACTGTCGCGATTTCGTGACATGTTTGAGGAGAGAGAAATTTTGGGCAAATGTGTCGTGATTTCGCGACATGCGGGAAGGCAGAGACGAAGCAAGCAAAACTGTCACGATTTCGCGACATGTTGGTAGGGAAGAAGAGTAGATGGAAAGTGTCGTAATTTCGTGAAATGTCGCATTTTCGCGACTCGGAATGTGCAAGAATGCAGAGAAGGAAAAGTGTCACGATTTCACGACACATTGCCAGGAAAGTTGTACGGATGAAAAGGTGTCGTGATTTCGTGACATGTTGCAAAAAAGAGAGTCCGCAGTGTGAATGGTCACGATTTCGTGACATGATGCAAAGTTCCAAGTGAGGACTGTCATGATTTCGTGACATGCTACAGAGGTCGAGGTGAGGACTGTCACGATTTCGTGACATGCTAAAAATCTCGAAATGAGAAGCATCACGATTTTGTGACATGCAGCAAAGGGAAGAGTCTGAAAGGAGAAGTGTTGTGATTTTGCAACAGGCAGTGGAGAAAGCGTACGGAAGCCAAAAGTGTCACGATTTCATGACAGGTTGAGATGGAAAATTGTAGTTGGAGAAAGTGTCATGATTTCATGACAGAAATAGTTAGCAAGTCTTAAGCAAAAGAAGCATCGCGATTTCATGACGAATTGAAGAAGGAAGAGCTCGAAGGCGAAAGCGTCACGATTTCGCGACATGTTCCAATTTCATGGGCATATGGCAGAAAAGAGCTTAAGGTAGTGAAAGCATTGTGATTTTGTGACAGAGTTGCAGATGACGTCAGCAGAAGCAGATGTGTCACGATTTCATGACAAAAGCAGAGAAGAAGGCATTGTAGACTAAAGCGTCACGATTTCGCGACAGAGTGAAGATGACGTCAGCAAAAATCATAAGTGTCACGATTTCATGACAAAAGCTGAGAGGAAGGCCATGAAGACTAAAGTGTCACGATTTCACGATAGAAGTGAGATGACATCAGCAAGAGGCAAAGGTGTCATGATTTCGTGACAGAAGCACAAAGGAAGTCGACAAAGGCCAAGGTGTCACGATTTCGTGACAACAGGCTATAGAAGGTGTACGACTATAAAAGTGTCACGATATCGTGACATGTTGAAGTTTCACGCTAGAAGCTTTAGGGAGGTAGTGGAGCCGACAGAGTTAAATCTGGGCCGATGTAGCGTAGGGTTTTGTGTCGACGTTGTTTTAGGGATGTGCAGTCGACTAAGATCAAGGTTCTAATCTTGAGATTGTGAGTATAAAAGGAGGGTTGCTTGAAGAGTTTTGATCATCGATCGAAGTGTGCGTTCGAAGAGTGACGTTCATAGATTTAGTGCGACAGTGAAGTTTGATCATCGAAAAAGTAGAGTGCAAAGATCGATAGCAGTATAAGAGTGCATTTCGTCGAATCTTCTAAGTGTAGGAGACTGTAAGGAAACAGAGTGCGTGAAGACGATACTATTGTGAATGCGTAGAAGTGCAAAGGTCGTTGTTCGATCGAGTGCAGCCATGACTGTGAGAAAATAGCGAAGGACTGTATTTTATGCAGAACAGAGGAAGAGGACAGACCTGTGCCAGACCGAAGGACTGTGTTTGGTGCAGATCAGAGAAAGAGGAAGAGGGCATTTGTGCCAGACCGAAGGACTATGTTTTGGTGCAAATTTGAGGACCAGCTTTGCGGTGATAGAGTTGAGGACAGAGATCTCCAACCAGAGCAGGGAAGACAGGTGTCTTCTATGGATAGAGTTCCACTTGCTAAGGGCGAAGGAGGTAGAGGTCTTCTAGAGGATCACCACTAAGATCAGAGCTAGGGGAAGGTGTCTCCTTTGGGTTGGTGCCCATAAAATTTGTAATTGGGAAGGTTTCCCAAAGAACCGTGATATAACTTTTAGAGAAAAGTTTTATCCGTGGAGTAGCCCACATTGGGTGAACCACGTAAATTGTTGTGTCACTTTGTGGATGATGTGTTGTGCTTTGCTTTGATTACTGTTGTTATTACTCCTGTCTATTCATTGCATTATACTATTTTGAAAGTTGATTTTAAAGCAAATTAAAAAGTGGTCTTATACTGTTCACCCCCCCTCTCAGTATAAGCTTGTGTTCTTCAAACATCACAAGGAGAGAATGGGCAAGAAGTACTAAGATTAATGCTAGATTGAAAGGGGGTAGGAGAAGGTTTACAATCTGTCATTTTGAATCTTTGTAGAAGATCTAGAGTGTACTTTTGTTGGCACAAAGAAATACCTTCATCTGTTTGACTTATTTGGATTCCAAGGAAGTAATGAGCTTTACCTAGATCAGCCATTTCAAAATTTTTAGAGAGAGTCTTTTATAGTATGTGAGTCAAGTTACTACCAGTGAGAAGAAGATCATCAACATATAGAACAAGAATGGTGATGTTGCCTTCATTTCTCCAAATGTAAATTGTATTATCAGACTCACAATGATAAAAACCTGCTAAAAGAATGAAGGAGTCCATATTTTCATACCAAGCTCTAAGGGCTTGTTTGAGACCATAGAGAGAGTTTTTAAGCCTACAAACCATAGAGGAGTCTTGAGTAAAACCAGTAGGTTGTTCCATGAATATTTCTTCCTTTAAAACTCCATGTAAGAAAGCACATTTTACATACATTTGATAGATAGGACACTTATGGGAAACAGCTAGGGCAAGAACCAATATTATAGAATCTATTTTAGCAATTGGAGCAAAGGTTTATGCATAATCTATGCCTTCAAATTAAGAAAAACCTTTGGCCACTAGATGAGCGTTGTGTTTGTCTATTTCTCCATTAGGCCCATATTTAGTTTTGAAGATCCATTTAGAACGAACTAATTTCCTTCCTTTAGGTAAGGGAACTAAATCACAAGTATCATTTTTGATCAAGGAAGAAAATTTGTTTTTCATGGCATCATACCATTCTTTTATACCTAAGGCTTCTTTGAAGGATTGAGGATCAAGGAAAATAGACTGACATACAAGACTAGTGCCTATGGGGTTGGATGATTTGGTTGAAGAAAGACATTGGATGTAAGGAGTATCTTATTTAACAATGGTGCGGGCCCATTTTGGCATAGAGGAAGGATTTGAAGGAGTTGAAAGACATTGAGATGAAGTTACACATTCCTCATCTTGATTATCAATAACTAAGTTAACTTCAAGGGTTGGCTCTTCATAATATTGAGGTTCTATTATAGGAGAAGGCTCAATGGAGGAAGAGGGCTTTTGAGGATCTTTTTGAGGGAATGTTTCATCAAATTGGACATTCCTATGAAATAAGACCTCATGAGTTAAGGGATAAAGAATCTTGTATGCTTTTATTTCTTCATAATAATTGAGAAAGATGAGCTTTTTTATTTTCTTATCAAGAGCCTTCATTTTCTTCTTTGGGATGTGAGCCCAAGTAGTACATCCAAAAATATTGAAATAGGATACATCTAGTTTTAAGCCAGACCATACTTCTTCAGGAGTCAAATGGTCAAGAGATTTATGACGTGTGCAATTTTGAATATAATTTGCACAGTTAATAGCTTCTGCTCAAAAAAATTTGGAAGATCTCTTCAATGGCGCATACAATTAGCCATCTATTTTAATGTCAAAATTTTCCTTTTTGCAATACCACTTTGTTGAGGATTATGGGAGATAGAATGTTGATGTATTATACCATGACTTGAAATAAATATGGAGAACTCATTATTGTAGTATTTCCCCATTATCAATGTGAATATTCTTGATTTTGCAAGATGCCTAATTTTTAACTAAGGTTTTAAAAACTTTAAAGTGGGATAACACATCACTTTTATATTTCACGAAGTAGACCCAGGATATTATAGAGAAATCATCAATAAATATAAGAGAATACTTTGCTCCTTTGAAATATGGTTCAGGAAAGTTCATTAAGTCACTATGGATTAAATCTAGAGGGGATGAGGCTTTTAGAGAACTACTTGGGTGGAAAGGATATTGATGTTGCTTTCCAATAGCACATCTAGGACAAAATCCATCACTAGAAGAGACTTGGGGTAATCCCGTAACCATATCATGGGTGCATAAATCCTTTAGGTAGTTGTAATTAAGATGACCAAACCTTTCATGCCATATTTGACTTTCAATATCACTATGAGCCACAAAATAGGAGGTTGTTCCTAAATTTCGAAAACCTTTGAAGTAAAAAAGATGAGAGTTATGAATAATATTCCCTTTGGCTATAATAGAATGAGGGTCTTGAAAATTTCTTATCTCAACTCCTATTGGGGAGAAGAGAAGAGTTTTCCCATTTCCAAAAGTACAAATCTGATAGACGAATAGGAGATTGGTGACCAGGGTTATGCATAGTGGCTTTTTTCACAAAATTGGCTAAAATTAGGATTTTCAAAATTTGGAATTGGCTAATATTTGGGATCCTTGACCAGGGTCCATTAGCCAAACATTTCTAGGTGCAAATTCTTTTTGGGTCGATTTGCCCAAATTTTATTTTGACCATTTTAAGTTTAAATTTTCAACATTGTCCCTAATAATAGTAAACCTTATACATGTATTTTGAAACTATTCACCTAGATTTTGAAATCGATTCGCCAAATTTTTATAAATATATTTTGGATTTGATCCCTTACGCATAACCCTATTGGTGGCAATGTCTAGAGCATAGAGAACATTGTTTATAGAGCCACCATAAATGGTTATATCCCCTTTTCCTTTGACGGGGATGAAGGAAGAGTCACCTACTTCTATGCTACAAGTAGAGCTAGAGGAGATAGAAGAGAAAGACTTTTCTGAAGCAGTCATGTGATGAGTTGCTCTAGAATCTAGGACCCAGTAATTAGAGGAAGAATTAGATGTTTTAACATTAAGGTATTTTCCTATTTGATTTTTATTTTATGCCTTTTGATCCTTCATAGCTGCCTCTAGTTGATGTAATCTTTTCTAGCATTTTTTAGCAAAGTGACCATTCTTTTTACAGTGATTATAGGTTATGGGAGTCTTTTCCTTCTTTTTGATTTTTTCTTTAGAAGAGGTGGAGGCTACTAAGGCTTTTGAAGAAGCGGAAGAAGAAGAGATTTATATCTAGCAAGTTTGGTTTCTTACCTAGTTAATCTATAAAAAAATTCTTCTAAAGAGGGCATTTTAAAGGTTGCACCAAGAACATCTTTGGTAGATATAAAGGTGGTAGCAAAAATTTGAAAAACACCATTTAGCTTAGAAAGGATTAGATAAATGCATTCTTCTTTAGTCTTAGTCTTCCCACTGCCTTTGTATTGAGTGAGGACTTCTTTGAACTTAGTGAGGAAGTAAAAAATACTACTAAAGTTTTTAGGGGACAAAGAAGTTAGTTCGGCTTCTAGTTGCATTGATCTGATCTGATCTACTTTTACAAACAAGGCCTTCAATTTCTCCCAACATTCATGAGGAGTTTTGCAATCTATAATATGAAACCACAAACTTTCATGAATATTAGAGCTAATAATATCCATTGTTTCGTGCATTTTTACCTTATAAACAAATATTTCACATTCTTTATAAAATTCTAGTTGCTTTTCTTCTAACAAATGAGTAAGACCTTTTTGAGAGATAAGATTTAAAATTTTAGGTTTCCAAGTGTGAAAGTTATGAGGGGTGAAAGGTTCAATTGAATTCATCATTTTAAAAACAAGAGAAAATTGAAGTTTTAATTAACCAATAAATCCCCCCTTAGTACTTCAATTAATTGATTAATGCAATTGTTACAAGGAAAATATATGAAGCTTTTCAATATTAGAAAACTCAATATACCCGCCCTAACGAGAGGGAAATTGTAAGTATAATGAGGTTGTAATATTGTTTGCTTTAGAGTGCCAAATCCTTTTATTTCCTGACAATACTCGCCTTTACTTGAGGGAAACTGTAAGTATAGAGAAGAATATGTCAAGAGTGTTTGGCTTGAAATGGAGAGATATCAACCAGATTAAAATGGGTGTTCTCAATACTTACCCTTATGAGAGGGAAACTATCAGTGAGAGAGAGTCCCAAAATAAAGAGGAATATTAAAAAATATTTTCCAGGCATTTATACCAAGTGCCTCCCAAAACTCGCCCTTACTTGAGGGAAAATATAAGTTTTTAATGGCTTTTGTACATGGAATCTAGGCAAATATTTTGAGGAAGATAAGTTAAACCTTAGGTTTATGAATTCTTTAAGAGTAAAAAAAACTATAGAGATTCTCAAATAAAATTTAATTTTAATAACAAATATTAAGAACATAATTATTGCACCCTTAGAGAAAAGAATTTGAAAAATCTCTATCTTAAAGAAAATAAATAAATAATATTAGAGAATAATTAAAAAACTAGAACTTCTTGATAAGTTTATTACTTAGATAAAATAATGAGAAGAAGATAATTTTTTTTAATAATTTTGATAAACAAATTAGGTTTTAAATTTTAAATAGAGAGTGTATGCCAAAAAAAGATATTAAGTATTACACCTCTATTAACTTGAAAACCTAAAAAATACTTTGAGGAAGAGATAGAAAAAAAAAACACTCCCTTCAAGAGACACCAATGTGCATATGGTTGTACATAAAACCCCCCCAAAAAAACTTTTTATATTAAGGTTACAATAGACTACGACTTATCAAGAGCTTTTTGAAAAAAAACTTTGAGAATGAGTCAATATTTTACTTCAAAATTGAAGTGAAAAAAACCTTACAAAAAATAGGAGGAACAAAATAAATCGTGCGTCTACTGAGAAATCAGAAGCACCCTAAAGGATAGAAAAAATGGAAACTCATACTTTATATCCATTGTTGGTTCGAGCTAGGCGAAGGAAATTGAAACGCCACCAAAGCCTTGAGAATCCTGCGAAGATAAACTATCCAGAGAATAGATACTTTTCGAATACTGCAAGAGACTGAGATGCCACCAAAGCCTTGAGAAACCTGCAAAGATAAAATATCCAGAGAACAAATATATATATAAATTAATGTTTCATCCTTGGTAAGAGTCAGGCGAAGGTTGCTAGAAACCTGAGATGCTGCGAAATACCACTTAGAAACATGCGTAGATAAAACAATCGGAGAATATTATATATATATATATATATATATATATATATATATATATATATATATATATATATATATATATATATATATATATATATATATATATATATTATAACTCGTCTTTTATTTTATACTGCGAGGGAAAAAAACTTCTTTTAAGCCAAAAAAAATTATATAAGAGATTTGAAGCACCCGAGGAAGAGGTTTCTCTTTGAGTCGTCGCTGCTTGGACCCAGGCGGAGGTAGGAATGGTTGTCGAGGACGCCTAAAACCAGCGAACACCTGCGCAGACTAGTTAGGAGGTAGGAAAAAAAATTAAAGAACTATAGTTTTTCTCTGATCTCGTAGACTAGAGCTTTGTAGAGCTTCAGGGGAGATGAGTACAAAAAAGAACAACAAAAATGGAGCGTTGTCTTTGATAACCTTCCCTGCAGACGAGTAAAAAAAAAAGGAAATATATTTTGAATCATGAAATGAAAGTCTCGAACCAGAATAGAACAGAAGAGCATATGTGATATTATTCTCAAGTGAAGAGAATAAAAAAAGAGTGATCGGTATTGAGCGCCGGATAACGTCTACTTGGAGATTAGATACAGAGACCTTTCTCAACGGCAGATTGAAACACTCCGAGAGCCACGTCGTGGGTGGCGCGATTAAAAAATACACACATTGTACAACTTGCAATAAATGTTAGAGACAAAGGTGATTTGCATATAAAAAAAATTATTGTTTTTTTAAAACAAACACCAACTTAGAAATCGCAGCGCCTCTCTAAGACATAAAACCACTATTCTAAAAAAATGAGGGCGAATATTTAAAAAAAAATTATTTCTTCTTTTAAAAGGAGAGCGCTGAAAAAATTCAAAAGATTACCCTCGAAACAATAGCAGTATATTTAAAAAAAAACAATACATATATTAGCAATAATAAGGATTTTGCTGAATAAAAAATGGATAAAATTGACTATTGCATAAATTTAAGCAAGTTAGTCAAAAAACATATTGAAAGCAATGAACCCAATCCTAGAACCTTCAAGAGCGAATGCAAGAAAAATCCTACTCTGGTACCATGTAAGAAATTCACAATAATAGATATGCACAACATTACAAAATATGAAGAAAAGAGTGGAACTGATTGATTTATTCCAAGGATCAACTTTGTATAAATAGTAGAGTTGATCATTGAGAGCCGTTGGATTACAACAACTTATCAAACCTGATGAAGACACCACTGAGAGTTTTTCTGACACATGGAGGAGTGGAAACTCAAGTGTCTATCCTAGTGGAACTTAAGAGAAAATTCTCTTATTCTAATAGATATGTCTTGAAGAATATTCGTCTAAGTTCAAAAATTTTAAAATTGCCCTAAATTTTGTAAATATTCCATGAATTAAAATTATTTAAAATATTTATTCCTAACAATAATTTGAGAGAGGTCCGAGGTGTAGACCAATTGGTTCATCCAAACCCCATAAGGGGGCGGAGGTCCAAGGTTCAAATATCGGGCCTCGTCGGACTAAACGCTTGTCCCTTTCCTGGTGCTTTCAGTGGCGTAAAAGGTTTAAAATGATTGTGGCATGGTGGTTATAGGGGCGGACTGCGTGAAGATCTGTGTGGCGGCTTTCGAGGCGGACAACGCAAAATACTGTGGTGGCCATAAAAGCTAGACAGCCTGCCCGAATTCGTGGCGGCTATCGATTCCACCATGTAAATACAAAAAAAAAAAAAAAAAACCAATAATTTGAGAGATATCAATGTTGAAAGTAGAATGTTGGAAAGTAAAATGTGAGAAAAAGGGACCTATTTTACTTTTCTGGTAGCTTTAGTGATGATTATTTATAGTACTTTTTAATTTAAGAAAAATCTATGCCAAGACAACAATAATTCATTCTAAATATAAATATTTAATGTTAAAATGAAATTTCCAAGTTTATCAAGAATATATGATTTTTCTTTCTTGACTATTGTATGTACACTTTCCTTTTTAGTTCAAATTTTGTAATATGTAAGTGTTGGAAGTGATTTTTATCTTGAACAAATGTAAAATATTTGAGATCTTCCCACAGATATGTATATATATAAGAGGTATTTACTCAATAAAAAAAAATGTTTAAGATCCTTTCAAAACCCTTTATTTACCATAATAATAAATTCTTTGACTGCAACCACATAAGGGACAATGTGACAATCGAGACATGCCAAATAATGGTGTATATATAATGAATATATTCCATTCTACTTGGAGTAGTAACGAGGCATATGCTGTAATCTGAACATAAGCATAGCAGACCAGATTGTACGCCGTAAGGCCGTATTCGGATTGCCTGTCCAGTGTCCGAACTTCGAAATGTTGGCATGCGGATCTCAGATTTGACGTTCAGAATGAACGTTTTTTATACCATTTTTCGTTTATAAGGCAATTCGACATAAAATTGAATATCATCCTTTTGTGTCAGACATAAAATTGAATATCATCCTCTCTTCGGTTGGTTTGTTCTATTTCTCCTTAAATAGGAGATGATCGGTCATGTACCACCATTATTAAGAACATGAATGTAAGTTTAATATGCTCAATGAGTGTTCCATGAAAGTCGATGAGACTTGCAAGTAACATGGCTTTAGACCTAAAACTTATACTACTTTGTAAAATCTAATTGAGAAATGGTTTGTTTCCGAATAACATCAACTTGAAAAGGGTGTAATTTTTTTGAAAATTAAAAATATTAATTATAATATTTTGGTGTCAAATTGTTTTCTTTCCACATGAACATTATTGAGATTTCACTTGACAGTGAGATTGAGAATCAAATATCAGCCCTGCTGGCCTGTTCATTACTCCTTTCCAAAATATATTTTAATAGATTATTTTATTTTGGTAATATCTGTGTAGATAAAGTTGATTGTACTATCTGAAATGGACCATGATTGTGCCTGCCAGTTTCTCAGTGATGTCTAGACTTTGGTGTGTAACATTGTTTATCGAAGAGACTATTTATTTTCAATCACATATTTTTTACAATAAAATTTTCAATCACATATTTTTTACAATAAAATTTCCCCCTCTTCTGCTTCTAAATTGTTAGGTGGTTTTACCATATAAAACAAAATATATTTATGAAATATACCGTTGAATTGGATTACAAAAATCTCTGAAGTGGATAGCAGTTGGGTACAGCTTCTGCTGAAGAGAGCCTATCGATCGTTTCTAAATTAGAATAAGCAAAAAGAATGATTTCTCCTTAAATAGAAGATGGTCGGACATGTACCACCATTAATGTAAGACCATGACAGTAAGTTTAATATGCTCAATGAGTGTTCCATGAAAGTCGATGAGACTCGCAAGTAACATTTGCTTTTGACCTAAAACTTATAGTACTTTGCAAAATCTAATTGAGAAATGGTTTGTTTCCGAATAATATCAAGGGTGTATTTTTTTTTTTTTAAATTAAAAAATATTAATTATAATATTTTGGTGTTAAATTGTTTTAACAAAATTAAAAAAAAATTAAAAATTAAAATATAATTAAAAAAAAAAAAACCTTAAAGTATATAAATTTAATGTTTTTTTGATTGATAGAAAGAGTTTTGAAAGGGTTCTTGAACCTTGTACAAAGAGAAATGGAGAAACTAAAAAGGTTTAACCACCACACGCACAAAAGGAAAGTCGCAGAAACCAAACCAGAAACAACAACAAATAGAACAAGCTAAGGGAACAAACAACAAAGGCTGAACTAGACCAACGGGCAAGGTGGGGAGGAAAACCAAACTAGAACCCACCCAAAAACCACCAGGAAGGACCAACAAACTTACTCTGGGATTAGCCCATATACACTCTCCTTCTTGTTGGTTGGGTCAAGGAGGATGGCCTTAAACGTTTCACTTTTACTGGCAGTAATGGCCTTAGAAACCCGGATCACATGCTAGAGGCCAGTTAAGGCTTTCTACTGGGTCTGGTATATATTCTCCATCATTTTAGTTAAGATTTATGAGGGGTCACACCTGGCCTTGGTCATCATTCTGGAATCCGTGAGGGACTAATATAACACAGGTTCAATGCTCTCAGTAGTAGTGCATTCGTTGGGCTTCATGATCTCATCAAGGCACTTTCTTTTACCTGAAGCATTCTGTGAGCTTCTGCAGTTGCACGATCCACGATTGTTGATCACTGCTTCAACCATCGATTGATCCTCCTCTATACAAAGAACAGGATTTGTGTCCACCTTAGCTGCCACCTTCTGAAGCATATGATCGTAAATGATCAAGAAAAGCCCTTGGTGCTTGATGTGGGTAGAGTCTTTATTTTGGTAATTCTCAATGGATACCTCCACGGATTGTTAGAGGTATTCGGGCACATTCACCTCTTTGACATCCTTGAGTACGTTGAGGAAAGCTAAATGAAAGCTTCTCAATGGTTCATCAACCTTGTCAATTGTGATGTATTGCATCACAGGGATTAAATCCCTACACCATGGATCTCATAAGTTCTTTCAAACAATACCTTTGTCATTTCTCACCAGCTTCTTGCCCCTATCGGCAAAATGTTTCAGCTCCTCCTGGATAGTGTGATTATCCCTATGAAGCTTGAAGCCCTCATTGGGAAGTTCTGTGATCTCAGCTAAAAGGTTGGCGGAGACGGTAAACTTCATCCCTCTAATAGTTACCTGACCATTAACCCAGGAGTTAACGAAATCCTTCATGATCACATCATCAATACCCCTAAAATTTCTAAGGAAGGCAAGGAAACCATGGTTTCTAAAGATGGTTTCGATATCAGGTTCTAGGTTCAGGGTGTCAGGCTCAATGATGGCCATGGCAGGGAAAAGGTGATTAATGATGGCAGACAAGGGCTCACTAAACAAAGCTTCGCATGGAGGGACTCTAACACACCTGAGGGAAGTGAAGCCATGGGGGTAAATTAAATATCCAAAATAGTCACAAGAATGCTTGCTCACCATTGGTTCCCAATGCAATCTAGGGGCCAAGGTGGACTTTGTTGAGGAAAATGGTAAGCGGAGTGAGGGCCTAGAGAAAAATATTATCATCCATGAGTAGGTGGCTTGAAGGCGAGACTTCATGATAAAGCCCATGCTCAAACCTGGACCAAAAAAAATGGAAGGGAGATGACTAGCCAAACAAAGCCAACCACTGAGAGGGTGATACATTGTGTAGACACCAAAACAGCACCAATCCGATTATGTGACAACAAGCACCGATCGCATTGACACACACAGCCCCTAGGGCAGCCCCCAGAGGTTAAACAGTGGTCCTAACCACTCCCAAAAGCAGTTTGGAAGGTCAAAGGTCAATTTGGCACCTTTTTGGCACTTTGCTCCCTACTCGTCCCACCCTAGGATGATTACAAACTGGTATTCGTCCCACCCAGGGACGATTATCAGCATTCGCCCCAGGGTGGGGCGAATAGAAGGTTTGACTGGCAAAAAGTCAAACCTCGACAAGTCCGCCAGTTAACTGCAGCTTTAGGCCATGCAATTGCGAGGAACGACTTCAAATCAAGGAGAGAGACTTCAGTCATGCATGTCTTTGATTTTTGGAGGCCTCATGCAAGGAGACTCTAAATCAGGGAATAATATTTTCTCCCAAAATAGGACATGCAACTCCAGTGGCGCCCTCGCATGCGCATTCAAACAGAGAGACCCTAGGTCTATAAATTGGTGAGTCTTCTCACCCAAAAGATATAGAGAGAAGGAGCATTTTGAGCAATGAAGTGCTGCCATTTTACATCCACACACACACCTTTTGATTTGTGCCTTTCACATCCTTGATCTCTTTTGGAAGGGAGGTCATAGGGTGGTTATTGGAGAAGCAAATCTGGAGCCCAAACCCAAAACATTTGGCCACAATATCCCACCAAATTTTTTGACAACACCCCATAAGAGGTTTTGGACCCATCCCAAGTGGATTGGTGCCGAAACAGAGTCCCAAACGATGGGCGTCCTGCCCCCGGGCGCCCCCCAAACTGTCGTAGTCCTAATCGCCCCGCCCTGGAGCGATTAGAAATATGTGGTAGATTTCCTTTATATTATTTTTGCATCTGATTCTATACTATTTACATATGTTTTCATTTAAATTTCACATCATTTTGAGCATTTTTGATCATGTTTTTATCATTTCCCGCCTTTACTAACATGCAGGTAGCATCATCAAATTCCTGGTGATAGAGGCCAAATTGGGAAAATATGACCTTCTGGGTCTTCCCAAAATACCCCCAATTAGCTAACCCCAACTTTGCAGGTGATTTGGAGCTTCCCAGATGTGACATTTGGGACTATGCTTTTTGACACTTTGTTGTAGGTCTATTCGTCCCGCCCCAGAGCGAATACAAATATGTGGTGAATTTTCTGACTGTTCCATTTGTAGTGTCTTCCTTGTGATGTTTTGATGCCCCTATCAAGTTTTTAGTTCATTTGGATCTATTTCAGTTATCATTTTAATTATATTTTGCATGTGCTAGTTGAAGGCGTGGGGATTGCATGTTTTATTTTATCTACAAGTGCTACTGACTATTTTCTATTTCTTTGAATATAGGATCTAGACATTAGAGGAGCAGCAAGGAGTCAAGACTCATCAACGCAAGTGGCGATGATGTTTGGTCCGCCCATTTTACATGTGGGCACGCGGAAGAAGGAATAGCATCCATGGGTGTAACAAGAACACATTTAACGCTCCTAGCCCCTAAAAAGGGAGGAGGTGAATTGTAACCAAGTTCTGAAGCATATTAATAAAAAGGGTTGTCTTCCATATTGGCTTTTTATTTGGTTTTGATTCGTTCATGCCTCTTTCCTTTCATGCACTTTCAATTCATAGGATTTAGCGTTATCTTTTGTTTCGTTTGCATCGCATCTGGGCTTTTCCTTTTTGTTTCCGTATCCTCATGCTTTCAGTGGTGATCATGGTGGGACCTCTATCCCTTGATTTTAATATTAAATTTCTGATCAAAAGTTGCTTGTTTTTGCTTGCAGGTACCAAGTTTTCAAACGTTGGACTGCTGTTCGTTTCAGTCTATGACGAGTACAGAGCTGGAATTCATCTTACCTAGGGACGAATGGGCATTTGCCCCACCCTATGATGAATACAGTTCTATTATTCATTTCACCCAGGGATGAATAGCTCTCTATGCAATTTTAGGGTAGAAATTCAGAGACATCCGATTTGGGCAGAGAAGAGGTAGGGGTCCTAAACACCTTCTATCATTTTTTGCTTTCTGTTCTCTGGTTATTTGCTTGCATAGGAGAGTTTGAATGCTTGTTTTCTTCATTTATGCAAATTAAAAAGAACCCCACACACCACGTGGTAATTTAAAACAACAAGGAGTTGGTCGTAAAACCCCAACCCTTGAGCAAGACCAACGATGGATTTCATCACCACCTTGGCTTGAAATATTGCATACATAACCCCGATCGTGACTGTTGCTAGACGTAAATCCTGATGAAAGCTGACCAAGTGTAGTGGGGGTGATTCCCAGTGCATGAGGATAAGTCTTCTATGGTAGGTGTCATAAACAGAGTGATTCCCCTTCCATACCGCCTATGTTCCATGTACCATCTGCTCTCACGTACCAATAGTTTCCCTCACGTAAGGGCGGGTATATAGAGAGGTTGGTATATCGGCCTGGCAATGGTATATCGAAGGGGCGACCATTTTTGGGAGTCATAAGAGCCATCATATTGCATTTAAATATTCTTTACAAAAGCTTTCAAAACAAAAATCAAAACACACTAAACCAGATTTAGGGCACACTTTTAATCTTTAAACGAGATAATCATTGCTTTGATTGTGTGTTTCCCTTCTATTTAGTGTAGCATAAGAAATCATAAAAGGAGATAAAAATCTACGCATATTGTAGGTAAACATCACCATGGTGTACACCCGTAGCCGAGCCCAATCACGGGCAGGAGCTACAGAGAGTGCACAAAGGGGGACAAGTCACCTCCGATATAGTCCTGAGGACTTGGTCATCCCGCCTTGGTGGCCTGACACACAAGATAGTCCACATCATGCCATTACAGAATAGGACTATAGAGGCACCTCTTTGAGGGGCACCCCCACTCAACATAGATCCTTTCAAGAGGAGGACATACACGTGGCACTCAACATAGACAGGAGGCCTCCCTTAGACGCTCGTTATGAGTGGCCTAGTGATGAAGTGCTAGAGCAACATAGGGTCCATAAGGAGGGGCCACATGATTTCGTCATCCCTCCTCTACCCCTTATTACTATTAGAAACACTAGACAAAATCCAGAGCACAAGGCTCTCCAGACAGGGCAAGCCAATTCTCCCTGCACCTTTCACACATACGAAAGGGAGTACGAGGAAGACCACTACATTCCTCAAGAGCAAGTACACAGCATGGGAGCGATGCACCTCCGCACCTGCTATGTATCAGGATCACCCAATGAGGCCAGAGCCTCGGGTGAATGCCGCTAACCTCGATAGAGGAAAGCAACCCATAGGGATCTCGGATCACCACGACCGAGATAGACATGTAGGAGAGGCATCTAGGCTTCCTAAACACAAGACGATGGAACAAATTGACTTGGCATTTGCCAGACATGCCGCCCGCCAAGCGCAAATCATGCAGCTCAAGCAAGATCAACAATAGTTAGAGCATCTGTACCGCCTTAGCAAAGAGCGCATTCAACATCAGACAACCGAATTGCTTCATAACAATGTGCCTGAGAAGGTCCCAACCCCTCGCATGCATAAAGTAGAAGTGTATGAGAGGCACAACCCCTTGGTGCGAGACAGGTCCCTGCGACCTTACCAAGTATTGCCTCCAAGACCTCCTAGACCTGAGCGGGAGGCCACTCCCAGAAACAATGATGGGCACCCTCCGTGGGCACCCACCCATGTTTATAGGTCTCACCTAAGCACTCCTCAAGAAGCCTATGAGGAGTATGAGCAAGAAGAAGAGCGGGCTGAAATGCCCTACCAAGGCAGAGGGGATGCTATCCAGCCACCCCTCCATAGGCCTCAAGTTCCCCGCAACCCACAATGGGAGCAAACCAAGGAGGAAGAGATTAAATCCTTCGATGCATATAAAGCGTTGCTAGAGCGCTTAGAGTCTATGGAGACCAAGACTTTTGGGCCCCAAAAGCCCACTTTATGCCAACTCCGTAGTCACCCTGTGCATCCATCAGTGCCGGCACCCCCATACCCTGAACACTTTAAACTACCCCAGTTGGCACTCTTTAGAGGAGAGGAGGATGCCCAAGAGCACGTGACTAGATTCCTGAGCCAATGCTTTGGCATTCAGGACAATGATGCTTTGTTGCTAAGAACATTTATAACCACATTCGTAGGCCCTACCTCGGATTGGTTCACTCAGTTGCCAAAACATAGCATCAATAACTTGGATCAGCTAGTGGATGCGTTCCTCGAATGCTTCACCTTCAACACCAAGAAAAAGGCGTCACTAAGTGACCTAGCTAGCCTCAGGTAGTATGAGGAAGAAACCATGGTGGCATATGGGAACCGGTGGAGGACGTTGCTTTCAAAGCTGCCCTACCTCCCTCCCATGTCCGACCTGACCCAAATGTTCTCAAAGAGCTATTTGAGATCGATCTCCATGCTATTGTAGCTGCAGCAATATGCCACTTTAGAGGAAGCTCTGGCACAAGCCAGAATCATTGAGGAGATCAAGATACAGGATGGCGAGATTGCCAAGCCAAAGAAGAAAGAATGGTCTAAGAACACCAAAATAGGGACCATGCAACAGAAACCCGCTATGGTCAATCAGGTTGCTATAAACGTCCCTAAGCCTGCACAAGCAACATAACCCCAAAAGGCTAACTATCAGGCGATGCCTCCTAACAATTATGACAGAGAAAATCAGAGGCAAGAACAAAATCAGTAGCGTCGCCCTAGGCGACAATTCACACCTTACACAGAGTCCAGGGACTCCCTGTTTGACCGCTTGTCAGTGACAAACTTGATCAACCTGCCCGAGATTCAAACCATAGACCCCAATGCACCAAAGCCTAAGGGGTACAAGGAGGACTTGTACTGTAGGTTCCATAGATGGAAGGGACATGACCTTAATGCATGTTGGAAGTTTAAAGGCTTGGTGCAAGACCTAATCGACAACAAGACGTTGGTGGTGGACAACCCCGTAGCGCCAAACAACCAACAGATGGGAGTCTTCAGAGACCCCCTGCCTACCCATGATGCATAGGCAAAACCCCTTCAAGTCAATGAGGTGCAACAGAATTGCCCCATGCAGGGGTATGTAGGGATGATAAGCATAGTGACTAGGAACAAGAGGTACCCAGGAGCTGCCCCACGAGTAGCCACAAGAGAGGTTCCATCGACGTCACAACCTCAACAACACCCTACGCAACCTCCCCCACCTAGACCAGTGGCCACGATTCAGACTAGACTTACCCAAAGTCTAAGGACCACGTCGGCTAGGCTCTCCATATACGAGCTCATTCAACAATCAACGCCCCATCGAGAGGCTCTAATGGAGATATTAAAAGCCATCGAGCTATAGCCCCATGAAGCAAACTCTTTCAACAACTTTGTGGGACATGTAAAACAATGTACAAAACCAGTCATCACCTTTAGAGAAGATGAATTGAAATCGGTGGCTGGTGATGTGGTGGATCCACCCCTGCACGTCATTGCACGGGTCAATGAGATTCCGTATAAGAGGGTGTTGGTGGACACTGGCTCATCCAGTAATATAATTACAATAGCAGCATTGAAACATCTGAAGTTGTCGGCATCTCACATCGTGGCCTCCACCTATACTCTTCGAGCATTCAATGATGCGATATGCTCGATGGTTGGCACAATTGTCCTACCCATCCAAGTGGGACAAAAGACTATTCATACATTGTGCCACATCTTGGAAGGTGAGATGGCCTATAATATCTTGTTGGGGTGGCCTTGGATCAGGGACATGAAGTGTGTCCCTTCAATAGCTCATCAGTGCCTAAAGTATACATTTGAAGGATAGGTGCATGTAGTCCCGATAGACTTAGAGCCCTTCAAGTACTGCAATACGGTGCAATTCATGCCGCAATCGACCCTTCCATCAACACATTTGGATTTTTAGTTGAATCCATCTAAACAGGGTCTGATTCCGCAGGCATCCCCATTGACAAGTCCATCAAATCCCCAGCCGGGTCCATCTTCCTCATCTGGTCCTTCACCAACGATGCCACCTACGGTGGCCACACCGAAGGACAAGGGAAAGAAACCCCTAGAAGAGGAACCACCCCTAGTCTCAACCATCTCTACCGAAGAGATGCCTAGCAGAATGGAAGTCGAGATGCCTAGTTCACCCTACATGGAGTGGACTCAGGAAGAACTCCCATTCGCTCCCCCTCAACCACCAACGATCACCATTGAGATGGCCAACACGGGCCTAGGGGAGTATATAGTGTGAAACATTGTAGCAACACCCGCACTTGAGTCCATGCAGGACATGGGGAGACCTCGCCTCCCCATCGACATTGTGGTTCCTCTAGGCTACCCACCCAATCAGACAAACTTTGTTTATGGGGGCCTGGATAATGGCATTGAACCTTACATGCAAGAAGACGAAGATGAAGAACCCTTTGTTGAGGACGTCAACTATTTGTCCAACCCAGACTTCGCATTGAGATATCTTGGCCAATGTAATTGGCATGGATATGGGTTGGGCAGGTATGAGCAAGGAGTGCGTGTTCTTTGCCAACCAAGATATCAAATGTCGTATGACAAGTCAGGAGTAGGGTTCAACCACCCCTTGCCCCTGGACATCTTGGTAGAGAACATGCAAGGCCTAGGGATAGGCAACAAGGATGGGTTGGCATTAGATCCATATGCCAATCCTAACACAACATATACATTGGGGGATTATCTCCCATTGCTAACAACCAACCTTGTTGACCTTAACAACCCTTTCCCTTCGGTCGAAAAGGGAGAAAGTTCGAGGACTCACCTACAAGAGGGATATAGACAAGACCAAGAAGGGTCTTCAGAAGACGAGTTGGAGTACGAGGTAGCACCTTGGGATCCTTTCGAATCTGATAGCAATCATTCACAAGTGACCCCCATAGATGATTATCAGGAGAGCTTCCTGACAATGTTCCCTTTGAATGCTCCAATTGAGCATATGCCACCTCAAGAGAATCAGGTCCCCCCGCAAAGAGCGGAACAACCTCGATGGGACCACATTAATTTGCTCGAGCAAGATGAGCCTCATATGTCGCAAATAGCTGTTGGAGCCAACGAAGGCCTTTGGATCTTCGACAGTGATTATGAAGATGAAACTGAGATGGCCTATCTCAATCATATGCGACAACAACAATATCCCTTGGACATAGATGACATGTTTGAACAATTACACATAGGGCCAAGGCATAGGTGGCACCTCAACCAGGCATAGTTGGACCAATTACTGCACCCGCCACTCTAGGTATACAGAGAACATCTTCCGCCTGGAGACCCTATAGAGCCATCAGTGCCTAGGGCGGACCCTGTCCTCTTATCCGCACATAGGGCCGATCCATTTGTGCCAGTACCCACAGAGCCAGATCCGGAGCACAAAGATCATCTAGGATGTCCGAGCAACCACACCCATGGTAATGGAGACCAAAATCATTTCATCAACATGATCTCCATTGATTTAACCGCCCCCATCCATAATCCAGTCGACCCAACATGGTCATTGCATCTAGACCTAGATGCTATAGACTGGGATCGCGTTGACACACCGCCATCCCCATCAGAGTACTGGCCTTGTGGTGGGATGTTCCATTTCACCCCAAGACAGACTCAGGATGTCTTCCATGCTGAAGAGGAACCTGACATTCCGAACGATGATCTAAATTTAGCAAATGATATCCACTTGATCCCAACTCCACACCAGTTGGAGGACGGGTCCCACATGTCGATCGAGGAGACGACTGACGTAGACATCGGCTTAGATCCAATGAATTTGCAAATCATCAAGCTGGGGGTAAGTCTATCCCCCGAAGAGCAAGCCGACTACATTGCCCTTCTCAAAGAGAAGAAGGAGGTTTTTGCATGGTCCTACAAAGACATGTCGGGGCTAGACCCGTAGCTAGTCACGCATAATCTAACGCTTGATCCGACAGTCAAGCCAGTAAAGCAAAAACTACGTAAGATGCATCCAACAAGTAGCCTTAATGGTCAAATATGAGCTACAAAAGTTATTGGATGCACAGTTTGTCATCTGCATGGATTACCCACCATGGTTGTCTAACATGGTGCCCATCAAAAATCTTGATGGGAGGATTCGCATATGCATCAATTTTTGAGATCTAAACAAAGTGAGTCCTAAGGATGATTTCCCCTTGCCTAGCATCGATGCATTGGTAGATGCTACAGTGGGCCATGAAATGCTTTCCCTCATGGATGGTTTCTCAGGATACAATCAAATTCGTATCAATCCCGAGGACCAACTAAAAATGGCGTTCACAATGCCTTGGGGGACATTTTGTTATAAGGTCATGCCCTTTGGCCTTAAAAATGCTGGCGCCACCTACCAACGTGCCATGACATACATCTTCCATGATCACATGCATAAAACTTTGGAAGATTACATGGATGATTTGTTGGCCAAATCTCTTTTGCGCCCAGATCATCTCGATGACTTAAGCAAGATCCTCGATCGCCTCATTGAACATAAAGTCAGACTAAACCCCAAGAAGTGCGTATTTGGCATCACATCTGGAAAGCTCTTGGGTTTCATAGTCTCCAAACGAGGAATCGAGGTAGACCCACACAAAGTCAAGGCAATCCTTGAAATGCTTCCCCCAACTACCATCAAGCAGCTCGAAGCTTGCAGGGAAAGGTCGCGTCAATCAAGCGCTTCATAGCACAACTATCTGACAAGTGCCGACCCATGAATAAATTATTGCACAAGGGGGTAGCATTTCACTGGGATGACGAGTGCCGATCAGCCTTTGATGATATTAAACAATACTTGGCTTCATCGCTAGTATTGGCACCACCTAGACCAGGAGTGTCATTCTACTTATACATCTCAGCTATCGAGGTGGCACTCGGGTGCCATGTCTATCCCAAAAAAATGAACTACACAAAGAATAGGCTAATTACTATCTTAGCCGCACCCTGGTCAGTTATGAACTTAACTATGCATACGTTGAGAAGCTCTGCTTGGCAGTGGTGTTTGCTACCAAAAAGCTATGCCACTACATGCTCAGCAATACGACGTATGTTGTGTCTAAGGAGAATCCATTGCGATACATGATGAGTCATACTTATCATAGTAGCCGCACGACGAAATGGATCATGTTGTTGACGGAGTTTGACATAGAATTCATTGGACAGAAATCCATAAAAGGTCAAGTCATCGCCGATCAACTAGCAGAGGCTCCTCTTGAAGACGATCAACCTCTGACCATAGAACTACCGGATGATGGGGTCTTCCATGTTTCAGAATCACCAGATTCTAATGAGCCTGAGTCACAGGCTGACATGACCCTATTCTTCGATGGTTCTAAATGTGAGCAAGGAGGTGGCACGGGAATTGTATTCTTCACACCGCAAGGGGCTCCAATGCCTCTATCATTTAAATTAGACTTCCCGTGCACCAACAACAATGCAGAATATGAAGCCTTGCTCATAGGTCTTCAAACAACAATCACCATGAACATTAAACGTTTAAACATCTTTGGTGATTCATTGTTAATTGTCAATCAAGTCAAAGGGGTATTCCAATGTAAATGCCTAGTTCTATAGGCCTACAAAGCCCTTGTGGACAAATTCCTAGCACAACTTGAATGGTACGACATCGAGGCACTCCCTCGATCATCGAATCATTTTGCGGATACTATGGCCTCCTTGGGGTCACTAATCCCGCAAGACCCTTCCGGTGAAATGACAACCATTCAGGTCAAAACATTATCGCAATCCATGATGGAGCGAGCAAGCTCTGACCTAACGCCAAGAATCCACCTGATCCAGATTGAACCATCTCAGGATAGGTTCTCTCGAATCCATGATTGTCTGACTCAAGCCAACTGGGGGTCCTTGTTCTCCCCGAACCCTCTTAATAGCAACACAACGCTATTTTTACAAGTTCTTTCCCGCTCAACTTTTGCTAGGGATGAACTTCAAGAGGGATTGGTCATTCATACCATCGAGGTTTCTGATCAGCAGGATTGGTACACACCCATAAGGGATTACCTCAAGTTAGGTAACCTCCCACTTGGATTGACACAAGCCACGAAAAGATCATTTAAATAGAAAGCGGCAAAACATGTCTTGCTAGGAGACATTTTGTATCATCGGAGCTATGAAGGAATCCTCCTCCATTGCTTGGACCAGCAGGAGTCCGCTTGGGCGATCACCCAAGCCCACGATGGTACATGTGGTGGCCACTTCAGTGGTATGGCCATCGCAAAGCGCATTCTTCGCATGGGTTATTATTGGCCATATTTAGAGCGAGATTGTTGTGCATATGTAAAGAAGTGCGTGAAGTGTCAACACCATGCTAATTTGACACATGTACCTTCTCAGGCCTTGCAACCGATTCAATCGGCTTGGCATTTTTCATAGTGGGGCTTCGATCTAATCGGAAAGATCTCCCCTACATCGTCAGGTCATCACACGTTCATCATAACGGCCACAGAGTACTTCACCAAGTGGGTGGAAGCAATTCCGCTAACCTCTACGACTGGAACCCGCATTGCGGAGTTTATTTTACATAACATCATATGTCATTTTGGTATTCCATCCAAGATCATCTCGGATAATGGGACGTCATTCAAGAATAAATATGTGCGTGCTTTGACAACAAAGTACAAAATTTAGCATAATTTTTCAACACCCTATTATCCGTAGGCAAATGGGCAAGCAGAGGCGTCAAACAAAATGCTAGTCGCCATCCTCAAAAAGACCATCGCAGATAGTCATAAAGATTGGCACATTCAAATCCCGCTTGCCCTATGGGCTTATCGCACTAGCATTCGGATGCCCACTGGGGCAACTCCATTTTCGTTGGTGTATGGCTCCGAGGCTGTCATGCCTCTCGAGTTGGAAATCCCTTCCCTATGCATTTCAATGCAAGAGTTCATCGATGATGACACTGCATGGCAGACCCGGTTAGACCAACTTACGTTGCTCGATGAATGACGCGTCAATGCTCTCGAGCATTTGCGTATCTATCAAGAGCGACTTAAGAAAGCATACAACATGAAGGTTCACCTAAGGGACTTTCAGGTTGGTGACTTGGTCTTAAAAGAGAACCAACAGAATTCTAATTTGCCGCCCCATCTAAGGGACAAGTTCATGGCAAACTGGTTAGGTCCTTATGTGATTGATAGTAAAATAGGACCTGGAACATACCGGCTCGCCTCTCTTGAAGGAATCAAGGAACTAGAACCCTTGAACATCAGTCATTTGAGGCCATTCCACATTTAGAGAGCCATAGTCCACCCCAAAAGCTCCAAGGATTCCCACAATCGCTTGGTCAACCCAAAATGCCCCAAAGGTGTCCATAAACCCTTTGGTCAAACCAAAAGCTCCAAGGATTCCCACAATCACTTGGTCAAACCCAAAATGCCCCAAAGGTATCCATAAACCCTTTGGTCAAACCAAAAGCTCCAAGGATTCCCACAATCGCTTGGTCAACCCCAAAAATGCCCCAAAGGTATCCATAAACCCTTTGGTCAAACCAAAAGCTCCAAGGGTTACCATAACCGCTTGGTCAAAATAAATATTCAAAAACAAACAAAAACAATAAAATCATCAAAAATAACAAAAAAAATTGCATCTCAATTCCATGCATACTCGTAAAAATCAAAATACAAAAATATAAGTTGCATTAGGCATCGCATCCATACATTGCATATTTGCTGGTCATACATGTCACAAGCACCATAGACTGTAATTGCTAGGCAATTCCTTCATTTTCCACATTCCATCCATTTTATAAACACATACATCCCGAATAACACCATCCCCATTTTTAGCATAGTCAGTTGTCTCCTAATGTATGTAGGGTTTTCGTCATTCAGTTGTCTTTAAATTTCTAGCCAAAAATTGTACAAAGTTAAACGGATTTTACAAGGGAAAGTTTTACTTGGGTCACGCCTCGTTATGTAACATCCCTACACAAGTTAAAACACATAAAATAATTCCCAAGTTGTGTGAATGCAAGATGAAAACTACAAAGCAGTCTAGGATACCATAGGTGAAATATTAGCCTGTTCATCCCCCTGTGCGAATGGTTCAAGAGTGCTGAGAATTGACAAAAGGACAAGCTCTTCCCCATCAATTCCCCCTAATAAACAGTGGTTTTCACCACTACCAAAAATCCCAATCACCATTGGTCCCCAAAGTTGTAAGGATTCATACTACACGTCCCTGACAAGGATGGGTAGTCATCCCCAAGGCCTAAAAGGATCAATGCCATTCAAAAGCAAAATCCCAACAAGCCATCATCATGAACATCTCCAATCACCTTTGGTCTCCAAAGTCGTAAGGATTCATACTACACACCCCTGACAAGGATGGGTAGTCATCCCCAAGGCCTAAAATATCAATGCCCTTACTTCATAATATCCCTAATCCCCTTTGGTTCCCAAAGTCGTAAGGATTCATACTACACGTCCCTAAACAGGATGGGTAGTCATCCCCAAGGCCTAAAAGGATCAAGGTCATTCATAAGCCAAAAACCTACAAGCTCAACCTTACGAAGCTCAAAATGCAAAATCAAATAATAATGGTTATCACCACTATTCAAAATCCTTGCTCAAAAAGAAAAACAAAAAGAGAAAAATAAACAATGATTTTCATCACTATGTATACGAGCAAGTATCCTAACACGTTGAGCAAATAAAAGACGCTTGAGCTTGAATCCCTGGAATTCTCAGCATTCGAAAACCATCTAGGTGATCCTCATTACGGGTTTGGTGGACAGCCTACCTGGCAATGGTGGTATCCTAAACGCATGATGATATGTCTATCACATTAGCTTTGCGTGTGAGCAGACCAATGTTTGCATGTGGATGAGCTAGCTTATGGTACCTTAGATTGTCCCATGGATTAATCTTACTAAATACAACAATGGAGTTAGTGGAGCTAATTAGGTGATCCTCAGTACAGGTTTGGTTGATAACCTATCTGGCACTGGCGGTATCCTGACAAATACCACATAAACGAACTCAATTGCACACACAAGGATGTGAAATAACTTGGTCAAACTCAAGTCTGATTTATACCTTGTTCAAAAGTCTTGCGAGATAAATGTACAGTCTTGGCTAGTTAGTTAAAATATCTGAATCTCAAAAAAGCTTAACTACATTTTAAAACAACTGGTACATTTCATTACGTACATCACCATCAGATAATACAAAAATACAAAAAAATAAAGTTATCACATGCAAAATAATTCCACAAAGCCTCCTAATAAAACCAATCTTGTAAGTACTATGGTGCCATCGACAAGTTATCAACAACTCATTTCATTCATTCCATATGCATACATCATATAATTAGAAACATCGCATTCATAATACCACATGCATACAACATCATATAACAATGATTATCAAAAACCACAAAATGCACCAAAACAAGCAATAAAATTGTCCAATGAGAGTGCTTTTGCACTTGACATTCGGGCATGCAAAATAGACGTCAAATCCTCACTATCCTACCAAAACAATCGGGTTTCCGGGGAAAAATAGACTCGGAGTCACAAATCCTCACTATCCTACTCCCTAAGAAGGCTACCATAGCCGGACCGCTCCACGGGAGGACGGATTTTCGAGAATTTCATCCCCAAACGGCGTCACCAAAAGGGTCAAAACCCAACCAAAAATAGCAATAACATTGCCGAACGAAGGCGCCTTTGCGCCTGACATTATTGGCATCCAAAATAGATGTTGGGGTCACAAATTGTCACTATCCTACTCCCTAATAAGGCTACCATAGCTGGACCGCTCCACGGGAGGATGGATTTTTGACAATTTTAGCTCCAAAATGCGTCACAAAAAGGGTTCAAACCCACCAAAAATAGGTCAGAATGTTCAGAAACTGCTTAAGCATTCAATGGTAAACAACTGAAGGCACCCTTACATAAGTCATCTTGGGTCAAGTGACTCATCACTTTTCTCATGTTGGTCATTCCCTCATCGATTCGTCGCTTGAGGGGGTAGTCACACTTAGTCACCAATCAACAAAAACACACCCAATCAAGGAAATAACATGCATTCAAAGGATCATTGACAAAGACAATCATGCTCCTGCTTGGGGCAGCAAACAAGCAATAATCACAAGCTGATCAAACACTTGGCATTCATGAATCATGAACTCAAGGTTCCCACAGACAAAAGGTTGCGCCCTTTGCCTATTCATGACTGAACAATGTCCAAGCTCAAGTAACACCTCACCGAAAAAGGTTAACACTTGAATTAAGCTCCTTAGCTCGTCAGAAGCAAGGATTCAAGAATGCGTGCCCTTTCCATACTTGGGGCATCAAGAGTTGGTTAGGTTACTGAGAAACCCTAATCATTAGTGCTTTGGTTATCTATTTTTGCTCAGCGCTATGCCTTGCACAATGCTTCCCAAAAAGGGGCATCTGTAGACACCAAAACAACACCAATCCGATTATGTGACAACAAGCACTGATCGCATTGACACACACAGCCCCTAGGGCAGCCCCCAGAGGTTAAACAGTGGTCCTAACCACTCCCAAAAGTAGTTTGGAAGGTCAAAGGTCAATTTGGCACCTTTTTGGCACTTTGCTCCCTACTCGTCCCACCCTGGGATGATTACAAACTGGTATTCGTCCCACCCAGGGACGATTATCAGCATTCGCCCCAGGGTGAGGCGAATAGAAGGTTTGACTGGCAAAAAGTCAAACCTCGACAAGTCCGCCAGTTAACTGCAGCTTCAGGCCATGCAATTGTGAGGAACGACTTCAAATCAAGGAGAGAGACTTCAATCATGCATGTCTTTGATTTTGGAGGCCTCATGCAAGGAGACTCTAAATCAGGGAATAATATTTTCTCTCAAAATAGGACAAGCAACTCCAGTGGCGCCCTCGCATGCGCATTCAAACAGAGAGACCCTAGGTCTATAAATTGGTGAGTCTTCTCACCCAAAATAGATACAGAGAAGGAGCATTTTGAGCAACGAAGTGCTGCCATTTTACATCCACACACACACCTTTTGATTTGTGCCTTTCACATCCTTGATCTCTTTTGGAAGGGAGGTCATTGGGTGATTATTGGAAGCACCAATCCGGAGCCCAAACCCGAACATTTGGCCACAATATCCCACCAAATTTGTTGACAACACCCCATAAGAGGTTTTGGACCCATCCCAAGTGGATTGGTGCCGAAACAGAGTCCCAAACGATGGGCGTCCTGCCCTCGGGTGCCCCCAAACTATCGCAGTCCTAATCGCCCCACCCCGGAGTGATTAGAAATCTGTGGTAGATTTCCTTGATTTTTTTTTTGCATCTGATTCTATATTGTTTAGATAGGTTGTCATTTAAATTTCACATCGTTTTGAGCATTTTTGATCATGTTTTTATCATTTCCCGCCTTTACTAACATGCAGGTAGCATCATCAAATTCTGGGTGATAGAGGCCAAATTGGGAAAATATGACCTTCTGGGTCTTCCCAAAATACCCCCAATTAGCTAACCCCAACTTTGCAGGTGATTTGGAGCTTCCCGAATGTGACATTTGGGACTGTGCTTTTTGACACTTTGTTGTAGGTCTATTCGTCCCGCCCCGGAGCGAATACAAATCTGTGGTGAATTTTCTGACTGTTCCATTTGCAGTGTCTTCCTTGTGATGTTTTTATGCCCCTATCAAGTTTTTAGTTCATTTGGATCTATTTCAGTTATCGTTTTATTTATATTTTGCATGTGCTAGTTGAAGGCGTGGGGATTGCATGTTTTATTTTATCTACAGGTGCTACTGACTATTTTCTATTTCTTTGAACGTAGGATCTGGACATTAGAGGAGCAGCAAGGAGTCAAGACTCATCAACGCAAGCGGCGGCGATGTTTGGTCCGCCCATTTTACATGTGGGCACGCGGAAGAAGGAATAGCATCCATGGGTGTAACAAGAACACATTTAACGCTCCTAGCCCCTGAAAAGGGAGGAGGCGAATTGTAACCGAGTTCTAAAGCATATTAATAAAAAGGGTTGTCTTCCATATTGGCTTTTTATTTGGTTTCGATTCGTTCATGCCTCTTTCCTTTCATGCACTTTCAATTCATAGGATTTAGCGTTATCTTTTGTTTCGTTTGCATCGCATCTGGGCTTTTCCTTTTTGTTTCCGTATCCTCGTGCTTTCACATCAGTATCAGAACCTGGAAATCCAAAGATAGGGCATTGGAGTTCTCATATTTAAATGTGGCACAACTGCAAAGGCTGTTAGGAATATGGATGTTGAGGGCTCCCTACACCAAGTTGAAAAAAACTAGATTGAGGCGACCAAGGATTGACACATGTGTAGCCAGGTACTGGGTGAGGTAGTTGCCACATTGGGTTTTGTTGGTATTTTTTTGGGTACCGCAATAGAAATTTTTGAAAGGGTGAGCCTGTTTACAAAAATTTGCTGTGGAATTATCAAAATTCCCATCTTCAAGAATGACACAAAGATACAAGATTCTAGACATGTGGGAGTTGTGGGTAAACACAAACTTGTGATTCTCAATGGTGTACACATGATGTGTCAACTTCAAAGGAGGGTAAAGGCTTTGGTTATGAGTGCTTCAAGTAGATAGGCCATATTCCTTAGAAAGGCACTAGAATTTAGATGACAAACCTTGTAATTTTTAACTGATGGCTTATCCATGATAGCCACGACATTGGAGGTGCTGACTAGGTGCTTGGCTGGTAGAGCCATGACCTTGAAAACCCAATCTTGAGGTTCTCTAGAAATATTGGAGCTCACCTTGGAGTGATTACAAGAGGCAGACATATTGATTGGAATTGTCAGTTCTGAGGTCATGTAGAAAAAAATCCTTTTATACCTGGATGGAAATTTCATGAACACCCATATTCGCTAGCCAATCAGCGACTTTGTTTCCCTCACGATAAGCGTGTTGGATGACAATGTCTTTGTACCTGTTGATGAGCATTTTGCATTCATGGAGAATGTTGCTTAGGGACCAAGGCAAAGTGGAATTTCCTTTGAGGCAGTTGGTGATGTGGAGGGAATCCCCTTTGATAACCAGTTGATTGATATTCATGTTGTCAATAAGGAGGAGACCTAGGTATAGCGCTCTGGCTTCGGCCTTGTTGTTCATTTGGGTTCCTTGATTTTTTACAAAAGCTAGAAAGATTTGCCCATGACAGTCTCTGAGGATGTTGCCTCCACCAACATCACTCAAAATTTCTTTCGCTACCCCATCAAATTTTAATTTGAGCCACCCAAAGGGTGGAGGATTCCACCTGATGGAAGACCTATTGACAGAAGAAAGAGGTACACCAAAAATGTTAGTGAGATTAAACTTAGAAGCTAGGGTAACCTCTAGGCCAGGGTGGGGAGCTTCAGGGGAAGAGATAATAGAGGCGTTCTCCACAACTAGGGATAATATTTTCAAAGTGGTCTTACGAGGGTCATTAGCTTGGGATTTGAAGATCCTCTTGTTACATTCTAACCAAATTTACCATAAGTAATGGTGAAGACAAGACAACCAAAGGAAACTAAGCTACTGGTTTTTGAAGGGTCGCGGCCATATTTGGAAAATCTAGTGGATAGAAGGTGGGTGGGCCCAAGAAACACTAAAGTTTTCAAACACAAGGTTCAACATGGCTAAATAGAAAAGGCACTCCAAGAAAATATGGGTGGTCGATTCCCAGTTCGACTTACAAAGGACACACCAGTTGGGAATGAGAAGCCCTCTGGACATGAGATTCTCAACTATGAGAATTTTATTCTGGGAAGCCAACCATGAGAAGAAAGCAACTTTGGGAATGATGCTTTTTATCCATACAATTTTCATTATCTCCCATTTTTCCAGAGTAGGTTCCTAGCTATAGTAGGTAAACTTAACAGTGAAGACACCAGCTTTTGACAACTTCTATATGGGGAAATCAGGGGTCTGGGAGTTGGGGATGACACACACACGAAGGAGGTTCTGAATGCGTCTAGCTATATTGATAATCTGGATAGCTGAGTTATTGAAGAGAAAGTATTTCCATTGATACCTATTGGGACCCTAAGTGATGAAGTCATCAACTTTATCTTCGAAGATGGCATCTGTAACATGTTTGAGATCAAATAGATTTGGATAATTGATAATAGGTTGGTCACGAAGCCAAGGGTACTCCCAAAAATTGATGATTCTCCCACATCCCAAGAACCATCAGATTCCTTACTTGATAACATCCCTGGTCTGAGTAATGTAGTTCCAAAAATAAGAACCCACAGGGAAGCAATGGTCACCCAAGAAAGGCAAGTGATGAAGGTAATTTTTCTTGATGAATTTTATCTCGGCTAAATTCTCATTGGTGACCACTCTCCATGCCTTCTTGGCTATCAAAGTGAGATTCATTTTATTTATCCTTCTAAATCCAAGGTCTCCTTGGTCTTTTTTGGAGCACACTCTATCCCAAGCTACAAGGGCAAATCTATTCTGGTTCTCATTGCCAGCCCATAGGAAATTATGCTGAATTTGTTCAATGTTGTGGCAAATTGAAATTGGGGCTTTGAATATTGATAGGAAATATATCGGTATGCTTTGGAGATAGGCTTGCATGAGAGTAGCTTTAGCAGCCTGTCTTAGCATTGCGCTCTTCCACCCAGCCAACTTCTTATTGATGCATTCAAAAATGTTTGACCACATGTCAGCAGAGACTCTCCCATGAAACATAGGTAGCCCAAGGTATGTGGTGGGGAGATTAGCTATGGTGCATCCAAGATTTCTACAATTTTGTTCCGTCTTGTAATAGGGGTATTCAGAAAATATAATCTACTTTTGTTATAGTTTACCTTTTTCATACAACTGTTTCATAGTAATTAAGATTTGGTTTAATGATTTTTGCTTTAGGTATGGAGGAGGACGATGCCATAATAGTATCATTGATGAACTTTTGGTGAGTGATGGCCCTAGACATAGTGTCAGGTTTGATACCTAAGATAAGGCCTTTGGATAAGGCTACCGATAGGGATATTCCTAGGTCTTCATCCATTATGATAAAGAGGATGGGGGATAGGGGGTCGTCCTACTGAATACCCTTGGAGCTTTGGAAAACACCAATAGGAGATCCATTGACGATAATTGAAAATCACATCATGGAGATGCATTCCTTAACAAGAGTGATCCAATATTTATGGAATTCAAACCTATCCAAGACCTCAAAAAGGAATTACCAGGAAACTCTGTTAAACACTTTGTTCATGTCAAGCTTGAGAAACATACTGGATTTTTTGTTCTTGACAACTGAATGAACAAGCTCGTGGATTGTTATGACTTCGTAATGAATCTACCTTTGATCGAACTGCCTTGACACTAGTCAATAATGGATGGAAGAATATATTTGAGTCTGTTAGCCATAACTTTGGTAATGAGTTTGTATACCACACTACAGAGGCTGATGGGCCTGTAATCAAAGATAGACTTACAGGTTTGGGATTTGGGAACGAGAACGATGAAAGTTGAGTTTACCTCCTTCAGGATTTGCTTGGATTTTTGGAAAAACTAAATAGCTTCAGAGACTTCTTTGCCTATGATTTCCCAAAAATGTTGGAAGAAACATGGGGGAAACCCATATGGTCTTGGAGCTTTGTCTGGTTCCATTGAGAATAATGCTTCTTTGATTTCTTTCACTGTTAAATATTTAAGTATCTCATCTTTGATATTATTAGAAACTAGGTGGAGGATGTTCTAAAGTAGAGGGTTTCTGATATGATGGGGGCAAGTAGGTCTAGGAACAAGCATTTCTTGGAAATGAGATACAAATTCTTCCCTAATTTCTTGAAGGTCATTAGTTTTGGACCCATCGCCTCTGGTTAGCTCCTTTATTCTGTTCATGCTTCTATGTCTCAGGGTGGAAACATGAAAAAATTTTGTGTTCGCATCCCCTTCCTTCAACCAAAGAACTTTGAATTTTAAATCCATAAATTTTTCTCCTTGGCTAAATTGTTGTGAAAATCCATGAGGAGGGATTTCTCTTCTTGAAAAATGTTAGGCCCTGGGTCCCTATCTTGAATGAGTTTCTCTACGCTGCCAAGTCTCTCAACAATTTGTTTCTTTTCGTGGAACAGGTCACCAAACACTTCTTTGTTCCACTCTTTGAGTTTAAACTTGATAAACTTGAGTTTTCTGAAAATTTTGGATAAAGGATTCCCTGGGAGGTCATTCTTCCACAACTCATCAATGAGATTTGTGATGTCCAAGTGGTTTAGCCACATTTTATCAAACCTGAAAGGTGTTTTGAAAGATTGCCTTGGGCGGGAACGGTCTAGGACCAAGGGGTTGTAGTCTGAGCCTATTTTCGATCGGACGTAAAGTCTAGCATCACCCAAAAATTCAATGATCTCTTTGGACATAAGGAATATTTCAATCTGAAGTTGGATTAGTTGGTTACCTGGTCTTCTGTTGCTCCAAGTGTAGTTTAACCCTTGCAATTTTACATCCATGGGTTCATTGCAGTTGACAAAGTCACTGAATTCTTTTGTACATCTAGGGGTGATAGGGTTTCCTCCTTTTTTTTTGAGCGAGAAAAGGGGAGAGTTAAAATCTCCTGCAAGCAACCATGGAATATTCTCAAAAATTTTGTGCATTGCTAACAGAGTGTCCTATAAAGTCCTTTTATCGAGGTGATTGTTTGGAGCATATATGTTGGATGTGATCCATTGGAGGTTCATTTTTTTACTAATGAAGAGAATATTGATGACCATGTCTGAAATGGAGAGAGTTTTGCCTTCAATGATTTCAGGTCCCAAAGACACAACAACCCTCCAGAGACCCCTTGGGAGGTACTGAAAGCAAAGTTGTTCTTCCATACGGATCTACAGATCTCTATGATGTTTTGCCCATCCAACCTGGTTTCTTGAAGTAGCATTATGTTTGGTTTGATTTCTTTTCTGATTGATCTGACTATCCTTTTTTTGGAATCCCTAATGAGGCCCCTTATGTTCCAGGATATAATCTTCATCTAGACGTATTGGAGGTGGATTTATTTCCTCTGCCTCTTCCTTGAGACGGAGGTGGCTTGGTTCTTTTTTCCTCATCAGATTGAGGTTCCAGGTTTGAGGTATCTGGAAGGGAACTTAATGCCTGTATAAATTCAATGTTAATGCCTATTAGAGACATATTATATGGAACTTATTTTTATGATATACAAAGAAATGGTTATTTTAGAAAATTGTAAAAAAATTTAAAATATGAATAAATTTTATTTGGTAACATAAATTTTAACAACGATTTTTTTAAAGGTGTATTAGATGATGCTCATGAACTAAACTTAAAAAAATGAAGTATATTATTTTTAAAATGCTTGTAAAAAATAATACTAATCTAAAAATCCCTATTATGTAAACAATTTTCTATTAAACACAATTCCTTTATAATTATTTCTCCAAAAATAATTGAAATTAAAAGACTATTCATATGTTCAATAATAAAAACAAAGATATCACTCATAAAAATAAAAACACTTAATAAGGTAGCCATAAACACCAATAATATCTCTTGCTAAAAAATAAATATTATAAAAATAATGTAAAAAATATTGAAATAATGGGATACATTAAAAACACTTAAATATGATAAGGTAACCATAAACACCAATAATATCTCTTACTAAACAATAAATATTATAAAAAAATTGTAAACAATATTGAAAGAGTGGGATACAAATATGATGGAGTAATAGATCTATTACTTAAAATCTATAAAAATATTCATATGCTTTTTTTTTTTTGTTTCATATAAAACATATATGAATATAATAAAATAAGAACAAAAATTATAATTTGCAATTGGTATATATATATATATATATATATTGGTAAAAAATTATTGAACAATAAAACCATACAAGAAACAGAGAATCCAAAAACAATAACCCTTACAAGGGCCAGAAGAAAGAGACCCCTATATATATATATATATATATATATATATTGGTAAAAAATTATTGAATCAATAAAACCATACAAGAAATAGAGAATCCAAAAACAATAACCCTTACAAGGGCCAGAAGAAAGAGACCCCCAAAACCATTGAGCACCCGACCAAAAGACACCCAACAAACAATAGCCTCAACCAGACATATTCGCAACAAGCAAATTAGCAAGATGATGAGAACAATCCAATGGGAGTTGATCTCATTCCCTAACATTCCAGTATTCTTGAAACTCAGAAGTCCATTTTGCCAAGCAATCAACCACACTATTTCATTCCTTGGGAATATGAACAAATGAAATAAACTCCATATGTTGATAAATTTGAATGATATGTCGAGCCACCAACTCTAGCTACCAATGAACATTAGAAATATTATGAGTCTTCAACAAGTTAATAATAATTTGATTCTGACTCAAATTATCTTCTACCATCCCAAAGCATAACATTTTTCTAAAACAAAACTAATAGCAAGGGCCTCCATATAATTACTAGTTTGTTTCCCCTTATAATAGGAGAAACAAACTAAATATGGGTGCGGCTTCCATGGCTCCCGTTGGAATTCTGGATAACTGATATCTTGCATATGATTGCCCTTCTACTTGGAAATCCGGTTAGACCGTCACAACAGACAATGGATAAAAAGGTAATCTATGTTGCCCGTATTTGTGTTGAAATTGACTTAAATAATCCTATTCCAAATTCTATTGAAATACAATTTGGATCAACTACATGGGTTCAAAAACTTGACTATGAAGCTCTTCCATTTCGTTTCTAGATTTGTCATGAATATGGCCACTTGCAAAGAAAATTCCCTAAGTTTTTCTCACCTGTGGCTTCAAATCTCGGGCCCTCTTAGTCTGGACAAAGTTTGGATAAAGGAAAAGCCCCGATAAAGGAAGGGGAACGGGATAAGGAAGGTTTTGTTTCGGTAAAAGCCCGAAACAGATGATGAAGGGCAAACAAAGACCTTAAGGATAGCCATCCAGATGTTCTAATCAACCATTTTAAAATATTAGATGATCTTTATCAGTGCATGGAGATACCTGAAACGTCGCTACCTGATGCAAATATAACAAGGTCGAATCAGATGTCTCTTCTTGAGGGGGAACTTAATGAATCAGATCTAGGGGGTTTAAATGAAGAACAAAGGGCTTTGGATCTGAGTATAGGGGACATGGTTAGGTCTAGCCCTCTAAGGGAAACTATTTTAGAAAGTGGTACAAATTTAGTTATGCCCTCTTCTACTCAGGCACTGGTGCAGTCATCCTTGGACTACAAAACTCCTACGATGTTGGGATTGCAACAAAAAATAATTAAAAAAGTTTTTCAGATAAGAATATGAAGGTGGGTCATAAGAAGGACCAGGATAAAATTAAGTTAATGGGGGAGACTTTGGTGGAGTCAGTCTTGGTGAGAACATTAGACTCCCATTTTTATAACCCCCAAAAATGATTATCCTCTCATGGAATGTAAGGGGGTTGAATAGCATCCCCAGACAAAAAGTTGTTCATGATTTGGTTCGTGTGCATTCTCCGGATGTGGTGTTTATTCAGGAGACTAAATTGGCTATTGATAGTATGTTCAATATTACTCCCAAGTTGTGGAGAAGGGGGCAATGCCAATGTATTGGTGCATGTGGATATGCTGGTGGCGTCGCTTGTTTATGGGATCCGATTAAGATATCTCCTCTTACTTGGATTTCTAGTAGATGGTCTATTTCAATGGTCGGGCATGATAATGAATCTAGTGAAATAATCCTACTTACAAATGTGTATGCTCATATTGATTACAATGGTAAAGTGAATTTGTGGAAGCACATTTGCTTTGTGAGAAGTTTGGTTCCCTTGTACCCATGGATTTTGGTTGGAGACTTCAACTCTATCACTTGTATAGAGGAGAAACGTGGTGGGTGGACCATCTCGAGCTTTTTTCTTCTGTCTTCAGTGCTCATATCTAGGCCCTAAACTTGGTTGACATCAAGCCAAATAATGGTATCTTTACTTGGCACAATAGAAGGTGTGCGGAAGCTTCCATCTCAGAGAGACTGGATAAGTTTTTGATATCCAATTATTGGATGGGTAATAACAAAGGTGTTAGTTCTATGATTTTGGAGGGTAGGGTATCTGATCATTGGCCTATCAAACTCTATGCTTTGGAGTTAGGGCTAAAAAGTAATCCCTCCTTTAAGTTTCAACTTATGTGTCTTCGTGATCCTAAGCTTCATGATTTCATGCGAGGTTGGTGGACCACTGGCAAACCTCCTCATGGTACCGTTATGTATTCCTTTATGAAGTGACTACAATTTGTAAAACATATATTGAAGAGATGGAATAGAATGAATTTTGGTAATATTTCCTTGTCTAAGCTAGAAACTCTTAGGAGGATGGAAGAATCTTCAAGGAAGATTAGAGATCAGGGATTCATGAAGGAGCTTCTTGTTGAGGAATTTGAGGCTGCAAAATACCTTGCTAAATGGGAACTGAGGGAAGAATTTTTTTGGAAGCAAAAAGCTCGAGTAGATTGGCTTCAGGAAGGGGATAGGAACATAGCCTTCTCTTATAACTCAGTTAAGGATCGCCGTAATGGTAACCTGATTACCTCTCTTGTGAATTCTTAGGGTTCCCTGATCTCTTCTTTCAGGGATATTTTAGAAGAGACTAAGAGGTATTTTTCCTCTCTCTTCAAGGATAACTCCCTATTAGATGATGAGAATAAAAAGCTTATTCTAAACTGTATTCTAGCAATTGTTTCTAGAGAGATGAATGAGCACTTGATGGGTCCAATTTCCCTTGAGGAGTTGGAAAATGTTGTATTCAAGATGAAAAAAGGAAAAGCCCCAGGCCCAGATGGATTCTCGATTGAGTTTTATCAAGAGTTTTGGGATTTAATAAAATTTGATCTTTTGGAGGTGGTCCATGAGTCCCAAAAGAACAAACAGATGCTAAGGGCCCTAAATGCTACCTTTGTGGTGCTTATACCAAAAAAAGAGGGAGCAAATTCCTTGGATATGTTCATGCCTATTACTCTCTGCAATGTTGTGTATAATATCATCAAAAAAATTATTACTGAGAGGTTGAAGATATGGTTGAGCAAAATCATCTTTGAGGAGCAAGGAGGGTTTATTGTTGGCCTACAAATATTGGATGGGGTTGTTATTGCTACATAAGCTATTAAATCTATGGAAACTTCTAAGGAGAAAACTATGTTCATTAAGTTGGACATGGCCAAAGCCTATGATCGGGTCAGATGGTCCTTTCTTTAGAAAGTTCTTGCTACTTTTGGATTTGAGGAGGAATGAATTAGATGGGTGATGAGCTATGTTTCTTCTTCCTCATTATGTGTTCTTTTTAATAATGAGACATCATAGTTGTTTGAGGCCTCAAGGGGATTGATGCAAGGAGATCCTTTATCTCCTTATTTTTTATCATTATGGTGAAAGGGTTGGGAATATTGCTCAAGTCACAAGTCATGAAGGGTCTCATTTAGGGGTGGAAGTGGGATATTAGTTTGCCACCTCTTTCCCACCTTCAATTTGTTGATGATACTGCTTTGTTGGGAGTTGCCACTATCAGGGAAGCTATCAATATTATACAGTCTCTTGACATATATCTTGGTTCTTCTGGACAGTTGATTAATGAGGACAAGTCTTCTATTTTCTTCTTCAATACCTCTCCTCTTATTCAAGCCTGGATTGCTCGTATTCTAAGATTCCAGGTTGGGACTCCCCCCTTCATTTATCTTGGTATTCCAATTTCATATCACCCTCTACCTATATCTTCTTGGTAGTATATGCTTGATAAGTTTAGAAGGAAGGTGAATCACTGGACTTTCAGATAGCTATCCACTGCAGGTAGAGTGTTGCTTTTAAAATATGTTGTTCAAGCTTTACCCATTTATAGATGTTTTGTACAAATAGCTCCCTCTCACTTCATCAAGGACATGGATGCTTTGTCAAGACAGTTTTTATGGTTTGGAAAACTTGATCAATCTAAATGGAGTTTGGTTAGGTGGGATTCTATATGTAGGCCGATGCAAGAGGGAGGCCTTGGGTTGCAACAGACAGCTCTTCTTGGGCAGGCTTTGGCTGTAAAAAATTATTGGAGATGGTGTACCTCTCAAGATCATATTTCTAAAATATTATCTTGTAAATACTTGAGAGGTATTTCTGAGGTTGAAATCCCTAGAGTTAGCTTGGTTGGGAAAGGTTCAGTTATCTGGGACACTCTGAAAAGATGAGCTAATTTAATCAAGCAGGGTTTGTTTTGGATTTGCAATCAGGGATCAAATGCTCTTTTTTGGGAGGATTCTTGGGATGGCCATCCTCCTATATTGAATCAATATCCTAGGTTACATTCCCTAAGCATTTTTTTCTTGGAAGCAGGCTGGTCTCATGTGGAGGACTTTAAAAAAATCCAATCTTTTGGAAATATGGAGATGTACAGGTGGAAAGATTCGCAATAATGGCCCCAAGGGGGACTGGCCAAGGACAAAGAGGTTCTTGCTCTTATTCTTATGGGGAGGCCTTGTTCTTCATTGAGGGGTAAATATATTTTGGCTTGGAACCCTGATCCTAATGGAACCTACTCGGTAGCCTATGGTTATTAGGTTCTTGATAAGCAAAAGTATGGGAGTCTTCCTATCACTTGGTGAAAAAAGGTGTGGAACAAATTTTCCTAGCCAAAATGTAACTTCTTTCTCTGGTTGGTAGCTCGTAATAAATGCCTCACTTGGGATAATGTGAGGAAGAGGGGATTTCAGGGTCCCTCTTTTTGTGTCCTTTGCAATAAGAATGAGGTTGACTCTTCTCATTTATTTTTCTAATGCTCCTTTGCCAGAGACATTTTGCACCGTTGGTGAAGTGCCTGGAATCATCCATGTTTTCATGTGCTATCCCTGATGGAGTTTTGGAGTAGTCTGTGCAGACCTCTGGCCAAGACCCCCTTACTTCGGGTGACTTGGAATTTGGGCCCTTCTTGCATCATCTGGAAAATTTGGCTCAAATGGAACCGATGCATATTTTAGGGTAGTTATTTGGCTATTCAACAGATCTAGAAAAGGATCTTGTATATGGTTCAGGAAACCATCCATAGCAAATGTGATGTGGACCCTATTTTGGATTCTAGGGAGGAGAAGGTACAACAAGCCCTTGGTCTCTTTGGGGATGGTGTGAACTCTTCTATCCCTAGTAGGGTTCCTCAGCTCAACAAGAAGGTTAGGAGAGATGGTAGGTGGAGGCCACCCCCTAGAGGAGTTTTAAAAATTAATACTGATGGATCATCCAGGGGTAATCCTAGACATGCTATCATTGGTGGTGTTGGGAGAGATTCTACTGGTGATGTCAGTTTCTTCTTTTCCATTTATAAAGGTGTTCACTCCAATAATTTTATGGAAGCTCTTGCAATTCTTGAGGCCTTGCGGAGGGAGTTTTCTATTTGCTGGCATAAGATTATTTGCGAGTTTGACTCTCAAATTATGGTTAATATTTTAAATGGTAAAATGGTGGAGGAAGTTAATTGGTAGTTGGCCTCTATAGTCATTCATATTCTCAGAATGAGTGAAGAGTTCAAATTTATATCCTTTGTACACATTCCAAGGGAATGGAATATGGTTGCTGATTACCTAGCCAAAAGGGCTTCTGAGCTGCTGGATCCTTGGAGTATCGATAATTGGGAGAGTCTCTCGTATGGGGACTCTCAATTCTTGTGGGAGTTGATCCATAAGGATGTATATACTTAATGCGGTTTATTCTTGTTGTCTTTTTTGGGTGTCATTCTAGTCTAGTGGTTTTAGCCTGTTTGGTTGTTTATTTGAGTCATGGTTGGAAGCTCAGTTGTACTCTGTAATCCAAACTTTTTATCCCTTAATTAAAAAAAAATAGGAGAATGAAAATAGTTGCACCACTACTATCTCTCCCA
Organism: Wollemia nobilis; assembly: GCA_028583015.1. NCBI lineage: Eukaryota > Viridiplantae > Streptophyta > Pinopsida > Araucariales > Araucariaceae > Wollemia > Wollemia nobilis. Next base: position 7,878,107 of record JAQPPZ010002883.1, read on the forward strand.
ACACCACTAATACTTTCATACACATGATTCCCTCTAGAAGAGCCATCAATATTAATAATAAACACCCCCTCAAGGTAGATGATGTTATTTGCCATCTCTCTACACTTTTTGATTGAGGCCTCTCCTCCCGACCGATAAAGAAGTATGAGGGTCATTTTCCATTAAACACAGGTCCTGCATCATCAAATTTTCATATTGCTTCAAAGGAATATTGATCTAACATTTAGAAGAAACATTTTCTTAGATCATACCAATATTCCTCTACCAAATCTGATAAACAGTTAACTTTCTACCTTGAAAAATTCTTCGATTTCTTTCAAGCCAAATCTGCCATATAATACATGAGGACCCAATACTCCATGCAATTTATATATAACCATAAGAATATGAATGACTTATTTTATTTGTTTTATTACAATAACATATATAACCAATAAACAACATAAAAATTATGTAAAAATTATTGTGAGAGGGATATCAATGTAATGGAGTAATAAATATATTGCTTAAAATTCATAAAAAAACGAGTATATATTATTGTAGATAAAATATTTTTGAATATAATAAACTAAGAAGAATAACTATAATTTGTAATTGCAAAATTAATATTATTTTAGTATAAAGAAACAAATATAATGTTAAGAAATTTATATAGTTTTATTTAAATAACATAAAATATTTCTTTATGGAAGGACTTTCAACACATTTTGGAAGGTGGTCCTTGGTTCTTTAGTTGGAGGAACCTCTTTCTATTCATGTGGATAATGGAATTTGATTTAGATACCCAAAAGATAAACATTGCACCTATATGGGTAAGGCTCCCTCGACTTTATCTTCACATTTTGCATGAACCTATTTTGAAAGGGATTGCAAAAAATTTTGGGTCATCTAGTTGCTATTGACCATTTGACTTGAGCTAGATCTTTCATGGTGTTTGCGTTTATGTGTGTTGTAATCCATTTATATGTTGAGCTACCTAGCAATGCGGAGCTCTTATAGGATGTGGGATTCCGAGTTCAACTCCTGGTTTATGAGAATAAATCACTTCACTTTTTTTTTCTCACTATAATAATTATGGTCATGAGTTTTCTAGATGCCTTAAATGAAAGGTTAATTTAGTTGCTCCTAAAAATAAAAATATCTATGAGGAAGAGTTGGATAAAGCCAACCATGATTAGATGGCGGCTAGTCAATCCCTTCTCCTTAGGGGGTCATTTTAAAGATCTTTCACGTAAAAAATTCCAAGAATATAATGCCTAGTAAGGATACAAATTCCCTCCTTGAGAATTATTTTTGAATTCCTGGATATAAAATAAGATGCTATTGAGAAAAAAATGCTTGTGGATACTTTATAGGTTTCTTCCCTTTTGGACGACCGCTCAAAAAGAAAAAATTCCAAATTAGAAAGCATCTCCTAGATGTGTTACGAGAGCTCATGCTAATATGGGGAAACCCTCTCTTGTTTTTGAGCTTGAAAAGATTGTTCAACTATCTCCCATATCTAACTAGAAGGATCGAGGAGGAAGACATTGGAGAATACTCGATCTGGCTCGCCAAACTAGTTGGTTAGAGTTTTGGTGAGCTTTTCCAATTTCAAATTATAATTTCGAATTTATATCTCTGTTTTGATTGCATGTGGTTTTATTGATACCTTTATTATTTTACCTTTCATTTTTTGAATCCTATTGGCTTGGTGTACCAGGTGTTTAAAGCTTCTACTTGGAGCCTATAGTCTTTCTCGTCTGATCTCCTTTAAACTCCATGCATGTGTAATTTCTTAGGAAGAATTTTTTTCCTTGGTTCTTCTTGGTCAAATTTGTAAGCTTCTTTTTATAAAAGGTTCGAGACCCCTTTCAAAATATCTTTTCACCAATAAAAAGCCACATAAAAGCTATCAATAAATCCGGTTCATCTAAATTAACTTCATTTATTGAATGAATCTAACACTAACATCTTAAAAAATTTTAAATTTCAATCCAAAAATAATAAAAATATATATTACACTTCAACTACAAATAAATTAAATATAATGTAATTAAATAAACTCGTTTAAATCAAAATTATTCTATATAACCTTTAACCTAATAATCATTATAAAATACTTTCCACTTAAAAATACTTTTTCTATTTAAGTCTTATATTTACCACTTGAATGGATGGTTTCTTTGGCTAAATGCATATGGGTGATTTTTTTGTTTGGAACCATTCGGGCACCCAAAAACTTGTAACAACAGTCATCATGCCTACTAAATAAGGCCTAGCTCATAAGTATGTTATTTTTAATTTGAAAGAGCTATAGATTGTATATTTCAAACATATGGTTACCCTTATGAAGGACACAAATATGTATATTAAAAATTAGTTGAGTCATATATTTAAATTTTAAAATTTATCACTTTGAAAATATATATGGATACATTATGTTGATATAACATTTTTATGTAAAACGTTAGCGATTATTAATAGATATTTTTAAAATTTATGTTTGAGTGTTTAAGGATCAAAATGTTCTTGTAAGGCTATAGTGGTAGCAAAGAGCAGCATTGGAACCACAAAAAGGTGTAGAAAAATTGTAATAAATTATCAATTCCTCTAGTATGTGACACTTAATTGTGCGTGACGCTTAACTATACATAATTCTTTTGGCTCATGGTGGTTTAACTGCACTTTGTTCATCACTTTACGCTCATAGTGGGAGAGTTCATCATGTCCAGGCTCTCAAAAATATGAGATGAGGAGCGAATATGAGATTTTGTTCATGGACATGGTGAAACCAAGTCACGAAAAAATTTAGGGTTTCTTGCAACAGAGATGGAGCTAAAATCAGTGGCAACAATAGCAGCCCTCGCATGAATGTGAGTGTGGAAGAGTGTGGATGGACAAGGGAAGGAGTGAACAGTATTGGAGAAACTAAGTTTAGTAGAATGGTCTTTGAGGTTGAAAGCAGTTGCATTAGAGAGATTCGTAGTTCCATTAGGGTTTATAGTGGAAATTTAGGGTTTCCTGCAACTTCATTTTTTGGATCTTGGGATGGAGGGTTTCAACATAGATGCATATATTAAACTAAAATGAATTTTAAATAAGCAATTTGTGGAGGACCAACTGAAACAAGAGGGAAACACAATCAACGATTGCAAAGGAAACCATTGAGGATGCCAAAGGTTGATTCAAGGAAAACAAAGATGGGTTGCATGAAAGAAACTAATGGATCCCCATTAGTGAAGTTGGAAATAACAAATGTCTAGGAAGGAATAGATGTGATGGAGAGGAAAGGCCTAATTTATCGATTCATGGGATTCCGACCGACTCTTGCTACCTTTAAGCAATGGGCTACCAAAAACTGGAGCACTAAAGGTAAGTTCCACATTTATACTTACCCTAATGGCTACTTCCTTTTTTTGTTAATGAAGAAGATAGGGAGAAATTTTTTGAAGGGGGACCATGGATTTTTGGTAGAACTGGACTCTTCGCGAAGCCTGGCATACCAAGTTCAAAGCTAAGGAAGAAATGCCATCAACTGCTCCTGTTTGGGTTTGTTTATTTGGTCTTCCGATAGAATACTAGCATCCAAAGATATTCGCAACAATTAAAAATTCTTTAGGAGTTTACATGATGACTTATGATAGCACCTAACACTCAGAGCATATGATTTATGTAAGGATTTATGTTTTGATTGATTTTGACAAACCACTTCTTAAAAAGATTACTTTACAATATGGGAACGAACTATGGGAGCAAGTAGTATATTATGAAAATATTCTATTTAGATGCAAAATTTATCATGAATATGGTCATCTAGCCAAGTATTGTCCACATAAGGTCCCTAACAAAGAGAAAGAGGATGGGGACTTGATAGGGTTTCAAATCCCTAAACAAAAAAACACAAAGAAAAAATAGCAACAAAAGAGAAAACAATAATTTCACCTAACACCTTTGAAATTCTCTCCACGGATGAGCAAGCAAATGATGAGGATGGTCAAATGAAAATAATTATTATGGAAACAAAGTTTGATGAAGAGAGGTAATAGGAAGGATTGCATGATGATAAATAACTAAAAGAACTTGCCTTGATGTTGAGAAATAATAGTAAAGGAAAAAATTACAATGCAGAAAACCAACCCAAGTGCAAAACAGAAGGGCAGATTCAAGCTACAAATAAAATGGATCCTCAAAAAGACCATACAATTTCCAATAGTAGTGTCATGGTTCTAAGTAACCAGCCTACAATCCCAACTAGAATGAAGCAAGATACGAATAAAAGGATAAGGATGCCATAATCCTAAGGTTTATAGGATGGGTGTTATCCTTCAGTCTCTTTATGACAATGTTGGATGCTTTGGCTATTTTTTTTTGGTAATTTGTTGAGATTTGGTTTATTTTAAATGTGACCATATTTTGTTTGATTTTTCAATAGCTCCTTTGGCTTAGTTTTTGTTGTTTTTGTTTTTCATGATTTTGTTTGTGTTGTATTTGGGTTATTTTGTTGTTTCTATTTTGGCTCTGCTTTGTTATGTTGTTTTTATGGTTTTTTTATGTGTTTCGTGTTTGGTTTTTTTTTTGTGGTGTTTTTGTATCTTTTTATTATTTTTTTATGGTAGTGTTTTTTATGCTATGTTTGTGGTTTTTTTTTGTGTTTAGTGTTTTGGTGTTGTTTTTTAATCGATTTTTTATTTTATTTATTATTATTTATTTATTTGTTTATTATTATTATTATTATTTTGTGTGTGTTTTATTTGATTGTGTTTTGTTATGTTGTTTGTGTGTTTCATCTGTGTATTATTATTATTTTGTGTGTGTTTTTTATTTGATTGTGTTTTGTTATGTTGTTTGTGTATTTCTTCTATGTGGTTCATGTTTTTTATCTTATTTTTGTGTGTGTGTTTTTTTGTGCTTTATCTTGTCGACACACTCAAGGAGTATGCTTTATTTTTTAGCTATTTATGTGTTTGTGTTTATCTGTTCTTATTTTTTGTTGTTTCAGGCATGCTCCTTACGTGTGCCAAAGGTGGTAGGCCAGGTGCAAGCCCTAGGCGTTTTTGGTGGAAGAGATACCGCTACGTCCTTGGGTCTTACCCAAAAGTGACATCTCTTCTGGTATGTTTTCCATAAACAAATAAATAAATATATAATTATAAATTCTAATAAATCAAAATTTAACATTTTTTTTCAAATTTAAATATTTAAATCACTTTAATAATATATTTTTAATACAATTATGATTATAGAATCTTATAAATGCTTAAATATAATTTCATATCTTTAAGTTAAATATTTTTAATATTGTGAATATTTAAAGTATTTTAGGTAAAAGATTTTTTTTATTGGTGGAAGGGGTTTTGAAAGGGTCTTCGAACCTTTTACAAAGCCAAAAATAAAAATAAAGGATAGTGCTCAACAACATATGGAGAGCAACACCAAACTAAACAAGAGACACCAACCAGGAAGAGCAAGAGAAAGATAGGGTACGCAAACCTGAAGCCAAAAACATCACAGACTCTAAAAGGAAAGGGTATGTAGACCCAAAATTATAAAACAATAAGTTTCAAGAAACCAACACAAGCCTCAAGAAGCAATTTTCCTAAACAACAGAATAAAGGAACAAGCAACTCACTTTATGAATTTTTGCCTTGTCTTAAATTTTTCTTCATCGAAGCAAGGAGTTCACAATCTAGGGAGGGTTCATCATCAAATTTTTGAGAACACCCACTCACCATCATCGCCTCCACATCATGAGTTGATACCTTGCAATTTGGGCATTTGCATCCGCTCCAACCATCTTTCAAATAGGTTCTACCACTCAGATCCTTTAGAACTCAGACCCTTTTTGGGTAAGCATCCATTCTTCTTAACACTACCAACGATAGCCGAGCATTTCTTCTGAAGTGGCTCAAAAACCAGAGTCTTGAACATCAAGGGAATAACGAGATACAAAGCCTATTAAGTAAGAGACTCCTCATTCACAACACAAGAGACTTGATTAAGATCAATGACAACTTTTGAACTATTTAAAATAATGTCCCTGATCATGGGAGGGCGGTCTTTTTTTTATTGCTGCCTACATTAGTCTCAAATTTTTCCCGACTCCAGTATTGGACTGAACTGAGGACATGAGGGGCCAGATCTTATAGGATCTTAAGTTAAAAAAACTATTTATTTCATACATATGAAAAATTGAGAAGTTTAAAATAATTGTAATGGAAAATAGAATCCTCTACTTGCATTCTTAAAAGTTAAGAAGAAAATATTCCAAAATAGCGTAGACTTTTACATCTTTGCGACGATATATGATAAAAAATAATAATTTGTGGTTGACATCGATTTCCATAAAAATTTGTTCAACACATGTTCAACATATGTGTGAAAAAATGCGTATCACTTTGTGAATACACATAAACATATGTTTACATCAAATACATTCCATATAATTTTTTAAGACAATACTTTAAATTTAAGTTTTTCTCTTATGCATTACATTTTATAGGTGGAAAAACACATATAATCGAACATCCACTATTAGCTTTTGCAAGGAATATTAAAATCTAGTATAAAGAATAAAATGTGCTTATAATAAAGATTGAAGTCCATACCAAACACGGTTAACTAATTAGATGTCGAAATAATCAACACCGTCTTAGTTGTCTTAGAAACTATATAAATTCATTACAACTTGTAACCAATTATAATTTTTTTATCTATATCACACGAACTGAGTGTCTAAGTCAGTATTGATTGCACCAAGGTCATGATTAAGCATGATGAATCATAAGTTCCTTATGACATGCAATTAAAAATTATCTTGAATTTTACTATCTAAGATGATCAAACTCTATTAGGGATGCATGGAACAATTTTTTTAATTATAATGGGTATATGTGGTTCACTATGTCTTTACGAGTTTGGATTTAAGGATGAAGGTGAGCTTGCATAAAAGAATAAAATTTATAATTATTAAGCATAAGCATCATGAAAATGATAAGAAAGGTGTTTTTTATCAAAAAATAATTGAGCAATGAAGTTTTAATTTGAATGCAAATAAGTGTTCGTTGTTAGACTGAGTGTATATTGAAGAAAATTTTATACACTCCAACAATCAAGCACTATATAAGGGAAATATATTAAGCATATGATTGCCTCTTTATGCAATCTATTATGGTGGAGATATGTTTCTGAATATGGACTATGATGAATCCTATATAGCTTCTATGTAAAATTATGGGTGATTTTCTATGTTATAATCAAGTATGTAATATATCTTATAAATATAAGAAATTTTGTCATTTTAATATAATACATAGTCATATTAATTTAGTTATACCTTTCACCTTTTGTATATACAAGAACATTTATAAGCATGGGATTTTTTTTTTTTAAACTTTAATATAATACATAGATACATATTAGTCAAGTTTCATGTTCAATTAAGTTTTCCAAATTAGTATAAGCTTCAATATATTATATAAAATTCAAATATATCCTAGTCATATTACATTATGATTGCACTAACATAGTCTTTCAACTTAATGTTATTTTATAACTATACAAATATCTTGTAGCATAATTTGAGCTTGGTTATTTGCATTCAAAGTTTGTATTTATAATCACTTGAGATTATATCATTTGATTCAAATATTAAGGTACATCGATAAGATCATCACTTTGGTTTATGGCATAAAATACAATGCAACCCACTTCTTATCACACCCTTATAATACAAATGCTAAGGTTCATGTATGGGATGAAAATTATTTCTTATGGTATGAAACTCATCACCTCTTACCAATTTTCTCAAACCACATAGGAAAATTAATTAAAAAATTACATATTATTTAATGTTTAATAATGATAATACTTAATTAGAAAATAGTGATATTTGTGAGTCTACAACAACCATGAGCCAGGAGTGAGCCTCACATTTACTTGTTTTATAAATAAAATGGGTATTATAAATGTGAGTAAGAAGTAAGTATCAGTAGGAATAAAAGCATGAGCAAGAATCAAATGCTACTTTTCTTGTTTAAAATCTCAAAACAATTTCAAAACTAAAGGATTCTTGTCAAGAAAAACTAGATAGGATGGTAATAAACTCATTTTTGAAAGTCCTAACTCAAAGTAAGGATGCTTTAGTTGGAAGTATGGATTCCTTAGATGTGTACAAGAGGAAGATCAAATCTATGGAAAATCTTATACAAGTAGCAGATATTACACCAAAAGTGACTATTAAGGACACAATTATCAAGCATGACATAAAGGTTCTTATAATTAAAAGGTTAATATGTAAAACTTCATGGATATAGATAAGCTAGTTTAGACATTCAAAATTTTATCAAGTGGAATAGGGGATTAAAGTAAAAATATTCAATGTATTTTCTTTTGAAATGATTATTCCTCCTCATCTTCTCTACTTCAAAAATCAAGGATAAAATAATGGATGGTGACCCATGGCTTAAGGGAAGAGATGAGTACTCACAAGATTAAATAATGCCCTCTTATGGATGGAAATTTCAAACCACGTGAGGCTCCTCCTTCTGCTTCTACCGTTCCACAACCTTCTGAGAAAAGAGGGCAAGATGACTGGGTGGTGAATAACAAAAAAAATTGTTAACACAGATAATTTGAGAGGGTGCTTGAACCTTCATTTTCTATTCAAGCAGCATTTAATGGTGCATCTCAAGTGAAATTGACTCCACAACATGTCCCTGTAAAGCAATAACAACAAGATCACCCTACCCCTCAAATTCCTTCAGCTTCTCCTAAAGCTTCGTCTGGTCATTCTTTCACCACTGTTGTTGCTCAAGCTCCCCCAACTCGTATTCCTCATTCCCTCTCTTCTACAGAAGAGTATGATGTTGATGATTCTCAAGTTCCAAAATTTTGCCTCTCCCGCAGCCCTGAGAGGGAAATGATGAAATTTTTATTTGATAAATGGTGCCATATGGATGAATTTAGACGTCAAATTTTAGGAATCCAGTCAAACAATGCACGGTTTTCTAATTTGTATGAATCTTTGGGCCACTTAGGTGACAAAGAGGTCATTGAGGATGACATGCACCTCGACATATCTCAATGATTTTTTATTCTTGGAATTTTGGAGGGTTGACAGACACAGTTCAAAAATATATGGTCCGTGATGAGTTGTCTCGAGCTATTCACATGTTTACTATGCTTAATTTTTTATGTTTTTAAGAGGTCAATATTTTTGACTTTATTCTTAATTGTACCTGTAACGTTTTATGGCCATGTGGTGGGTTTCATGTTACAAGTCATCCTTCTAGAAAAGGTGGTGTTGTCACTTTTATTTCTTCTAAGGTAATATTGTTTCTTGGGGCTCTGAACCTTCACATCAAGTTGTTTGGTCTCTACTAAAAGTTGATGGTAAACCCTTTGGAATTGTTAATATTTATGCCTCCAATGATGCTTCTGAAAGATGTGCACTCTGATGTTGTTTTGCTTTTTCTCTACCGCCTGTTATCTGGGTTTTATGTGGGGACTTTAATATGATTTAAAAACCCTATGATAATATTGGGTAGCTTCCAATGCGTTGGAATATAGGAGAGTGAGAAGCGTGTTTTTTATGAAAATTAAGCTTAGAGTTTCAGAACCTAATTATTATTTTTCCCCTATTGATTATTTTGAGTCTACCTGATTTACCTTGTCCAACTTCCAAGTAGGGTTTACCAAAATATTAAAAATATTAGATAGAGCCATGTAGGGTTATGCATAAGGGGTTGGACTCAAAATGTACTTGTAAAAAAATGGTGAATCCTAATAGAAATCAAGGCAAATCATGACGAATCCTAATCAAATTAAATCAATCATCTTCACACCAAAATTTGGGGTATTTGAAGCCCTAAAATGTAAAGTCATATTTGGGGCCAATTATGACTTATTAAATTACCTTTTAACTTCATTAAAACACCACCAATACATCAGGCTCGAAAATATATTTTCAACGAGTACAAATATGCCTATGTTCGGATATATATTGTGGCAAATTGACCCTAAGAAAAAATTAGTCCTAAAAATTTTAGGCGAATGGGCCGATGTCGAGGGTCCTCATATTCGCCAATTTCCAATTTTGGAAATCCTAATATTCACCCAATTTTTGAATATTTGCCACTATGCATAACCCTGGAGCCATGATTACAGAGAATGACACCTTTTTTTCCAGCATCTAAATTCTTCTTATTCCTATGTGCATACTATTATTGATACGATCTTATATGACCATGCTCCTATTGTTTTTAACATCAACCATGTCATACAATAGCCTCGAAAGTTTCATAATCAATTTTATTTCAATGTATCTTTCCTACAACATTCTCATATGAAAGCTCATATTGTTCGCTACTGGAATATCACTCCTCATCCTTATGGTCACCTTGGTTGGATCTCTTGGTGGAATAATGCAATCTCTCACACCACTAAGTTGTTACGCTCTCTTGGTGGTGAGGTTGCTAAAATATGAAGAATTGCAAATGCTGCTCTTAAGCAAGAGTTACACAAAGTTACTACTCATCTTGAAGTTTGTCCTTTTAGCTCTATTTTACAAGCCCAAGTAGCTTCTCTTTGTCATGAAATAAAAAAATTTGACCTGTATGAAGCAAAAGGAGCCCAGTTGAGGGATAGAATGAATTGGTTGAAAATTAAGGACAAAGATTTTAAAGAATTTTTTAAGATATTAAGGTCACCTTCTCAATCTATTCAGATTTTTGTTCTTCAAGTTGATGACCAGAGGTTAACTTCTCTCCCTGAAATAAGTGCAGCCTTTGTCACACACTATAAAAAAAAAATTGCTTATCATCATTTCTATGAAGCTCGCCAATAAGCTTTAGTTGAATGTAAGGCTGTAATTCCTGAAAAGGTCTCTCCTTCTCAAAGAGAAGTTTGTGAAACCCCTTTTTCTATTGATGATTTGAAGTAGGCCTTGTTTGAAATGTCTAATGAGAAAGCACCTGGATTAGATGGATTCCCATATGAATTTTATAAAGAATTTTGGGATCTTTTTGGTCTCGATATTCTTAAAGTTTATCAAGAAGCAATTATCACTGGATATTTCGGACATTTCTTAAACAGAGGAAATATAAAGTTGATCCCTAAAGGTGGAGATCCTAAAATTATCACTAATTGGAGATCAATTACTTTGTTGAATTTAAGCTATAAAATCATTGCTAAGGCCATTGATCTCAAGCTTCGAGCAATTCTCCCTCTGATTATCAGACCTAAATAGACAAGGTTTGTGCAAGGCAGATTTATCCTAGATAATGTGATTACAGTTTGGGAAGGAATGGAATGGGCTCACTCTTCACAATAGGATATGTTATTTATTAAAATATATTTTGAAAAAGCTTATGATAAAATTGAGTGGTATTTTATACTTTCCATGCTCCAATCCTTAGGTTTTGGGCCTTACTTCATTCAGTCTATGAATATGCTCTTTCAAGATAATTCTATTGTAATTACCTTGAACAATTGTTAGTCTGAAGCCTTTGGATTATTTAGATATATTATACAGGGTTGTCACCTTGCTTCCTCCCTTTCTATTTTAGCAGATGAAGCTTTTGGGTATTTACTTGCTTATAGAGTGTCTCAAGGATCTATTTGTGGTATTGCTTTACCTGCTTCTTCTCAAATGGTTAATGGTCATTTTGTTAATGACTATTTTTTAACCATTTTTGAAGATGAAAAATATTTGTCCATTGACCTTAAATGCCTTGACACTTTTTTTCTTGCTTCTGGGTCAAGTATTCAATGGAAAAAAACTTCTTGCTATAGGTAATCTAAAAAACCCTTGCCTACTTGGCTTCATCAATACTCGTGGCATTGGATTCAACCTGGTGAAATGTTCAAGTTCTTAGGCATACCTTTTCCCTTTCAAAGCACACCTGCTCAATTATGGAATCATGTCATTCAAAAATTGGAAAAGAAATTTCCATATTGGATCACTAAAAATCTTTCTCTGGCAGGGAAATTTCAGATATGCTCTAAGATTATAACTACCACTCATGTTTATTATTCTTCCTGTTGGCTTCATTCAAAATCTTGCTATTTGAAATTGGAAAGATTTTTGAGGGATTTTTTATGGGTAAATGCATCTCAAAAAAGGGGTTTCACAGAGTTGCTTGGAATTTTTGTTGTCTTCCCAAAATTCCTGGTGGCATGGGCCTTTTATATTGTAACCATTAGGGAATTGCCTTGTTGGTAAAATGGGTTGTGAGAGCTATTAACGACAATGAAGCCTGCAAAATTCTTCTTTGAAATTGTATTTTTACTGGTCTTCCCTTGGGGAAAAGGGTTTGGTGAGGATTGAATTTGTCTACTCTTATCACAGCCCCTGTTCCTTTTAAAATCAAAGGTTCCTTTGTTGTTAAAAGTATATGGAAGGCCTGGGAATCTCTTAAACCCTAGCTCAATTGGAAAGGAGAAGGGGAAAAGAATGGTGCTTCTATTTTCTTCATTAGTGTTTGGTGGTTTCCTGTTATTCAAATTCAGTCCTTGTCTTTGGCCCATGTACAGTGGATTCATGCTCAACGGTTTTACAGAAAATGAATTAACTCTATCACTAATTTTTTCTCCTTTTACAACAAAGACTAGATTCCTTGGGATGATTTAAAAAAAAATTATTAGCTAAAGCAGGAATTTAAAGTCACTTATGATGTTGTGGTATTTAATACTCCTTTTTCTCTATGGCCTCAAATTTTTAAGCACTTTCAGAAGCCCTAGTGGGCTGATTGGGGTTGGCCTAAGAATAAATCCATGACTCAATATAAAGCCCATCTGGGTTATTCTTGGTTATCTCCCCATATTCCTATGGCTACTATTTTAAATGTTTGTTGGGATATGATTTCTCTTCCTTCTAAATGGAGAAGTAGGTTCAAAATGGTTAGGGCAAAATATATTGAACCTAAACAATCCTTTTTTGCATGGAGTTTACTGATGCAAGGCCTACCAATGGGGCAAAGACTTAAATATATTGGCATTGATAACCCTATCTATTATTTCTATGGAGAGCTGGTGGATTGTATGCATGTATTCTGGTCTTGCTCCAAGGCTCATTTAGCTTGGACTTGGATTGAGTTCTTCTTTTGCCCCTTCATAAAATCTCCCTTTTCATGGTAGCAGTTCCTTCTTGGAGACCCTCCTGAATTTTCAAAACTTTTGTTGGAAGTCTGGAATATATTTATAATTAGCATTCTTTATCATATTTGGAAATAAATAAACAAGATTGCTTTTTATAATGATATTAGTTCAAGGATTTTTTCCCTAGATGACCATTATGCAGTGTTTTGTTAGAATAAGTGAATATTCTCTTAATTTCAACTAGGAGAGACACACTTGAGTTTCCACTCCTCCATGTGTTAGGAGAACTCTCAGTGGTGTCTTCATCAGGTTTGATGAGTTGTAATCCAAAGGCTCTCAATGATTAACTTTGCTATCCTTGGAATAAATCAACCAGTTCTCTTTTCTCTTCATCTTTTGTGTAATGCTTTGCATATATATTACTGTGAAATTCTAACATGCTACCAGAGCAGGATAGATTTTGCTAGTATTCTCTTTTGAAGGTTCTAGGATTTGGTTCATTTACTTTGGATAATTGTTTTGGCTATCTTCTTGAAATTATTTTAGTAGTCATTTTGTTTTATCCATAGTTTAATTTTTTTTTTAGCAAAATATTTATTGTTGAAAAATATTTGATGCAATATTTTTTTAAAAAATATCTGTGTTGATTTGTCCTTGAGGGTATTCAAAATATAAAAAAATTCTTCCTTTGCTTAAAAACAGGTTTACCCTGTGCTATGTCGCTATTTTAGCTCATTTTAAAAGGAAGGTTTTTTATATTTTGTTTTAGTTTTTCCCTATCTTCGAATTCATATTTCATCTCTTTTTTAAATTGAAAAATCTCCTTTTTTTATCATAAAAGTAATTGGTTCTTTTATTATGTATGAGATTTTTTATCTTCTTTGGGTTGCGTAAATACTCAACACCCGTTAGAGCTTAAAGAAAGTGGTTTTTTTTTAATATTGTGGGAATATTATGATCTTCAAAGGGATTCGGGTATCCTCTTAGCTTGGTGCTCGCATAACGTGGATCGTATTTTCATTCCCGTTATAATTGCCATTCTAGCATCTCTGTCTAGCTGGCCCTTGGTGCTCGCAAATTCATAGATGATCCTCTCTATCTAGCTAGCCCTTGGCGCTCATGACATTTTGGCAGCTTGTAGATGATCCTCTTCATCTAGCTGATCCTTGGCGCTCAGGATGAACCTCTCATGGTTGCTGAGGTTTACTCTCCTTTTCTCGAAATCAAATCTCTCCAAGATTGTTTTTTTCTCTAGTGCTCTCTCAATTTGGTCCTTATAATATCCTTTACCTGCTATTTTTTTAAAAGCGATCTCCTGCTATTCAAGTTCTTTTTTCAATACAAATATTACTTCTATTATAGATATTCTTTTTTAACATATTTGCAGGATCAACATTCTCTTAATAATCATGTTTGCAGGTTAATCCTTTTTGTAGGATCACCCTTCTCTTTTTAACACACTTATAGGTTCTTCCTTTCTTCTACAAGGATTACTAACTCTTTTGTAGGTTACCTCGATTTCCTTAGCTCGGGTAATAGCATTTTCTCTGCCCCTAGAACTCAAAAATGTTTCAACGAGAGCTCATAAAGAGGTCAAGAGCATCTCAGCTCCAAATCACATCCGATCATCGAGAAGCGCCTCTCCTTCTGGTCATCGAAAGCGCAACACCTTCGTCATATTTTATTTCTAATATTTTGAAATTATAATAATTGTTTTGCAGGCTTTCTAAAGGGGCCTCTCTATGTTTATGATTTTTTTAGCCGCATATTGTATAATTTCTTTAATATCCCCTAATTTTTTTTTTATTTAGGTTATATTTGCTTTCCTTCATTACGAAAAAGCTCCTTTGTCTCCAAGCCTTTAATATGTTCTCAAAAGGATCTCACCTTCGTGAGAAAAAATTGTAACCTTTTCTAATATAAGTTTTTTTTTAGGGGGGGGTGCGTGCAATTTTTGCACATTTTTGGTCCTTCACTTTAAGGGGGTGTTTGTATTATTTTGTCTATCTTCATATATGCTTTTACATTCTTTCAAGTAAATTTATAAGGTTATAATTTTTTAAATATAACTTTAATATTTCATAGAGAAGAAAACTCATCTGCTCAGTTGTTCTAATTTGTGCTTTGACTCTTTCTTTTTGTGATTTGTAATATATCTAGCAAAGTTTTTTTTAAACTATCTGTAGGAAATTTTTCTCTCAGGCAGCGCTCATATTTTGTTGTCATTTATCTAACTTTTCTATAGGGTAGTTTTTCTCCCATCTCGAAAGATCAACAACAGAGATCTATATAATATCGTTTCTTTATATTCATATTTTATATATTCCCTGCATCTGAGGTTTTTGACATCCTTGAAAACCCCTTCCTACCATTTTTTCTCCACCTAAGCAGTGACATATCTAGAGAAATATAACGTTCCTTTTTACGGGCACTTCATTTTTTTTTAGAGTCATATTGCTTTAAAGCAGACGTTTTCTCCCTCTTAGTCTAAATCTTCATAGGCTTAATTTTAATCCTCCTCTTTTTTGTATAAGGTTATCTCAACTTCGATTTCGAAGTATTATACTGACTCCTTCTCAAAGCATTTTTTACACAAAGGCCCTTTGATAAGTCGTAGTCACATTGTAACCATAATATAAAAAAGATTTTTGGGGGGGTTTTGTGCAACCTAATGCACATTGGTGTCTCTTGAAGGGGGGTTGTCTATATTTTTATCTATATTTTCCTCAAAGTTCTTTCCTTTTAGGTATTAAATTTAGTAGAGGTGTAATCATTAAAATTTTAGTTTTTTCATTATTTAAGCATTCACTCTCTAATTAAATTTCTCACCTATCTTGTTTATCAAAATTTGAGGAAAGTTATCTTCCTTTTAACTTCTTCTAAATATATTGTTATTGTTAAAATAATAATTTCCCACAAGAAGTTCCTTTTTCCTTTGAAATTACTTTTTACTCTTTCTTATCATTTAGTTTATTAATCTATTCAAACTTAATATTTTAAGAAAGAGTTTGTTCTCACCTTTTCTTATTCTCTAAGGGTGTTATTGTTAAATCTATTTTAAAATTTTGTTCATATTTGTTATTCTTAAAACTTAAAGGTTATAAAAATCTATATAAGTTTAAAATATTTTTTCATAATAGTTTTCATAAACCTAAAAGTTTAAGTCTTCTTCCTCAAATATATTTGCCTACGTTCCATGTACCATATCCACTAAAAACTTATAGTTTCCCTCAAGTAAGGGCAGTTTTTTGGAGGCACTTGGTATAAAGGCCTGACATATATTTTTATTTCATCCATTATTTCTTTTTGGATATCTCTCTCACTTGTAGTTTTCCTATAGTAAGGGTAAGTTTTGAGAAAATCTAAAATTAGTAACTGATTGAACTATCTGCATTTCAAGCCTACAACCCTTGAAAAATTCTTCTCTATACTTACAGTTTCCCTCAAGTAAGGGCGGGTATTGAGAGGAACTAAAAGGACTTGGCATTTCACAAGCAAACAATATTCAACCCTCATTATACTTATAGTTTCCCTCTCGTTAGGGCGAGTATATTGAGTTTTAATATATTGAAAAACTTCATTCTTTCCCTCCTAAACAATTGCATTAATCAATTCATTGAGTTATAAATGGAGATATATTGGTTAATTATAACTTCATTTTTTCTCGTGTTAAAATGATTAATTCAATTGAACCTCTCACCCCTCATAACTTTCACACATGGAAACCCAAAAATTTAAATCTCTTTCTCTTTCAAAGGGCTAAGAGAAAAGTGTCATTTGTAACCTAATAATAAATTTTTTTTTTTTTTTTTGGGAGTGGGTGTTTAGGGTGCTCATTTTTGCACCTTTTTTTTTTGTCTTTTAGGGAGGGTGTATTCTTATATTTGTTTTGTGTGTCTATATTCTTTAAATCGCTCTTCTAGATTTCTTTATAGTAGCCTTTAAATTTTTAGAGGTATATATTGTTTATAAAATATCTATATGGTATAAGAAGATATTCACTAACTTCATGCACACCCTCATTTATATCAAAACAAATATTTTTTTATTTAAAATGTTTTATAGAATCTTTAGTGGCAATTCCATTACATTGGTATAAAAAATATATACCTATATCATTTTTTGCCTCTTCTTGCTTTTCACTTTCTCCTTCTTAATTCACCTTTTTCCTTTTAAGAAGGCACTCTCTAGTTTAAAAGCAATTAATTATTACCTAAAGAAGATTATTAAAAAAAAAAATTATATTTTTTGGACCTTGTTATTCAGCACATTGTGTCATATAGGTGGATACCACTACTTATGCTTGCGGAGTCAATTTGGACATCCCTTGCATTTTTTTTATTCTTTATCCATCCTATATTCACATTCATTTTTTGTGATACATGTTTGTTTCAAGGGATTTTTTTAGTAAGACATTCCTTTTTATGAGACACTTTGGTTTCATGGTTCACAAGCCCCAGTCTGGGAGTATGAATTCCTTTCTACAAACTCTAATTTTTGCGACATCTGATGAGTCCATTGCAGGATTCTTAATGGAATTTTTCCTAAGGGGTATTGAAGAGGACATCTTCCTTCCTCTCAATCCTCCATGCACATCTTCCTTATTCTTCTATTTTGGCAGGTGGTTTCCCCTTGAGGTTTTCTACCATTTCCCTTGTTTTATTGGTTGTCCACAAGTTTTGGACCTTGTTATCATCCCATTGTGTTCATATAGGTGGAAACCACATACTCATGCTTGTGGAGTCCTTTTTTGGACTACCCTTGCGATTTTTGTGGTCTTTTCTCCCTTCTATCTTCACACTCCTTCTTGTGAGACACTTTGGTTTTAGGGGAGTTTGTTTTAATGATATTTCATTTTTTTGATCACATATTGTAAATGAGTACCTTATCAGGCCTTGTTTTCGGGACTCATACTTGGGAAAAGCCCCTTGTTTTGTTGTTTGTCCATGATTTTTGGACCTTAATTCAGCCCATTGTACTCATATAGATGGAAACCACATACTTATGCTCGTGGAGTCATTTTTTGACTACCCATCTAATTTTTGTGGTTCTTTCTCCATCCTATATTCACTTTGGTTTTGGGGCACTTTTATTTAATGATATTTATTATTTTTATCACATGTTGTAAATGAGTATCTTATAAGGCCTTGCTGTCAAGACTCATTTTTGTGGCTATACCATCTCTATTGTACATGAGTACCTTATCAGACCTTTGTATCGAGACTCATCTTATGTAGGTATGCCACATATTGTTTATTTCTTTTTTCACTTACCCCTACTATCACTTAAGGGGGGTGTTAAAGTATCTTGGTGCACAAATTTTTTCACCTCTCTCTCATTCTTCTAGTTCAATAGGGGACAATATTCATCATTCGAAGACATACCTCTTCTTCTTATTCTTAGAAGCACTTCATTCGGTAGCATATTCAAAGAGGAGAAATACACTTGGACTATATTCCAACTGAAAATCAAATTGCATATATCTTCACCAAAACATTTCCTTCTCCACGTTACCTTCAGTTGCGAGATAATCTTGGAGTACTACATTTGCATTGATTGGTTTTAAGAGGACAATCTTCGCCATACGAAGACAAGCCTCTCTTCTTCTCATAGTTAAATTTTCCCCATAGGGTTTTTTTCACCAACTATTTATTATATATGAGTACCTAATCAGGCCAAGTTGTCAGGACTCATATATCTTTTTGTATAATGAGGACAATCTTTGCCATACGAATATAAGTCTCTCTTATTTTAACAGTTGGTTTTTTTTTTCCCACAAGGGATTTTTCACCAACTATATATTGTATATGAGTTCCTAATCAGGTCAAGTTATTGGAACTCATATTTATTTTTGTATAAATAGGATAATCTTCACCATACTAGAAGCACGAGGATACGGAAACAAAAAAGGAAAAACTCCAAGCACGATGCAAAAACGGAACTGAACTTAACGCTAAACCCTACGAATTAAAAATGCATGAAATGGAGAAAAACATGAATTGAAACCCAAATGAAATAACAGCCCTTCTCTTTTATTGATGTATTTCACAATTTGGTTACAATTCACATCCTCCCTTTTCAGGGGCGAGGAGCGTTAAATTCATCTCTTGGTTACATCCATGGATAGCCATCCTTCTTTCGCGTGCCCACATGTAAGATGGGCGGACCAAAACGTCGCCGCCGCTTGTGTCTACGAATGTTGATTCCTTGCTGCTCCTCCGATGTTCCGATCCTGCGTTCAAAGGAACAAGAAATAGTTAGTAGCACCTGCGGATGAAACAAAACATGCAATCCCCAAGCCTACGATAAGTGAATGAGAAAAATGAATTAAACTATAACTAAAATGAATCCAAATGCTCTAAAAATTTGATAGGGGCATCGAGACATCACCAAGAGGGCACTGCAAAAATAACAGTTGGGAAATTCCTCACCGATTTGAATTCGCTCCGGGGCGGGACGAATTTACCTGCAACAAAATGCCGAAAAGGTACTGTCCCAAATGTCCTACCTAGAGAGCTCCAAAAGACCTGCAAACTTGGGGTTAGCTAATTGGGGGTATTTTGGGAAGACCCAGATGGTCAGATTTTCCCAATTTGGCCTCCATTAATGGGAATTTGATGATGCTACCTGCAAGTTAGTAAAGACAAAAAGTGATAGAACATGATAAGATTTGCTCAAAACATTACGAAATCGAAATTGCAAACTACCTAAGAAGCATAAGATGAAATGCAAGATAAAAATGATAGAAAGAACAATCTGCCATAGATTCCTAATCATTCCTAAAAGGGACGATTAGACTCGCGGCAGTGCGGGGGCGCCCGGGTAGGCCGCCCACCGTTGGGACCTGATTTCGGCGCCAATCCACTTGGGATGGGTCCAAAATCTCTTGTAAGGTGTTGTCGACAAATTGGGGTGGTATTCTATGGCCAAATGTCGGGTTTTGGGCTCAATATTCGACCTTCCAATGATCACCCAATGACCTCTTCTCCAAAAGAGATCACGGATGTGAAAGGCACAAATCGCACAAGGATGTATGGGGAAATAAAACGGCAACACTTCGTTGCTCCAAATTGCTCTTACTCTGTATATTTTGGGGTGAGAAAACCCACCAATTTATAGACCTGGAGGTCTCTTGGGATGAGCATGCAGAGGCGCCACTTGGCAGCCATGCCCTTCCAGGGGAGGGAAGATTCCTCCCTGAATAGGGACTCCATGACTGCCCTTGTAACAGCCTCTAACGCTCGAAAACGCTCACCTATACTCCCATGCAATGAAGGAAGCGTTAAGTGGCGGATCCGAGCTGCCATTTGCCAAGATTTGACTTTTTTCCCATCAAACCTGCAATTTGCCCCACCCTGGAGCGAATTGTGAATTCATCCCTGGGAGGAGCGAATCCCCAATTAGAATTCGTCCCTGGGTGGAACGGATATTGAGCAAAGTGCCTGAAGGTGCCAAAATGATTTTTGACCTTCCAAAACTATTGTGAGAGTGGTTAGGACCACTGTTTAACCTCTGGGGGCTGCCCTTGGGGCTGTGTGTGCCAATGTGATCAGTGTTTGCAAGTCACATAATCGGATTGGTGTTGTTTTGGTGTCTACAGATGCCCCTTTTTGGGATGCATTGTGCAAGGCACAACGTCGAGCAAAAATAGATAACCAAAGCACTAATGATTAGGGTTTCTTAGTAACCTAACCAAATTTTGATGCCCCAAGTATGAAAAGGGCATGCATTCTTGAATCCTTGCTTCTGACGAGCGAAGGAACTCAGTTCAAGTGTTAACCTTTTTCGGTGAGGTGTTACTTGAGCTTGGACATTGATCAGTCATGAATAGGCAAAGGGTGCAACCTTTTGTCTGTGGGAACCTTGAGTTCATGATTCACGAATGCCAAGTGATTGATCAGCTTGTGATTATTGCTTGTTTACTGCCCCAAGCAGGAGCGTGATTTGTCTTTGCCAATGATTCTTCGAATGCATGCCATTTCCATGATTGGGTGTGTATTTGTTGATTGGTGACTAAGTGTGACTACCCCCTCAAGCGACGAATCGATGAGGGAATGACCTACATGAGAAAAGCGATGAGTCGCTTGACCCAAGATGACTTAGGTAAGGGTGCCTTCAGAGATTTATCTTTGAATGTGTGTGCAGTTTTCCGACATTTAGACCTATTTTTGGTGGGTGTTAACCCTTTTGGGGACGCCTTTCTGGAGCTGAAATTGTCAAAAATCCATCTTCCCGTGGAGCGGTCCGGCCATGGTGGCCTTCTTAGGGAGTAGGATGGTGACGATTTATAACCCCGACGTCTATTTTGGATGCCAAGAAGGTCAGGCATGAAGGCGCCTTCGTTCGGCAACTCTATTGCTATTTTTGGGTGGGTTTTGACCCTTTTGGTGACGCCGTTTGGGGATGAAATTCTCGAAGATCCGTCCTCCCGTGGAGCGGTCCGGCTATGGTAGCCTTCTTAGGGAGTAGGATAGTGAGGATTTGTGACCCCGACATCTATTTTGCATGCCCGAAATGTCAAGTGCAAAAGCACTCTCATTGGACAGGTTTATTGTTGTTTTTGGTGCATTTTTGTTTTTTTTTTTTCTCTTTTTTAGATTTTGATTTTTTGTCGAGGACCGGTTCATTGTAGCCTATGGGAATTTTTGATGATATATACAGATGACTTTATTTTGTTTATGCGCATGTGATGATTTGATGTTATGCATGATGATTGATGAATATGGATGTATGCATGTTAAGTTATAGTGATGGATGCATATGTTTTGATGAGTGCAAATGTTTCTAATTTATATGATATGCAAATGGAATGGATGAATTGAATTTGTGATGTTTGGTAGTCGCACCATAGACTATGTAGAACTTTATGGCTTTTTGTCCTAGGCGATGGCTATGGTAAATAGCTTTTTATGTATACATGTTTTTTTGGTATTTTTTGATGGCGATGCAAGGATGAAAGATAGCAAGTTGGTTGAGAATGTATGTTAAGGTTTTCTGAGACTCAGATGTTTTAACTATCTAGCCATGACTGTAGTTGTATCGTACAAGACTTTTGACCAAGGTATGAATCGGACTTGTCTTTGACCAAGTTATTTCACATCCCTGTGTGTGCAATTGAGTTCATTTATGTGGTGTTGGTCGGGATACCGCCAATGCCAGATAGGCTGTCAACCAAACCTGTACTTGAGGATCACCTGATTAGCTCCACTAACTCCTTTGTTGTATTTAGTCAGATTAATCTGTGGTGCTATCATAGGATACCATAAGCTAGCTCATCCACATGCAAACATTGATCTACACACAAGTTAATGTGATAGATATATCGTCATGCGGGAGGTTTACCACCAGTGACCGATAGGCTATCAACCAAACCGGTACTGAGGTTTGCCTCATGACCTGTCGAAATGCTGAGAGTTCCAGGGATTCAAGTTCGACTCCCTTCTTTTCTTCAATTGTATTGGGATACTTGCTCTTTTGTAGTGATAAAAATCACTGTTTATTTTTGTATTATATTTTTCTTTTGAGCAAGGGATTAGGATATGGAGTGATGAGAATCACTATTTTATGTGCTTTTTTTGATGTATGCACTTTGGTTGTGATGTCAAAATTTGGATTTTTGACGTTTGCAAATTGTTGATGTTTTGCAACTTTTGAGAACTTGGGATTCTTGGGGAATTGGGTAGGGAGGATGCTTGTCCTTTTGCCAACTCTCAGCATTCTTGGGGTCATTCGCACGGGGGATGAGCAAGATAACCATTTCACTTATGGTGACCTGGATTGCTTTGCAGGGTTCATCTTTCGTTCACACAACTTGGGAATTTTTTTTATGTGTTCTAACTTGTGTCGGGATGCTACGTAACAAGGTGTGATCCAAGTAGAATTCTACCTACGTAAAATCTGTCTGACTTGGTACAGTATGTGGCTAGACAGCTAATGACGACTGAATGACGAAAACTCTCGATACATGAGAAAACAACTGACTATGATGTGGGAGAATAACGTGAATGGCGGTTATAGGCGATGAGCTATTGATAAAGCGAAAAAATGTAGAAGATGATGGTTTTGCCAAGTAATGACAGTCTATGGCGCTTTGACCTTTATGACCACAAATATGCAATGTGTGGGTGCGATGCGTAATGCAGCTATATGTTTTTGTGTTTTTGATGGATTGATTTGTGTGAATATGAAGATGATATGCAAAATAGAGCTCTTTATTTTTGTGACGATTTTGAGCATGTATGGAAATGAGATGCAAATTTTGTTATTTTTGATGATTTTATTTGTTTTTGACCAAGCGATTGGAATCCTTGGAGCATTTTGGGGTTGACCAAGCGATTGGTGGAATCCTTGGAGCATTTTGGGGATTGACCAAGCGATTACAAAAATCCTTGGAGCATTTTGGGGATTGACCAAGCGATTACGAAAATCCTTGGAGCATTTTGGGGATTGACCAAGCGATTACAAAAATCCTTGGAGCATTTTGGGGATTGACCAAGCGATTACGGAAATCCTTGGAGCATTTTGTTTGGGCTATGGCTCTTCTAAACATGGAATGGCCGCAAATGACTGATGTTCAAGGGTTCTAGTTCCTTGATTCCATCAAGAGAGGCTAGCCGGTATGTTCCAGGTCCTATTTTGCTATCAATTACATAGGGACCTAACCAGTTTTCCATGAATTTGTCCCTTAAATGGGATGGCAGACTAGAGTTCTGTTGGTTTTCTTTCAAGACCAAGTCACCGACCTGAAAGTCCCTCAAGTGAACTTTCATGTTGTATGCTTTCTTAAGTCGCTCTTGATAGATACGTAAATGCTCGAGGGCATTAACGCGTCGTTCATCAAGCAACGTAAGCTGGTCTAACCGGGCCTACCATGCAGTATCATCATCGATGAACTCTTGCATTGATATGCGTAGGGAAGGAATTTCCAACTCGAGAGGCATGACAGCCTCGGAGCCATACACGAGCGAAAATGGAGTTGCCCCAGTGGGTGTCCGAATGCTAGTGCGATAGGCCCATAGGGCAAGTGGGATCTGAATGTGCCAATCCTTATGATTATCTGTGACTATCTTTTTGAGGATGGCGACTAGCATTTTGTTTGACGCCTCTGCTTGCCCATTTGCCTGTGGATAATAGGGGGTCAAAAAACTGTGCTGAATTTTGTACTTTGTGGTCAAAGCACGCACATATTTGTTCTTGAATGACGTCCCATTATCCGAGATTATCTTGGATGGAATACCAAAATGACATATGATGTTATGCAAAATGAACTCCACAATGCGGGGTCCAGTCGTAGAGGTTAGCGGAACCGCTTCCACCCACTTGGTGAAGTACTCTGTGGCCGTGATGATAAACGTGTGATGACCTGACGACGTAGGGGAGATCTTTTCGATTAGATCTAGGCCCCACTACGAAAAAGGCCAAGCCGATTGGATCGGCTGCAAGGCCTGGGAAGGTACGTGTGTCAAATTAGCATGGTGTTGACACTTCATGCACTTCTTGACATATGCGCAACAATCTCGCTCTAAAGATGGCCAATAATAGCCCATGCAAAGAATGCGCTTTGCGATGGCCATACCGTTGAAGTGGCCACCGCATGTACCATCGTGCGCTTGGGCGATCGCCCAAGTGGACTCTTGCTGGTCCAAGCATCGAAGGAGGATCCCTTCATAGCTACGACGGTACAAAATGTCTCCTAACAAGACATGCTTTGCCGCTTTCTGCTTGAATGCATGTTTTGCGGCATGCGTCAATCCAAGTGGGAGGTTACCTAACTTGAGGTAGTCCCTTATGGGTGAATACCAATCCTGCTAATCAGAAGCCTCGATGGTATGAACAACCAGTCCCTCTTGAAGTTCATCCCTAGCAAAAGCTGAGCGGGAGAGAACTTGCAAGAATAGCGTTGTGTTGCTATTAAGGGGAGTAGGGGAGAACAAGGACCCCCAGTTGGCATGTTTCAGATGATCGTGGATTCGAGAGAACCTATCCATGGATGGCTCAATCTGGATCAAGTGGATTCCTGGCGTTAAATCGGAGCTTGCTCGCTCCATCACGGATTGCGATAGTGTTTTGACTTGAATGGTGGTCATATCACCAGAAATGTCTTGCGGGATTAGCGACCCCAAAGAGGCCATAGTGTCCGCAAAATGATTCGATGACCGAGGGAGTGCCTCGATGTCGTACCATTCAAGATTTGCCAGGAATTTGTCCACAAGGGCTTTGTAGGCCTGTAGAACTGGGCATTTGCATTGGAATACCCCTTTGACTTGGTTGACAATTAACAGCGAATCACCGAAGATATTCAATCATTTAATGTTCATGGTGATTGTTGTCTGAAGACCTATGAGCAAGGCTTCATACTCTGCATTGTTGTTGGTGCATGGGAAATTTAATTTAAATGACAGGGGCATAGGAGCGCCCTGCGGTGTGAAGAATACTATTCCCGTGCCACCACCTTGCTCACATTTAGAACCATCAAAAAATAGGGTTATGTCGGCCTGTGACTCAGGCTCGTCAGAATCTGGTGATTCTGAGACATGGAAGACCCCATCATCGGGTAGTTCTATAGTCAGAGGTTGGTCGTCTTCGAGAGGAGCCTCTGCTAGTTGATCGGCTATGACCTGACCTTTTATGGATTTCTGTCCAATAAACTCTATGTCAAATTCCGTCAACAACATGATCCATTTCGTCGTGCGACTACTATGATAAGTATGACTCATCATGTATCGCAATGGATTCTCCTTAGACACAACATACGTCTTGTTGCTCAACATGTAATGGCGTAGCTTTTTGGTAGCAAACACCACTGCCAAGCAGAGTTTCTCAACGTATGCATAGTTAAGTTCATAGCTGACCAGGGTGCGGCTAAGATAGTAAGTAGCCTGTTCCCTATGAAGTTCGTTCTTCTGGGCTAACATGGCTCCCAGTGCCACCTCAGTAGCTGAGATGTATAAGTAGAATGGCACTCCTGGTCTAGGTGGTGCCAATACTGGTGGCGAAGCCAAGTATTGTTTAATGTCGTCGAAGGCTGATTGGCACTCGTCATCCCAGTGAAATGCTACCCCCTTGTGCAACAACTTGTTCATTGGTCGGCACTTGTCAGATAGCTGCGCTATGAAGCGCTTGATCGACGCGACCTTTCCCTGCAGGCTTCTGAGCTGCTTGATGGTAGTTGGGGGATGCATTTCAAGGATTGCCTTGACTTTGTTTGGGTCCACCTCGATGCCCCATTTTGAGACTATGAAGCCCAAGAGTTTTCCAGATGTGATGCCAAAAATGCACTTCTTGGGATTCAATCGACTCTATGCTCCATGAGGCGATCGAGGATCTTGCTTAAGTCACCGAGATGATCCGGGCGCAAAAGAGATTTGGCCAACAAATCATCCATGTAATCTTCCAAAGTCTTGTGCATGTAATCATGGAAGATGTATGTCATGGCACGTTGGTAGGTGGCGCCAACATTTTTAAGGCCAAAAGGCATGACCTTATAACAAAATGTCCCCCAAGGCATTGTGAATGCCATTTTTAGTTGGTCTTCGGGGCTGATACAAATTTGATTGTATCCCGAGAAACCATCCATGAGGGAAAGCATTTCGTGACCCGTTGTAGCGTCTACCAATGCGTCGATGCTCGACAAGGGGAAATCATCCTTAGGACTCGCTTTGTTTAGATCTCAAAAATTAGTGCATATGTGAATCCTCCCATCAGGCTTCTTGATGGGCACCATGTTGGACAGCCATGGTGGATAATCCATGCAGATGACAAACTATGCATCCAACAGCTTTTGCAATTCATCTTTGACCATTAAGGCCACTATTGGGTGCATCTTGCATAGTTTTTGCTTAACTGGCTTGACTGTCGGATCAAGCGTTAGATTATGCGTGACTAGTGGTCTAGTCCGAGTGTCTTTGTATGACCATGTAAAAAACCTCCTTCTTCTCTTTGAGAAGGGCAATGTAGTCGGCTTGCTCTTCGGGGGATAAACTTACCCCCAACTTGATGATCTATGGATTCATTGGATCTGAGCCGATGTCTACGTCGGTCGTCTCCTCGACCGACATGTGGGATCCATCTTCCAACTGATGTGGAGTTGGGATCAAGTGGATATCATTTGCTGAGTTTAGATCATCGTTAGGAACCTCGGGTCCCTCTTCAACATGGCAGATATCCTGAGTTGGCCCAAGGGTAAAATGGAGCATTTCACCGAAAGGCCAGTACTCGGATGGGGATGGAGGGGAATTGACGCGATCCTAGTCTATGGCATCTATGTCTAGAGATAATGACTATGTTGGATCGGTCGGATTGTGGATGGGGGCGGTTAAGTCAATGGAGATCATGTTGATGAAATGATTTTGGTCTCCATTACCATGGGTGTGGTTACTCGGACATCCTAGATGCTCTCTATGCTCGGGATCTGGCTCTAGAGGGATGGGCACGAATGGATCGGCCCTATGTGCGGATAGGAAGACAGGGTCTACCCTCGGCACGGATGTCACTATAGGGTCTCTAGGTGGAAGGTATGCTTCGTATGCCCAGAGTAGCGGATCCAAAACTTGGTCCCACCGCGTTGGGTCTACGTACCACTCATGCCCTGGCACTATGTTTAATTGTTCGAATATGTCGTTAATCTCCAAGGGGTGCCGATGCTGCATCTGTCGCATGTGATTAAGATATGCCATCTCAGTTTCATCTTCATAATCACTATCGAAGATCCAAAAGCCCTCGTTGGCTCTGACAACTATTTGAGGTATGACAGGCTCGTCCTGCTCGAGCAAATTGATCTGGCCCCACCTAGGTTGTTCCGCTCTCTACGGGGGAACTTGATTTCCTTGGAGCGGTGCTTGCTCGATGGGAGCATCCAGGGGGAACATTGTCAAGAGGCTTTCTTGATAATCATCCATGGGGATCACCTGTGAGTGATCGCTATCTGATTCGAAGGGGTCATACGATGTTGGTTCATACTCCGGCTCATCCTTCGAGGACCCTTCTTGACATTGTCTAGACCCTCCTTGAAAATGAGCTCTCGAGCTTTCTCCTCTCTCGAGCGAAGGGAAGGGATTACTAGAGCCAACAAGGTTGATTGTCGTTAATGGGAGATAATCCCTCAATGTATATGTGGTGTTAGGGTTGGCATATGGATCTGATGCCAATCCCCCCTTGTTGCCTATCCCTAGGCCTTGCATGTTCTCCACCAAGATGTCCAAGGGGAGGGGGTGGTTGAACCCTACTCCTGACTTGTCATATGGCATTTGGTATCTTGGTTGGCAAAGAACACGTATCCCTTGCTCATATCGGCCTAACCCATATCCGTGCCAATTGCATTGGCCAAGGTATCTCAGAGCAAAGTCTGGGTTAGACAAATAGTTGACATTTTCAGCAAAAGGCTCTTCGTCTTCGTCCTCTTGCGTGCATGGTGCAACGCCATGATCAAGGCCCCCATACACAAAGTTTGTCTGGTTCGACGGGTAGCCTAGGGGAACAATAGTGCCAATGGGGAGTCGAGGTCTCCCCATGTCCTGCATGGATTCTAGTGCGGGTGTTGCTACAATATTCCACACCAGATACTCCCCCAGGCCCGTATTGGCCATTTCAACGGTGATCATTGGCGGTTGAGGGGGAGGGAATGGAAGTTCTCCTTGAGTCCACTCCATGTCGGGTGGACTAGGAGCCTCGACTTCCATTCGGCTAGGCATCTCCTCAGTAGAGATAGTTGACACTGATGGCAGTGTCTCTTCCAAAGGTTTTGCCTCTTCCAGGGGTTCCTTCCCTTTGTCCTTCTGTTTGGCCCCCAGAGATGGTGTCGTTGGTGGAGGACCAGACGATGAAGATGAACCCGACTGGGATTTTGAAGAACTTGTTAACGGGGGAGCCCGCGAATCGGACCCTATTTAGATGGATTTAACTAGAAATCCAAATGCGTTGATGGCAGGGTCGATTGTGGCATCAGCTGCACCGCATTACAATACTTGAAGGGTTCCAAGTCCATCGGGACTACATGCACCTCCCCTTCAAATGTATACTTTAAACATTGGTGAGCTATCGAAGGGACACACTTCATGTCCCTGATCCACGGCCGGCCCAGCAAGATGTTGTAGGCCATCTCACCCTCCAATATGTGGCACAATGTGGGTATGGTCTTTTGTCCCACTTGGATTGGTAGGACTATTGTGCCGACTGTCGAGCAGATTGCATCATTGAATGCTCGTAGAGTGTAGGTGGAAGCTGTGATGTGAGATGCGGGCAACTTCAGATGTTTGAGAGCCACAGTTGTGATGATGTTGTTGTACGAGCCAGTGTCTATCAACACCCTCTTGTATGGGATCCCGTTGACCCACGCGATAACGTGCAGGGGTGGATCTGCCATGTCATCAGTCACTGATCTCAATTCGTCTTCTCGAAATGTGATGACTGGCTCAGTGCATCATTTTACATGCCCCACGAAGTTGTTGAAAGAATTTGTCTCATGGGGCTGCAACTCGATGGCTTTCAAAATCTCCATTAGAGCTTCTCGATGGGGCGTAGATTGTTGTATAAGCTCGTATATGGAGAGCCTAGCCGATGTGGTCCTCAAACTCTGGGTGAGTTTAGACCGAAGTGTGGCCACCGGCTTAGGTGGAGGAGGTTGTGCAAGGTGTTGTTGTGGTTGCGAAGTTGTTGGCACCTCTCCTGCCACTGTCGTAGGAGCATTCATGCTCGGATACCTCCTGTTTCGAGTCACTATACTGATCATCCCTACATATCCCTGCATGGGGCAGTTCTGTGTGACCTCGTTAACTTGTAGGGTCTTTGCCTATGGAGCATGAGTAGGCAAGGGGTCTTTGAAGACCTCCATTTGTTGATTGCTTGGTGCGACGGGATTATCCACCGCTAGTGTCTTGTTATCAATCAGGTCTTGCACCAAGCCCTTAAATTTCCAATAGGCATTTAGGTCATGTCCCTGTCGCCTATGGAACCTACAGTACAAGTCCTCTCTATACCCCTTAGGCTTGGGCGCATTGGGATCTATAGTCTGAACCTCTGGCAGGCTGATCAGGTTTGCCGCTAACAAGCGGTCAAACAAGGAGTCCCTGGACTCTGTGTAGGGTGTGTATTGTCACCTAGGGCGACGCTACTGACTCTATTCTTGCCTCTAATTTTCTCTATCATAGTTGTTAGGAGGCACTGCTGATAGTTAGCCTTTTGAGGTTATGTTGCTTGTGCAGGCTTAGGGACATTGATAGCAACTTGGTTAACCGTAGCGGGTTTTTGTTGCGTGGTCCCAGCTTTAGTGTTTTTAGTCCACTCTTTTTTCTTAGGTTTGGCTATCTCGCCATCCTGTATTTTGATCTCTTCAATGATCCTGGCTTGCGCCAGAGCTTCTTCTAAGGTGGCATATTGTCGCAGCTGCAATAGCATAGAGATCGATCTCAAACAACTCTTGGAGAACATCTGAGTGAGGTCGGACATAGGAGGGAGGTAGGGCAGCTTTGAAAGCAATGTCCTCCACTGATTCCCATAGGCCGCCATGGTCTCCTCCTCATACTACCTGAGGCTGGCTAAGTCACTCAGTGACGCCTTCTTCTTGGTATTGAAGGTGAAGCGTTCGAGGAACGCATCCACTAACTGATCTAAGTTGTTAATGTTGTGCTTTGGTAATTGAGTAAACCAATCCGAGGTAGGGCCTACGAATGTGGTTATAAATGTTCTCAATAACAAAGCATCATTGTCCTGAATGTCGAAGCATTGGCTCAAGAATCTTGTCACATGCTCTTGAGCATCTTCCTCACCTCTAAAGGTTGCCAACTGAGGCAACTTAAAGTGTTCAGGGTAAGGAGGTGCTGGCACTGACGGATGCACAAGATGACTATGGAGCTGGCATAAAGTGGGCTTTTGGGGCCCAAAAGTTTTGGTCTCCATAGACTCCAAACGCTCTAGCAGTGCTTTATATGCATCTGAGGATTTAATTTCTTCCTCTTTAGTTTGCTCCCATTGTGGGTTGTGGGAGACTTGAGGCCTCTGAAGGGGTGGCCGGATGGCAACTCCTCCGCCTAGGTAGGGCATTTCGGCCCGCTCATCTTCTTGCTCATATTCCTCGTAAGCTTCCTGAGGAGTCTCTGGATGAGACCTATGACCCTGGGTGGGTCCCCGCGGAGGGTACCCATCATTGTTCCGGGGAGTGGCCTCCCGCTCAGGTCTAGGAGGTCTCGGAGGCAGCACTTGGTAAGGTCACGGAGACCTATCTCGCACCAAGGGATTATGCCTCTCATATGGTTCTGCTCTTTGGGTGCGAGGGGTTGGGACCCTCTCAAGCACTGGGTTATGGAGCAGCTCATCTGTTTGGCACCGAATGCGCTCTTTGCTAAGGTGATATAGATGCTCTAGCTATTGCTGGTCTTGCTCAAGCCGCGTGATCTACGCTTGGCGGGCGGCATGTCTGGTGACTGCCAGGTCAATTTGTTCTGCCATCCTAAGCCTAGGAGGCCTGGATGCCTCTCCTATGCACTTACCTCGATCACGATGATCCGAGATCTCAATAGGTCGCTTCCCTCTATCGAGGTTGGTGGCATTTACCCGAGGCTCGGCCTCAGTGGGTGATCATGGTATCTAGTTGGTGCGGAAGTGCATGGCCCCTGCATTGTATATTGCTCTTGAGGAATGTAATCATCTTCCTCGGGCTCCCTTTCATATGTGTGAAAGGGGTGGGCAGAGTTAGCTCACCCTGCTTGAAGGGCCTTGCGCTCTAGATTTTGTCTATTGGTTCTAACAGTGATGGGGGGCAAAGGAGGGATGCCATCATCATGTGGCCTCTCCTCATGGAAACTATGCCGCTCTAGCGCTTCATCGTGCGGTGGCCACTCATATCGAGCTTCTAAGGGAGCCTTTTTATCTATGTTGAGTGCCACATGTAAGGACTCTTCCCGAAAGGGGCTATGATGAACGGGCGTGTCCCTCAAAGGGGTGTCCCTATAATTCCATCTTGACATGGAATGATGCGGACTCTCTTGTGGGTCAAGCCGCCAAGGCGGTATGACTAAGTCCTTAGGGCTATAGCGGAGGCGACTTGTGCCCCCTTGTACACTTTTCGTAGCTTTCGCCCTTGATTGGGCTTGGCTACGTGTGTACACCATGGTGGTGCTTTCCTACAAGCTATGTAGATTTTTATCTCTTTTTATGATTTTTATGCTACACTAAACAGAAATGATCACACACACACACAAGCGAGTGATTATCTCGTTTAAAGATTGAGAGTGTGTCCTAGACCTGGTTTAGTGTGTTTTTGATTTTTGTTTTTGTTTTTTTTTTTGTTTTTGAAGGTTTTTGTAAAGAACGTTTAAATGCAAAATGATGGCTCTTATGGCTCCCAAAAATGGTCGCCCCTTCGATATACCATTGCCAGGCCGATATACCAACCTCTCTATATACCCGCCCTTACGTGAGGGAAACTATAGGTACGTGAGAGCAGATGGTACGTGGAACGTAGGCGGTACGAAAGGGGAATCACCCTATTTATGACACCTACCATAGAAGACTTATCCTCGTGCACTGGGAATCACCCTAGCTACACTCGGTCAGCTTTCATCAGGATTTACGTCTAGCAACAGTTGCGATCGGGGTAATGGATGCAAAATTCAAGCCAAGGTGGTGATGAAATCCACCGTTGGTCTTGATCAAGGGCTGGGGTTTTACGACCAGCGCCTTGGTTTTTAAGTTGCCACGTGGTGTGTGGGGTTATTTTTATTTTGCAAAATGGAAACAAGCAAGCGGTAAAGGAAAACTAATTTCCCTAAGCAAGCAAGTACCCTAAAATAGAAAAACTGAAGACAAAAATAGACAAGAAAAGTTTAGAATCCTTACCTCTTCTCTGCCCAAATCTGTCGGTTCTGAGTTTCTGCCCGAAGACTGCACAGACAAAAATTCATCCCTAGGGGGAATGAATTACAGGACTGTATTCATCACAGGGTGGGGCGAATTCCCATTCGTCCCTGGGTAAGACGAATTACAGCTCTGTATCCGCCTCCTGATGGAACGAACAGCAGTCAGCGTGTGAAACTCGGCACCTGCAAGAAAAAAACAACCAAGTTTGGATCAGATCTCTGATCTTAAAAATAGAGGACAAGGTCCCACCGTGATCGCCACTGAAAGCACGAGGATACAGAAACAAAAAAGGAAAACTCCAAGCACGATGCAAAAATGAAACTGAACTTAACGCTAAACCCTACGAATTAAAAATGCATGAAATGGAGAAAAACATGAATTGAAACCCAAATGAAATAATAGCCCTTCTCTTTTATTGATGTATTTCACAATTTGGTTACAATTCGCATCCTCCCTTTTCAGGGGCGAGGAGCGTTAAATTCATCTCTTGGTCACATCCATGGATAGCCATCCTTCTTCCGCGTGCCCACATGTAAGATGGGCGGACCAAAATGTCGCCACCACTTGTGTCTACGAATTTTGATTCCTTTCTACTCCTCCGATGTTCTGATCCTACATTCAAAGGAACAAGAAATAGTTAGTAGCACCTACGGATGAAACAAAACATGCAATCCCCAAGCCTACGATAAGTGAATGAGAAAAATGAATTAAACTATAACTAAAATGAATCCAAATGCTCTAAAAATTTGATAGGGGCATCAAGACATCACCAGGAGGGCACTACAAAAATAACAGTTGAGAAATTCCTCACCGATTTGAATTCGCTCCGGGGCGGGACGAATTTACCTGCAACAAAATGCCGAAAAGGTACTGTCCCAAATGTCCTACCTAGAGAGCTCCAAAAGACCTACAAACTTGGGGTTAGCTAATTGGGGGTATTTTGGGAAGACCCAGATGGTCATATTTTCCCAATTTGGCCTCCATTAATGGGAATTTGATGATGCTACCTGCAAGTTAGTAAAGACAAAAAGTGATAGAACATGATAAGATTTGCTCAAAACATTACGAAATCAAAATTGCAAACTACCTAAGCAGCATAAGATGAAATGCAAGATAAAAATGATAGAAAGAACAATCTACCATAGATTCCTAATCGTTCCTAAAAGGGACGATTAGACTCGCGGTAGTGCGGGGCGCCGGGCAGGCCGCCCACCGTTGGGACCTGATTTCGGTGCCAATCCACTTGGGATGGGTCCAAAATCTCTTGTAAGGTGTTGTCGGAAAATTGGGGTGGTATTCTATGGCCAAATTTCGGGTTTTGGGCTCAAGATTTGACCTTCCAATGATCACCCAATGACCTCTTCTCCAAAAGAGATCACGGATGTGAAAGGCACAAATCGCACAAGGATGTATGGGGAAATAAAATGGCAGCACTTCGTTGCTCCAAATTGCTCTTACTCTGTATATTTTGGGGTGAGAAAACCCACCAATTTATAGACCTGGAGGTCTCTTGGGATGAGCATGCAGAGGCGCCACTTGGCAGCCATGCCCTTCCAGGGGAGGGAAGATTCCTCCCTGAATAGGGACTCCATGACTGCCCTTGTAATAACCTCTAATGCTCAAAAATGCTCACCTATACTCCCATGCAATGAAGGAAGCGTTAAGTGGCGGATCCGAGCTGCCATTTGCCAAGATTTGACTTTTTCCCGTCAAACCTGCAATTCGCCCCACCCTGGAGCGAATTGTGAATTCGTCCCTGGGAGGAGCGAATCCCAATTAGAATTCATCCCTGGGTGGAACGGATATTGAGCAAAGTGCCTGAAGGTGCCAAAATGATTTTTGACCTTCCAAAACTGTTGTGAGAGTGGTTAGGACCACTTTTTAACCTCTGGGGGCTGCCCTTGGGGCTGTGTGTGCCAATGTGATCAGTGTTTGCAGTCACATAATCGGATTGGTGTTGTTTTGGTGTCTACACATATGAAGACAAACCTCTCTTCTTTTAACAGCTTGGTTTTTCCCCACATGGGTTTTTCACCAACTATATATTGTATATGAGTACCTAAACAGGCCAAGATTTTGGAAATCATCTTTATTTTTGTATAAAGAGGACAATATTCACCATACGAAGACAAGCCTCTCTTCTTATCATAGTTGGTTTTTCCCACAAGGGTTTTTTCACCAACTATTTATTGTATTAAGAGGACAATATTTGCCATACGAAGACAAGCCTCTTACTTCCTTTTGATTGGTGGTTTTTCCCATTGGGTTTTTACCATCTCTACAAAAATAATTCATTGTACATGATTACCTCATCGAGTCTTGTTTTCAGGACTCATTTGTATGAATCTCCCCTATTATCACTTAAGGGGGGTGTTATAATAAGTTAATATTCTCTTAAGTTCAACTAGGAGAGACACACTTTAGTTTCCACTCTTCCATGTGTCGGAGAACTCTCAGTGGTGTCTTCATCGGGTTTGATGAGTTTTTGTAATCCAACGGCTCTCAATGATCAACTTTGCTATTTATACAAAGTTGATCCTTGGAATAAATCAATCAGTTCTCTCTTTTCTTCATCTCTTGTGTAATTCTTTACATATCTATTATTATGAAATTCTAACATGTTTTATGATTCTTGGCTATAGATTTTTGTATAGGTGGAAAAGGTTAATGTGGAGATTCAACATCTCCATAGCCTTATTGACTATTGGGGTAATCAAATGCACCTTACACTATTAGTCAAATTCTTGAGGATCAGTCACCCCATGGTCGGTCAAGATATCACTCTCATTCTCTAAGGGATCCTTCCTGTCATAGAGGAGGGTCTCCTCCATGGAGAGGGATACATTGGTATTAACTTCCAATTTTCAAACGTGGATTGTTAGATGCAGGTTCTTCCAGACAACACAGTGGTTGGGATATTCGTCATCCTGCTCCAGCACCTACCCTTGTGGCAAGATGGGGAAATGAACTTCCTGAAGTACCCACTCCTATTATAGGTTGGGGGGATACTATTCACAATGATACTGTAATGAATGCATCGATGCTAAAAGATATAATAATTAATGCTTTGGTTCCAGAGGATACTGCAGGCACTATGGTTAATGCTTGCACAAATGGATGTGATAATGGGCCTTCTATTGTTGGTAATGATAAGGGGCCCATGATGATGGTTGGATCATTCTCGTACCTTCCAATGCAGGTTGGCATTACATGGAAATGGATGAGGTAGATGCATCACCCCACACTTCTCCCAAAGTATGACTCTCTACAGTTATGTTTAGTTAAAGCATAGTTATGATATTTTGTTAGTCATGGGCTCGTTGTATCTAGACTTTATGATGTTTTGGTATTTTTTGTGTATCCTAACCATGGTGGTTAGTTTGGAATCATACTGGGGTGTGATATTTTTCACCCACTTTTGTTTTTATGTAAAAAGGCCTAATTATAAATATAGATAATTATTTCGCTCTTTTTCATTCAAAAAATAATAATTTATGGAGATAGATAATATTAAAAGGCTTTTGGTGTGGATTAGTCATTTTTGAATTCCATTTCATCTTATCAATAAGAATTTTTTGAAGAATATTTAGAATACACCAAGGGAGTTTATTCTAGAGGAGGCAACTACTAAGGAGTAATGAAATTTTATACATATCTAAATATGTTTTGGAATGCATATTCTAAAACCTTTATTGTAATCCATTAGGACTAAATATAAATCAAGATATTGGGATTAACAAGTATACCGAGAAAATATTGTATTCCAATATCACAAATTTTGTGAGATTGGCCAAATGGAAAGATATTGCAAAGAGAAAAATATGGACAAATAGGTAGAAAATTTTGGGCATGAGACAAACTAATAATTCTTAGAATTCATCATAGAACAAATATGTTTATTATCAATTTCTTGATTACTTGAAATGAAATTCTTAGAAACCACTTGAAATACATAATGCAATTTGAGGTTAATAAATGTGCATTTAGATATATTTAAGCACCTACAAGGGGCATGTAAATACAATAAAAAATTAAAAAATATTGATATACTATTCTAGCATTTACAATTGTTGTATGCTGATCCTAAATATAGCTACTTTTAAATGGTATCAAACCTAGATTCGACAAACTAGATTTCAATAATCACAAGCTTGAGAAATTAAATCTAAAAATTTTTAACCTAGATTTAAAAACCAAATGTATGTAAGTCTATGCTAGATCTAAGAAATTATATAGAAAGACTTAAGTTATTGACCTATTGAAACCCATTGTATGCTCTAATCTCACCTCTTTGAAAATATTGGTGTTCCAAAACTAGTGGATAAAAGTAGGGTACTCTAATACCCCTTAGCTATAGTCAAGATTTTTTTCTTTTAATCCATAGATTATTGCTAATAGGTCAGTAGTGTTACTTTCAAAGACCCATAATGAGGACAAATTATGTCATTTCACATTGAAGCTTTATTGAATGGGGTATTGGAATGAAATTTTGAAGATGTAATTGTTTCATGTAATTTATATCAAATTTTGTGTTTGTATGGTTGCTAACACAACTTTAGAAGCCAAACATGTGTTAAATAAATCCCTTTATAATAAATTTTTAATAAAATAATTATTGGAAGTTAGATTATAAGCATATAAATTTTATTTAGTTTTATTTAGTTTTAATAGTTAGTGTAGTTACTTTATATTATAATCAAAGTAAATAAAATAATATAGCACTACCCTAAATCCATTTATTTAATTTCATTTTACATAAACACTATAAGAATTTATTGATATTTGGTGCACTAATAAATATCTCAAAACAATATATTAATAATTTTATAGTTCTTAATTTAAAATTTCATAGATTAAAAAAAAAAAAAAATCATAAAAATTAGTCTTCTGATTGACATTTTAATCCTTATAACAAAAGGAACTCCTAATAACAATGTATTAATGATTTTATAGTTCTTGATTTAAAATTAGATTAAAAAAACTTCACAAAAATTATTCCTCAGCAGAACTATATGGTTTTATTATTATTTTTATTATTATATATCAAAGAAAATTGCATTCCTTTTGAATTGAATGTTACGCAGAATAAACCACCAGCTCCAAAGCATTGTTACTTTCAAGTCTCATCAACTTTCAAGGAGCACTCCTGAAGGATATTAAACTTGCTATGAAATTTTAATCCTTCTAAAACAAAAACTTCATAAAAATTAGTCCTCAGCAGAACTATATGGTTTTCTGATTGAAATTTTAATCCTTCGAATGAACTCTAATAACAATGTATTAATGATTTTATAATTCTTGATTTAAAATTTTATAAATAAAATAAATAAATAAAAAACTTCATAAAAATTAGTCTCACCAGAACTATATGGTTTTATTATTATTTTTATTAATAAATATCCAAGAAAATTGCATTCCTTTTGAATTGAATATTATGCAGAATAAACCACCAGGTCCAAAGCAATGTTGCAAGTCTCATCAACTTTCACGGAGCACTCATGAAGGATATTAAACTTACTTTCATATTCTGAAGAGCCATCTATTAGGCAAAAATATTTCTTTTTGCTTTTTCTAATATAGAAACGATCGATAAGCCCTCTGCACCAAACGCTGTACACAACTACTGGCCACTCCCCAATTCAACGGTATACTTCATATATATTTTTTGTTTTATATGATAAAACCGAAAACAATTTACTATGCAACAGACCTTTCAAGTTTGACTGACAAGGTTACACACACCAAAGTCTACACGTTACTGAGAAACTGACTTTTCCAGGAATTTATCCACTAGGGCTTTGTAGGCCAGCAGAACTGGGCATTTGCATTGGAATACCCCTTTGACTTGGTTGACAATTAACAACGAATCACCAAAGATATTCAATCATTTAATGTTCATGGTGATTGATGTCTAAAGACCTATGAGCAAGGCTTCATACTCTGCATTGTTGTTGGTGCATGGGAAATTTAATTTAAATGATAGGGGCATAGGAGCGCCTTGTGGTGTGAAGAATACTATTCCCGTGCCACCACCTTGCTCACATTTAGAACCATCAAAAAATAGGGTTATGTTAGCCTATGACTCAGACTCGTCAGAATCTGGTGATTCTGAGACATGGAAGACCCCATCATCGCGTAGTTCTATAGTCAAAGGTTGGTCGTCTTTGAGAGGAACCTCTACTAGTTGATCGGCTATGACCTGACCTTTCATGGATTTCTGTCCAATAAAATCTATGTCAAATTCCGTCAACAACATGATCCATTTCACCATGCGAGTACTATGATAAGTATGACTCATCATGTATCACAATGTATTCTCCTTAGACACAACATACGTCTTGTTGCTCAGCATGTAATGATGTAGCTTTTTGGTAGCAAACACCACTGCAAAGCAGAGTTTCTCAACATATGCATAGTTAAGTTCATAGCTGACCAGGGTGCGGCTAAGATAGTAAGTAGCCTATTCCCTATTAATTTCATTCTTCTGGGCTAACATGGCTCCCAGTGCCACCTCAGTAGCTGAGATGTATAAGTAGAACGACACTCCTAGTCTAAGTGGTGCCAATACTGGTGGTGAAGCCAAGTATTGTTTAATATCTTCGAAGGCTGATTGGCACTCGTCATCCTAGTGAAATGCTACCCCCTTGTGCAAAAACTTGTTCATTGGTCGGCACTTGTCAGATAGTT
Organism: Wollemia nobilis; assembly: GCA_028583015.1. Classification (NCBI taxonomy): domain Eukaryota; kingdom Viridiplantae; phylum Streptophyta; class Pinopsida; order Araucariales; family Araucariaceae; genus Wollemia; species Wollemia nobilis. The sequence goes on from JAQPPZ010002883.1 coordinate 7,917,722, forward strand.
GCGCTATGAAGCGCTTGATCGATGCGACCTTTCCCTATAGGCTTCTGAGATGCTTGATGGTAGTTGGGGGACGCATTTCAAGGATTGCCTTGAATTTGTTTGGGTCCACCTCGATGCCTCATTTTGAGACTATCAAGCAAAAGAGTTTTCTATATTTGATGCCAAAAATGCACTTCTTGGGATTCAGTATGACTCTATGCTCCATGAGGCGATTGAGGATCTTGCTTAAATCACCGAGATGATCCGAGCATAAAAGAGATTTGGCCAACAAATCATCCATGTAATCTTCCAAAGTCTTGTGCATGTAATCATGGAAGATGTATGTCATGGCACGTTGGTAGGTGGCGCCAACATTTTTAAGGCCAAAAGGCATGACCTTATAATAAAATGTCCCCCAAGGCATTGTGAATGTCGTTTTTAGTTGGTCTTCGGGGCTGATACAAATTTGATTGTATCTTGAGAAACCATCCATGAGGGAAAGCATTTCATGACCCACTGTAGTGTCTACCAATGCATCGATTCTCGGCAAGGGGAAATCATCCTTAGGACTCGCTTTGTTTATATCTCAAAAATCAGTGCATATGCAAATCCTCCTGTCAGGCTTCTTGATGGGTGCCATGTTAGACAGCCATGGTGGATAATCCACGTAGATGACAAACTGTGCATCCAACAACTTTTGCAATTTGTATTTGACCATTAATGCAACTGTTGGGTGCATCTTGCATAGTTTTTGCTTAACTAGCTTGACTGTCGGATCAAGCATTAGATTATGCATGACTAGCTGCAAAAACCTCCTTCTTCTCTTTGAGAATGGCAATGTAGTCGGCTTACTCTTCAGGGGATAAACTTACCCCCAAGTTGATGATATGTGGATTCATTGGATTTGATCCGATGTCTACGTCAGTCGTCTCCTCGACCGACATGTGGGATCCGTATTCCAACTGATGTGGAGTTGGGATCAATTGGATATCATTTTTTGAGTTTAGATCATCGTTAGGAACCTCAGGTCCCTCTTCAACATGGCAGATATCCTGAGTCGGCCCAGGGGTAAAATGGAGCATTTCATCAAAAGGCCAGTACTTAAATGGGTATGGAGGGGAATTGATGCAATCCCAGTCTATGGCATCTATGTCTAGATATAATGACTGTGCCAGATCAGTCAGATTGTGGATGGGGGCGGTTAAGTCAATGGAGATCATGTTGATGAAATGATTTTGGTCTCCATTATCATGGGTGTGGTTACTCGGACATCTTGGATGCTCTCTATGCTCGGGATCTAGCTCTAGAGGGATGGGCACGAATGGATCGGCCCTATGTGTGGATAGGAAGAAAGGGTCTACCCTCGGCACTGATATCACTATAGGGTCTCTGGGTAGAAGGTATGCTTCGTATGCCAAGAGTAGCGGATCCAACACTTGGTCCCACTGCGCTGGGTCTATGTACCACTCATGCCCTGGCACTATGTTTAATTTTTTGAATATGTTGTTAATCTCCAAGGGGTGCCGATGCTGCATTTTTCACATGTGATTAAGATATGCCATCTCAGTTTCATCTTCATAATCACTATCGAAGATCCAAAAGCCCTTGTTGGATCTAACAACTGTTTGAGGTATGACAGGCTCGTCCTGCTCGAGCAAATTAATGTGGTCCCACCTAGGTTGTTTCGCTATCTGCAAGGGACTTGATTTCCTTGGAGCAGCACTTGCTCGATGGGAGCATCCAAGGGGAACATTTTCAAGAGGCTTTCTTGATAATCATCCATGGGGATCACCTATGAGTGATCGCTATCTAATTCGAAGGGTTCATACGATGCTGGTTCATACTCTGGCTCATCCTTCGAGGACCCTTCTTGACACTGTCTAGACCCTCCTTGAAAATGAGCTCTCGAGCTTTCTCCTCTCTCGAGCGAAGGGAAGGGATTACTAGAGCCAAAAAGGTTGATTTTCGTTAATGAGAGATAATCCCTCAATGTATATGTGGTGTTAGGGTTGGCATATGGATCTGATGCCAATCCCCCCTTGTTTCCTATACCTAGGCCTTGCATGTTCTCCACCAAGATGTCCAATGGGAGGGGGTGGTTGAACCCTACTCCTGACTTGTCATATGGAATTTGGTATCTTGGTTGGCAAAGAACACGTATCCCTTGCTCATATCGGCCTAACCCATATCCGTGCCAATTGCATTGGCCAAGGAATCTCAGAGCAAAGTCTGGGTTAGACAAATACTTGACATTTTCAGCAAAAGGTTCTTCGTCTTCGTCCTCTTGCATGCATGGTGCAATGCCATGATCAAGGCCCCCATACACAAAGTTTGTCTGGTTCGACGGGTAGCCTAGGGGAACAATAGTGCCAATGGGGAGTCGAGGTCTTCCCACATCTTGCATGGATTCTAGTGCGGGTGTTGCTACAATATTCCACACCAGATACTCTCCCAAGACCATATTGGCCATTTCAACGGTGATCATTGGTGGTTGAGGGGGAGGGAATGGAAGTTATCCTTGAGTCCACTCCATGTTGGGTGGACTAGGAGCATCGACTTCCATTCGGCTAGGCATCTCCTCAGTAGAGATAGTTGACACTGATGGCAGTGTCTCTTCCAAAGGTTTTGCCTCTTCCAGGGGTTCCTTCCCTTTGTCTTTCTATTTGGCCCCCAGAGATGGTGTCGTTGGTGGAGGACCAGACGATGAAGAAGAACCCGACTAGGATTTTGAAGAACTTGTTAACGACGAAATTGGACCCTGTTTAGATGGATTTAACTGGAAATCCAAATGCGTTGATGGCAGGGTCGATTGTGGCATCAGCTGCATCGCATTACAATACTTGAAGGGTTCCAAGTCTACCGGGACTACATGCACCTCCCCTTCAAATGTATACTTTAAAAATTGGTGAGCTATCGAAGGGACACACTTCATGTCCCTGATCCACGGCTGGCCCAACAAGATGTTGTAGGCCATCTCACCTTCCAATACGTGGCACAATGTGGGTATGGTCTTTTGTCCCACTTGGATTGGTAGGACTATTGTGCCGAATTTCGAGCAGATTGCATCATTGAATGCTCGTAGAGTGTAGGTGGAAGCTGTGATGTGAGATGCGGGCAACTTTAGATGTTTGAGAGCTGTAGTTGTGATGATTTTATTGGACGAGCCAGTGTCTATCAACACCCTCTTGTATGGGATCCCGTTGACCCATGCAATAACGTGCAGAGGTGGATCTGCCATGTCATTAGTTACTGATCTCAATTCGTCTTCCCAAAATGTGATGATTGGCTTAGTGCATCGTTTTACATGCCCCACGAAGTTGTTGAAAGAATTTGTCTCGTGGGGCTGCAACTCAATGGCTTTCAAAATCTCCATTAGAGCTTCTTGATGGGGCATAGATTGTTGTATAAGATCGTATATGGAGAGCCTAGCCGAGGTGGTCCTCAACCTCTGGGTGAGTTTAGACCGAAGTGTGGCCACCGGCATAGGTGGAGGAGGTTGTGCAAGGTGCTGTTGTGGTTACGAAGTTGTTGGCACCTCTCCTGCCACTGTCGTAGGAGGATTCATGCTCGGATACCTCTTGTTCTGAGTCACTATACTGTTCATCCCTACATATCCTTACATGGGGCAGTTCTGTGTGACCTGGTTAACTTGTAGGGTCTTTTCCTGTGAAGCATTAGTAGGCAAGGGGTCTTTGAAGACCTCCATTTTTTGATTGCTTGGTGCGACGGGATTATCCACCGCTAGTGTCTTGTTATCAATCAGGTCTTGCACCAAGCCCTTAAATTTCCAATAGGCATTTAATTCATGTCCCTGCTGCCTATGGAACCTGTAGTACAAGTCCTCTCTATGCCCCTTAGGTTTGGGTGCATTGGGATATATAGTCTGAACCTCTGGCAGGCTGATCAGATTTACCACTAACAAGCGATCAAACAAGGAGTCCTTGGACTCTGTGTAGGGTGTGTATTGTCACCTAGGGCGACGCTGCTGACTCTGTTCTTACCTCTGATTTTATCTATCATAGTTGTTAGGAGGCACTGCCTGATAGTTAGCCTTTTGAGGTTGTGTTGCTTGTGCAGGATTAGGGACATTGATAGCAACTTGGTTAACTGCAACGGGTTTTTTTTGCATGGTCCCAGCTTTAGTGTTTGTCCACTCTTTTTTCTTAGGTTTGGCTATCTCACCATATTGTATTTTGATCTCTTCAATGATCCTGGCTTGCGCCAAAGATTCTTCTAAGGTGGCATATTGTTGCAGCTGCAATAGCACAGAGATCAATCTCAAATAACTCTTGGAGAACATCCAAGTGAGGTCAGACATAGGAGGGAGGTAGGGTAGCTTTGAAAGTAATGTCATCCACCAATTCCCATAGGCCACCATGGTCTCCTCATCATACTACCTAAGGTTGGCTAAGTCACTCAGTGATGCCTTCTTCTTGGTATTGAAGGTGAAGCGTTCAAGGAACGCATCCACTAACTGATCTAAGTTTTTAATGTTGTTCTTTGGTAACTGAGTAAAGCAATCCGAGGTAGGGCCTACGAATGTGGTTATAAATGTTCTCAATAACAAAGCATCATTGTCCTGAATGCTGAAGCATTGGCTCAGGAATCTTGTCACATGCTCTTGAGAATCTTCCTCACCTCTAAAGGTTGCCAACTGAGGCAGCTTAAAGTGTTCAGGGTAAGGAGGTGCTGGCACTGACGGATGCACAAGATGACTATGGAGATGGCATAAAGTGGGCTTTTGGGGCCCATAAGATTTGGTCTCCATGGACTCCAAACTCTCTAGCAGCTCTTTATATGCATCTGAGGATTTAATTTCTTCCTCTTTAGTTTGCTCCTATTGTGGGTTGTGGGAGACTTGAGGCCTCTGAAGGGGTGGCCGGATGGCAACTCCTCCGCCTAGGTAGGGCATTTTGGCCTGCTCATCTTCTTGCTCGTACTCCTTGTAAGCTTCCTAAGGAGTCTCTGGATGAGACCTATGACCCTGGGTGGGTCCCCGTGAAGGGTACCCATTGTTGTTTCGGGGAGTGGCCTCTCGCTCAGGTCTAGGAGGTCTCAGAGGCAGCACTTGGTAAGGTCATGGAGACCTATCTCACACTAAAGGATTATGCCTCTCATATGGTTCTTCTCTTTGGGTGCGAGGGGTTGGGACCATCTCAGGCACTGGGTTATGGAGCAGCTCATCTGTTTGGCACCAAATGTGCTCTTTGCTAAGGCGATATAGATGCTCTAGCTATTGCTGGTCTTGCTCAAGCCGCATGATCTGCGCTTGGCAGGCGACATGTTTGGTGACTTCCAGGTCAATTTGTTTCACCATCCTGAGCCTAGGAGGCCTGGATGCCTCTCTTATGCACTTACCTTGATCGTGGTGATCTGAGATCTCAATAGGTCACTTCCCTTTGTCGAGGTTGGCGGCATTTACCCGAGGCTCTGGCCTCAGTGGTGATCATGGTATCTAGCTGGTGCGGAAGTGCATGGCCCCTGCACTGTATATTGCTCTTGAGGAATGTAATCATCTTCCTCGGGCTCCCTTTCATATGTGTGAAAGGGGTGAGCAGAGTTAGCTCACCCTGCTTGAAGGGCCTTGCACTTTGGATTTTGTCTATTGGTTCTAACAATGATGGGGGGCAAAGGGGGGATGCCATCATCATGTGGCATCTCCTCATGGGAACTATGCCGCTCTAGTGCTTCATCGTGCGGTGGCCACTCATATCAAGCTTCTAAGGGAGCCTTTTTATCCATTTTGAGTGCCACATGTAAGGACTCTTCCCAAAAGGGGCTATGATGAACGGGTGTGTCCCTCACAGGGGTGTCCCTATAATTCCATCTTGACATGGAATGATGCTGAATCTCTTGTGGGTTAGGCCGCCAAGGCGGTATGACTACGTCCTTATGGCTATAGCGGAGGCGACTTGTGCCCCCTTGTACACTTTTCGTAGCTTTCGCCCTTGATTTGGCTTGGCTACATGTGTACACCATGGTGGTGCTTTCCTACAAGCTATGTATATTTTTATCTCCTTTTATGATTTTTATGGTACACTAAATAGAAATTATCATACACACACACAAGCAGTGATTATCTCATTTAAAGATTGAAAGTGTGTCCTAGACCTGGTTTAGTGTGTTTTTGATTTTTGTTTTTGTTTTTTTTTTTGGTTTTGAAGGTTTTTGTAAAGAATGTTTAAATGCAAAATGATGGCTCTTATGGCTCCCAAAAATGGTCACCCCTTCGATATACCATTGCCAGGACGATATACCAACATCTCTATATACCCGCCCTTACGTGAGGGAAACTATAGGTACGTGAGAGTAGATGGTACGTGGAACATAGGCGGTACGAAAGGGGAATCGCCCTGTTTATGACACCTACAATAGAAGACTTATCCTCGTGCACTGGAATCAACCCAGATATACTTGGTTAGCTTTCATTAGGATTTACATCTAGCAACAGTTGTGATCTGGGTAATGGATGCAAAATTCAAGCCAAGGTGGTGATGAAATCCACCGTTGGTCTTGATCAAGGGATGGGGTTTTATGATCAGCGCATTGGTTTTTAAGTTGCCACGTGGTGTGTGGGGTTATTTTTATTTTTCCAAATGGAAACAAGCAAGCAGTAAAGGAAAACTAATTTCCCTAAGCAAGTAAGTTCCCTAAAACAGAAAAACTAAAGATAGAAATAGACAAGAAAAGTTCAGAATCCTTACCTATTCTCTACCCAAATCTGTCGGATCTGAGTTTCTACCCGAAGACTGCACAGACAAAAATTCATCCTAGGGGGGAACAAATTACAAGACTATATTCATCACAGGGTGGGGTGAATTCCCATTCGTCCCTAGGTAAGACGAATTACAGCTCTGTATCCGCCTCCTTATGGAACGAACAGCAGTCGACGTGTGAAACTTGGCACCTGCAAGCAAAAAACAACAAGTTTGGATCAGATATATGATCTCAAAATTAGAGGACAAGGTCCCACCGTGATCACCACTAGAAGCAAGAGGATACAAAAACAAAAAAAAGGAAAAATTCCAAGTACGATGCAAAAATGAAACTAAACTTAACGCTAAACCCTACGAATTAAAAATTCATGAAATGGAGAAAAACATGAATTGATTGAAACCCAAATGAAAAAAATAGCCCTTTTCTTTTATTGATGTATTTCACAATTCGGTTACAATTTTCCTCCTCCCTTTTCAGGGGTGAGGAGCGTTAAACTCGTCTCTTGGTCAATCCATGGATAACCATCCTTCTTCCGCGTGCCCACATGTAAGATGGGCGGACCAAAATATCGCTGTTGGTTGTGTCTACGAATTTTGATTCCTTGCTGCTCCTCTGATGTTCTGATCCTGCATTCAAAGGAACAAGAAATAGTTAGTAGCACCTGCGGATGAAACAAAACATGCAATCCCCAAGCCTACGATCATTGAATGAGAAAAATGAATTAAACTATAACTAAAATGAATCCAAATGCTCTAAAAACTTTATAGGGGCATCAGGACATCACCAAGAGGGTACTGCAAAAATAATAGTCGAGAAATTCTTCACCAATTTAAATTCGCTCCGGGGTGGGACGAATTTACTTGCAACAAAATTCCGAAAAGGTACTGTCCCAAATGTCCTTCCTAGAGAGATCCAAAAGACTTTCAAACTTGGGGTTAGCTAATTGGGGGTATTTTGGGAAGACCCAGATGGTCATATTTTCCCAATTTTGCCTCCATTAATGGTAATTTGATGATGCTACCTGCACGTTAGCAAAGACAAAAAGTGATAGAACATGAAAAGATTTGCTCAAAACATTATGAAATCAAAATTGCAAACTACCTAAATAGCATAATATGAAATACAAGATAAATATAACATAAAGAAAAATCTGCCATAGCTTCTTAATCATTCCTAAAAGGTACGATTAGACTCGCGATAGTGCGGGGGCGCCCGGGTAGGCCGCCCATTATTGGGGCCTGATTTCAGTGCCAATCCACTTGGGATGGGTCCAAAATATCTTGTAAGGTGTCGTCGGAAAATTGGGTTGGTATTCTATGGCCAAATTTCGGGTTTTGGGCTCAAGATTCGACCTTCCAATGATCACCCAATGACCTCTTCTCCAAAAGAGATCATGGATGTGAAAGGCACAAATCACACAAGGATGTATGGGGAAATAAAATGGTAGCACTTCATTTCTCCAAATTGCTCTTACTTTGTATATCTTGGCATGAGAAAACCCACCAATTTATACACCTAGAGGTCTCTTGGGATGAGCATGCAAAGATGCCAGTTGGCAGCCATGCCCTTCTAGGGGAGGGAAGATTCCTCCCTGAATAGGGACTCCATGACTGCCCTTGTAACAACCTCTAATGCTCGAAAATGCTCACCTATACTCCCATGCAATGAAGGAAGCGTTAAGTGGCGGATCCGAGCTGCCATTTGCCAAGATTTGACTTTTTGCCCGTCAAACCTGCAATTCGCCCCACCCTGGAGCAAATTATGAATTCGTCCCTGGGAGGAGCGAATACCAGTTTGAATTCATCCCTGGGTGGAACGGATATTGAGCAAAGTTCCTGAAGGTGCCAAAATGATTTTTGACCTTCAAAAACTGCTGTGAGAGTGGTTAGGACCACTTTTTAACCTCTGGAGGCTGCCCTTGGGGCTGTTTGTGCCAATGTTATCAGTGTTTGTAGTCACATAATCGGATTGGTGTTGTTTTGGTGTCTACACATATGAAGACAAACCTCTCTTCTTTTAACAGTTGGTTTTTCCCCACATGGGTTTTTCACCAACTATATATTGTATATGAGTACCTAAACAGGCCAAGTTTTTGGAAATCATCTTTATTTTTGTATAAAGAGGACAATATTCACCATACGAAGACAAGCCTTTCTTCTTATCATAGTTGGTTTTTACCACAAGGGTTTTTTCACCAACTATTTTTTGTATTAAGAGGACAATATTTGCCATACGAAGACAAGCCTCTTACTTCCTTTTGATTGGTGGTTTTTCCCATTGTATTTTTACCATCTCTACAAAAATAATTCATTGTACATGATTACCTCATCAGGTCTTGTTTTCAGGACTCATTTGTATGAATCTCCCCTATTATCACTTAAGGGGGGTGTTATAATAAGTTAATATTCTCTTAAGTTCAACTAGGAGAGACACACTTTAGTTTCCACTCTTCCATGTGTCAGGAGAACTCTCAGTGGTGTCTTCATCAGGTTTGATGAGTTTTTGTAATCCAACGGCTCTCAATGATCAACTTTGCTATTTATACAAAGTTGATCCTTGGAATAAATCAATCAGTTCTCTCTTTTCTTCATCTCTTGTGTAATTCTTTACATATCTATTATTATGAAATTCTAACATGTTTTATGATTCTTGGCTATAGATTTTTGTATAGGTGGAAAAGGTTAATGTGGAGATTCAACATCTCCATAGCCTTATTGACTATTGGGGTAATCAAATGCACCTTACACTATTAGTCAAATTCTTGAGGATCAGTCACCCCATGGTCGGTCAGGATATCACTCTCGTTCTCTAAGGGATCCTTCCTGTCATAGAGGAGGTTATCCTCCATGGAGAGGGATACATTGGTATTAACTTCCAATTTTCAAACGTGGATTGTTAGATGCAGGTTCTTCCAGACAACATAGTGGCTGGGATATTCGTCATCCTGCTCCAGCACCTACCCTTGTGGTAGGATGGGGAAATGAAATTCCTGAAGTACCCACTCCTATTATAGGTTGGGGGGATACTATTCACAATGATACTGTAATGAATGCATCGATGCTAAAAGATATAATAATTAATGCTTTGGTTCCAGAGGATACTGCAGGCACTATGGTTAATGCTTGCACAAATGGATGTGATAATGGGCCTTCTATTGTTGGTAATGATAAGGGGCCCATGATTATGGTTGGATCATTCTCGTACCTTCAAATGCAGGTTGGCATTACATGGAAATGGATGAGGTAGATGCATCGCCCCACACTTCTCCCAAAGTATGACTCTCTGCAGTTATGTTTAGTTAAAGCATAGTTATGATATTTTGTTGGTCGTGGGCTCGTTGTATCTAGACTTTATGATGTTTTGGTATTTTTTGTGTATCCTAACCATGGTGGTTAGTTTGGAATCATACTGGGGTGTGATATTTTTCACCCACTTTTGTTTTTATGTAAAAAGGCCTAATTATAAATATAGATAATTATTTCGCTCTTTTTCATTCAAAAAATAATAATTTATGGAGATAGATAATATTAAAAGGCTTTTGGTGTGGATTAGTCATTTTTGAATTCCATTTCATCTTATCAATAAGAATTTTTTGAAGAATATTTAGAATACACCAAGGGAGTTTATTCTAGAGGAGGCAACTACTAAGGAGTAATGAAATTTTATACATATCTAAATATGTTTTGGAATGCATATTCTAAAACCTTTATTGTAATCCATTAGGACTAAATATAAATCAAGATATTGGGATTAACAAGTATACCGAGAAAATATTGTATTCCGATATCACAAATTTTGTGAGATTGGCCAAATGGAAAGAGATTGCAAAGAGAAAATGATGGACAAATAGGTAGAAAATTTTGGGCATGAGACAAACTAATAATTCTTAGAATTCATCATAGAACAAATATGTTTATTATCAATTTCTTGATTACTTGAAATGAAATTCTTAGAAACCACTTGAAATACATAATGCAATTTGAGGTTAATAAATGTGCATTTAGATATATTTAAGCACCTACAAGGGGCACGTAAATACAATAAAAAATTAAAAAATATTGATATACTATTCTAGCATTTACAATTGTTGTATGCTGATCCTAAATATAGCTACTTTCAAATGGTATCAAACCTAGATTCGACAAACTAGATTTCAATAATCACAAGCTTGAGAAATTAAATCTAAAAATGTTTAACCTAGATTTAAAAACCAAATGTATGTAAGTCTATGCTAGATCTAAGAAATTATATAGAAAGACTTAAGTTATTGACCTATTGAAACCCATTGTATGCTCTAATCTCACCTCTTTGAAAATATTGGTGTTCCAAAACTAGTGGATAAAAGTAGGGTACTCTAATACCCCTTAGCTATAGTCAAGATTTTTTTCTTTTAATCCATAGATTATTGCTAATAGGTCAGTAGTGTTACTTTCAAAGACCCATAATGAGGACAAATTATGTCATTTCACATTGAAGCTTTATTGAATGGGGTATTGGAATGAAATTTTGAAGATGTAATTGTTTCATTTAATTTATATCAAATTTTGTGTTTGTATGGTTGCTAACACAACTTTAGAAGCCAAACATGTGTTAAATAAATCCCTTTATAATAAATTTTTAATAAAATAATTATTGGAACTTAGATTATAAGCATATAAATTTTATTTAGTTTTAATAGTTAGTGTAGTTACTTTATATTATAATCAAAGTAAATAAAATAATATAGCACTACCCTAAATCCATTTATTTAATTTCATTTTACATAAACACTATAAGAATTTATTGATGTTTGGTGCACTAATAAATATCTCAAAACAATATATTAATAATTTTATAGTTCTTAATTTAAAATTTCATAGATTAAAAAAAAAAAAAAATCATAAAAATTAGTCTTCTGATTGACATTTTAATCCTTATAACAAAAGGAACTCCTAATAACAATGTATTAATGATTTTATAGTTCTTGATTTAAAATTAGATTAAAAAAACTTCACAAAAATTATTCCTCAGCAGAACTATATGGTTTTATTATTATTTTTATTATTATATATCAAAAAAAATTGCATTCCTTTTGAATTGAATGTTACGCAGAATAAACCACCAGCTCCAAAGCATTGTTACTTTCAAGTCTCATCAACTTTCAAGGAGCACTCCTGAAGGATATTAAACTTGCTATGAAATTTTAATCCTTCTAAAACAGAAACTTCATAAAAATTAGTCCTCAGCAGAACTATATGGTTTTCTGATTGAAATTTTAATCCTTCGAAGGAACTCTAATAACAATGTATTAATGATTTTATAATTCTTGATTTAAAATTTTATAAATAAAATAAATAAATAAAAAACTTCATAAAAATTAGTCTCACCAGAACTATATGGTTTTATTATTATTTTTATTAATAAATATCCAAGAAAATTGCATTCCTTTTGAATTGAATATTATGCAGAATAAACCACCAGGTCCAAAGCAATGTTGCAAGTCTCATCAACTTTCACGGAGCACTCATGAAGGATATTAAACTTACTTTCATATTTCGAAGAGCCATCTATTAGGCAAAAATCTTTCTTTTTGCTTTTTCTAATATAGAAACGATCGATAAGCCCTTTGCACCAAATGCTGTACCCAACTACTGGCCACTCCCCAATTCAATGGTATACTTCATATATATATTTTGTTTTATATGATAAAACCGACAACAATTTACTATGCAACAGACCTTTCAAGTTTGACTGACAAGGTTACACACACCAAAGTCTACACGTTACTGAGAAACTGACTTTTCCAGGAATTTATCCACTAGGGCTTTATAGGCCAGTAGAACTGGGCATTTGCATTGGAATACCCCTTTGACTTGGTTGACAATTAACAACGAATCACCAAAGATATTCAATCATTTAATGTTCATGGTGATTGATGTCTGAAGACCTATGAGCAAGGCTTCATACTCTGCATTGTTGTTGGTGCATGGGAAATTTAATTTAAATGATAGGGGCATAGGAGCGCCCTGTGGTGTGAAGAATACTATTCCCGCGCCACCACCTTGCTCACATTTAGAACCATCAAAAAATAGGGTTATGTTAGCCTATGACTCAGACTCGTCAGAATCTAGTGATTCTGAGACATGGAAGACCCCATCATTGGGTAGTTCTATAGTCAAAGGTTGGTCATCTTTGAGAGGAACCTCTACTAGTTGATCGGCTATGACCTGACCTTTTATGGATTTTTGTCCAATAAAATCTATGTCAAATTCCGTCAACAACATGATCCATTTCACCATGCGAGTACTATGATAAGTATGACTCATCATGTATCACAATGGATTCTCCTTAGACACAACATACGTCTTGTTGCTCAGCATGTAATGATGTAGCTTTTGGTAGCAAACACCATTGCCAAGCAGAGTTTCTCAACGTATGCATAGTTAAGTTCATAGCTGACCAGGGTGCGGCTAAGATAGTAAGTAGCCTATTCCCTATGAATTTCATTCTTCTGGGCTAACATGGCTCCCGAGTGCCACCTCGTAGGTCGAGATGTATAAGTAGAACGACACTCCTAGTCTAAGTGGTGCCAATACTGGTGGCAAAGCCAAGTATTGTTTAATATCTTCGAAGGCTGATTGGCACTCGTCATCCTAGTGAAATGCTACCCCCTTGTGCAAAAACTTGTTCATTGGTCGGCACTTGTCAGATAGTTGCGCTATGAAGCGCTTGATCGATGCGACCTTTCCCTACAGGCTTCTGAGCTGCTTGATGGTAGTTGGGGGACGCATTTCAAGGATTGCCTTGAATTTGTTTGGGTCCACCTCGATGCCCCATTTTGAGACTATCAAGAAAAAGAGTTTTCTAGATTTGATGCCAAAAATGCACTTCTTGGGATTCAGTTTGACTCTATGCTCCATGAGGCGATCGAGGATCTTGCTTAAATCACCGAGATGATCCGAGCGTAAAAGAGATTTGGCCAACATATCGTCCATGTAATCTTCCAAAGTCTTGTGCATGTAATCATGGAAGATGTATGTCATGGCACGTTGGTAGGTGGCGCCAACATTTTTAAGGCCAAAAGGCATGACCTTATAATAAAATGTCCCCCAAGGCATTGTGAATGTCGTTTTTAGTTGGTCTTCGGGGCTGATACAAATTTGATTGTATCTTGAGAAACCATCCATGAGGGAAAGCATTTCATGACCCACTGTAGTGTCTACCAATGCATCGATTCTCGGCAAGGGGAAATCATCCTTAGGACTCGCTTTGTTTATATCTCAAAAATCAGTGCATATGCAAATCCTCCCGTCAAGCTTCTTGATGGGCGCCATGTTAGACAGCCATGGTGGATAATCCACGTAGATGACAAACTGTGCATCCAACAGCTTTTGCAATTTGTATTTGACCATTAAGGCCACTGTTGGGTGCATCTTGCATAGTTTTTTCTTAACTAGCTTGACTATCGGATCAAGCGTTAGATTATGCATGACTAGCTGCAAAAACCTCCTTCTTATCTTTGAGAATGGCAATGTAGTCGGCTTACTCTTCAGGGGATAAACTTACCCCTAAGTTGATGATATGTGGATTCAATGGATTTGAGCCGATGTCTACGTCAGTCGTCTCCTCGACCGACATGTGGGATCCGTCTTCCAACTGATGTGGAGTTGGGATCAAGTGGATATCATTTTCTGAGTTTAGATCATCGTTAGGAACCTCAGGTCCCTTTTCAACATGGCAGATATCCTGAGTCGGCCCAAGGGTAAAATGGAGCATTTCATCAAAAGGCCAGTACTCAAATGGGTATGGAGGGGAATTGATGCAATCCCAGTCTATGGCATCTATGTCTAGATATAATGACTGTGCCCGATCAGTCAGATTGTGGATGGTGGCGGTTAAGTCAATGGAGATCATGTTGATGAAATGATTTTGGTCTCCATTATTGCGGGTGTGGTTACTCGGACATCTTGGATGCTCTCTATGCTCGGGATCTAGCTCTAGAGGGATGGGCACGAATGGATTGGCCCTATGTGTGGATAGGAAGACAGGGTCTACCCTCGACACTGATGTCACTATAGGGTCTCTGGGTAGAAGGTATGCTTCGTATGCCTAGAGTAGCGGATCCAACACTTGGTCCCACCGCGCTGGGTCTATGTACCACTCATGCCCTGGCACTATGTTTAATTGTTTGAATATGTTGTTAATCTCCAAGGGGTGTCAATGCTACATTTTTCACATGTGATTAAGATATGCCATCTCAGTTTCATCTTCATAATCACTATCAAAGATCCAAAAGCCCTCGTTGGATCTAACAACTGTTTGAGGTATGATAGGCTCGTCCTGCTCGAGCAAATTAATGTGGTCCCACCTATGTTGTTCTGCTATCTGCAAGGGACTTGATTTCCTTGGAGCAGCTCTTGCTCGATGGGAGCATCCAAGGGGAACATTTTCAAGAGGCTTTCTTGATAATCATCCATGGGGATCACCTATGAGTGATCACTATCTAATTCGAAGGGTTCATACGATGTTGGTTCATACTCTGGCTCGTCCTTCGAGGACCCTTCTTGACATTGTCTAGACCCTCCTTGAAAAAGAGCTCTCGATCTTTCTCCTCTCTCGAGCGAAGGTAAGGGATTACTAGAGCCAACAAGGTTGATTTTTTTTAATGAGAGATAATCCCTCAATGTATATGTGGTGTTAGGGTTGGCATATGGATCTGATGCCAATCCCCCCTTGTTGCCTATCCCTAGGCCTTGCATGTTCTCCACAAAGATGTCCAAGGGGAGGGGGTGGTTGAACCCTACTCCTGACTTGTCATATGGAATTTGGTATCTTGGTTGGCAAAGAACACGTATCCCTTGCTCATATCGGCCTAACCCATATCCGTGCCAATTGCATTGGCCAAGGAATCTCATAGCAAAGTCTGGGTTAGACAAATACTTGACATTTTCAGCAAAAGGTTCTTCATCTTTGTCCTCTTGCATGCATGGTGCAATGCCATGATCAAGGCCCCCATACACAAAGTTTGTCTAGTTCGACGGGTAGCCTAGGGGAACAATAGTGCCAATGGGGAGTCGAGGTCTTCCCACGTCCTGCATGGATTCTAGTGCGGGTGTTGCTACAATATTCCGCACCAAATACTCTCCCAGGACCGTATTGGCCATTTCAACGGTGATCATTGGTGGTTGAGGGGGAGGGAATGGAAGTTATCCTTGAGTCCACTCCATGTTGGGTGGACTAGGAGCATCGACTTCCATTCAGCTAGGCGTCTCCTCAGTAGAGATAGTTGACACTGATGGCAGTGTCTCTTCCAAAGGTTTTGCCTCTTCCAGGGGTTCCTTCCCTTTGTCTTTCTGTTTGGCCCCCAAAGATGGTGTCGTTGGTGGAGGACCAGACGATGAAGAAGAACCCGACTAGGATTTTGAAGAACTTGTTAACGACGAAATTGGACCCTGTTTAGATGGATTTAACTGGAAATCCAAATGCGTTGATGGCAGGGTCGATTGCAGCATCAGATGCATTGCATAACAATACTTGAAGGGTTCCAAGTCTATCGGGACTACATGCACCTCCCATTCAAATGTATACTTTAAACATTGGTGAGCTATCGAAGGGACACACTTCATGTCCCTGATCCACGGCTGGCCCAACAAGATGTTGTAGGCCATCTCACCTTCCAATACGTGGCACAATGTGGGTATGATCTTTTTTCCCACTTGGATTGGTAGGACTATTATGCCGACTGTCGAGCAGATTGCATCATTGAATGCTCGTAGAGTGTAGGTGGAAGCTGTGATGTGAGATGCGGGCAACTTTAGATGTTTGAGAGCTGTAGTTGTGATGATTTTATTGGACGAGCCAGTGTCTATCAACACCCTCTTGTATGGGATCCTGTTTACCCACGCAATAACGTGCAGAGGTGGATCTGCCATGTCATTAGTTACTGATCTCAATTTGTCTTCCCAAAATGTGATGATTGGCTTAGTGCATCGTTTTACATGCCCCACGAAGTTGTTGAAAGAATTTGTCTCGTGGGGCTGCAACTCAATGGCTTTCAAAATCTCCATTAGAGCTTCTTGATGGGGCATAGATTGTTGTATAAGATCGTATATGGAGAGCCTAGTTGAGGTGGTCCTCAAACTCTAGGTGAGTTTAGACTGAAGTGTGGCCATCGACGTAGGTGGAGGAGGTTGTGCAAGGTGCTGTTGTGGTTACGAAGTTGTTGGCACCTCTCCTGCCACTGTCGTAGGAGGATTCATGCTCGGATACCTCTTGTTCTGAGTCACTATACTGTTCATCCCTACATATCCTTACATGGGGCAGTTCTGTGTGACCTCGTTAACTTGTAGGGTCTTTTCCTATGGAGCATGAGTAGGCAAGGGGTCTTTGAAGACCTCCATTTTTTGATTGCTTGGTGCGACGATATTATCCACCGCTAGTGTCTTGTTATCAATCAGGTCTTGCACCAAGCCCTTAAATTTCCAATAGGCATTTAATTCATGTCCCTGCTGCCTATGGAACTTGTAGTACAAGTCCTATCTATGCCCCTTAGGCTTGGGTGCATTGGGATCTATAGTATGAACCTCTGGCAGGCTGATCAGGTTTACCGCTAACAAGCGATCAAACAAGGAGTCCTTGGACTCTGTGTAGGGTGTGTATTGTCACCTAGGGCGATGCTGCTGACTCTGTTCTTACCTCTAATTTTATCTATCATAGTTGTTAGGAGGCATTGCCTGATAGTTAGCCTTTTGAGGTTGTGTTGCTTGTGTAGGCTTAGGGACATTGATAGCAACTTGGTTAACTACAACGGGTTTTTGTTGCATGGTCCCAGCTTTAGTGTTTGTCCACTCTTTTTTCTTAGGTTTGGCTATCTCACCATCTTGTATTTTGATCTCTTCAATGATCTTGGATTGCGCTAGAGATTCTTCTAAGGTGGCATATTGTTGCAGCTGCAATAGCACAGAGATCAATCTCAAACAACTCTTGGAGAACATCCAAGTGAGGTCAAACATAGGAGGGAGGTAGGGTAGCTTTGAAAGTAATGTCCTCCACCGATTCCCATAGGCCGCCATGGTCTCCTCCTCATACTACCTAAGGTTGGCTAAGTCACTCAGTGATGCCTTCTTCTTGGTATTGAAGGTGAAGCATTCAAGGAACGCATCCACTAACTGATCTAAGTTGTTAATGTTGTGCTTTGGTAACTGAGTAAAGCAATCCGAGGTAGGGCCTACGAATGTGGTTATAAATGTTCTCAATAACAAAGCATCATTGTCCTGAATGCTAAAGCATTGGCTCAGGAATATTGTCACATTCTCTTGAGAATCTTCCTCACCTCTAAAGGTTGCCAACTGAGGCAGCTTAAAGTGTTCTAGGTAAGGAGGTGCTGGCACTGACGGATGCACAACATGACTATGGAGCTGGCATAAAGTGGGCTTTTGGGGCCCATAAGATTTGGTCTCCATGGACTCCAAAATCTCTAGCAACTCTTTATATGCATCTGAGGATTTAATTTCTTCCTCTTTAGTTTGCTCCTATTGTGGGTTGTGGGAGACTTGAGGCCTCTGAAGGGGTGGTCGGATGGCAACTCCTCCGCCTAGGTAGGGCATTTTGGCCCGCTCATCTTCTTGCTTGTACTCCTTGTAAGCTTCCTAAGGAGTCTTTGGATGAGACCTATGACCCTGGGTGGGTCCCCGCGAAGGGTACCCATCGTTGTTTTGGGGAGTGGCCTCTCACTCAGGTCTAGGAGTTCTCAGAGGCAGCACTTGGTAAGGTCACGGAGACCTATCTCACACCAAAGGATTATGCCTCTCATATGGTTCTGCTCTTTGGGTGCGAGGGGTTGGGACCATCTCAGGCACTGGGTTATGGAGCAGCTCATCTGTTTGGCACCAAATGTGCTCTTTTCTAAGGTGATATAGATGCTCTAGCTATTGCTGGTCTTGCTCAAGCCGCGTGATCTGCGCTTGGCAGACGACATGTTTGGTGACTTCTAGGTCAATTTGTTTCACCATCCTGAGCCTAGGAGGCCTGGATGCCTCTCTTATGCACTTACCTTGATCATGGTGATCTGAGATCTCAATAGGTCGCTTCCCTTTGTCGAGGTTGGCGACATTTACCCGAGGCTCTGGCCTCAGTGGTGATCATGGTATCTAGCAGGTGTGGAAGTGCATGGCCCCTGCACTGTATATTGCTCTTGAGGAATGTAATCATCTTCCTCGGGCTCCCTTTCATATGTGTGAAAGGGGTGAGCAGAGTTAGCTCACCCTGCTTGAAGGGCCTTGCACTTTGGATTTTTTCTATTGGTTCTAACAATGATGGGGGGCAAAGGGGGGATGCCATCATCATGTGGCCTCTCCTCATGGAAACTATGTCGCTCTAGTGCTTCATCATGCGGTGGCCACTCATATCGAGCTTCTAAGGGAGCCTTTTTATCTATGTTGAGTGCCACATGTAAGGACTCTTCCCAAAAGGGGCTATGATGAACGGGTGTGTCCCTCACAGGGGTGTCCCTATAATTCCATCTTGACATGGAATGATGTAGACTCTCTTGTGGGTCAGGCCGCCAAGGCGGTATGACTAAGTCCTTAGGGCTATAGCGGAGGCGACTTGTGCCCCCTTGTACACTTTTCATAGCTTTCGCCCTTGATTGGGCTTGGCTACGTGTGTACACCATGGTGGTGCTTTCCTACAAGCTATGTATATTTTTATCTCCTTTTATGATTTTTATGGTACACTAAATAGAAATTATCATACACACACACAAGCAGTGATTATCTCATTTAAATATTGAAAGTGTGTCCTAGACCTGGTTTAGTGTGTTTTTGATTTTTGTTTTTGTTTTTTTTTTGGTTTTGAAGGTTTTTGTAAAGAATGTTTAAATGCAAAATGATGGCTCTTATGGCTCCCAAAAATGGTCACCCCTTCGATATACAATTGCTAGGACGATATACCAACATCTCTATATACCCGCCCTTATGTGAGGGAAACTATAGGTACATGAGAGTAGATGGTACGTGGAACATAGGCGGTACGAAAGGGGAATCGCCCTGTTTATGACACCTACAATAGAAGACTTATCCTCGTGCACTGGGAATCAACCCAGCTACACTAGGTTAGCTTTCATTAGGATTTACATCTAGCAACAGTTGCGATCGGGGTAATGGATGCAAAATTCAAGCCAAGGTGGTGATGAAATCCACCGTTGGTCTTGATCAAGGGCTGGGGTTTTATGATCAGCGCCTTGGTTTTTAAGTTGCCACATGGTGTGTGGGGTTCTTTTTATTTTTCCAAATCGAAACAAGTAAGCAGTAAAGGAAAACTAATTTCCCTAAGCAAGTAAGTACCCTAAAACAGAAAAACTAAAGATAGAAATAGACAAGAAAAGTTTAGAATCCTTACCTCTTCTCTACCCAAATCTGTCGGATCTGAGTTTCTGCCCGAAGACTGCACAGACAGAAATTCATCCCATGGGGGAACAAATTACAAGACTATATTCATCACAGGGTGGGGTGAATTCCCATTCGTCCCTAGGTAAGATGAATTACAGCTCTGTATCTGCCTCCTTATGGAACGAACAGCAGTCGGCGTGTGAAACTTGGCACCTGCAAGCAAAAAACAACAAGTTTGGATCAGATATATGATCTCAAAAATAGAAGACAAGGTCCCACCATGATCACCACTAGAAGCAAGAGGATACAAAAACAAAAAAAAAGGAAAAATTCCAAGTACGATGCAAAAATGAAACTAAACTTAACGCTAAACCCTACGAATTAAAAATGCATGAAATGGAGAAAAACATGAATTGATTGAAACCCAAATGAAACAAATAGCCCTTTTCTTTTATTGATGTATTTCACAATTCGGTTACAATTTGCCTCCTCCCTTTTCAGGGGTGAGGAGCGTTAAACTCGTCTCTTGGTCACATCCATGGATAACCATCCTTCTTCCGCGTGCCCACATGTAAGATGGGCGGACCAAAACATCGTCGTCGCTTGTGTCTACGAATTTTGATTCCTTGCTTCTCCTCCGATGTTCTTATCCTGCATTCAAAGGAACAAGAAATAGTTAGTAGCACCTGCGGATGAAACAAAACATGCAATCCCCAAGCCTACGATCACTGAATGAGAAAAATGAATTAAACTACAACTAAAATGAATCCAAATGCTCTAAAAAATTTATAGGGGCATCAGGACATCACCAAGAGGGTACTGCAAAAATAACAGTCGAGAAATTCTTCACCGATTTAAATTTGCTCCGGGGTGGGACGAATTTACTTGCAACAAAATGTCGAAAAGGTACTGTCCCAAATGTCCTTCCTAGAGAGATCCAAAAGACTTTCAAACTTGGGGTTAGCTAATTGGGGGTATTTTGGGAAGACCCAGATGGTCATATTTTCCCAATTTGGCCTCCATTAATGGTAATTTGATGATGCTACCTGCACGTTAGCAAAGACAAAAAGTGATAGAACATGATAAGATTTTCTCAAAACATTACAAAATCAAAATTGCAAACTACCTAAATGGCATAAGATGAAATACAAGATAAATATAACATAAATAACAATCTGCCATAGCTTCTTAATCATTCCTAAAAGGGACGATTAGACTCGCGGTAGTGCGGGGGCGCCCGGGTAGGCCGCCCACTGTTGGGACCTGATTTCGGTGCCAATCCACTTGGGATGGGTCCAAAATATCTTGTAAGGTGTCGTCAGCAAATTGGGGTGGTATTCTATGGCCAAATGTCGGGTTTTGGGCTCAAGATTCGACCTTCCAATGATCACCCAATGACCTCTTCTCCAAAAGAGATCATGGATGTGAAAGGCACAAATCACACAAGGATGTATGGGGAAATAAAATGGTAGCACTTCGTTGCTCCAAATTGCTCTTACTTTGTATATCTTGGCATGAGAAAACCCACCAATTTATACACCTAGAGGTCTCTTGGGATGAGCATGCAAAGATGCCACTTGGCAGCCATGCCCTTCTAGGGGAGGGAAGATTCCTCCCTGAATAGGGACTCCATGACTGCCCTTGTAACAACCTCTAATGCTCAAAAATGCTCACCTATACTCCCATGCAATGAAGGAAGCGTTAAGTGGCGGAACCGAGCTGCCATTTGCCAAGATTTGACTTTTTGCTCGTCAAACCTGTAATTCGCCCCACCCTGGAGCAAATTATGAATTCGTCCCTGGGAGGAGCGAATACCAGTTTGAATTCATCCCTGGGTGGAACGGATATTGAGCAAAGTTCCTGAAGGTGCCAAAATGATTTTTGACCTTCAAAAACTGCTATGAGAGTGGTTAGGACCACTTTTTAACCTCTTGAGGCTGCCCTTGGGGATGTTTGTGCCAATGTGATCAGTGTTTGTAGTCACATAATCGGATTGGTGCTGTTTTGGTGTCTACACATATGAAGACAAACCTCTCTTCTTTTAACAGTTGGTTTTTCCCCACATGGGTTTTTCACCAACTATATATTGTATATGAGTACCTAAACAGGCCAAGTTTTTGGAAATCATCTTTATTTTTGTATAAAGAGGACAATATTCACCATACGAAGACAAGCCTCTCTTCTTATCATAGTTGGTTTTTCCCACAAGGGTTTTTTCACCAACTATTTATTGTATTAAGAGGACAATATTTGCCATACGAAGACAAGCCTCTTACTTCCTTTTGATTGGTGGTTTTTCCCATTGTATTTTTACCATCTCTACAAAAATAATTCATTGTACATGATTACCTCATCAGGTCTTGTTTTCAGGACTCATTTGTATGAATCTCCCCTATTATCACTTAAGGGGGGTGTTATAATAAGTTAATATTCTCTTAAGTTCAACTAGGAGAGACACACTTTAGTTTCCACTCTTCCATGTGTCGGAGAACTCTCAGTGGTGTCTTCATCAGGTTTGATGAGTTTTTGTAATCCAACGGCTCTCAATGATCAACTTTGCTATTTATACAAAGTTGATCCTTGGAATAAATCAATCAGTTCTCTCTTTTCTTCATCTCTTGTGTAATTCTTTACATATCTATTATTATGAAATTCTAACATGTTTTATGATTCTTGGCTATAGATTTTTGTATAGGTGGAAAAGGTTAATGTGGAGATTCAACATCTCCATAGCCTTATTGACTATTGGGGTAATCAAATGCACCTTACACTATTAGTCAAATTCTTGAGGATCAGTCACCCCATGGTCGGTCAGGATATCACTCTCGTTCTCTAAGGGATCCTTCCTGTCATAGAGGAGGGTCTCCTCCATGGAGAGGGATACATTGGTATTAACTTCCAATTTTCAAACGTGGATTGTTAGATGCAGGTTCTTCCAGAAAACACAGTGGCTGGGATATTCATCATCCTGCTCCAGCACCTACCCTTGTGGTAGGATGGGGAAATGAACTTCCTGAAGTACCCACTCCTATTATAGGTTGGGGGGATACTGTTCATAATGATATTGTAATGAATGCATCGATGCTATAAGATATAATAATTAATGCTTTGGTTCCAGAGGATACTGCAGGCACTGTGGTTAATGCTTGCACAAATGGATGTGATAATGGGCCTCCTATTGTTGGTAATGATAAGGGGCCCATGATGATGGTTGGATCATTCTCGTACCTTCCAATGCAGGTTGGCATTACATGGAAATGGATGAGGTAGATGCATCGCCCCACACTTCTCCCAAAGTATGACTCTCTACAGTTATGTTTAGTTAAAGCATAGTTATGATATTTTGTTAGTCGTGGGCTCGTTGTATCTAGACTTTATGATGTTTTGGTATTTTTTGTGTATCCTAACCATGGTGGTTAGTTTGGAATCATACTGGGGTGTGATATTTTTCACCCACTTTTGTTTTTATGTAAAAAGGCCTAATTATAAATATAGATAATTATTTCGATCTTTTTCATTCAAAAAATAATAATTTATGGAGATAGATAATATTAAAAGGCTTTTGGTGTGGATTAGTCATTTTTGAATTCCATTTCATCTTATCAATAAGAATTTTTTGAAGAATATTTAGAATACACCAAGGGAGTTTATTCTAGAGGAGGCAACTACTAAGGAGTAATGAAATTTTATACATATCTAAATATGTTTTGGAATGCATATTCTAAAACCTTTATTGTAATCCATTAGGACTAAATATAAATCAAGATATTGGGATTAACAAGTATACCGAGAAAATATTGTATTCCGATATCACAAATTTTGTGAGATTGGCCAAATGGAAAGAGATTGCAAAGAGAAAATGATGGACAAATAGGTAGAAAATTTTGGGCATGAGACAAACTAATAATTCTTAGAATTCATCATAGAAAAAATATGTTTATTATCAATTTCTTGATTACTTGAAATGAAATTCTTAGAAACCACTTGAAATACATAATGCAATTTGAGGTTAATAAATGTGCATTTAGATATATTTAAGCACCTACAAGGGGCACGTAAATACAATAAAAAATTAAAAAATATTGATATACTATTCTAGCATTTACAATTGTTGTATGCTGATCCTAAATATAGCTACTTTCAAATGGTATCAAACCTAGATTCGACAAACTAGATTTCAATAATCACAAGCTTGAGAAATTAAATCTAAAAATGTTTAACCTAGATTTAAAAACCAAATGTATGTAAGTCTATGCTAGATCTAAGAAATTATATAGAAAGACTTAAGTTATTGACCTATTGAAACCCATTGTATGCTCTAATCTCACCTCTTTGAAAATATTGGTGTTCCAAAACTAGTGGATAAAAGTAGGGTACTCTAATACCCCTTAGCTATAGTCAAGATTTTTTTCTTTTAATCCATAGATTATTGCTAATAGGTCAGTAGTGTTACTTTCAAAGACCCATAATGAGGACAAATTATGTCATTTCACATTGAAGCTTTATTGAATGGGGTATTGGAATGAAATTTTGAAGATGTAATTGTTTCATTTAATTTATATCAAATTTTGTGTTTGTATGGTTGCTAACACAACTTTAGAAGCCAAACATGTGTTAAATAAATCCCTTTATAATAAATTTTTAATAAAATAATTATTGGAAGTTAGATTATAAGCATATAAATTTTATTTAGTTTTAATAGTTAGTGTAGTTACTTTATATTATAATCAAAGTAAATAAAATAATATAGCACTACCCTAAATCCATTTATTTAATTTCATTTTACATAAACACTATAAGAATTTATTGATGTTTGGTGCACTAATAAATATCTCAAAACAATATATTAATAATTTTATAGTTCTTAATTTAAAATTTCATAGATTAAAAAAAAAAAAAAGTCATAAAAATTAGTCTTCTGATTGACATTTTAATCCTTATAACAAAAGGAACTCCTAATAACAATGTATTAATGATTTTATAGTTCTTGATTTAAAATTAGATTAAAAAAACTTCACAAAAATTATTCCTCAGCAGAACTATATGGTTTTATTATTATTTTTATTATTATATATCAAAGAAAATTGCATTCCTTTTGAATTGAATGTTACGCAGAATAAACCACCAGCTCCAAAGCATTGTTACTTTCAAGTCTCATCAACTTTCAAGGAGCACTCCTGAAGGATATTAAACTTGCATCCTTCTAAAACAGAAACTTCATAAAAATTAGTCCTCAGCAGAACTATATGGTTTTCTGATTGAAATTTTAATCCTTCGAAGGAACTCTAATAACAATGTATTAATGATTTTATAATTCTTGATTTAAAATTTTATAAATAAAATAAATAAATAAAAAACTTCATAAAAATTAGTCTCACCAGAACTATATGGTTTTATTATTATTTTTATTAATAAATATCCAAGAAAATTGCATTCCTTTTGAATTGAATATTATGCAGAATAAACCACCAGGTCCAAAGCAATGTTGCAAGTCTCATCAACTTTCACGGAGCACTCATGAAGGATATTAAACTTACTTTCATATTCCGAAGAGCCATCTATTAGGCAGAAATCTTTCTTTTTGCTTTTTCTAATATAGAAACGATCGATAAGCCCTCTGCACCAAACGCTGTACCCAACTACTGGCCACTCCCCAATTCAACGGTATACTTCATATATATATTTTGTTTTATATGATAAAACCGACAACAATTTACTATGCAACAGACCTTTCAAGTTTGACTGACAAGGTTACACACACCAAAGTCTACACGTTACTGAGAAACTGACTGCACAGTCAAAAGAGAAAATGATGGCTTCAGCAGATGCAATTGCTGGATGTAAAATACGTTAAAAAGATATGTATTTTGTCTTGAAATCTGAGCTCTGCATGCCAACATTTCGAAGTTCGGACACTGGACATGCAATCTGAATACGGCCTTACGGCGTACAATCTGGTCTGCTATGCTTATGGATAGTTTACAGCATATGTCTCGTTACTACTCCAAGTAGAAAGGAATATATTCATTATATATACACCATCATAGGAATATATTCATTATATATACACCACCATCTGACATCCCTCAGTTGTCACATTGTCTCTTCTGTGATTGCAGATAGATGTTAAGATATCTAAATCTAAACAGTCTCTCAGTTGTCACATTGTCTCTTCTCTGATTGCAGATAGATGTTAAGATATCTAAATCTAAACAGTGCCACTGTCAAGATGGATCATGAATTAGATATTTCATCGTCGTGTGATGCCAATCTCTGTTGTAGATGATATGCCCACCAAATACAGTCCTTTTGTTGTGGCTTGGGAAACAGGACTTTTTGTACCCAAGTTAGCTGCAATTGCAGCCACAAATACATCCTCGGAGGTCTATAACATTATAATTTTAAAAAATAAATAATATATATATTAAATAGTAGTTTATAAATAATATATATTAAAAATAATAATTATTATAAATGTTTAAAATATAATGTTAATGTGTTTGAATTTAAAAATGTGAAAATTACAGGCTAAGTCATAATATGTATGCTTTGTCCTCATTGATAAATGGAATCATTTGATCTTGACATTGGCGTTAGCTCATGTATATTACAAATACTGTAACTTAAAACAAGCAAATAGCCTGGTAAATAGGAAAAAAAAATATTATAAATTATAATATTTATTTTGATAAGTTAATTTTTCATTCAAAAACTCAAAACCTACTTACAATTACAGCTTAAAGATGTTGAAAAAAAAATAGAAATAAAATAAAAGAGGGGACGTAGCTCCAAACAGAAAAGAACAATAGTAACATAGCACCAGAGAAAAAGGCCCCACGAAGGGAAGCCCCAAAACCAACAACTAGTAAAGAAAGGAAGACGTTAGTCTTCCTCGCCTACTTCGACACCTTCATCTTTTGTGTCATCCTTGGCCTCATCCTCGGTGTTGACTTCAGACGCCTTTGTGTCCTCGAGAGTTTCCTTAGTGAATTTTTTGTGAAAAAACAGGAGATGTAAGGTATTGCAAAGATCTGTGAGAGTGCCCGCCAGATCTTTCAATTGGGAAATGTCATTTTTTAGTTGACCATTAGAGGTAATTTTGATGATGAACTGTTGCATAAGCCGAGCTGTAATGGCACGGTCATCCTTGTCATATTCAATTTTCAAAATTGTTTGCTTGTTCTAAATGAACTTGTTTCTTAGGCGAGGTGAAAACCTTACGACATCCTCTGGTTCCTAACACTTGATTTTCTTCTTCACAAGCAGTCGTCTAACTACCTCCACAACCACTCTCTTCTTGGCAGACAAGGCTGAGGAAGAGGTAGAGGATAAGGGTGGGCTTGATTTAACCTGGGCAGGGCTAGGTTTTCCTTTAGGAGCAACATTCTAGGTAGCGAGAAGGGTTATGCCATTAGGGCAATGGACCAGCCAGTGATTGAAAAAATATTTGAATAGGCCTTGGTGGGAAGGGAGGTCATCTCCCTTCTTCTTCCTGCAAGCCTCTATGGAATAACTGATAGAATTCAACATGAACTGGGGGATGCTAATAGGGTTGACGTCCCTGAAATGGTTTACAAAGGTAAAATGGAAGCTACATAAAATTTTCTCAGGGTCATCTACGGTTATGTACTCCATGACGGGCTTCATTACCTTGTTCCACGAGGTGGGGAGATCAACACGGTGCATTCCCACCTTCGCCTACTTCTTGGTCCTTGAATTCCTTTGACTCAACTTCCCAATTGTGTTTTTCACAATGGATTGACAACCCTTTAGCAGGTTGCCCAATGAGCTCAACCAACAGTTTAATGTCAATTAAATAATCCTTGCCACGAATATTGACCTTATTGACCTTGCCCCCATCCCAAATTTCCAAAATCATCATATTAATATTGAGCTCATCTCCTAAAAATTTCTTAAAAAAGGGGATAAAACCTCTCTCAACAAGAATGACCTCTACAATGCGTTCCAACTCCAAGGTGTTTGACTCGACAAAAATCATTTTGGGTTGATAGAAAGGGTACTTATCGAAGTAAATAGTGGAGGATCAGAGGAATTGTTCAAGAAGATTGATACTGCTATTACCAAATGGGTTTTTAAAACAAACAATTCACATATGCTTAGAGAAACTGGCTTCTCGGAGGACCCGAACCTTGTGGAGAACGCCTTGGAGATTGCATATATAAACTTAGGGTTTCCCACCTTTCTTAAAACTTACCGTGAGAACAAAATCAATTTTGAATTCTGAGGTTCTCCAAACCACCAAGAAGGACGACGTGAACCAACATTTAGGTTGACGATGAGCAATGGGAAGTGAAAGAGATAGGCTGGAGGATGTGGCTATGATGGGGGAGAAAATGATGATGACACGTGTGAGGGGACAAAGGATGTTATTAATGGAGGGTGGGTTTGCGTGGACACAACTAGCGTGGATGACTCTTTGATTAGTGTCCCTACCTTGAATAGGGTGAGATTGGAATTGAAAATTAAATATGGCGTGGAAGACTCTGCGATTGTGGCTGATAGCAATGCTTTCTTGGTAAAAGGTATTGAAAATGCCAAAAATTTTGTGCTTAGGAAAAAACCTGTTAATACCAAAAACCAAGGAAACAAGGGTGTTAAGGTGGATCATTGGTAAAATAAATATGACCGTTTGATTAATCTTCATTGTTGTTGACATTTTGTGTTCTTTCTTGGTCCACGATGTCACTAACCGCTTGTGGGAGGCCATCTGTCCAAGTGATCAGGCTAGTTACATTGACTCCATGATTTGCCAATTTATCAGCTACCTTGTTGGCTTCTCTGAAAGTATGTTGAAATATGGTCTCCTGTTGATTGAGAATTAAAATCCTTGCTTCCTCAATGCAATCCCTAACCCTCCATGAAGGATTATTGTTGTTCCTTAGGTAACTAATTATGTTAAGAGAATCTCCTTCAACAATCAACCTACCAGGATAATTTTTTGCAAGGGATAGTCCTCTCCACATAGCTTTAGCTTTGGCAACATGGTTAGTCTGGACCCCTAGACATTCAACGAAGGCAAAAATGACATTCCCATAGTGATCCCTAAGAATACCTCCCGCACCCGCCCTTCCCAGGTTTCCCTTGGCAATGCCATCAAAGTTCAACTTGAACCATCCATTCGATGGAGGATTCCACTTAGAGTTAGCTCTAATATTGGATAGAGGTTGGTTTGGGATTTTTGCAAGAGGGAGGTTCAAGGAACAACCTAAGGAAGCCTCAAATATGGAAGCGGGATGGGTGGAAGGAGGAATAAGGAGAGCATTTTCTTTGGCAAAGGATATAATTTTGCTAATAATCGAGTCGAGAACCATATTGCTATTGGAGAAGATTCTATGATTCCTCTCAAGCCATATTTGCCAAAGGAAATGGTGGAGGTAGGTTTTTCGAAGGAATTTGAGGTGGGGGTTATGAAAGGGAGTAGGCCATTGAAATAAAAGCTCAACAACGGAACAAGGTTTGACCCACAGGATGTGGAAGGTTTGGAGGATTTTGTTGAGGATGGAAGAGGAAAAAGGGTAGGTGAGGAAGAGGTGAATAGGGGACTCCCAATTAGACAAACACATATAACACCTATTAGGGAAGATAATACCTCTTTTGAGAAAATTATCAATTGTTAGCATTCTTTCTTGAAAGACCAACCAGGAAAAAAATAAAATATTAGGGATGAGTATTTTGGGTCAAACTAGATGACAAGGAAATAAAGGTTCCTCGAGATTCAAGAGCAATTGGTAAGCTGATTTGACTAAAACTTCTCCTCTCATTGGGCTCCCAAAACAGTTGGTCCTTGGGATTTCCAGAAGGAATTATGGTGGAATTCAGGAAGGATTCCAATGAAGTAGACTTCGTGGGGTGAGTGTTGCTTCTAATAGGTTTCTAGTTGCTCCTGTTGTTCTGGAAGCTCAAAAAATCAAAGACTTTTTGACCAAACATGACATCAGTGAATTCTTTCAAAACAAAAAGGTTAGGATCTTCAATAAGGGGTTCTCCTCTAATCCACTTGTCATTCCAAAAATCTATATTGCATCCATCCCCTAACTTCCACCTTAGACCTTTCTTCAACAGTTGTTTGGTGTTTATTATGGATTTTCAAAAGGCAGATCCTCTGGTGGGTTTGTATTATACTTTAAAAATTTTAAATTTTATTATTTATTAAATATAACATCTAATAAAGTGTAATTTTTTTAGAGTTTGAATAAGTGATCAAAATTTGTTTTCAATCAAGTTTAACCAACTAATAAGGGTGAGTTTGGTGGTGAAGACCTCAAAATTCAATTTAGAAAGTTTAATTTTATTAGAGTTTGAATAAGTGATCAAACTTTATTTTCAATCAAGTGTAACCAACTAGTTAGGGTGAGTTTGGTGGTGAAGGTCTCAAAATTCTATTTAGAAAGTATAAGGTGAAGGGTATAATATACAATTTTCTCCTCTTATTCATAGTAGATCCATATGAATATATATTTAGGTGTAAGATGATATTGTTAGGATTATATTGGTATAATTGAAATACAATTTATTAATATATAAAAATAATATTTCTCACATCTTTAAATTACACATGTATATTCTCTCTTAAAGTTTTATTATAATAACAAAAAAAAAAAAACAACATTGATATTAATGTATTTAGAATTTTATAGATGCATCACCATATAATGTTTCACCTTAAATATGTTTTTAAAATTATCTTATCATAAGCTCTTGATTAAAAAATATTAAATGTTTCTACTATATTTTAGAATACACTTTTTAACTTAATAAATTGAATAAAAGTTTAATTAGACTTAGAAATATCGCCTCATCTACCTCCAATTATACACTTTAGCACTTTTTAGTTTTGGATATGCATGCCTTTTAAATTTACATTTCTTAGAAATTATTAATACACAATAATATATTTTATATTAAACAATAATATTAAAAATATTTAAAAAATAGCTTTTATTTATAAATATAGGCAGGCTTAACTTAAAGACTTTAAATCTTTTAATAAAAAATTTAATGTTCAAATAAAATGAGATAATCTTAATTTAGCTCAAAACATATATTGAATCTCTTATATATATAGATATAAATTTGGAGGAATTTAATTGAGAACATATATTAGACTTTCCCATGAAGGCCATATAAATAACATCCATCCTAATCTTCATTGTCATCTTGTGCATCTCAATTTTTTAAATCTTCATTGTGATCTAGTGCATCTCAAATTTTTAAATCTTCGTTGTGAACTTGTGCATCTCAAATTTTTAATGATTAATTATTTGTTATAATTTTATAATCCAACTCGAGGTCATCCTTCCAACTCTAAAACCACAATTATATTTTTAAATACTTGAAATGATAATATCTGTTAGAATTTTAGAAATTCATGTAAAAGGATGTTATTGAGAAATTAAAATGCCTTAATGTGGAAACTTAGTCATATCTTTTAACATATTCATTTGGAAACTAATCATCTTATTTTATTATAACAATATAAGTCCTCATTATAATATAAATAGAATGTTACCTTTTGGAATATTTTTTTCTTATATAGAAAAGATTAACTTAAATTTATTTGAAAGTATTTTATTAATATTTTTTATTTTCATGTAAAAATATTAATTTTTTGATGAAATATTATTTTAATTATAAAAATAAAAGTCAGCCAAAAATGTGTGGGTGGAGAAAAAATCACACGCAAAACCTTTATCTTAATAGTAGATAAAGAAAAACTAATTGCACCACATATGCACCACGACCATCAACATCAAATTAAACATTCTACATCCAAAAAGGCTTTAAGAAAGAGGTCGATGGCAACAGACAAAGCCTTCAATAAATAAAAATCCAAAACCTTAATATATTAATGTTTAAATTAATCTTATTAGACCATGTGGAGCAAAAAAGGTGTACATAAGATGTACATGAATCAAAGAAGGTGTACCTGGTGTGGTGTAAACCGCAATGCGATCAAAAACGCAATTAAACGATTGGATAGGGTGGTGGAACACTGCAATTAAACAAATTGCGCATGTTTCCTTGAGGCAAGAGAGTGTCCAATTTTTTTATTTTGAATCAGAGTCTACAAACTAGCCCAAATTATCAAATCTATCTAAAAGCAACATGTTCTTTTAGACCTAAAAACATGTTCTTAGTGACTTGATCTTATTTTTATAATAAGATCAAGTCATTATATAAAAAAAAATTATTTAAAAACCTAAAAACTAGTGTAATTATTTGAGGTTTGATTCTTCTT
This sequence comes from Wollemia nobilis, assembly GCA_028583015.1. Lineage (NCBI taxonomy): Eukaryota > Viridiplantae > Streptophyta > Pinopsida > Araucariales > Araucariaceae > Wollemia > Wollemia nobilis. The sequence goes on from JAQPPZ010002883.1 coordinate 7,950,044, forward strand.
CCAGATCTAAGTTTCAAACAGCAGTGTGTTCTTCCAAAGATCTAAAATTCAAACCCCGCTGTGTGTCTCTGTGTTAATTTCCTAGATAAAGGTATCTCTTGACGTTACTAAAATCGTAGCTAAAAAATCACTAGTAAAAATTTCTTACACTACCTAAATAAAATCAAAACTTTATATATTTTAATATATACATTCCAGAATTAATCCCCATATATGTTGGCATTACATTATTCATGCTACAATATCTTGTTATAAATAGAATGTTATTTTTTAATCTTTATTTAATACTTAATAATTATAATATTAAATTTAAAAGAATATATAATTTTTCATTTTTTCACGAATAACTATAAAATTTAAGATAATAAAATATAAACTTGAGTTTTTTATAATAATAACATTAGTCCATCAATTATTTAAAGAATAATAATTTTATGGGGTTGTTATGCTGCGGTTGTTTTTAGCTTTTGGTTCTATGTTTATGGTGGGTTTCTTAGTTTCAGTGGAGAGTTCTATTTCTTTAGTTTCAACAGTGGTGGATCCTAGGGTTTTAAGGCTTATTTTTTTGGGATCTTATCTGAGATGAGGTGAGGTGCGGTATGGAATGTTGCTATCTCCTTTTTCTTGTTAAGAGCGGTTGTTCTTGAAATTTTTTTGGTTGGCTCTAGCGGGATTTGCGGGTTTTATGAAATTTCTTGTGGAGATCACCTAGATGGTTTTTATGCTGTGGTTTTTGTTGGCCGGTATTTCTAGTGTTGTTTTCTTAAACCAGCTATTCTCATGAGGGGTTAACATGTTATGTGCTTTGTTGGATAGATTTGTTGATTGTGATGACATAATTAGTCTTTCATGGTAGGCAGGAAATACTTTGGTTTGGGAAGTTTTTATTTGTAAATTTATTTTTAACCGGTAGCATTTTCATTATTCTCTTGTTTTTCTTTAGATTCAGAGCACACAGTGGTTTAATCATGGGACAATCTCTTGCATTTTGCTTGATAAAAATTTGTAACTTATTTGTTAGGAGGTTGTTTTATTGGATTTTCGAATTTGATTTGTAGAATGCAGTCCAATTTGTCTTTCTTAATATCTTATTACTAAATCTAACGTTTAAAAAATAAGTTTGAGACCCTTTTAAAACTCTTCTGCTAGGGTTTGAGAACTAGTTGTGATTAATTTTTGAATAAATTTGGAAACACAAGTGCTAGGTTTTGTGAAGCAATTTGTGCATTGGTTTGAGTAACATTGGAAGTGAATGTGCAAGAGTTAGAAACCAGTTTTGTGAAGAAAACTTGTGCATTATTGTGATTGATTTTTGAGAGTAAATTTGCAAAGGATATAGACTAGTTTTGTGAAGCAAATTTATGCACTAGTCTTGATTTTTTTGAAAATAAATTTGCAAGAAGTAGAGATCTGATTTGAATGCAATAAACACAAGACATGTGAAAGGGATAGACTTAATGAATGTGAAAAGAACATATTGAATACTTGTATTAAATATCATTCTCTATATGTTCATGAACAAAAATAATTCTGGGTAAAATATATCTGAATTACTTTAATTGAAGAAAGTGTTTCTAAAAGAGATATAACCATTATTTTGAGCATCATTTTGTGCAATTTTTGGGAAATTTTTGAGCATGTGTGAGTTGTATTGTGAGCAATTGTGAGTTGTTTTGAGCTGACCGTTTGAGAAGGCTTGTGAACAGATTTGAGGTAAATTTGAGCAGATTATATGAGCAGGTTGTTGAGAAGATTTGTGCAAGCCTTGTGAGTAGGCTTGGTGCAAATTTAGGCAGAGTTGAGAGCAGGTTTCCGAGAAAACTTGTGCAAACCTTGTGAGTAGGCTTGGTGCAAATTTGGGCAGAGTTGAGAGCAGGTTTTTGAGCAGATTTGAGCAAGCCTTGTGAGTAGTATTGGTGTAAATTTGATTAGACCTTGTAAGTACGTTTAAAAATACCTCTCCAAACCTTACTTGTAATGGTGAACTTTAATATTTTATTATATTTATTAATATATTAATTTCAAAATTAATCATCATCTACTTTGACATTATATTATCCATGCTAACACATGTACAACAATGTAAGCCCTTGTTATAAATGAAATATTATTTTTTAATTTTTATTTAAATTTAATATTTAATAATTATAATTAAGTTTAATAAACAATTTTTTTAATAAAAGTTAGTGAATTTATATTTTATTAAAAATATCAATTATAAAATTTACAATAATAAAATACAAAGTTCACCATTTATAACAATAACGACAGCCCACCAACTTACACTTTTCGAATCTTAAAAGAACAATCGATATTTTTATAAAACATTTATGACATTTTTGAAATATATTGCAATGAAACATGAAACCAAATAAATTCATATTTATATTTTATAAGTAAATTTTTTAATCTCTTAAATATTGTTTTCTTTTAACTATAATATCTTTCTCTTTTATATAAAGTGTACAGTATGAGGCCCTTTGCCCTTCCTTTTTTAAATAGATTATCAAAAGTAAGTGTTTTATACTTTCATGATATCCAATAGAAAGTAGTTGCTTTGGAGAGTCCATGCTTGAATTAGGTATATTAAGAAAAGATAGGATTAAAAATATAGTGAAAGTAGAGAGTTTCATACGTTTTATTTATTTTATATTTATTAATGTAATTATTTAATTATTTGAGAGTTCTTTTTTAATAATTATAATAATTATTTTGGATAATATGTGGTTTTTTAAATCAAAATTTTGGTACCAAATGGTTTGCCCTAATTTGAAGATAGGTATCAATCTTCTTTGTTAAAAGTAATTTTTAGTGGAGGATTAATAGTCATTTGCTTTCTATTTTATATTTTCTAAGGCTCTATACATAATAGGTTGGATAATTATGTACTACCTTAGAGGCTTGAGGTCCATCTATGCATATGTCTAGAAAATAACTTTAGAATTATATCTCATTTCCCACTATATGTTCTCTAAAATAAGGTTGTAGTAGGATGCTAAGAAATCCTACGTATATGAGCCTTGGAAAGAGTACTAGCTATGAAAATTATTATTTCTTCCCATTATCTAGGTATTTAACTCTAATCATTCTACTGAAGTACCTCTTATTGTCTTGGTAAGTTCTTTATACCATTTTGGATTCCAATGTCATGTTCATATTTGATAAATTTCTAGTTCTAGTTCCTCCTTTCCATTTTAGCCTACACTTCCTCCTAGCTTACTAGTGATACCCTTAATTTAGTAGAAGTTCCTTTTAGATAAAGGATTGTATTAACTTTTTCATCTTCTCTAATACTATTTATAACTACAATGCTTAAAAAAATATATTGTGAGAGGCTATAGGGACTGAATAATAAGTAGTATCCTTCTATTTTGGCTAAGATACTTACCTTTTCAATTATTTAGTTTTATAGAGAATTGATGGATCATGTCCTTCTATATATTTTTATTGCACTTACTTGAGAAGAAATGTATGCCAATATATTTATTGGGTAGTTGATCAATGTCAGTTTTATTGTGCTATGACAAAGATGATAAAGAAGATACATGATTTACGTACATTAATCTCTTGACTCAAAGATTCATAATTTGTGTCAAGTAGAATAATATGTTTTTATGCTTCTCTTAATATGGATCTTCCATATAAGATAATATCTTCGATGATTTGGTTATGAGTGTGAGCATCCATATAAGAAGTGATCCTCAGTAACATAATAAGATTGGTCTATTTGCATGTTTAGATTGTTGTGTGTAATACTTCAACCATAATGATGCATACATAGGGAGAGATTCAATATTCCTATTGAATACCTTGCAAGAAAATATTGTAAGCTTTTAGATTATCCCTACACCCTCGTTCCACTCAAAGAAAACTCAGTTAGAAGCGGATGTGGTAGGAAGCACTATACCAAAAAAGGGCTTTAATGCCTACTAAAGTAAGGTGGGTTTTTATGGTGATAAAAAATTGCCATAATAGATCTTAAGAGGGTGGTTAAAATACGCCCTCTTAGTATAACTGTCCTCTTAGGTTCACTTTAAGAGGATGATTATAAACTGGCCTCTTCGATCTAAGAGGGTAGTTTATAACCGCCCTCTTAGGTCACCCTCAAACAATGATTTTAAATCATCATATTATTGTGACCTAAGAGGACGGTTATAAATCACCCTCTTAGGTTTAAGAGGGCAACTTAAGCAACCCTAAAAACATGGTTTATAACTACCCTCTTAGAGTCTCAAAAAAAAATTATAAAGATCGCGTGGAACGATCAAACGTATCGTTTATTTAAATTGCTAACTCAACTCTCAATTGCAAATTATCAAGAAATAGTAACGAAATGGCAACAGTAATAAAATAATCAAATTGGATAAACTCGCCACTCTGGGAGGGCACGTCCCCGTCGTGAAGGCCAAAGTGCGTATTCGCAGTGAAAGAATAAAAGATAAGATAATGCTTATAATGAAAAATCTAATCTAATAAATATGAATTTTGTACACTTGGAGAACCTAGCCGACGGCTAGGTTTGCTAGGTTTGGTATGTAGCATGACTCCCCTCCTCGGAAAGCTTTGTCCTCAAAGCTGGAAATGTCTAGAAAATACTTTCAGGTTCCCATGTAGCATCCTCCTCTGGTAGGTCTTGCCATTTGATGAGAAATTCTTGAATCTGGCGTGACCTTAGTCTTCGTATTCTGTGTTGTAGGATTTCTTCAGGTTGGAGATGTATGCGTCCTTCCTCATCGAGCACTGGTAATTCTGATTGACTTTGTACTTTCTGACCAATTACTTTTTTGAGACACGAAACATGAAATACTGGGTGTATTCGTGATGATGAGGGTAGCTCTAACTGATAGGCTACTTCTCCAATGCGGCGCACAATTTTGTAAGGACCATAGAATCTTGGGGCCAACTTTTGACTGGTCTTTATCCTTAACGATGATTGTTTGTAGGGTTGCAACCTTAGGAAAACCTTGTCACCTACATTAAAAGTTCGCTCTGACCGGTGCAAGTCTTGTTGTTGTTTCATGCGATTTTGTGCTTGGAATAAATTCTCTTTGAGGATGGTGAGTGTAGACTGCCTTTGTTGAAACCAATCATCCACTTTGGCTACCTTGGATGAACCTGGTACGTAATCTGCTACTATTGGAGGCTTGGTACCATACAATGCTTCAAAAGGAGACATTTTAATTGAGTAATGGTAAGAAGTATTGTACCACCATTCTGCCAATGCTAGCCATTGGCTCCATTGATATTGTTTATCTTGAACGAAACATCGTAAGTACGTACCCAAACATTTGTTAACTACTTCGGTTTGACCATCTGTCTGTGGGTGGTAAGCTGAAGACATGTTCAATTTGGTACCACTAAGTCGAAATAATTCCCGCCAAAAGTTACTAGTGAAGATGGGATCTCTATCACTTACAATATTTTTGGGCATACCATGTAATTTGAAGATTGAATCCATAAATACCTTTGCCACCTTGCTTGCGGAAAAAGGATGTTGTAAAGCCTGAAAATGAGCGTATTTGGATAACCGATCTACGACTACGAAGATTACTGTCCTGCCTTCTGATTTAGGAAGACCTTCAATAAAATCCATGGATATATGTTCCCACTGACGCTCCGGGATGGGTAATGGTTGTAACAACCCTGGTGATTTAACTGTTTCTCCTTTATTGCGCTGGCAAACTTCGCATTCGGCTACCCATTGTTTGACTTCTGCTTTTAATCCTTTCCAACAAAATGATTGTTTGACCCTTAAATATGTCTTCAAAAATCCTGAATGTCCTGCTGATGGAGAAGCGTGTGATTCGTCGAGGATCTTTGATTTGAGTTCTGAATTGTGTGGAATGTAAATGCGGTTCTTTTTTCGGAGGATTTTATCTTCATAAGAGAACAAAGGGTGTTTAGAGGACCCTATAGATAATTCTTGAATTATCTGAGCAGTTTCGCTATTGGACAACCATTCATCTTGTAATTGAGTCACCCATTGGGAGCAGGGACCTGAAATAGCGTTAATGATTACTTCGTCTTCATATTTCCTGGATAGCGCATCGATGGCTACATTTTCCTTCCCCTTCTTGTATTCGATAACAAAATCATAACCCAATAGTTTGGTTAACCACTTATTTTGTTTCGGATAGGAAAACCTTTGCTCAAGAAAATGTTTGAGACTACTATGATCTATTTTTATAATGAAGCGGCTACTGATTAGGTAGTGTCTCCATTTTTCTATTGCGTGAAGAATAGCCAACATTTCTTTTTCGTATGTTGATCTTCCCAAATTTTTCTCGGAGAGTTGTTTACTTTCAAATGCCAACGGATGACCTTCTTGCATTAATATAGCCCCAATTCCTGTTCTTGACGCATCACATTCGATAATAAATGGTTTGTGAAAATTGGGAGTTGCTAAAACTGGAGTTGTACACATGGCCTCCTTAAGAGCTTCGAAGGCTTGAGTAGCCTCTTCCGACCAACGAAAAGCATCCTTCTTTGTGAGTGTTGTGAGAGGTGCTGCAATCTTACCATAATTTTGTACAAACTTGCGATAGTAGCCCGTGAGACCCAAAAAACCATGAAGTTTCTTGATGGTTTTAGGTAACGGCCATTCTTGAATTGCCTTAATCTTATTGGGATCGACTTTGACGCCCTCGTGTGAAACTATATGACCAAGATACTCGACTTCTTGGACACCAAATGAACATTTGGAACGTTTGACAAATAACTTTTCTTTGTGTAAAATGTGAAGGGCTTTATCCACATGATGTAAATGATCCTTCCATGTTTTGCTATATATGAGAATGTCATAAAAAAAAACTAACACAAACTTACGGAGGAGTGGACGAAACACTTGGTTCATGAGACTTTGGAATGTGGATGGTGCATTGGTGAGACCAAAAGGCATGACCAAAAATTCGTAATGACCTTCATGAGTACGAAAAGCAGTTTTGGGAATATCTTCTTCTCGGACACGGATTTGGTGAAATCCTCGAGCGAAGGTCTAATTTTGTAAAAAAATTTGCACCATGCAACTCATCTAGTAGGTCATCTATGACAGGGATAGGAAATTTGTCCTTGATAGTGAGTTTATTGAGAGAACGAAAATCAGGACACATACGCCAAGAGTTATCTTTTCGTCGAGCCAGAACTACAGGTGAGGAATAAGGGCTAGTGTTGTGACGAATGACTCCATGATCTAGCAGATCCTGAATGATCTGTTCGATTTCTGTCTTTTGTGGTTGAGGATAGCGGTAAGGATGACTGTTAGGTGGGACACTCCCTGGAATCAAATGGATGGCATGGTCATGAGATCGTTTAGGTGGTAATCCTTTAGGTTCTTGGAAAACCTCTTCGTAATTTGTTACGATGTCTCGTAAATCTGGAGCAGTAATATCCGAAGTTGCTCGAGATTGTTTTTCCAAACAATTAATTTGAGCTATAAATCCATATCCACCCTTTTTTAATATCTTCTCCATACTATGAGAGCTCACCATTTGTGATGGAGGAGTAGTAATGCCTTGTAAGCGAATGACTCGTCCATTTTCCTTCCATTCCACAAATAATTTTTTGAAATTGAAGCTAACCGTGTCTAATGTTTCCAACCATTCAACTCCCAAAATGACATCAGAGTTCCCTAAATTCATGACGAAAAGGGATCCAAACCATGTATAAGTTCCCATTTTTATGGAAACTTGAGACGTTCGACCAACACATTGCGCGTTCACCCCGTTGGCTACTAGAACCTGGAATTTGTCTTTGTTGGAAGAGTTAATGAATAAATTCAAAGCTTTTGCTGTTTTGATGTCGATAAAATTGTGGGTACTGCCGGAATCAATTAGCACATTCACCTTTTTCTGGCGGAGAAATCCTGGTACCTTGATGGTATGGTGGGCGGTTAACCCCATGAGGGCATGCACGGAGATCGCCATTGTATCCTCTTCCTTCTCTTCTAGAGTACTTGGTAGTTCTTCTTGCATAGGTTCTTCTTGGTGGTAAGTTTCTTCCTCTTCTCCTTCATATTGATCGCATTCAATATGAAAGTTTTGTTTTTGGGCACATGCTTGTTCCCTGGGATGATGAGTGCGACATTTATAGCAAAAGTATCTTGATGGTTGATCATTTCTACGAAAGGAATTGTTGCGATACGAAGGACGACTATAAGTTTCACGCCGTGCATACAACTGAATTCTCTTCTCAGCCAGCTTGGCTATTCTTATACAATCGTTCAACGAGGTTGGATTTTGAATGTCCACCTCCACCCTAATATTTTCTTTCAATCCATTGCAAAAAGCTCCTACCACTGTGTCGGGACTGAGGTCTAATGTATATGGTAGTAAACTGGTGAATTCCGAAACGAACTCGCTAACCGATCCTTCTTGTTTAAGAGATAACAGTCTTACTGTGTATGATGATGTAGCTCCTTCATCAAATCTTTCTAAAAAATAGGTAGTGAATTTTTTCCAGTTAATAGTAGCTCCTTTCTCTCGCTTAAGCCATACGAACCATTGGTAGGCCTCAGTGCCTAATTTTGATGCAACGAAAGGGACTTTATCAAAATCCTTAATTTGGTATAAGTCGAGAATGCCTTCCATTTTGGCTATCCAACCACGAGGATCATGACCCTCAAAAGTGGGCATATCAATGCGTGGAAAATTATTAGGGCCTCTCGGTTGGTGATAACCCATATCCCTTTCCTGATCTTGGTTATACCGCTGTCTATGATAGCGATCCCTGTAATTATTCGGATTGCCTCTTTGCTGCTCCCAATCGTCATCCTGGTCGTCATTTTCTTCATTCCTTTGTGCATGGGAGTGATTTTGGGGATTAGTATTGGGATTAAGTCGGTTTTGTGCGCTCACTAGGTCTTTTAGGTTGACACTAATTTCGTGCATACCATCTAGTAAGAGTCGAAGAGTTTCATCCGTGGTAATGGCCGAGTTACTTGAGTCTCCTTGTGTGATGTTTTCGTGAGTTGGGGGAGGGTTAGTAGCCATAGGGTCTACCAGTGGATGATGTGGATTATAACTACCAATTTTGAAAGGAGAAGGAGAATTTTTTGTACCTGGGCTTCGATGAGGTCTTCGTGCATTGTTATTGGTTGTCTCCGAGCTTGATAGTCGACCGTCAGATCCTTTGGTCCAACTTCTACTCATGCACTTTTCAAAATTTCCTGCTTAGTAATCCTTGAGCTTCGATTTCTATGACAATTCGGTTGAATTTGGCAAAAATTTTGTGTTTCGCTTCAACTGTCGCTCCCACTGCGATGCGGATTTGAATTTTGTTGGCTCACCTCCTTAACAGCCACTTTTGACAACTTTCAACAATTTTGACAATGTTGGACAGCTTTCAGCAATTTTGACAACTTCTTGACGACTTGGGACAACTTTAGCAAGTTTGAAAAATTGCTAAGACACGACAGCGACTAGACCAAGACACGACGCGACACGAGAGAACACCACACTGCGACTGACACGACAGGACACCGAACGACACGTGGGACACAGATGGAGGCGAGGAAAGCTGGAAGATACGGGAACGAGACAAGGAAGACTGAAGGACGACCGACGGATAAGACGTAGATGATAGGACAAGATGACAGCTGCAACGATAACGATAGTCGGACTACGGACAAGACTCGACAGCAACAACGACAACCAGACTGCTGGCGATGGGACAGAACAGTGACAGTGAAAGCGACGGGACGCGTGCGCAAGGAGACGAGCGGGTGTGACCAAGTCACAATGACCTTAGTGCACCCTGTGAGTTATAAACCCCCTCCTGTGTTTCCCTTAGCTCGTGTGGGATAAATATTTAAGCCCAACGAACTTTAAAAATTTTATCTGACGTCAGCCAAAAGAAATGAAACGAACTGCCTTAGCTTTTGACGATTAATAATTTTATTTCTTGCAATCCTATTGGTCGGCAACGCTTGTGTTTGTGTGCTGGTTGGTTTTGCGTGATTCTGCAGCAATGTTTCGATGAATCGTGGGCGAGTTAGAACGCGGATGGGATGACCGAAGGGTTTACTGCAGTATGGTGCAGCAGATCCCTGTAGCGTCGGTTACGACTGCGTACGTCTCCTGGTTTTTGTTGCTCGAGAACAATGGATAACAATGGTGTTACTTTGTAGCTGTTTAAAGTGAACGGTCTACTCCCCAGGCGTGTTGGATCTTGCCAACCTGATACCACTTGGAACGATCAAACGTATCGTTTATTTAAATTGCTAACTCAACTCTCAATTGCAAATTATCAAGAAATAGTAACGAAACGGCAACAGTAATAAAATAATCAAATTGGATAAACTCGCCACTCTGGGAGGGCACGTCCCCATCGTGAAGGCCAAAGTGCGTATTCACAATGAAAGAATAAAAGATAAGATAATGCTTATAATGAAAAATCTAATCTAATAAATATGAATTTTGTACACTTGGAGAACCTAGCCGATGGCTAGGTTTGCTAGGTTTGGTATGTAGCATCACGAGAAAAGCTTAGGTTGCATTTCGGTTGATCATTTTGCAACATGCGATGGAAGTAGAGCTAGGGTTTTGAGTAGCATTTTTGTTGAGCATTTTGTAGTGCACGATGAAGGTAGAGCTAGGGATTTAAGCAGCATTTCAGTTGACCATTTTGTAGCATGCAAATGAGGTAGAGCTAGGGCTTTGAGCAACATTTCACAACATGTGATGGAGGTAGATCTAGGGCTTTGAGCAGCATTTTCATAGTGCACTATGGAGGTAGAGCTAGGGCTTTGAGAAGCATTTCATAGTGCACAATTGAGGAAGAGCTAGGGCTTTGAGCATTTTGATGTCGCACGATGGAGGCAAATCTAGGGATTTGAGCATTTTGATAGTGCACGATGGAGGTAGAGCTAGGGATTTGAGTATTTTAGTAGCACACAATAGAGGTAGATCTAAGGATTTGAGCATTTTAGTAGTGCACGATGGAGGTAGAGCTAGGGATTTGAGCTTTGAATATAAACTTGTATATTTTGGTATGCAAAATTTAAACTTGAATATAAGAATTGAGCTTATACCATTTGATTTGAAAAAACTTATGTTGTGACAAGTAGATATTTGAATATATTTTTTTATTACTATGTATATGTATTATGTTTTCATTTAGAGATTTGTTGGGTCTTCTCTCGGTTTTTAGTTTTATTAATACCAATATGAAAACCCTAACTAGATTTCATATTTGGGCATTCTTTCTATTTTCATTTAGAGCTTCATTTGGTCTTCCTTTGATTTTTAGTTTTATTAATACCAATATGAAAACCCATAGTGGCTTCCTTCTGTTTTCATTTTAGAGCTTCATTTGGTCTTCCTTCGATTTTTAGTTTTATTAATACCAATATGAAAACCCATAATGGCTTCCTTCTGTTTTAATTTTAGAGCTTCATTTGGTCTTCCTTCAATTTTCAGTTTTATTAATACCAATATGAAAACCCACAATGGCTTCCTTCTATTTTCATTTTAGAGCTTCATTTGGTCTTCCTTCAATTTTCAGTTTTATTCACTTCAATATAGAAGGCTATGATATTGCATGGCATGCATTTTTATTTTTAGTGTTTATTTACATGCTATTTTTATGGTAGTCTTCTAGATGAAGAGATGGGTAATATAGGATGCCATGTTGTTTATCTATTGGGTGAACATGGAATTGACAACTATCATGTTGCTTGAACTTTAATCATCAAAAATTTCACCTGGGATTATAAACATGCCACTCTATCTAATCCTATTTTGGATGAGAAATGTGGCTTGCCCTTCACCTCTTTTGCCTTTCTATTTCCTCATCTCAACTATGTTGGAAACATTTATTTGGTGTTATGTCTTAGGTCCCTTTGAATTATTTGTTGCTATCTTCTCATAGTCAAACTTATACAGGTCTATGCTAGTTGATATGTCCTCCTGACCAACATAAGACAAGGACATAATTTAGGGGTATATCCCTTGAAATTTCATTTCACTTTCATAAAATATTTTACAAGTTAAAAGTTAGTGATTTCTTGAATCAACTTTTAATTAATCTACTGATCTAGTAGGCTATTTTGAAGAGTTTGTAGAATTTGATGTTCAAATTGAAGTGATAAGATAATTTGCTTACTTTGCAGGTGTCATAGTATTGAGGATTATTAGATCACATAGTAGATACAATAAGTGGAAAATTAAATATCTCCCTTAAAATAACTAAATAGTTTTGAATATTAGTAGATTAACAAGTCAAGAACAATAATTGGTAAATTAAACTTCTTTAAGATAATTAAATATAAGGTAAATATATAGGGATTCTGAACATTAATACAAAAGTGAATCTTCAACTTAAATAAAGTGTTATCTCTAGCATGTTATTGTGAGTCAGATGTCATATATATTGACATAGATTTATACAATGATTTGTATATTAAAGGGTTGTAAGAACCACTCTTTAATTTAAAGATTATTTATTCATAACAAGACATTGAACTACCCCTAGGAGTGTTCTACTTTGTGGTTTAAATGATTCAAAGTTGCATTAGGTTTAGTTGGCACAATAGTATGTTGGATGCCTTCAAGCAACTCTATTTGAAATGCATGTTTTTTACAAAGTCTGTGATACATAGATGACTTTAACATAGTTATCTTAAGATACATGGTGCTTGAAATGATGAGCTTCATGGCAAGCTCTTAACACGTTTAAACAAAGGAATACATGATCATTTACTTCTAAATTTGAGATTCTGTTACAAATAACTTTGATAAAAAATTGGAGTAGGGAGTACATTTCAAGTTTATATTGTAGGTTGATGTTGTAAATATATATGAATCTCCATGGTTTCTTTCTTATCTTAAGATACATGGTGCTCGAAATGGTGAGCTTTATGGCAATCTCTTAATACATTTTATTTATTTATTTTAAGGTAAGGTTTTTGAAAGGGTTTCCTTTTTCCTTTTATATCAACTTAGTCATATCAAGTTATATGGCCTATTTGGTGTCATCGGGATTTGAACCTTGATATGAGCTATGTCACCCATATGTCATAACCAATATGAAAACCCATAGTGGCTTCCTTCTATTTTCATTTTAGAGCTTCATTTGGTCTTCCTTCAATTTTTAGTTTTATTAATACCAATATGAAAACCCATAGTGGCTTCCTTCTATTTTCATTTTAGAGCTTCGTTTGGTGTTATTTCTTCCACATTTGACATTGAGTGGAAACCCACATAAACAAGGATTTCCTAAGAAATAATAAACTTTGAATGTTTTGAGTTCTTGGAAACTTTTTTACTACAAAAAGAAAAAAGAAACATTGGCAAGGTTTTGAGTTCCAACAAAGCACCTACGCTGAGTTATACATCTCTCTATGTACATTGCATGAGTGGAGAATACACTTGTTAAGAAATGGTCCAACCATATTTTATATATAATGTTGACACCTTTGAAAATATCTATTTAGAAAGGCATCTATCATGATTTGACAATGCTGAAATGAAATATATAATATGACAATGTGATAAACATGCTACTCATAAATTTTCATGAGCTAAAATGGTGTTATATGATCTTGGCACATGTGCTACCATAGGGTTTTTAACTATTGGCTCTTCTCCCCTACTTGTTTAGATGATCTCTCCTATCATTCCAGTTCTGAAATAAAATTTCCAAGCTTTGTTTGATTGTGTTGATTTTTTTATTCAAGGTTTCATACAATAGTTTGTAACTGCAAATATCTATTTATTTGTTAGTTATATCATCATATAACTTGCAAGTGGAAACAAAGTTTGTTTCATTCTCTACTTAATACTTTTGCAAATTCTATTTCCCAAGGTTTTTGTGGGTGGATTTGTCTAGGGGTTTCACCATGTAGTTCATGCAAGTTAGTTCTTGGTTTTGCAAATATGGTTTTCTTCTTGAGGGGTTTTGCCTTATGAAGGCAGGTAAAATGCTCTAGTTTAGGTTTGTTGATATTCTTATAATACCAAATATTTGGTTTTTATTATTATTATCCTTTCAATGACTACTATTGATTTTACTTTTGCTTTGATGATTCTTATAACACCAGATATTCTACTTGCATCTCTATTGTTGTTTTAAAGGCTATATTGGTTACTTTTGATGGTTTTCTTTCATGTCTACAAAATCCTTTTAGTGTTAGATCTCTAGAGATGATACAATACTTGTCTTCTCCCCTACTTGTTTAGATGATCTCTCCTATCATTCTAGTTCTGAAATAAAATTTCAAGCTTTGTTTGATTGTGTTGATTTTTTTATTCAAGGTTTCATACAATAGTTTGTAACTGCAAATATCTATTTATTTGTTAGTTATATCATCATATAACTTGCAAGTGGAAACAAAGTTTATTTCATTCTCTACTTAATACTTTTACAAATTCTATTTCCCAAGGTTTTTGTGGGTGGATCTGTCTAGGGGTTTCACCATGTAGTTCATGCAAGTTAGTTCTTGGTTTTGCAAATATGGTTTTCTTCTTGAGGGGTTTTGCCTTATGAAGGTAAGAAAAATGCTCTAGTTTAGGTTTGTTGATATTCTTATAATACCAAATATTTAGTTTTTATTATTATTATCCTTTCAATGACTACTATTGATTTTACTTTTGCTTTGATGATTCTTATAACATCTAGATATTCTACTTGCATCTCTATTATTGTTTTAAAGTCTATATTGGTTACTTTTGATGGTTTGCTTTCATGCCTAAAAAATCCTTTTAGTGTTAGATATCTAGATATGATACAATACTTGTCTTCTCCCCTACTTATTTAGATGATCTCTCCTATAATTCGAGTTCTAAAAAAATTTCTAAGCTTTATTTGATTGTGTTAATTTTTTATTCAAGGTTTCATACAATAGTCTATAACAACAAATATCTATTTATTTGTTAGTTATATCATCATATAACTTGCAAGTGGAAATGAAGTTTGTTTCATTATCTACTTAATACTTTTGCAAATTCTATTTTCCAAGGTTTTTGTGGGTGGATCTATCTAGGGGTTTCACCATGTAGTTCATGCGAGTTAGTTCTTGGTTTTGCAAATATGGTTTTCCTCTTGAGGAATTTTGCCTTATGAAGGTAGGTTAAATGCTCTAGTATGAGACCCCTTGGAGGGATACACCTACCCTACCCCACAATAATCAAACAAATGACCAAGCTTAAATTTAACCAGACCTAACCATTGCATTTTAGAATCCAGGAGTGTTTTCTTTTTGCATGTATTGAATAAAATGTAGAGTAAGTGAAAATAACATAAGCAAACCAACCATGTTAATAATTATCTTTAATTTGTGATAATATTTTCTTTATAAACATATGTTATTATTATATCTCATTCATATCTTGTATTGATGTAACAACAACTAATGCTAATGGAGATAAATTTAACCATGTCTCTTTCTTTTGTTCTGAAACTAGTTCTTTTATTTCAATTGACTCTTTTAGTTTTTTTTAGCTAAGGGTTCTTCCTTTTGTTTTGCAATAACTTCTTCTACTTTTTGTCTTAGAAGAGTTAGTTGAAATAAAAGAACTAGTTTTAGAACAAACATAGTCAATATGAACAAAAAAATACCAAGAAAGACACCACAAGTACCTGAGGCTATCACAATAAATCAAGAGTCAGTGACACATGCCTCACACGCTAGTAAGTACCTAAAATTTGATAGTGTTGTTCAATAATGGTTGGCCTAGGCATTTTAGAATTGATCATGGTTTTATCATTGGCTATGGTATATTGTAGAAACTAGTGGAGGATACCAACTATGAAGTTCTATTAACAAGGAAGATAAGGAGATGACTCATAACATAAATGAATCTTATGGCAAGAATACTTGAAATGAGTCTAACAATACTTTGGCTAATGAAGAAGGTATGTAGACCGCACAAGAAATTTGCTCATGATGTTGGATTACTCATTGTTGTCATACTATATGGCTTGATGATGTTTGGATGGTGATAATATTATAGGTGTTGATGCCAAGTCATCACACACTTCAAATATTGAATATCATAGAAAGAGAGGTCCAACAAGATGTGCAATAGAGTTAAGTAGCACAGATAAGGTGGATATCATTTACAATCTAAATGAACAGCCCGTAGGTCCAAATTCTATTAAGTTTTCATCTTACTTGGGGGTGATTATGAGGGATATTATCCCCTATCACCCATACAGACTGGAGAGTACTCCTAGTGGAAGTTAAAAACTAGTTATGGACACTCATTATGGTAACTTTTTAGCCAATGCAGTTCATAGTATCCATTTTTAAATACTTATATAAATGTTGCATCTAATAAGATATCGGTTTGATGTAGCAAAAATATATCATTTTGAACATAATGAAGAAATGGGTCTTTGCGACCATGGAAAAGCAATGACATGAACATAAACATCAACTTGTGAAAAATCACTATGACAAGGATGATAATAATGAAGATAGAATTGCTAATCCCCCACCTCGTTTATCACAAAAATATTGAGAAGCCTTTGCGAATGGCAAGAGTAGAACTAACTTTAAAGTAAGTACCAACCAATATGCTATGGTAGTTTATATCATTATTATGTTCATATGAATTTTTTTGATCTTGCTATCCCTAATGAATTTATATATTGGTTTCTTTGTTGCATTGTAGATGGTGAGGCAAAGGAACAAATAAAATAGATCTCACCAATCCATCATGCACACTTGCAGTCAAATAGGATATGCTCGACTAGAGCATGAAATGGTATTCTATCATACTCATCCATTATATGTGATAAACATATCTATATTGTTTTGTCGTATGACTTATCTCATATCTCTCCAACTATATATCTTGCAGAGGAAAAGCCAACCAAATCCAATAAGTCCACTACCAAGGGCAATTGTGTGGATGGTAGCTCATACAAAGAAGGATGGGGTTCCTATTTCACCAAAATTTGTGGAGACAATCGTAAGTGACATTCCCTTGGAAATAGCAATACGTTGAGCTTCAAACTATTGTTATATAAATTTTTTTAACATGTTACCAGTTAACTATACATGTGATGTTGCCAAAAAAATTAGATGATGAAATATCATTTGCAAGCTTTGTAAATCAATCTATTAAGTATAATGCCCTCACTAAGGTTTTAGGTCCTATTGGAAAAATTTATTACATCCATAGGGTTTGATTTATCATGCTACAAAAAATAATTTGGAACCAATGAGCTATTACAGGCTTTGGTTAACCTACCTCTTTATTCTGATAAAAGATATATTGCTAAGAAAATAACCAAAATGTGTAAGGAAACCCCAATGATAAAATTTTGATATTTCACATTGAAGCACTCCAGATTTTAGTTACACTACTTATAGTAATATGACAAAGCAAAGACAACAACTATTATTATGCCTTATGTAGATTGGTGCCTAGATTCATTGGGTTGTTATAGAAATTTAACAATGCTTTAAAACATGAATAAAAATAATGGGGAAGAGAAGAAATTGATGCTATTACATTCTTTTGAATATCATAAAAAATATAATAGTAGGCCAAAAAAATAAAATGCTTGTAACACATTCAAACAATGTAATATGCTACAAAATTACACACAACTAAAAATAAACTTGATAGAATTGACCCCTAGAATTGTATTAATTTTCCAAATGAATTACATGCAGAGTTGGCATAATGTCATTAAAATCTATTAAAATATCTTAATACAATAAGAAATATTTGTTCAAATAATGTAACAAGACTTCTCAACTTCTCTTATTCCAATCTGGTAATAGGAAAAATCTCTGAGTTTTAGGCTCAAAAAGGATTGGAAATATTCTCAGCTTCTCAAGCACAATTCTACCAAAACCTGCACAACAAAGGGAAGAATGAGGGATGAACAAAAAAATACACAAAGGGAATACAACAACACAACTCACAGGGCACTCAAGTATACCTCTTAGAAAAATATGCTATCTCTAATGCTTGATATCGATTTTGAACCTGGATGCTTCCTTTTCTAGCTTTTAGTTCTTGAATCTATTATTTTTGGCCTCATATGGGCCTTACATTTATCACCAGCTCCTATTATCTTCTTTGAGTGCCATCCAACTGTTTCGAGCTATGTGAAACTATATTTTTTGTCTTTATTTCTCTTATTTTGAAGGGAGCTCTCAGGAGGTGGTGCATTGGGTAGTTTTGGATGTATACAGTTGGTGAACCAGTATATACATATATTTTTATTTTTTCTAGTCATATGATTTTATCAGTTGGGATCAGACCAGGTTTCTATAGTGAAATTTTGATGTAATATAGGGGGGACCCAACGTGACGGTGAAGAGAAGAGATGGAGTGTGGATATAAAATGGATAAAATAACATTGATTACAGAATGGTTATGAAGTAGGCAGGAGTAATGGGAGTTGATATGGATAGTGGATGATAGAGAGATGATGCTTTGTGGGGTGAATGGTTATGATGGACAAGATAAGATGCCCAAAATGAGGAGGGCAGTGATAGGTAGGAGGAAATACAAAATGGAAAACAAGATCTGGAAGCATCTATATGATACTTCCATAACTATACTCCATCGGAGTGACCCCTTTGTAACTATATTTCGTCGAAGCGTTGAGTGAGCAACTTTCTATGAGCTGAACAAATTTCTTATTCTTGTTGCACTTTTTACGTCTTCTGAATATGTAAAATAGGAATCGGTTGCACCATTGAGCCTTTTGTATTTTACACTCCATTTCCCTTCTCATGGATGACCCTTTTTCACCTTTTACTATCCTTATTTATAAGTCAAGAAACTTCTCGTATGAGTCTACTTCGAGCAGGCTTATTTTATTTCTTGCATAGTACGTGATCACATTTTGTGGATATGCAATGATATGATTTTGTTCTTTAGTATCAAGCTTGTCACTTGACCAACCCGCATTATCCTTATTTTGATATAGTCCGTGGGATTTTGTTTGATCGCATGAACATTTACCTTCCTCGATCACCGCCTGTATTTGTAGCTGTCACTGGGATTTTATCTATACTTTTTAGTTTTATTTGTTTTCATGATCGTTGTCATTTGTTTCTCATGAATGATCTACCACATTGGTCTTGCACAACAACCCTTTGATATCATAGTATTAAATACCATGCTTAACATTAGATATTATTTGGATCATTTTTTATCATTGATATCCATGAATCGTTCGATCACATCCACTCTGAGCATCGTCATTGATGCCTTCATAACTTGCACAGTTGTTAGTTCACCAATGTATATAAACTTATGCCAAGCAAAAAAATTGGTTAGCATCAATTTATTCAATCAAAATTTTAGCCCGAGGTTATATAACCATCAACTTGATCTTATAGTTAAAACCAAGGAATTATACCACATATAATTCCAATTTACCATCGTTAATAATTTTCTATTAAACATAAGCTTTTATATTTTCATCATCATTAGATCATAAATCGAACGTGCATGCCCGTTGGATCTTCAAAACATGCACGAAGCTTAACGGATGAAATAAGAAAATTACCAAGGTATTAGACCCTTATAAATCATTACATATTAACCCTCAATTATTTCCAATAATATGCTACCATTGGATCCAGGCGGAGATGAGCGCGGTCGTCGGATTATCATAAAAGCGCACTCCACATCTTAAAATAGGGAAAATTTGACTTTGATGAAGCACGACCTTTAGATCTAGGTATAAATGAGTTCAACCGTTGATATGAATTTGAATATAACTCCATCGATGACCATCCTGTTAATCTTTGATTGTTTAAAAAAAATGTCACTGTTAGATTTAGCATGGGGCATGCACTGTCAGCGGATTCCATGAAGATGAAAGCTTCTTAGACACCATTCATGTGGATGCTTATTTGTTGGTGGAATTTTTATACGCGTGACCATTGGACCTAGTTAGGTGTGAGTATAACCATTGATTTATTTAGATCCTGGCTCAAATGGTAGATTCTAATGATCAGTATTTTTACTCCAAGTGCTACTGTTAGATTGATCGATGATCAACATAGTTGTTGATGTACATTAACCTGTAATATTGTTAATCACGGGGCACATGCCTTTGTATTTTAGACCTTATGATATAATCATTGATTTACTAAAAGGGGAAAGGATTAGCAATGAATTAGACACTCACTAATCACAATTAGCTCCTACTTTACCTCTTAATCACCCAATAACATTTATCGTGTTATCCTTCAGTCACTTTGATTTTAGCACTATCATTGGATTTGGCGAGATTAAGCACCACCGCTAGATCTGATGGAGATGAAAGACCTTTATCCACCACTATCTGATTTATAAATGTTTGAACACTTCGTTCAAGCACTTTCATCGAATCTAGACGGGGATCGGTGCAACTATTGATCTTTTTCAACCTGTAAGATTAATTACCAAGGGGCGCACAACCTTTCTAATGCTAATTATTTTCTAGCTCGATGGGCATGTGGCCATTGGATCTAGGTAGAGTGAGCATTGACCTTGGGTCTTTTAGATCTGCTCGATGCTTAGTCAATTATGTGTGTGACCTTAGGTATTTTGTTCCATGGCTAATATTAATGGTTACATGAACTGTAGATTTTCAACGGTTAAGGTCATCACTTTAGACTTGATTAAGATGAATACTTTTACAACTGCTTTTAAGAACCAAACCATTGAAAATCAATTTCAAAAGTAAAAGCAACAAAGACCAACAAAATTTGGTGAATTCATTGAAGTCAAAAAGTTTTAAAAATAGCGGTATCCAATGTTGAGTCCATTTTGGCTCCAACATAGGCTCTGACTAGGAAAATGTGCTAAAAACCTAAGGCATTTGAGAATTCTAAAATCTCCTGGTTACATTACAAGATTTGGACAGAATCATAAACCATCAAGCTTGATTAGAAAATCAAAAACATAAACAAAGAAAACTTAAAAACTAAAAGTATACAATAAAGAAAAAGCAAACATGATATCAAAGCAATAAAGTATCCAAAAACTATTATTTTCCTCAGTAAAATTTAAATCAAAGGATCAAAATTTTAAGTTCATATGAGTTTTTTGGAATATTGTTATGATTTTTTTACAAATTCCTAAGATATGATTATATATAATGCATCAAAGTCACTTTATCCATCATACCTTGTCCTGACTGTGTGTTAGTGTATTCATTTTAATTTTTGGGTCTTCCAAAACTTTATCATGTTTGGAAAATAGTCAAGCCTAATAAGTAATTTCACTCTTTAAGATTTTACCAGTTGTAGGGCTCCACTACCAATCAAGCGTCTATAGCCTTGGTGGAGATGCTATTGATCCCATTTGGTTTTACTCTACTACCAGCCAGGTGTCTATAGCCACAGTAAATGTTTTCTAAGATATCTCAGATACAAACTCAATATGCATTATTTAAAATTTCTTTCTCTTTCGAGAAATATTTGGATATAAGCAAATTGTGCAATGAGTGTACCTAAGTTGAGGATCAAATTTTGGCTAAAAGATAGAGTGTAATGGTTTTTAGCTCAACCATATTACCAAATATAACTTTGTCCCTTGGATCCTAAAATTATTTTAGTATGATTTGTAATGTGAGACTTTATCATGATGGACCAACAACTTTGATTTACTCTGTTTTGTTTCATATTGTATGATAGTTGCATGAACATTCAAATTTGAAAATTATAAGCATCATCAAAAACTAAGATAAATTTCCTCTTTTCTATTTATCTTTAGGAAAATAGACAGTAAGGAATCCTCATCATCCTATAATAATCATGAGAAACAACACAATTGAAACCACACCAAGCAAAACAAAACAACAAAAAGGAAATTACTTAACTGACAAACAAAACATCACAAATATTGACAAAAATTACATCACTCATTTTTTTAATTTTTAATTATATATATATATATATTATTTTTCTTAGGTCATTTAATCCTTATTGACCCCATGGCAGGGGTTATAAATTTTGAGATGTATAACATTAATAGGGATTTTCATTTGTTCACCCTCCAGGGTTTGCAACTTGTAAGTGTTTGGACCAACAACTTGAGCTATTTGATAAGGGCCAATCCACTTGGGTTCAAGTTTTCCTTTCTCACCATGCTTATAATTTTTGGGATCCCAATAGATTACTATATCACCTTCAGAAAAGGGAGTACCTTTTGATTTCTTGTTAAATGATTTTACAGTTTTCTGAGTTTGATCAATTATTTTATTTAAGGTCTCTCTTCTTTGCTCTTGCAATTGAACAATTTGGTCTAATATCCTCTACAAGGCATCAGGGTTCTCACAGTCCTGTAATAGCAAGGATAGTGCTAATTTCTCTATTTTGGAAGGTACCAAGGATTTTTCTCCATATACCAGTTCGTAAGGAGTTTTCCCTGTATTCCTTTTAAGTAATAGTCTATCTGCCCATAGAGAAAATTTTAATTTACTGTCCCAAATTCTCTTATTTTACCCAATTATCTCTTAATTCTAGTGATTAAATTCTTATTTGATGACTTAGCTAGACCATATCCTTGTGGGTAATAATTTGCATAGTGAGAAAGTTCTATTCCATACTTAGCACAAAATTCTACCATCTCAAATGATACAAATTTTTATCCATTATCTGTTACTATATTTTGAAGAACCCCAAATGTGGTTAGAATACTTTATTCTAAGAAGTTTATAATAGTTTGAGATGTAAAAATCCTTAGATTTGCAACTTCTATCCATTTTGTGAAGTATTTTGTTGCAGTTATGATCCATTTGTATCTACCTGATGAGTTTGGGTTAATTTTACCAATTAGGTCAATGCCCCATTGTGTGAATGGTGCTTCTATGATCATTGGATTAAGAGGTATAGCATCCAGGTGCTTCTTACCTACAAAAACTTGATAATTATGATAATTTCTAACATACTGATATACATATTTAAAAAGTGAAGGCCAATAATAACTTGCCCTCATAATTTTATTAGCTATCTTTGGGAGCAAAATATTCTCCACATAAACCATCATGAAATTATTTTATTGTTTTTAGGACTTCACTTTCATACAAGTAGACTAATAACACAAAATCAGGGTGTCTCCAATAGAGCACCCCATTCTGCACATGATATTTTTGTGTGTGTAGTTTTACTGATCTCATTCTATTAATTGACATGTCCTTTGGGAAAGACATAGTTTGTAGGTATGCTAATATTTCCTCATACCATTTACATTCAGCATTATTAACTCTCATGATGTCATTCATCTCATCTACTATAATGATATTATTAGAGTCTTCTCCTTTATATGCCAGACATTTTTCTAAGCCCTGCTCTCTTACAGTTTTGACTATTTTGAATTCTACATCATACTGTAATAGTTTCACCATCCACATTGCAGGACTTCCTAGCGGCTTAGAATGGGTGAAGACATATTTTACTATTATGAAAGGGATACAACAGTAAACTTTATTTGAACTGAATATACCTTTGAAATGTTCTAAATATTGAATTACTGCATAAGCATGTTTTTCCAGCAGGGTATATTTAAGATGTGCTCCTTTTAATCTTGAACTCATGAAGGCTACTAGCCTTTCATAATTTTCATCATCCTTTTGAGAAAGGACTACAACAATGGAATGTTCAGATGCGTAGGAATAGATGTTGAATTATTTTGAGTCATTGGGGCAGGTTAAGGTTGGGGCAATAGTAATGGCTTCTTTTATCTTTCCAAAAGCTTCCATGTTTTCTATTTTCCATTTTATTTCTCTAGTATTTTGAACCATTTCATTTATAGGTTTGGTCATCTCTGTAAAATTGGTAATAAATATTCTAACAAAATTAACCTTGCCAAAGAATGACCTGACTCCTTTGATGTTTCTAGGAGGGGGAATTTTTGAGATAGCTTCTATTCTTTTTGGATCTATACTCACCCCTTTTTCTGACACTATGTGTCCTAGTAATTTCCCCTGTGTTGTTCCAAAAATGTACTTTTTAGGATTTAGGGAAATTCCAAAATATTTACATTGAGAAAATACTACGACAATATATTCTGAATGGTCCTCTAAATTTTTAGAAAATATTGTGATATCATCCAAATATACCACCACTATTTTGAACATCAATCCTTTGAAGGTAAAGTCCATTGCTCTCTGAAATATAACACCTGCATTCATTAGACCAAAAGGAATTATCAAATATTCAAATGTGCCCCAACGTGTGGTGAATTTTATCTTATGTCTATATTCTATATTAATCTATATTTGATTATATCCAAAAAATCCATATAACAGGGACATTCTGGATGAGCCAACTACAACTTGCAATAGTTGTTCCATATTAGGCAATGGATAATTTTCTTTTAATGATATCTTATTCAAATTTCTAAAGTCTACAGAGAGTCTAATATCCCAATTTTTCTTTTTGACTGGTACTAAATTAGATATCCAAGATGAAAATCTTACCTTTTTGATGATCTTGGAATCCAACAATTTTTGTACCTCTTTTTGCATTATTGGGTGCAGGGTAGGGTTATACTTCATCTATTTTTGTCTGAATGGATTGGAATATTCCTTTAGAGGTATTATATGTGACATTACATCAAATTTGAAGGTTTTAATATCTTCATATGTCCAAGCAAAATGTTCCTTATTCTTCTTTAAGAAACTGATATATCCAACTTTTTCTTTTGTTGGTAAGGTTGTGTCTATTTTCACTATTCTGGGCTCTTTAATTATACCAATATTAACATCTTCGGCTGTAGTCTCTTTCAAGAGAGGTTTAAAAGCTTTATCAAAATCATCAAATAAAATTTTTAGGGAAACTAATCCTTTTGGTATTCAGTTTGTTTTCAATTGGATTACTTCTACTGGTTCTCCTATTTGATATTTTAATTTTTTTTTCATCATTTTCATCACAAATTATATCAACATGCTGATTTTGTAAGGTCATGAAGTATTTTATGTCCATATCATCTTGAAATATTTGTAAGTAAACAATGTTATCTGGTACAAAAGGCTTATAGACTGAAATGGTTGGGAACTTGTCCATATATTCTGTAGTAATTTTTGGGTGGTCTAGGCCAGATGATTTTACATCTAAGAGGTCAGCAACATGATTTTGTTCTCTAGGAATATATGAAATATTGAAAGCTAAAAATTTATCAATCTCTTCCAAAACTATAACATTGTATTATTTTAACCTAGGATGCTTAGTTTAATGCTTTCTTCTTATCTACTAGATAATTAATTTTGCATCTCTTGTTACATTCAGGTAACTTATTTCCAATTCTTTGGCTTTTCTCAATCCTACCAACTTAGCCTCGTACTCAACTACATTATTGGTGCAAGGGAATTATATTCTGTAAGGAATACCAAGGTGATTTCCTTTTATGTCAATCAAATTAACTCATGCACCTACTCTAGATTGGGATTTAGCTCCATCAAAAGTCATGGTCCACATTTCTTGCATTAATACTCTATCTGATTTAGCATCAACCATCTTCATGACTTTTGGATCTATGTTTTTAGCCTCTGGTACTTCTACCATGAATGGATTATGCCTTCAAAAGCTGTCAAAATTCCAAAGGATGTCGCATGACCAGCCAATTCGGATTGCAAGTACAAAAGCAGAGAACTCTAAGCAAAGAGGAAATATGACTTACGTAGAGCCATCCATGGTTATCATGGAGCCTGTTGCTCAGGCTATCTTGACTAAAAGGAGATTCACTTAGTTTTTTGACCTTTTCTCTGGTATGAAGGAAGACATTACCCAGGTGGTAATGGATAGTTGGGAAGATGGGAGGGTCTATATTCATGGGCAGGATATTTTAATTGATTTCACCTTGCTATCAACCATTACTGGGCAATCTATGAAGGGAAGGTCCATCCACCACTAGAAAAATAATTGGGAGGTTGAGCTACAGGAATTCAAAGATAATCCTAAGATTTTCAAGGAAGCAAAAAATGGCCTAACTAGAATGGATCTCCCAATACCCTGGAACGGAGTGATGAAAAATGTAATGGAGTTTATAACAACAAAATACCCCAATAATATTTTACTCAGCTTTCATTACGTCTTTGTGAATTTCTTCTGGGATGTCAACCTAATTAGCATTCCACAGTTTTTGATTAATTCAATGAGCTACTCCATAAATTCCTATTGAAACAAGAGGGGCTCTACAAAGCCCATGCATCAGGGTTTATTTAAGGTAATATATAAATAGGTTTTTGCCATGGATCCCTAAGTTGATCCTCCAGCCATTGAATATGCCCCTATTGCCCCTGCTCCACCTGCCATTGCTAGTCACGCTAAGAGATCTATGGCTAGGGAAAGCCCTGATTCTTCTAAGATTTCTCCTGCCATGATGAAAATATTGAGAGAAACACCCACTTGGGGAGGATCGGACAGGAAAAAATTAAGAATTGAAGAGTCAAAAACCAGATCGTCCTTGAGGTTGAAGAACAAATAGATTCAAGAAAAAGGAAAAGCCATAGTGAAGGTTTCAGAGGATGGTGGTCCTGACCCTTCGATCATGACCCTCAAACGGTTCATGTTGAACACTATGGGAAACATAATTCAGCAAATGAATGAGCTCTATGGGGCCCTCACTAAGTGTTTCTTCAACTAAGGATACCAAGGTGGCAAGGTGATTGAACATGTCTAGGACTCAAATGAAGATGAGGAGGAGGAGGAGGTCGAGGAGCTCAAGTACGATGATGAGGAGGAAACCTAACTTCCTCCATCCACCCACCCGATGCAGAGTAATTTTGACTTGTTAGTCCTATTTTGTTTTTACTTGTGAAAAATATTGGGGTTCTATCTATTTTGAGGATAGGATCCTTTGTGGGGATTTCATTTTTAAAAGCTCTGTAGATTGTCTAGAAATATGTCGGGGGGTCTATAGTGTTTTTATGGTTTACTGTCAGCATAATAGTTGGGCTGCTAGTATGGGTAAGGAGTATCGAGCCCATTTTGTTCTAGGGCTTAGAAAGGCAAGGAGTAGTAAAGGATAGGTAGTCCTTAGCAAGGCAAGGATCCATATCAGCATAAGACTATATTTTGTAATAGATTTTGGGTTAACCTTTAAAAATCGATATTAATGCAATGATCCCAAATTACCAAAAAAAGAAAAGAAAAAAAGAACACTAAAGACATAGAAAATAAAAATGTAGGTTCTTTATTATAATTGGCTACCTATTGATTTAATAATAGTCGTTGAGAGAAAAAAATTTAAAAAGAAAAACAAATATTTTTAGCAAGTCCTCGGCAACGACACCAAAAAACTGTTGGAACAATTTCTTGCATCCATAGGGTTTGAGTTGTCAGGCTACAAGAAATCATTTGGAACCAATGAGCTATTACATAATCTGGTCAACCTGCCTCTTTATTTTGATAAAAGATATATTGCTAATAAAATAACTAGAATGGGTAAGGAAACCCTAGTGATAAATTTTTGATATTTCAAGTTTAATCACTCCAAATTTTAGTTACACTACTTATAGTAATATGACCAAGCAAATACAACAACTATTATTATGCCTTATGTAGACCAATGCCTAGATTCATTCAGCTATTATAGCAATTTAACAATGTTTTAAAACATGAATAGAAAGAATGGGAAAGAGAAGAAATTGACTCTATTACATTCGTTTGAATATCGTAAAAAATATAACAGTAGGTCAATGAAATAAAATGCTTGATACATTCAAATAATGTACTTTGCTACAAAATTACACACATAATTAAAAATAAAAATTGATAGAATTAACCCCCATAATTGTATCAATTTTCCAAATGAATTACATGCAAAATTTGCAAAATGCCATTAAAATATATTAAAAGCTCTTAATACAATAAGAAATCTTTGTTCAAATAATGTAAAAAGACTTCTCAAATTCTCCTGTTCTGATATGGTAATAGGAAAAATCTTTGAGTTTCAGGCTCAAAAAGGACTGGAAATATTCTTAGCTTCTCAAGAAAAATTCTACCAAAACTTGAACAACAAAGGGAAGAATGAGGTATGAACATAAAAAGACAAAAAGGGAATACAACAACACAACTCACATGGCACTCAAGTATGCCTCTTAGAAAAATATACTATGTCTAATGCTTGATATCATTTTTGAACCCAAATGCTTTATTTTATAGCTTTTGGTTCTTGAATCTATTATTTTTGTCCTCATCTAGGCCTTACATTTATCACCAGCTCCTATGATCTTCTATGTGTGCCATCCAGCTATTCTGAACTATGCGGAACTAGATTTTGTGTCTTGCTTGCTCTTGTTTCGAAGGGAGCTCTCAAGAGGTGGTGCATTGGGCAGTTTTGGACGTATACAATTGGTGAACTAGTATATACATATATTTTTATTTTTCCTATTTTTCCTAGTCATCTGATTTTATCAGTTGGGATTAGACCAAGCTACTATAGTGAAATTTTGACGTAAGACAAGGGGGAACCAATGTGATGGTGAAAAATGATATGGAGTGTGGATGTCAAATAGACAGAATGCGATTGATTATAGAATGGTTATGAAGTAGATGGGAGTAATGGGAGTTGATTTGTAGTGGATGGCAGAGAGATGATGCTTTGTGGGGTGAATGGTTATGATGGACAAGAGAAGATACCCAGAAGGAGGGGGGTAGTGATAGGTAGGAGGAAATACATAATGGAAAACAAGAGCTGAAAGCATCTATATGATACTTACATAAATATACTCTATCGGAGTGACCCCTCTATAACTATATTCCATCGAAGTGCTAAGTGAGTAGCTTTTTGTAAGCTGCACAAATTTATTATTCTTGCCATGCTTTTTACATCTTCTAAATATAAAAAATAGGAATCAGTTGCACCATCAAGCCTTCTGTATTTTACACTCCATTTCCCTTCTCACGGATGACCCTTTTTACCTTTTACTGTCCTTATTTATAAGTCGAGAAGCTTATCGTATGAGTCTACTTTGAGTAGGATTTTTTTATTTCTTGCATAGTATGATATCACATTTTTGGATATGCAATGATCTGATTTTGTTCTTTAGTATCAATATTTTCACTCGACTAGTCCACATTATCCTTATTTCGATACAATATATGGGATTTTGTTTGATCGCATGAATATTTCACTTCCTCATACACCACCTATATTTGCAGTTGTCACTGGGCTTTTATCTATACTTTTTAGTCTGATATGCTATCATGGTCATTGCAATTTATTAGAGGCTTCTCTTTTCAGTAAATATTTTCATGAACGATCTGCCACCTTGGTCTTGCACAAGATCCCTTTGAGATGAGAGTATTAAATACCATGCTTAACATTAGATCTTTTTTGGGTCATTTTATACCATTGATATCCATGAACCATTCGATCACATCCACTCTAAACATAACCGTTGATGCCTTTGAAACCTACATGGTTGTTATTTCACCAATGTATATAAACCTATACCAAGAAAAAACTTTGGTTAGAAGCTATTTATTCAATCAACACTTTAGCCCAAATTTATTTAACCATCGAGTAGATCTTATAGTTAAAACCAAGGCATTATACCACATATAGTTCCAATTTAACATCATAAATAATTTTCTATTAAACACAAGATTTTATATTTCGATCATCGTTAGATCATAAATTGTACATGCATGCCTGTTGGATCTATTTGCTAGCTCAATGAGCACGCGGTCGTTAGATCTAGGTAGAGCGAGCGCTGACCTTGGATATTTCAAATCTGCTTGATGCTTAGTCAATTATGTGCGTGATATGAGGTTGACCTTTCAAATTTAATGTTAGAGTATTTTGGAAACATGTGTCCGTTAGATCTACCATAAATCGGACACATTTTCTAGATTGATCGATTTGCTTGATGCTTATCCAAAGGGGGTGCATACCCTCAAATTTCTCATGTGCTTTAATTGAAACTTAGGCTTATTTATTTTTATCTAGGCCTTTGAATACTTTGATTGATTTTAACATGGACCTAAGGACTTTAGGGGATATGCTTGGGAGATATTTCAAATATTGAATTTCATGCAAATTAAAAATCCTTTAATTGGTGGCTAATTTCTTAACAGTTAGCAGGTATTTTGTTCCATGGCTAATATTAACGATCACATGAACTGTATATTTTCAACGATTAAGGTCATCACTTTAGACTTGATTAAGATGAATATTTTTACAACTTCTTTTAAGAACCAAACCATTGAAAACCAATTTCAGAAGTAAAAGCAACATATTCCAACAACATTTGGTGAATT
This sequence comes from Wollemia nobilis, assembly GCA_028583015.1. Taxonomy (NCBI): domain Eukaryota; kingdom Viridiplantae; phylum Streptophyta; class Pinopsida; order Araucariales; family Araucariaceae; genus Wollemia; species Wollemia nobilis. Next base: position 7,980,210 of record JAQPPZ010002883.1, read on the forward strand.
CATTAAAGCCAAAAAGTTTTAAAATTAGGGGTATCTGATGTTGAGTCAATTTTAGCTCCAACAGATCCTGAATTATTGGGTTATATTAGGTATGTCAGCAAATAAGTATCACCAACTTCTCTATTTTATGGTGAGGGTTACATACAAAAGTTGCACTAGATGCAAGAGAATATGGTAGAGAAAGTGCAAACGTTGGAAGAGAAACTTGCAAAGAATAAAAAAATATGGAAGAGAATCTTGCAGAGAAAGATAAAAATAAGAGTAAAAAATGATAATGAACACTCCAAGAAGATCTTAATTCAAGCCATCAATAACCAAATTTGTACTACCTTCTTATATTTGAAGCTTAAAAGGAACTATTGCAGGTATATTGATCTCTTTTGATGACATTCCTTATTTAATTTGCTTTCTATCTATAGGAATTGCAAGTGTCTATAATCAATATGTATGATTCTCTCATTGCTCAAAATATAATGTTTTCACTAACAACATGCTTGGTAGTTCTTTGTCCTATGTATGATACCTTCAAAATATCTCACTTGGTAGGAAACAAGATGCTTAAGTTGAGCAAATAATATACCTCCAAGAAGATCTTAATTCAAGTCATCAGCAACCAGATTTGTACTACCTTCTTATATTTTATGCTTAGGTGGAACTATTGCAGGTATATTGACATCTTTTGATGACATTCAATTTAGAGTTTGATTTCTATATATAGGAATTGCAAGGGTCTATAATTAATATTTATGATTCTCTCATTTCTCAAAATATATTTTTCACTAACAACATGTTGGGGCTATGGCATGGAGTTCTTTGTCCTATGCAGGATATATTTAGAATATATCATTGAATATCTCACTTGGTAGGGACCAATATGCTTAAGTTGATCAAGGAATGTACCTCTAAGAAGATCTTAATTCAAGCCATCAACAACCAGATTTGTACTACCTTTTTATATTTGATGCTTACATGAAAATATTGTAGGTATATTGATCTCTTTTGATGACATTAATTTTAGACTTTTCTTTCAATCTACAAGGATTGCAAGGGTCTATAATCAATATGTATGATTTTCTAATTGCTCAAAATATAATGTTTTCACTAACAACACACTTGGTATGGCATGGAGTTATTTTTCCTATGTAGGATATCTTCAAAATATATCATTGAATATCTCACTTGGTAGGAAATAAGATGCTTAAGTTGAGCAAGGAATGTACCTCCAAGAAGATCTTAATTCAAGCCATCAACAACCAGATTTGTACTACCTTCTTATATTTGATGCTTAGGTGGAACTAGTATTATCTCAAGTCTAAAAATTTGATTGTTGTTGCTGGTCAAATTTTATCTTTACCCCTTTTTTTATTTTTAACATATGCCCAATGTAGCCACCCCTTCTAAGGTGTTGATTTGGATATGAAGGACCTGATTGATGATATTTTTACCTCTTATGGCTAGGAATAACAACATAAATGGCATTTGATTGATTGTGTTTAATTGGCTTAGTTGGAGGTCAGAAAATTATTTTCTCTAAAGTTAAATAAAAATAATTAAAAACATAGATAAATTTAGAAGTGACCCTAAATTTCTAGCCAATTTTGAAATTTTTTTCTATTCTTGAAGGTTCCTCCAAATTTAGAAATGGTTCCTAGACTTAGGGATTCCAAGGACTCAGTTATCAGCCATGTTACTAAAATGCATGAAATAAGGAATTAGTTGGTTATCATCATCTATAATAATGTAACATAGAGATGATCACTATAATTGGCCTAAACATAAAGCAACTTTGTGACATTTGATGTATGACACATAGAGGTAATATTATTTATTGGAAATATTTTTGACCTAGTGAAGGAAGAGTAAGGATAATGTTAAGCAAATGAAGATGAGTTGGAAAGAGCCTTACTTAAGAAATGATGAATGTTATGGATGTGTGCATAAATGATTGTAGCTTAGAGAAATAGGGCATGGAATAAGATAATTCAATGATGAGGAAAAATATTTTCCCCAAAAATGATTCAGAAGTATATCTTTTGAGCAATGTGTTAAGAGTGGGCATGATAAAAGAACACTGATATATTAGGAAAAGACCAAAGGCAACAAAAACTCAAGGTAGAAGGGAGGCAAAAACCAATGAAGTGAAGTAAAATTATTCTGTAAATAATACGAACAAGAATGCGAATGAAAAATCAAATAATTATTTTCCACTTTAGGAGGGCTAAGTCCTTTGCCACTTGGATAGGGCTAAGTCTCTTGCGAATTCACAATAAAAAATATGATCATTGATGATTTCAAATAAATCAACCTACTTCTATTTATAATAATAAATCAATGAATAAGTGAAACTTGGAAATATAGCCGACTTGGCTATATTGGTGCTGTAACATGACTCCCTTCCTCAGAAAGCTTTGAAATGACTCAAAAATACTTTGTTTTTCCCATGTAGCATCTTCTATTTGTAGGTCCTACCATTTTATTAGAAATTATTTGATGTGGTGAGATCGAAGATGATGTGATCTATTTTTCAATATTGCTTTTGGTTGAAGATATATACATCCTTCTTCATCAAGTATTGGAAGCTCTAACTGAGAGTGTACTCTTTGTCAAATCACCTTTTTGAGACATGAAATGTGAAAGAATGGGTGTATATGGTATGAGGGAGGAAGCTCTAGTTGATATGCTACTTTACCTATGTTTCAATGTTCACCAACCATTCTTATTGGAGCTAAGAAACCCATTGAGAACAAGGACCCGAAATGGCATTGATAGAAACTTCATTTTCATATTTATGAGATAATGCATCTGCTACCACATTTTGTTTGTCCTTCTTATACTCAATAATAAAATCATATCCCAATAACTTTTTTAGCCACTTGTTTTGCTCTGGATAAGAAAAGCATTGTTCTAGAAAGTGCTTAAGACTACTATGATCTGTTTTAATAATGAAATAACTACTGGTTAAGTAGTGTCTCCATTTCTCGACTGCATGTAGAATAGCCAACATTTCCTTCTCATGTGTGGAATTTTCCAAATTTTTACTTGAAATTTGCTTGCTTTCAAATGCCAAGGGATGACCATATTGCATTAATACTACCCCAATACCTATTCCCGAAGCATCACATTCAATAACAAATGGTTTGTGAAAATATGGAGTTGCCAAAACTAGAGTAGTGCACATAGCTTCTTTGAGTGTCATGAATGCTTGAGTAGCCACATCCGACTAGTGAAAGGCATAATTTTTTATAAGGATGGTGAGAGGAGCTGTAATTTTACCATAATTGCAAATAAAATTGTGATAGTAACCTATAAGGTCCAAAAAACCATGAAGTTTCTTGATGGTTTTGGGTAAAGGCCAATCCTAAATGGCTTTAATTTTATTATAATCCACTTTAATACCTTCATGAGAAACTACATGACCCAAATATTCAACTTCTTGAACACCAAAAGAACATTTGGAGCGTTTGAAAAAAAATTTCTCCTTATGTAGAACATGAAGAACTTTCCCCACATATATCAAATGATACTTCCATGATTTACTATATATTAAAATATCATCGAATAAGACTAAGAAAAAATTATGAAGAAATGGATGAAAGACATGGTTCATGATACTTTGGAAGGTGGAGGGGGCATTGGTGAGACCAAAAGGCATGACTAAGAACTCCTAATGACCTTCATGAGTAAGAAAGGTAGTTTTGGGAATGTCCTCATATCTTACTTTGATTTGATGAAAACCTAAACGTATATCCAATTTTGTGAAGAATTTACCACCATGCAATTCATCTAATAAATCATCTATGACAAGTATAGGAAACTTGTACTTGATTGTGATTTTGTTAAGGGACCGAAAATCAGGACACATACACCAATAATTATATTTACGACAGGCTAACACCACTAGTGATGAATAAGGACTAGTGCTATGATGAATGAATCCATGTTCTAATCGTTCTTGGATAATATTTTCAATTTGTATTTTTTGAGGTTGAGGGTATCAATAAGGATGTACATTAGGATGGATACTTCCAGGGACAAGATGTATGGCATGGTCATGATATTGCTTGGGAGGTAGCCCTTCTAGTTCATTGAAAACTTCATCATAGTTAGCTACAATATCTCAAAGATCCTTTGAGATAATTGTCGGGGTATCTTGTGCTTGCACTTCCATGTAATTGATTTGATATATGAGTCCATAACCTCATTTCCTTAATATTTTTTCCATGATGTGAGAACTCACTACCTATGATGGTGGAGTTTGAATTCCTTGGAGTTGAATAGTCTTCCCATTTTATTTTCATTCCACGAATAGTTTTCAAAAGTTGAAACTAATAATGTCGAGTTGTTCTAGCTATTCAACATCCAAAATAACATTTTAACTTCCCAAAATCATAATGAAGAGAGTTCCTCACCATGTGTAACTTCCCATTTTTATTGAAATTGAAGATGTTCTAACAATACATTGAGAATTTCCTCCATTTGCAACTAAAACTTGAAACATATCTTGATTGGAATAATTATTGTGTAAGTTCAATGCTTTAGTAGTCTTAATGTCAATAAAGTTATGAGTACTACATAAATCAATCAACACATTTTTTTATGCCTAATAAGTCCTCGTACCTTAATTGTATGGTGAGTTGTTAATCCCATAAGAGCATGCACTGAAATAGCCATAGTATCCTCTTATGGTATTGTTTCATTATTATCTATTTGTTCTACATACATGGGTGACTCTGGTTGATTGAAATCCTCTACTTCATCTTCTTCATCCTTATTATCATATTCTATTTGAAAGGTTTGTCTTGGTACACATGCTTGATCTCTTGGATGATGATTACGACATTTATAGCAAAAATATCTTGATGGTTTTTCATTTTTGTGGAAGGAATTATTTCGATATTGAGGATGTGTATTAAAATCTCATCTAGAAGATGTCCAATTTTTAAACTTCTTTTCAGCAAGCTTAGCAATCCTTATAGTTTCATCCAAAGTGTATGGATCATGTAAGTCCATTTCAAGTTGAATATTTTCTTTTAGACCATGTCGAAAGGTGGAAACCTCTACATAAGTGTTTACTTCTTTCATGTAAGCGAGAAGACTTGTGAACTCTAAAACATATTCTTGGATAAAACCAGTTTCTTTGAGACCCAATAAGCGAATAATATAGGAAGAACTAACTTCATCAAATATATTAAGGAAAATATCTCTAAATTCAGGCCATAATATGGGATGATTATGTTGACGTTGCTTCCAAGAGAACCATTGGTAAGCTTCTGTACCCAATTTGGAAGAGGCATAAGAATATTTTTTGGCTTCAAGAATACGATATAAGTGTAGGATACCCTCCATTTTAGCTAACCAACCATGTGTATCCCCACCCTCAAAGTTGGGTATATTAGTACATGGAACATTAAAACCTATAGACCATCTTGCATATTGATAAACTTCCTTTGTATATTGATCTGCATTATCATTTTGTCTATGGTAATTATTTGGGTAGGGAGGAGCTTCTTGGTTTTGTTTATCTACTAGGAATTCGATAATTATCGACATATTGTTCATATTAGTAGTTATTTTAGAGAAACACGCTTGTAATTATTGGTTGCATGTAGTGGGGATTATTATTTCCTCATGTGTGAGATTTTCTTGGGATGATTTGGATGAGTTGGAAGGAGCCATGGGGTTAGTAGTAGGATGGTTGGGGTTAAAACTGTTAATGCATAAAGGAGAATTATGTTGCGTACCTTTATTTCATGGAGGTCTTCTTGATGGAGTTATTGATCCTTCATTTGGATTAGTTGCACTATGTAATATTTCATTTGGTCCTTTGTTCCACCTATCGCCCATCAACTTGATCTATAATTTTTTGCAATTATTTGGATCAAGGTTGACCTAAAAAAATATTGGTTATTTTATTCAAAAATATTTTGTTAATTGGACAAAAAATTTGTTTGTTTTGTCAAATTTTGCTCCAACTGTGAAACCTACTCTCCAATTGCAAAGTTATTTTTTGAATTCCGACTATATGGTATCCAATGACTCGTTTATGTGGATGACAACTTGTGCTTCAATTTTCAATGGCTATATGGTATCCAATGACTAGTTTTGGTGGACGATGGATTTTGCTTCAAATATCAACGACTAGTGTTTGGGATGGCAACGACTTGATAATAATAATAATTGAGGAGATGTGACACTTTATCTTGGTGTGGTGTAAGACAAGATAACTTTATTGTATGACGTACAACACACAATGTCTATGAATCAACTCGAGGACACTACAAACCACCACGACTATGATACGACTCAACGACACATTATGATGATTACGTCTTAGGGCTTGGGATTAATGTGGGACCCAAACATCACAAATTTAACAACATACAACACATAATGGATATGACTCAACTCGAGGATACACTATGACAACCATATCTCAAGGCTTGGGATTAACATGGGATCCAAACAACATAGATTTAATGACTTAGGCAGAAGACTGAAATATAAGCGATTGAATGGCTTAGGTAGAAGCTATGTGGGTGAATGAGGAGGTGGGATGAATAAGGAAACTCCGACTTGCACATGGAATGGGAATGGAAACACTAACACGACTAAATGGAAGGTTGTATTTTATCAAAGTCACACCGTTATTAGTACTTAATGTAACTAATATATACCTATGTGCTTTCCACATGAGTTGTGTGGGATAAATTTCAAGATAAATAATAAAGAACATCCAATTAAAATAAAAACCTTAGTATCTAAAATAATTCTAATGCCTAATTGGAGGATACCATGGAAAGTTTTGCAAACGTAATAAAAACACATTTAGCTCTTAATTTTATCTATGAATTTTAATGTGTTCAAACGTATCGACGAATTCTTGTAGCCATAACATAATTCTTGGAATGTGAGGGACTTTGAATGATCCGGTGGATTGAATCTTATCTCCATGATTTCTTTTATTGCTCAAACCACCTAACACTTTCCCTTATTTCATGTCATAACTACCTTTAGGTAACAATTGATCTTGATAGTGCCTTTTGCAGTCTTCTTCACGGTATTTATGATGCTCCAAAACAAACCACATGTCTTGCAGCCACAAGAGGGTGAATTAGGGTTAATATTTTTGATTTATTATTATAAACCGCTTCTGCTCACCGATGTATATCCTAAATTGAAAACCAATTACTTATGCTCGCCATAACCTACTGTTACCGCAAACTACACTACAAGTGTGTATAAAAAATAATGTCTTCTTGGATATTCTTCTAGTGGATCCCATATGGTTTCCTTCTTATTTATCTAGATGGAATAGTTGGCAATGCAACAACGTCTATAGGAGATTCCATTTTTATACTCTTAAGACTTTAAAACAAAAATTTTGCGCACAGGAATGATGACTCTAATACCACTTGAAGAAAAATTCTTCTGTAAATAATACGAACAATAATGCAAATGAAAAATAAAATAATTATTTGCCACATTAGGAGGGCTAAGTCCTTTGCCACTTGGAGAGGACTAAGTCTCTTGTGAATGCGCAATAAGAAAATATGATCATTGATGATTTCAAATAAATCAACCTACTTCTATTTATAATAATAAATCAATGAATAAGTGAAACTTGGAAATATAGCTGACTTGGCTATATTGGTGTTGTAACATGAAGTAATTTTATTAGTTATGGGTTGTCAGTTATCATAGTATCCTAAATTAGTTATTTATTATAGCTTATGAAGATAAATATATTTAGATAATTGGTATATTGATTTAGGTCATGAAGCAAATGATACAAAAGCAAAGTTGGTTAATATATAAAGTGTTTTGGTGATAATAGAATATATGCAATGAAAGGTAAAATTGAAATTGAAGTAAAATTGAATAACCATAAAGTAAGGAGGACTAGAAATGCTTAGAGGGATTGGCAAGACACATGATTTATAATGAGCCTGATTAAAGGGTCAAAACCCATAAAGATACACTATTGAACTAACAATATAAGCTAAAATGAAAACTTTCCTCTACTCATACATTGAGAGGTGTGTTGGATTAGCTGTAACCAACAAATCATATTTACCTTTACAATTAGAAATGCTTTATACATGCCTAGAATGAAACAAAATCTAATTTTGTTTGAAAATTGGTTAACAATGACATTGTAACAAAGTCTAATAAGCTTGCAGCCTTGGGAATCTAAAAAGGATTTTTATATATTTGAGGTTCCATTTTAAGGTGAGATGGCTTTAGTAGTCAATTTTGGAATGGATATCATGGAATAGAAGGTATGGGCATTTAAATATTTTTTTTTGAATTGGTTACATGGGATGGAAACTATCCCACCTATAGTAACTCATAGATGGCGTTATTGTTGTAGTGTCCTTCATAATGGGGGATTTAAACTTGGGTTGATCTGATATAATTGCATCCCATATACCATTGCAACACAATGCCTTGGATGCAAATGTTAAGGTTAACATTGGGGTAAAGCTTGTAGATAATATTAGGCTAGGATTGGTTCCACAGTGGTACACTTAATTAACCCTAGGTATAGGCCACTCGACCTTAGGTCCATGCATTTCCATAAGTTATACCTCTACCTCTAGGTGTCTCCATGGCTCTACAAGATGCATGTACCTATGATAGGAACCTTATTTTCAAACTCCTTGCTCCCCTATGCTTGCCCGAAACCTTTTGGGATTTTTTGCTAGATGTGAAATTTAACTTTGGGGTAGAGCTTGTAGAGAACATGAGGGTGGGATTGAATTTGTAATATTTGATCCTAGGTCTATGACCACTCAATACCAGTTACATACATTACCATGAGTTCAACCCCTATCTCCAAGTATAGGTATTGGAATTTTTTTTAACATGAGATTATTATAGAATAAAAGCATAGTGAATGGATTTCTAGATGTTTTAAGTATTTGTAAGTTTGTGAAATACGCACAAAAATAAGTTTGAAGAACAAATAACATATGAAATTGTGTACTTTATTTGATATACGATGATTTGTGTGGGTCCATGTGGTTGGAAAACTATTGTGGTGTCAAATACTCAAAGAATATTTAGGCATATTTCCTTAAAAGTAAGTTGCAGGTATAATTTAAGGAAGTTAAGAATTGGGCTGAAAATATTAAGGCCTTCAGGATAAATGGAAGAGGTGAATTTACTTATATTGAGTTTATTTAGTTTTGTAAATTTTATTTATTTTTCAAGCCATCAACAACCGTATTTGTACAACCTTCTTATATTTGATTATATTTGATGCTTAGGTGGAATTGTTGCAGGTATATTAACCTCTTTTGATGACATTCCTTGATGATTTTGATTTCTATCTATAGGAATTGCAAGGGTTTATAATCAATATGTATGATTCTCTCATTGCTTAAAATATAATATTTTCACTAACAACATGCTTGGGACATGGCATGGAGTTTTTTCCCTATGCAGGATACCTTCAAAATATATCATTGAATATCTCACTTGGTAGGCAACAAGATGATTAAGTTGATAAAATAATGTACTTCCAAGAAGATCTTAATTCAAGCCCTCAGCAACCAGGTTTATACTACCTTCTTATATTTAATGCTTAGGTGGAACTGTTGCAGGTATATTGACTAATGCTATCTACAAACTGTAAAGAATTTCTAGCACCCAAGGATTTGTATGACTGCTTATCATGGTCTTTTATACATGCATACATTGTTTATTTCCATATCCCATAGGATAATATGCATGTGGTCATCTATAAAGTGTAAAAGTATTTGTAACATGGTATGCCTAGGACCACATTGGTTGTATGCACTTTAGCATGAGAAAAATGGTGAATTGTGACTTCTATGATGCTTCCATAAAAAATTTTATCCCTTGGAGGTAATGTAAAATTTTATCCCTCTTTTTTCCAATATAAAATTACCTTATCCATGAAATGACCATGAGAAATAAAGGATGCCTTAGCAGAAATAACAAACCAATACTAAGTGTTATGCTATTTCAGATGAGGCATCATTTATTTTTAATTTTTAGGTTGAGACCCTAAGAGGGAAGTTTATAACCACCCTCTTATAACCTAAGAGGGGATTATAAACTACACTCTTAGGGTGACCTAAGAGGGTGGTTTAAAACCACACTTTTAGGATCTAAGAGGAAAGTTATAAACTGCCCTCTTAAGCCTAAGGCCTTAACTTTAAGAGGGTAATTTTTATCCACCCTCTTAGATCTAAATGGTTGGTTCTAATAACCCTCATATCCCTAAAAGGGTGGTTATAAACCACCCTCTTAGACCCTAATAGGGTGGATTTTTGAGGCAAATTTTAGACACTGTCATTTATCACAAACTTTTTATGATACCCTCATAGATGGTATCTGAATAAATACTTTTAAAGACCTTTAAGGGTAGTTAAAAACCATTGCTAAATATATTTTTTGGTGTAGTGATGAGATAGTTGGAAGGCACTTACATCTAGCCAAAATACAAGAGCTCCAAGAGATTCAAATAAAACTAATGGTTGCACTAACCATTAGATTTTCCATCCATGGTCGGTGTTCATCTTTCACACAAATTTAGTCATATAAAAGGTGCTAAGGTTTGTGGGTCATTGATTTTAAATCCAATGCACCACATAATCCTTCCAATAGAGGAGAGCATAGATAATAAGAGAAGGCTCTAACAAATTTTAAATTTTAACATGTGGTGACCAACTAGGAGCCCAAGAAAGGAAGCACCAATGATTATATAAAGAAAACCCATTATTGGTCATAAAGAGTTCCACCTCTTTTGATGATATGTGACAACCATACACATAAGGAAGGAAGAAAGCAAATGAGAAATTAATAAGAACATCCACCATTGACCATAAAACTTGACTTTCATGGTCAATCTTGTTAGAGCCAACCACATGTCAGCTACAATAATCACCCACCACATGTATGAGCTTATCCTACTAACTTGCACTAGTTAGGGAGGCCAAGCCCATAGTGTTAGCAAGATGATGCATTTTAATATAAATTATATGAAATATTTATTGCACAACCACCCAAACACAGTAGCAGAGAGTCAAGTTATCAATAGTTGATCATATAAAGGCCCAAAAGCTTTCAATATTTATGGTCTTGTATCTAGACACTACAAGGCTATTATTTTACAATTCTAGAAGGATTTTGGCTACAAAATAAAAAGATAATTTGTAGATATTCTACGCAGATCTTTGAAGGGAAGGAACCCTCATCTTGTCTATAAATATGCCTAACTTACATTATAAAAGGTATTAGGAGTTGTTTATTTGTGTCTCATACCCGATCTTGTAGACTCTTCCTTTCATGCTTCTTCCTAATTGTAAGAAGGGATCCCAAACCTTATCTCATTACCTAAGGATAATTGAACCCCCTAGGCCTTATTGTCTTGCAATAACTCTCAAAATGTTAATGGAAGTCATGACTAATTTTACTTTGTCCTCCTTTATTTAACTTGTTTTGATTCTTGGTAGTGTGTTTTACATGGTTGTGTTCACTAGCCATAGGATGATGTTTGTCATGTTCAATTGTCACTTATTTTAGTCTAAATTTAATATTTAATTCTTTGGCACATCACCCCCACAACTTAGGTTTTATTTTCTATAAGGTATTTAATTTTTTGTCTTTACTTTCATTGCAATTCATTTCCCTATCCATAGCTTGTGGAGGTCCACTATGAATCGAAGACTATATTTAATGAGTTAGCATTGATTAAAATAGGTGCTACCCCATCCATAGTGATTCTTGCTATTTCAATATATGTAAGGTATGGGTACATTCATCTTATTGAGCCCCTAAACCAACCTCGGTAGGTGCATTCTACGACAAAAATTTATCTAGAATACCTAGTGGGATGAACTTCTATGTTCACCCCACAAATATTGAAGAAGACCAATTCTAACTCCAATGAAGGTCATAGTCTACCTGTTTGAAGAGAAGCACCAAGATAATTCACTTGATGACTTTGCTTGATGATTCATATTGAAAGAGAGACTTTTGAAGAAGTCATCTAACAAAAGATAGACTAATATTTCGATGGGGGCCTCTATCTCATCAACTTGTTGAAGAAAAATATCCCCACATAGTGATTTCATTATTAGAGGAAGGGCCCAAAATTATATGAGTAGAAGGCTTGTGACTAGCTCCTTTACTTGAGCCAATCAGTAGGAACTAGTGCCACCTTTGAATTGAAGAGAAATAATGAGGAACCAATGGCACAACATGGAAAATATGGCTCATAATCCTTCCATAATATATCTAGAATGGAATGATAGAGGTACCTAATATTACCAACTCCACCTAACACATGGGACTTGATTCCTGTCATAACACTCAAATTCTTATCTTACTTCTTGAAAGAAGATGTCGTCACTCCAACAAAATACTTGCAAAACCTAATGAAATTATGCACTATGAATTTCATTAAAAATCAATATATATGCTTATGGATATTGACAACTTATTTCTAGGGGAGATCTCATGAATGGTATATTAGTCTTAGCCTATCATTAGTCAAAATTTGGAACTAGTTGGCAAAACTCCTGGCAAAGTGATTTTGAGAGAATGCAGATGGAGCGTCCCTCATAGAGAAACTCATGGCCATAAATATAGTACTAATGGATACAATGTATGAATTCAACATTTAATTCCACAAGACTTGACAAAGTATCCCAAAAAAATCCAACTAGCTTTAGGTATGGTATTCATTTACTATCTAAAAGCTTTTAATTTTGAGTTTGTTATGATTGTCAAGTCTAAGGGTGGTAATTCACTATTAGAGGCCTATGAAATGGCCATTAAATTTGAGAAGGATCTAATACAAATAGGAATTCTAACTCTTATACCACCTCCACCATTTTTTCCCTCCATTCCACTCTCTTACCATTCCTCGTTGACCATATAGACTACCACCAGTCTAACTTGTCCTATCACATAACCAATGTGAAGCAGGCTTCCTATCGTATAGATGCTAAAATGGAAAAAAAAAATTATAACTATGAGTACCCTATCTAATGAGTTCATAGTTCTTAAGAGGTAGTGTAACATCCAAAGGTTTCCCTATCAAAGTTAGTCAAATCCTTCCTTCCAATGGGGAAACGTAGGCTTATGACTACCTCTGGCTCGATATCATAAGCCTCTAGTTTTGACCAATAAGAATCCTAGTTATCCCTAGGCACTAACTCAATAGATAGTACCCATGTTAGTCCTAGTCCATCAGGTACCCACAAGTTCATATAGAGGCTTGGTAACTACCCATAACAATTACATTGAAGATCCTAGTATTTGGTCCCATACTACTTCTGACTACACTTATTTTCACTATTATATCAAAAAAGAGTCTCAAGCTACTAGGAAATCCCCTTTGAATTCAACACTACACAACCTTCTTAGTCAAAAGTCCCAATGTCAAGTGTCAAACATATCACTTAGTTTTTTTATTGCATCATCAACTAATTTTTTATTGCATCATCAACTATTGGATTGTAACCTTTGTAGTATATCCTTGTTACTTGAGATGAAGTAAAAGTATACACTATGTTATATGAAGTAGGCCCCTCAAGCAAGAGGTTTTAATTTTAATCAAAGCATAATACAAAATACAAAAGGAAGTTCATTGAAGGATAGGAAACACTAAGCCCGATGGAGGCTATACCTTATAAGAGAGAAGTGGAAATTTAGAGGATCCTTCAAACACAATCTACACTAGAAAATCAAGGCTCAATGGTCCTAATAGTGATATGATTTACCCCTAAATATCCAAGAAAACATGTTGTGACTCCATCAAGGCCATATCCAATAATAGAATGGATCAGGCTTTCAACCACATTGCCCATTCCAAGAACCTCTTCTATCAAAATATTCAACATGGTGGAGTACCTAAGGAAGTTGACTATAGCCATGCCTCTTTGGGGAGTTATTTGTCCAAACTATACCTATGGTTGATTATTATGCCCAAGAATTGGCCAACATTGAATGACCAGGAAATCTATAGAGCTTAATCATATTAATCTCTAGATAATGTTGGCTCCTTTGAGGTTCTAACTAGCTAAAAATATGATGGGAGGGATAAAATAGTGTTGAAAGAGAGTAAATATAGCTTATGGTAGAACTTATAATGGTGCAGATTAGACAATAGCAAGAAATAATAAATATCAAGAAATGAAGTAGTTGTTAAAACCTCCTAACAGACCAACCATTTTTATCATATGTTGAATAACTTTCAATCAATATTTAGTTCCATAGACTATCAGTTCTAAAACTAGAGAACAAACATGTACAAGAATACAGATAGAAGAATTAATGTCATGCACATTCATCCATTCATACATATGTTTTCTACAAGATTTTGAACCAGAGGCCAAACATATATTTCTATTGCATTGCTCCTTCCAAAAGTCTTTACACATGCAACTTGTAAATGCCTAAGAGTCGACCCTTAAACAAGAGGTCATCACTCTTATTTATAATACCTCTATGGTTCAATATTCAAAAATACAAAAATATCTTTATTAAAATTGTTACAACAAAATACCAGGCTGCCAAGCTTGTGAGACCATCGTGCAACACCATTGGCCCAAAAATAGAACAAAGTGCTTGACCTTTAATCATTAATTAAATACTCTATGCACACAAATGAGTAGTGGTGATTACTTGAAATCTAGTCAATCCTTCATTCTTTAAGGATGCCTATTATCGTTGATCTTGTAATGGCCATAGTATAATAGAACTCCTATAGATTTTTTTTTTGTTGTAACTTGCAGTGGTTGTGATATAGAGACATGTCATGATGTCATGTTATTTTTTTTCTTTGGGCTTCTCCAACTTTGAAGATCGTGATGTGAGAATGTGTCATGATGTCACACTCTTTTTCTTTCCTTGAAGCCTTCCAAACTCCTATAGCCATGACATAGATATGGGTTGTAGTGTCACATATTTATCCTTGTCTCACAAGCCTTTGGAGCTTTGGTAGTCATGATGTCACAATACCTTTTATTAGTGAACCTATTTGGGACTTGGTGATCATGATAAATACTCATATCATTATTTCTCAACACTTCTCTTCTTTTGATATTCTCATGATATTTGCAATTGTGATGTGGTGACAATATGTGACATCGTGTTCGATTCTTTGTCTTGAGCCCCCTTTGTCATTCGTGACCATGATACTGAGTCATATTGCAACATTACATTGATTCTCTATTTTAGGTCTCCTTTTTAATTTGTGGCTACAATGTTGAGTTATATCATGACATCATGTTCAATCCTATATTTGGAATTTTTTAGGCTATTTCCACAATGGCATCAAGACACATCGTGATTTTGTGCATGACCTCTAGACTTCAAAATATTTTAGAGGCTAGTCACCTTATTTATCCTGAAGTAGTCTTTTTGACCTACATTATTGGTTCCTCCTGGGGTATTTTTTTCGTAAATTTTTAGAACCTAGGGCCTTATCCATTGGGTAAACAAAGTTTAAAAACAAAAAGGGTGAAATTATAGTGTTGGGTGAATGGAAAGTTTTGAAATAAGGGGAAGGAAAGATGATGAGGATTGCAAGAGGATGGATGACATAGAAAAAAATTAAGCAGATGGTTCTTTTACTCGGCCCTTTGGTCACCCAGAGACTTTTCTCTTTTTTCTCTTATTTTAGCTTCCTCATATTCTTGCTTCTCTATGTCTCCTCCAACTTCTTATTTCGTCTCTACTCCAAATTCACCTTTTGTCTCTTCTCCAACTGCTTCAACTGCCTACATTTTGTTAATAACATTCTGGTGTTGTAGTCTCTTAGCAATATCATTGTAGGCTTTGCAAGCTTGCTCTTAGGTCTTATCATTAGGGTCTAAGGAATTTATGAATTGTTCATGAATGAATTCCAACTTAGAGATCCTATTGTAGGAGAAGGTTTTGGACCTCAAAATCATCTTGTACAAGAAAGATTTTGTCTAAGTAATATCTTGCACAAGATTGAAAATATGCTTTTGCTACACAGGCTTTGGCAACTCATCTATCTCAGATTCATTATCCATGGCTATTTTTAGGGTATCTTTGAGTTCTTATTCCCCTAAGATACTAGAAAACTCTCCATAGAATCCTATAAATATATACTTATTGACCAAATTTAGATTCTTTAATATTCCCTTGAATTCAAATTTTAGCTCTTGGATGAGTTTCCAACCTTGATTCATGAGTCTGTCTTTTGAAAAATAATTTGGTCATTATCTTGGTACTGGATCATTTTCTATTGGGGACTTTTTTTACCACTCTTTCATATCTATTTTTAGCTAGGGCTTGAATATTTGTTGATGCAGATAATCCTGATTACATAAAGCACTTAGTCCCTTTGAACTCCTCTTCTGCAATCTCTAAAAATTATTTCACTTCCTCCACGTATAGTAGCACAGGTCACACCTTGAGGCACATATTTAGAATATCTTTAGATATCTTCTTCCTCACCTACTTGGAATTTTAATTTATTAACCCTATGGCTTTTACTCTCTCCTCTTGAATATGCTACTAGAGATCCTTGACATGCTTAGCCAGAATTTGATTTTTCTTGTTGGCATATTTGACCTCCTTTTTGTATTTGGCCATCTCATGAAATCTATCTTATAATTTCTTGGCCTTATTCTTTAGAGCCTTTTCAAAATTTCTATGTTCACTCAGTGATGTATCAATCTCCTTAATTGTCTCTTCATCCCATGCAAACTTCTTCTTGAAATAGTTGTTGTGCAAGTAAATGGTTTCCAAGTGAGCTTGGGTAGTTATAAATTTATCTTGCATTAGAAATTGGGTGATATCTTCTATTACCTCTTTAGCTTGATAGTATTCTATCATCATATATTTTGTTAGATTATCCACCAAGGGTGTGATTATCATATTTTATTGCTATAGGGTGGTTGGATCTAATTCAATCATCTTCTAGGGGTGAGCAGACTTCTTGGAAAATTGGGTACATTTTGTATACCACCAGTCATAGGAATTTTTGTTTATCTTCTTGAATTTCTTGATATTTGATATGGTGGGGTGAATTTAAGTAGAGGAAGTGGGTAGGTATGGTAACAATGGGAAGTGGACAACAGGGTAGAACGATATCATTACAAGAGTGGAATTGATACTTTTGGGGGATGCAATAGACACTGCTACAAAGTCTATAGACATAACAAGTGGTGGTGTTGTGGATGAGGTTGTAGAAACATGAACTACTTTAGTTAGGATATATGAATGAGGTGAGGATGAATATAGATGTTGATGCGATGGGGATTATTGTGGTGGAGACAGAGGCTAAACATTATTTTCACCAGAAAGGTAGAGATACTTCTCTAGGGATACTTCTCTATGCACCTTTTGTGAGTGGTGGTTTATCTAGCATATCCTCTACGAGTGGTAATTTTTCTTGTGCATATTCCATAGTTTGTGGGTGGTCAATCACCTCCTCATGTCATAAGGAACTTGCATATTATTATTGAAGCATATGTTCTATATTTATTTCTAGATCTAAGGTATTTACTTCTTCTATAACTTCTTCTTGCTAATATTCTTTTGTGAGATTTCCTTGGATGAATTTTGTGCTTTACATTTTTGCCTTACAATAGGAAGGTGGTCAGACTCTATTTTTTAATCTTGTTGTTAAGGTTGTGCCTACGTTATATTAATTAAGGGAGGTGCTATCCCAAAAAGGGGTACAAAATTTGGAGCAACTGACTCAGAGCTCTTACGTTTATAATTTATTACTCCTAGAGTTGTTTGTCTCAACCACCTTTGCACTTGGATGGGTTCAATATTCCCCTAGCCATGTTTTCCAAGGCCTTCTCTGGTATAACCCATATTTTTCATCATCATGGGTTCTTTTGAATACTTTTCCAACTATTCTTGTGTAGGTGTTTACACTATCACTTTTTATTTAGAAGAAGAGGGAGGAGCAATGATTTTGATAGTTTGTTGTTGAGCCTAGGTAATCACATTTCCTTTACCTATATTTTCTCCTTTGGGAGTGTCTTCTACAATACACCCTTCTCATTGGATACTGCAAAATCTTAGAGCAATATTGTCCCAAATAGTTTTTGTGTAGGTCTATTGGTATGTATCATACCTATCAAAAAAATCATCATCACTTTTGAGACTGTATCTTGAAGGGATTGATTTAGTTTAAACCCTCATGATCCATCAAACATGTATCTTGGCCTCTAACCAATGGTGCTTATTCTACATATTTTGAATAGTTTTCTCATCCAAGAAATATTCTTCGATATTCTTGGGATCATAATCTACAACTTGCTCATAGAAATCATGCCATGGGGGCAAAGGTTGCATATAATCCACATTTCATTCTATCTCCTCATATTTGTTATTATTCCTTTGTTTTTCTATATGCTCCCTAGTTGTTTTGATGAAATTATGAGTCTTGGAGTTAGTAATGATAGACAATCATTTTGAAAACCTATTAATGGGTCGTACCTCCATATTTGTGGTAATTCTACTAGACCCAGGTCCCTCAGGACTTGAGAAACCTATTCATGTTGCCATTTATTTGTCAGGACTATACCCTCAAAATTGAATGGCAAGGTGCAAGTTCCCTTCTTGCCTATACCTGTGCCATATTGGTAATTGATATATATAGTCTATATGCAATACTCCATTGTAAACAACCGATCTGTAACATAGTGAGGGAGTAAAAATAGTTTTCTAGTGAACCCATATAATCTAATTATAATACCTTATGTTAGGATGAACTAGTCCCTCTCCTCTGAATGTGGGTTCTGTAAAACACTTTTATCCTTTTGGTACAACCTATTCATTTCCCCATACAAAATTCTAAGTTTAGGTCCCAAGAACTTCTTGTTAAAGTTATAATGCATCTCAAATGTGGTGAGCATTGTGGTCCATGAATACATTGGTAGCAGATTCCCCTTTTCATCTCTAACAGTTATAGGTATAAAGAGTACTTCTCATGCCATGAAATAAAATAAAATCCATGCCAAGTGGGAATAATATCTAAAGGAAACTTGGGAACCTTTCTTCAATTTACACAATTGGTCATGAATTTGTTGGTATAGATAAGCTATCTAATAAAATAAAAGAGGCCTAATGCTATGGTCCATAACTGAAGTGTCAAATAACTTAGGGTTTGAAATGCACTGAGCCATGGTAATTTTCCAACTATTGAAATCCTCATCCGATGGTAACCCCATGATTACAGCTAATATGGAGAAGAGCTCAGGATTCTTGAATTTTGTGAGGGGAATAAAGGTTTCTAGAAAATTATTTCCTGGTGGTGGTGTTTTTAGTTGTAGCTTTAAGAAGGCTCTCATGCAATTGTTTGGGACATAATATTTTTCCTAGTCATTAGGATGGAAATATTTAGGTTTTAGAGCTGGGGCCATACCCATGATAAAAATAGTTAAAATAATATCTAGATTGAGGGTAAAAAGTGGTTGTACTTATGTATTTTAAACAATATTATATTTAGAGTTATAGTATTTGGCTATGGCATGCACAAGTTTAGGATATGGATGTATTGGATTGCAGACGTGAAAAGAGAGCAAGGAATGAAAGGCAAACAAATTAAGACTTGAGCATGAAATACATATTGAAAGACTTTTTTCAACGTCTATCCTAAGTCATGCAACCCCCTTGTAGATAATCACAGTGTCCATAATTTTTGTGTCCCTATATTAAAATTTGATATTTTTATCTTCTTCTATATACATTGCAACTTTTGTAGCTAAGGATGAAGCTGCCATTATGGTACTTATAGTTTCTTGAGCTCTGGTGCACTAAAAATTTCTTTTGAAAGGACTAATGTGAGATAAAAAGTTTGGTGATAGAAGATAATTCTATGAGAAGAATTTAGAAAAATGAAGAGTTTCTAGGGTTTCTTAGCCATATACAAAGCTTCCCCAAGAATTAGGGTAATATGCAATTACTGCAATGGTTGATCATTTGCTTGACAAACTGATTGGGACATCATTTTTACTTTCACTCATGTATCACATTTTTCAACATATCACAACCAACATCATACTTATGATATCACACTTCCCAATTCTCCCTTGATATATTAAAAATATTTTTCCCTCCCTTTGTATGACCATGACGCTTCTTTATTTTGGAGTTATTTTAACTATTTGATTATAATATGGTAGCTCATCATGAAATCATGTTAATATCTTATTTTCAAAGGTTTCTATTCATTGTTACCATGAATCACTGACATATCACAACATCATGCATCTTTTTTCTTTGTTTACCATAACTTTTAGATATGTCGCAAAATCATGACATTCTATAGAAACACACGTTAAAATACATATGATACATAAAATACAAGGGACAAGATATTTTCAATGAAAATAGAGCTTTAAGTGGAAACCATTGATAGGAATGGGTTGAATCCTTCCATATTTGTATTGGAGTTATAAAGCATTGTGTTGGTTCTTAGCAATGATTTTGAAAGGACCATCCCAAAAAGAGTCAAACTTTTGATGATTTTTGAGTTTTGCTCTGTTTTTCATTTCATCTTAAGACTAGATCTCCAAATTTGAATTTCTTGAAAGTGGTATTTTTGTGAAACCATCCTTTAATTTCCTCTAGATGTTTTTTATATTTTACATAAGCCTACTCCCTCTTTTTTTCCAGCTATAAAAGTTGCATCAATCTATCTTCTACTAGATCACCTTTTGTAATATGGGTTTGATTAAGCAATCTTAGAGTAGGTATCTCCATTTGTATGGGGATAATAGCCTCTTTATAATATACTAAAGTGTAATCAAATGTGTTTATGGACTTCTTAATTGTGATTCTATCAATCCACAATGCTTGATTTATCAGTAAATGCTAGCTCTTTTTTTTGTTTTTCATATTCCTTTTTAGAATCCTATGTAAGTTTTTGTTTGTTGATTCTGCTAGGTCATTTTACTGTGGATAGTAGTTGGAATAATTTTTTAAATAGATCCTATATTTACCTACAAATTTAGTCATCTTTACTCTGATGAAGTATGGGCCATTGTCACTAACCAATGCATCAGGTATGCCAAATATTGTAATAAATCTTTCAACAAACTCAATCACTACCTCATGATCAACTTTCTTTATGGGTATTGCTTCAACCTATTTGGTAAAATAGTCTATAGCAGTCAAAATGTACTTGCATCCTATTGATGAGTTTGATTATATCACCCCGATGAATTCCAAAATTTATTGTTGAAAAGGTTGCTCTCCTTGGATGGACTTGAGAGGTAAGGAAGAATTTTTATTTCTTCCTACATATCTTTGATATTTTTCACATGCCTTTGTAACTTTGAAAACATTAGAGAATATGGTTGACCAGTAGCAACCCACTCTTAGCATTTTTAGTGTTGTATTCCTTCATGAGTAGTGCCCCCTCACATGCTTCCATGGAACTCTTCCAAGATATTTTGTTTCTGACCATCCTTGATGCATCTCAAAATGACATCATCCAAATATTTTTTGTACAAGCCCTCAGGTAACAAAACATATTTTAGAGCTTACAACTTGTACCTCCTTCTTGGTAAGGCATTCAGGCTCATTGGGCATTTTCCTGTTTTGAAGTAGTTTATAAGTTCATTGAGCCAATCTGAGTTCTCTAAGGGTTTTCTAATATCTTTAATTGATTATGGTTCTTGATAGGCCACGTATTCTTCTCTAAACTCTTTTACCAATTCTTGACACAAAGCTTTGCCTCTTACTAGCTTAGTTGAATCGATATCCACATCATATTATTATATTTTTGATACCCATCCTACTCTTTTCTTGCCAAGATATCCTTGAATTATAAAGTTTTTTATGTTAGAATGTACTTGAAAACACTTGGATATGGAAGCAATGGCATACCGTATGCGATGCAAACAAAAGCAGATGTAACGCTAAGTCCTACGAATGAACAAAGAACTACAGTGCATGAAAAGGGAAAATGAATGGAATGAAACAAGATGTGAAGCAAAAGTAAAGTGCAGCCTCTTTTATTGATTTTTATTGAGATCAGGTTACAATACGTCTCCCCCATTTTTAGGGGTTAGGAGCGTTCGATATAATTGTTACACCAACGGATGATACGCTTCCCTTTGGGATCTTCCGCATGTCCACATTTTAAATGGGCAGGCCAAATGTCACCGCCGCTTGTGTGAGTTCATATGTAGTTCATTGCTTCCCCTCCGGTGTCAAAATCCTATGTTCAAAGAAACAACAAACGATTAATAACACATGCGGATGGAGGGAAACATGCAATCCCCAAGGCCTCCGGTTAATGCATACATGAAATAATTAAAACACTGATCAAAACATATCAGAATAAGATGAAAATTGAATAGAAGCATGTAAAAATCATCATGAACACACAAAAAAAAGAATAGTCGAGAAATCTATTGTATATTTCTAATCACTCCAGGGTGGGACGATTAGGACTATCATAAAATGTTCGAAAGGGACCTCCCAAATGTCCCATCCAGAGGCCTCCAAAACACCTTCAAACTTGGGGTTAGGCAAAATGGGGCATTTTGAGACAACCAAGAAGGTCGTATTCTATAGATTTTGCCCCGATTGCCTTGTATCTGAAGGCGCTCCCTGTATGTTAGTGAAAGCATAAAACAATGAAAACACAATAAAAAATTATCAGAATGGAATGAAATTTGAATAGCAGAATATAGGAATGACATAAAACAAGATGCAAAAGAAATAGTAGAGAAATCATCTATATATTTCTAATCACTCCGGTGTGGGGCGATTAGGAATACAATAGTGCGGGGGGCACCCGGGGGTAGGACGCCCGCCTTTTAGGGCTTGGTTTTGGCACCAATCCACTTGGGATGGGTCCAAAACCTCCTAAGGGGTTGTGTTGACAAATTGGGTGTGGGATTGTGTTCAATTGTTCAGATTTTGGGTCTGGATTGCACTCCTAATGTTCACCCGATAACCTCCCTTCCAAAAGAGAGATCAAGGATGTAGGAAGCACAATGAGGGTGAAGGTATAATTCGACAGCACTCCATTGCTCCAAATGCTCATGATCTATCCTCATTTTGTGATGAGAAGACTCACCATTTTATAGACCTGAAGGTCTGCTTTTAATGTGCATGTAGGGGCACCACTTGGCCATCTTGCCTTGTCAAGGGAGAGAAGATTCCTCCCTAATTAAGGGCTCCATGATTGCCTCTATGACTGCTTCTTTGAGATCAAAAACAATCACTCGCACTCCCATGCATTGAAGGTGGAGTTAGGTGGTGGATCTAAGCTGCCATTTGTCAAGATTTGACTTTTTACCCATCAAACATGCTATTTGTCCCACCCTAGAGTGATTGCTACTAATCGTCTCGGGGTGGGGTGAATAGAATTCTAATCACCCCAGGGTGGAACGAGTAAGGAGCAGGGTGCTTGAAAGGTGCCAAATTGACCTCTGACCTTCCAAAACTACTTTGGGAGTGGTTAGGACCACTTTTTAACCTCTAGGGGCTGCCCTAGGGGCTATGTATGCCAATTTGGTCAGTTCTTGTAGCCACCTGATCAGATTGGTGTTGTTTTTGTGTCTACAGATGCCCCTTTTTCGGATGCGCTATGCATGGCGTAGTGTTGAGCAAAAATAGATAACCAAAGCACTTAATGATTAGGGTTTCCCAGTAACCTAACAAACTTTTGATGCCCCAAGTATGGAAAGGGCACGCATTCTTGAATCCTTGCTTCTGACGATCTAAGGAGCTTAATTCAAGTGTTAACCTTTTTCGGTGAGGTGTTACTTGATCTTGGACATTGTTCAGTCATGAATAGGCAAAGGGCACAACCTTTTGTCTATGGGAACCCTGAGTTAATGATCCTAGAATGCCAAGTGTTTGATCAACTTATGATTATTGCTTGTTTGTTGCCCCAAGCATGAGTGTGATTGTCTTTGTCAATGTTTCTTTGAATACATTTCATTTCCTTCATTGGGTGTGTACTTGTTGATTGGTGACTAAGTGTGACTACCCCCTCAAGCGACGAATTGATGAGGGAATGAATGACATGAGAAAAATTATGAGTTGCTTGACCCAAGATGAAATTTGTAAGGGTGCCTTCAATTGTTTTGCATTGAATGCTTATGCAGTTTCCCAACAATCGGACCTGTTTTTGGTGGGTTTTAACCCTTTTTTGTGATGCTTATTGGGGCTGAAATTGTCAAAAATTTGTCCTCCCATGGAGCGGTCCAGCTATGGTAGCCTTCTTAGGGAGTAGGATATTGATAATTTGTGGCCCCGACGTCGATTTTTTATGCCAAGTATGTCAGGTGCAAAGGCATATTTGTTCGGAAATTTTATTATGTTTTTTGGTGGGTTTTGACCCTTTTTGTGATGCCTTTTGGGGATGAAATTGTCGAAAATCCATCCTCCCGTGGAGTGGTCCAGCTATGGTAGCCTTCTTAGGGATTAGTATAGTGACAATTTGTGACCCCAACGTCGGTTTTGGATGCCAAGAATCATAGGTGCAAAGGTGCCTTTGTTTGGCAGTTTTATTGTTGTTTTTTGGTGGGTTTGTACCCTTTTTGTGACGCCTTTTGGGGATGAAATTGTCGAAAATCCATCCTCCCGTGGATCGGTCCGGATATGGTAGCCTTCTTAGGGAGTAGGAAAGTGACAATTTGTGACCCCAACATTAGTTTTGTATGCCAAGAATGTCACGTGTAATAGCACCTTTGTTTGGTAGTTTTATTGCTATTTTTTGGTGGGTTTGGACCCTTTTTGTGACGCCTTTTGGGGATGAAATTATCGAAAATCCGTCCTCCTATGGAGTGGTCTGGCTATGGTAGCATTCTTAGGGAGTAGGATAGTGACAATTTGTAACCCCAAAATTGGTTTTGTATGCCAAAAATGTCAGGCGCAATGGTGCCTTTGTTTGGCAGTTTTATTGTTGTTTTTTGGTGGGTTTGGACCCTTTTTGTGATGCCTTTTGGGGATGAAATTGTCAAAAATCCGTCCTCCCGTGGAGTGGTCCGACTATGGTAGCCTTATTAGGGAGTAGGAAAGTGATAATTTGTGACCCCAAGATCATTTTTAAATGCCAATAATTTCAGGCGCAATGGCGTCTTTGTTTGGTAGTTTTATTGCTATTTTTGGTGCATTTTGGATGCAGTTTTGGTTTTTTTATTTTCTTGCTCTGTAATCGTCCCAGGGTGGGATGAATACCAGTTTTGTACTCGTCCTAGGGTGGGACGAGTTCTAACTAGAGTGCTCATCCCAGGGTGGAACAATTACAGGCTTGAGAGCCTATATAAGGGCCAAAACTAGGTTTTAGGCTCATTTGCAATTGTTTTTTCTGGCGATTTGGAGCTGTGAGGGGGAGTTCGAGTTTGCGTAGCAGAGCGCTATCAAAATTCACATGGACACCATGATTTCAAGGACCGAATATTCAAGTGGTGGAGTTGAGGTGAGAATGATAGGTTCTCCTTCCTTCTTCTTATTTTTTTGTTTGTTTTTATATGAACTTTTAAAACTCGCATTTCATCATTGTTTTTTGTCACATTAAGGTTAAAACCCTAGATGAATGTTGTGGTTGTATTTGTTTTGTTTTGTTCATAATAAGGTTAAAAAACCCTAGTTTGAATTTTTGTTGTTTTGATTTATTTTTTTTTGTATTTTTTTTGTTTAAACTAGGATTAAACCCTAGGTTAAACTTTTTTGTTTTTGTTTGTTTTTAGCCTAAGGTTAAAACCCTAGTAATTTTGTTATTTTTGTTTAAACTAAGGTTAAAACCCTAGGTTAAAATTTTTTTTGTTTTGTTTTTTGTTCATCATTAAGGTTAAGAACCCTAGATGATTTTTGTGGTTTAATTTGTTTTTTTTGTTCACACTTAAGGTTAAAAACCCTAGTATAGTTTTAATGTTTTTTTTTTTTGTCCACACGTAAGGTTAAAAACCCTAGTATGATTATGTTTGTTTTATTTGATTTTTTTTGTTCTTGATTGTATGTTTTAGTTGATTGATCTATACTTTGGTTGTACAGTTCTATACTTTTGTTTTTCTATACATTGTTTGTCGTCTGTAAAGTTTGTTTGAATGTTTTTGTTTAACTTAAGGTTGAAACCCTAATTTTTTTTTGTTGTTTTATTGTTTTTGTATACACTACTGTACATTTGTTTTGTTGTATGTTTTAATGTTTTTGTGTTGTGTTTGTTTTTTCAGGTTGTGAAGAGTTGGTACCATCAGCCGACGATATTCTATGATGCATGGGATGTGCTGACTGTGGCGGACTAGGAGTGTCTTGATGCCCTTGGGCTCAAGCAGGTGACACGGCTGGAGCATGTGGTGGGGGATCAGGCATATATGA
This sequence comes from Wollemia nobilis, assembly GCA_028583015.1. Classification (NCBI taxonomy): domain Eukaryota; kingdom Viridiplantae; phylum Streptophyta; class Pinopsida; order Araucariales; family Araucariaceae; genus Wollemia; species Wollemia nobilis. Next base: position 8,006,523 of record JAQPPZ010002883.1, read on the forward strand.
CTGTCCTAATCAATTTGTGGGATCCCTGCACCAACACATTTCATCTCCCAAAATGGGAGATGATAGTGACTCTGGAGGACATGTATCAGATTCTATGGATTTCGATAGACGGGTTGCCCATTTAGATGACTCCTTATGATCAGCAGATGGTGGTGCTAACACAGTGCTTTAGGCATGCGATGGTGATGGGGGTGGATGGGGCGGTGGAGAGGGCATAAGGGGACTACCTGATTGGCGAGATTCTAGTGTAGTGGTGGTTTGAGAAGGGCATTTTTGGGGTGAGGCATGCGTTGCTTATGACCTTCATCTCCAACATGCTACTTTCTGACTCCTCAGGTGTGAGGTTCCCTTGGAACCTGCTTGACGTAGTGTTTAGACTTGTGGAGTGTTCTATGGTAGCACCACTGATTATGAGGTGGGTTCAGACGCTACTGGCACAGCTGTATGATGAGATGTATGAGGTTCACTATCAGAGGTAGAAGGGGATTGGGTGTAGCTACCTGTTGCAGTCCTGGGGTGGCAGCACATAGCTGTGGAGTGGACGTAGGGGTTGCCTTGGACCACTTAGGGAGAGATGGTGGATAGGGATATTGGCTATGCCACATTATGGTAGAGGTCAGAGGAGCATAGGTAGAGTCAGCAATGGACACGTGCCATAGGGAACTATACTGAGGCCTTCTCACGTCTTGCTCCAGGGGAGGTGTTATGGCAGCCATACTGAGACTTTCCAGCCTAGCCTGAGGCTTAAGAGTGGCTACGATGGGTGCGTAGGGGGAGGTGGTTGATCAAGAAAAATGGGACCAAGTAGGAGTACTTCTCGTACATTCAAGTGACTTGACAGTTTAGGGTGCACCAGGGATTGCCTGGTGAGCCTTTGATCTATCGATGTCGGGGCGACAAGAGGACTCTGACCTGGCCTATCATTGAGCCGTTGGGTGAGGAGTCAAATGTAGTGATTGATGTCCCCAATGTGGAAAATGTCAGGGTGACTGCAGAGTATGAACAGTGGTCAATGATGCTATGATGGCGGGATGAGGGTCCTCTAGGAGGTCTGGATGCAGTAGGATACACAGGACATCCTGGAGCAGTGGGTGCCGAAGCAGCATGCTGTCAAAGAGATGCCCATGCCTTAGGAAGTCCTAGGAGATAGGGAGGCTAGGTTTTGCACTGAGATAGCATGATTGGAGGACCTACTACAAACATGGTATGAGGAGCACAGTGCTGAGAGGGATCGCCTATGGGCTCAGTTGGCATAGCGAGATGAAGCATTGGCTGCATACCTCCGATGAGATGTGGAATGGGGTCAGTTTCGAGTGGAGTTGGAGGCCAAGATTATCTGCCTTGGTGGACAATTACCTGAGCTCACTGTAATGTCCCCATTTTGGCTTGTCGGCAGTGTGGATGCACTCAGGTGTTATTTGGACATTGCAAGGATGCTGATTGCTTTTAGATGCCAGTTTTTGGAAGTCATTATGTGCTTTGATGATGGACTTACTATTTTTAGTAAGTCATTGGCTAAGGTTTTTGATCGTGCAGACAGTGGATTGGTGTTCTATGCAGAATTGGGTATCCAGATGTATCTTCAGTTGTCAGTTTTGAGTCCGTTTGGACATCTGGAGCAAGAGACTTACTATTTTTAGTAAGTTAGTTAGGGTTGGCATTTTGGGAAACGGGAAAGGTACGTTTGTCATCTACGACGAAAAGGGTATCCGTTTCTACCATTTTATTGGTGATTGGATGTTGGGAGCCTGATTATTTTAATGCCCGAAGTTAATTAATATTATAATTAAATGTAATATTTAAATATATTAAAGTTGGGCTTATATTTTTTATTAAAAGGAGCCTTGTGATTACTCGTTTTAAAGGGGAAGAAATAAATATTTGATTGGAAAGATTATTTTATCATTTTTAATTACTTTTGTCACCTTGGGAAGTGGGACACTCATTTTGGCTCTTAAGTTATGAAATTAATGTATTTCTTTTATCCCACATTCATCAAACATGAGGATGGCCTAATTTGAAGAAATAATAAAAGGGCATTGAGGAGGCATAAGGAGGGATATTTTGCTATTGTATTCTCTTGGATTCTTTGAAGGAGAGCTTGCATTGTGCAGGAGTTTCTCATTGCTGCTTTGTTGTGACGAAAACCACAACAGAGGACACCATTGATGGGAGTGAAAGATCTCCTTACTTTGGTTAGTTGCATTCTCAATCCTTGGGAGTGACTTTGAGTAGAATTGGAGGCATATTTCAGTATCAAATTGAAGTTTCTTGTGAGAGTTTGAAGACATTATCAGTTGTACATTATTTGTACTTCAACCCACAAGGAGGCCGTACCATTTTGAGGTGAAATCAGCTTGTGCAAGGGGAAAATTCAGCTAGGGTTTGATTGTATTGTAACCATACTTTCTCATACAGCCCAGTCGCTTCATATAGGAGTGAATTTAGTCAAGTTTGCGGTAGATTGGAAGAGTCCTTGGCAGCCGTACAACTTCCCAGCATGGCCGTACAACGTAGAGAGGGACGTGGGACTTGGGTGTTGAGGCGCCTTGTTTTTTGGAGCTTTCCAAGCTTGCATTTTCATTGTCTCAATAGAGGGTGTTTAAAACTGCCACTAGTTTGATGGAGAAGTTTGTAATTTGAAAGTTATGAGCAAACAATGAGTTTTATGTAGCTGACATGCAATTTCCGAGTTTATAAGGGACCTTCATATTTTCAGGTATTCTCATTTTAATGCGTTTCCTTCATTGGGTTTGTTTATCTATATTAGAGGAAGCTTGTGTACAAATTTGGTAGCATCCGGAGTTGTAGAAACAAAGTTAGAAGCATTTATTTATTTTAGCAATGTGTGTTTCTTTTTTCTTTCATATATTGCAAAATACACAAAACCCAAACTAAAACACCCAACCGGAGTGATAAGTGGAAATCTTAGTTGGGGGTTGCACATTACAGTGGTATCAGAGCAGGTTCAACACTGCTCGCCTATTTGGGTATCCACTTTGTTGCTACAATGTCAAATTTTCTACCTACAATTACAGAGTTGCATGATCAGTTTGTTCAAGAATGGACCAATGCCAATACGAAATTCAAAGAATTAATGTCACTTTGGGATTATGTGGACATGAGAATGAGGCAACAACCAAATGGTGATGAGAAAATGAACCTTCTTGAAAATATGAATAGAGAATCAACTCTCATTGATGATAGGGTTGCAGATTCAGAGGTTATTGAAGAAGGATGCAAATCAAGGATTGCAGATGATGGTGTAAAAAATACTTCATCACATGAAATGTGTTCATATGTACCACTAGAATTCCCTATGGTCATGCATGCACATAATAAATATGACATTGATCACAAGATTCATGATATGGAAGCTGATTTGGACTCGAACACGGATATAGGAAATGGTGGTGGAACTGCAGTTTTAGGATTGCATACACCTAGCAATGAGGGTGTTGAGCACAGAGGCGATGACTTGACAGTAGATGCAGATTCAAATTTTGACATACCATTTGGAGTCTCTACAGTTGTTAGTGGACATGTAGTCACTATAGGTTTGGCTACCGGTGTTGTCCGTTCAGTAGAGTCGGATGTGTATGTTGCTTATGATGGTGTTGTCACAGATTCCAGAGCAACTTTTCTTGATGATTCTATTACTTATTCTCAACTTGTGCATGGAATTGTTTTTGAGCGTCAAGTTAGTCATGGTGATATTGGGATTGACAGGTATACTGCAAGTGATGATACATTTGCTGATTTAGAGCATGATGGTACAAGTTGTGTTGGATTTGGTCTTCAAACCAAATATATGGTGGATAATGCACGATTTAATCTACCTATGTATGATTCACAGTGTGTTTTTATAGGGGGAATTCATCCTAAGGATCATGGTTATTGTGATGGTATTGGGCAACATGGTTCCCTTACATCGGCCGACACTTATGAGCGCAGTCCTGGCATTGGCATTGGGTTAGTGGATCGTCTCATTATACCATGGGATTCTGGTGTGTTGACACCTAGTGGTGACCTTGCACCAGAGGGAGATGTTTCTCCTTCTAGTGATATTGCTACCCTAGATTCACAACGTGGGTTAGGCACAAAGGGCAGTATCAGTATAGTTGATATTGACTTGTTTTCAAAGCAGTGTCAGGTAGGTGTTGTGCTTGTTGAACGCCAGATTGAGGATTCATGCACAAGTTCTTGTTCTAGCCCATTAGTGCATGACGATGCTTTTCATGACATAGTAGACGGGGACCCCAGTTCAGAGCTATATTCAATTATTATTGAGGGTGAGTCTCTAAATGTTGAGAGCGGTCATAGTTTTCTTGATGGGCATGCTGATTTAGGTGATAAGTCAGTAGAGTATGCGATTCAGGACTCTGAGGTTGAGCCAGATTCAGTTTTCACTTCAGTTCATGAGACTGGAAAGTGCAGAGGATCTGACTCTGTTCTTCTTACTGGAGGTGACAGTTTAGGGATACAGATGTGTGATATCGACTGTGAGCATAGTTATGATGTAGCGCATAGTTGGAGAGATCATCTGTAGGTCTCAGAGGAGATGATTGCTCAGGCTTTGTCACATCTTGATCATGCTCATTCATTTGTGGAGGGCCTCTGTCATTCAACTCAACTCAGGGAGAGAAAGGGAGAATTGATTGATGACCCATCTATTGCTAGCATGCATACTCTTACGCATGCTTTGGAGAAAATCAAGTCTATTTATTTACAGTTATTATCAGTTCGGGACGTGGCTGTCGAGTTCACTCGAAGGACTTTTCAGAGATTAGCAGAGAGAGAGCAGGAATTGGATGAGATGAGTTTGCAATTGTCTTTATCTCACTACTCTCTTGATCAGGCGAGGGCTCAGTTACCTGTTGTAGCTACTACACAACATTTAGAGTTGGTGACAGAGAGCACTATGATTCGACAGTTTGTGGAGGATATGCACGAGATAGGGTGTGATGAGGAGTTACATAGCATTGGCAAAGTTTCCCCTTCCACTCAACAGGATCAGCATGAGCATGGTGTGGATGATGGTGTTTCCCCTTGGCAGGATGCCATTCCAGTTGTAGTTTATTCCATGACTCTTTCCTCATGTGACGATGATGATGGCGAGGTTGGTGAGATTTTGATGGATTGCATTGTGTGCTATGCTCACCAGTTCACTTTCAGCCCATATATTAATGAGTGGATTTCGTTTTTGTTGACACATGGTCATGGAACGAAATATTGTGATGGTGGGTTGTTTCCTTATTTTGAGTATGAGGTGTTTCCTTCTCTAGAAGGAAAGATGGTTTTATATAGGGATGGTGGATTGTTTCAATGGGACAACACTTTTTCAGAGATTGAGTTTGGGATTAGCAACTTTACACCTGTATGTATATTTTTCCAGCAGGATTATTCAGACAGTTATGATGTTTATATGCTGGATTATGGTCTACTCCTTGGTGTGAGGTACGATAGTGATCAATTACACATCTGGGATCCAAGGAGTTATCAGTGGTGTTTTTTCTGTCCCACTAAGTCGACAGTTGTTGTGACTGCTAGGCTCTACTTTTGCCCATGGGATCCGGGAGGTATGTATCCACGGGGGACAGTGGTCGGTAGAGGTTGCACTATGATGTTACTTCCATTAGCTGGTTGGTGGTAGGAGTTAGTTTAGATTTTCAGATGGGACTCTACTACTAGGTTGCAGATCGACAACCATTGGACTCCAGTTTTATCTCTTTTAGTAGATTGGAGAGAGATTGTAGTCAGGGCATGAATACCTTGGTTATCAAGAGATGATGGAGAGTTAATTATGGCTTTTCTTCAGCATACCGTCCTTGTTAGGCTCTTCTGTTCACGTAGAGATATCATTTTAGATTGGGTTTATTATTTTGACACATGGAGTTATAGTATCATCATGGTGTCTTTGGACTTTGATGGCAGATGTATCCTTAGGATAATTTTTTTTAGGATAGATAATGCTGATTTCCATATTTACCAGTTGAGGGAGTCTGATCGGCATTCTTGTTGGACCATTGTGGTGAGATCAACAAAGCGTTGTGATACCTTGATGAACATATTGTTTTCTTGGATACCCTTTATCAATTTGGACTGTGTCATTGTAGGGATGGATCATGTTGAGTTGGTTATCCTTGAGCCCCCTCAGGATTTTGAGCACATTCTAGATAGGCACACTGGTTTCGATTTTGCGGATGAGCTTAATTTTTATATACAGGAGTGGGATGTGCGGTTGAGCAGATGGAATTTACTGTTGTGATCGTAGTGGTGCAGCATCAGCGTGGTAGATCTGACATGACAAAAATCTGGGACCCAAGGATTACATGGTATTCATTCTTGAGAATGATGTGTGATGCGTTTGGATTGCTTGAGGACAAGCAATCTCGAGGAGGGAGGACTGTAATGTCCCCATTTTGGCTTGTCGGCAGTGTGAATGCACTCAGGTGTTATTTGGACATTTTAGGGATGCTGATTGCTTTTAGATGCCAGTTTTCGAAAGTCATTATGTGCTCTGATGATGGACTTATTATTTTTAGTAAGTCAGTGGCTAACGTTTTTGACCGTGCAGACAGTGGATTGGTGTTCTATGCAGAATTGGGTATCTAGATGTATCTTTAGTTGTCAGTTTTGAGTCCGTTTGGACACTGGAGTAGGAGACTTACTATTTTTATTAAGTCAGTTAGGGTTGGCATTTTGGGAAACGAGAAAGGTACGTTTGTCATCTACGAAAAAAAAGGGTATCCGTTTCTACCATTTTATTGGTGATTGGATGTTGGGAGCCTGATTATTTTAATGCCCGAAGTTAATTAATATTATATTTAAATGTAATATTTAAATATATTAAAGTTGGGCTTATATTTTTGATTAAAAGGAGCCTTGTGAGTAATCGTTTTAAAGGGGAAGAAATAAAGATTTGATTGGAAAGATTATTTTATCATTTTTAATTACTTTTGTCACCTTGGGAAGTGGGACGCTCATTTTGGCTCTTAAGTTATGAAATTAATGTATTTCTTTTATCCCACATTCATCAAACATGGGGATGGCCTAAGTTGAAGAAATAATAAAAGGGCATTGAGGAGGCATAAGGAGGGATCTTTTGCTATTGTATTATCTTGGAGTCTTTGAAGGAGAGCTTGCATTGTGCAGGAGTTTCTCATTGCTGCTTTGTTGTGACGAAAACCACAGCGAGAGGACACCATTGCTGGGAGTGAAAGATCTCCTTACTTTGGTTAGTTGCATTCTCAATCCTTGGGAGTGACTTTGAGCAGAATTGGAGGCATAATTCAGTATCAAATTGAAGTTTCTTGTGAGATTTTGAAGACATTATCAGTTGTACATTATTTGTACTTCAACCCACAAGGAGGCCGTACCATTTTGAGGTGAAATCAGCTTGTGCAAGGGGAAAATTCAGCTAGGGTTTGATTGTATTGTAACCATACTTTCTCATACAACCCAGCCACTTCATATAGGAGTGAATTTAGTCAAGTTCGTGGCAGATTGGAAGAGTCCTTGGCAGCCGTACAACTTCCCATCCTGGTCGTACAACGTAGAGAGGGACGTGGGACTTGGGTGTTGAGGCGCCTTGTTTTTTGGAGCTTTCCAAGCTTGCATTGTCATTGTCTCAATAGAGGGTGTTTAAAACCGCCACTAGTTTGATGGAGAAGTTTGTAATTTGAAAGTTATGAGCAAACAATGAGTTTTATGTAGTCGACATGCAATTTCAGCTTATAACAGACCTTCATATTTTTGGGTATTCTCATTTTAATGCGCTTTCCTTCATTGGGTTTGTTTATCTATATTAGAGGAAGCTTGTGTACAAATTTGGTAGCATCTGGAGTTGTAGAAACAAAGTTAGAAGAATTTATTTATTTCAGCAGTGTGTGTTTCTTTTTTCTTTCATATATTGCAAAATACACAAAACCCAAACTAAAACACCCAACCGGAGTGATAAGTGGAAATCTTAGTTGGGGGTTGCACATTACACTCACTAGAGGTGGATCTTCGCATCGAATGAGAGACAGTGAGATTGAGCAGTCTGCTTCCTCTCATCATAGGTAGGTGGGTGAGGGTAGCGCTAGTGGGCATGATGCGGGGGCTGGCAGCAGTCACCCTGAGAGGTCCCATAGGACCCACACCACTAGGGGTAGTTCCAGTTGCACCGATCCTGCGTGATCATGGTGGCCGACTCCCTAGGCTTGGGGTTTTTGAGTTTTTGATTTTTTTGTGAGGTTAGAGGACCGACTTATTGTAGCCTGCAGGGCATTTTTGGCGATATATATACATGACTTTCTTTTTTATTATACACTTGTCATGATTTATCGTTTACTTTTATGCACATTTATTTACGTTGATGTATGCATATGTTATTATGAATGTGACTATTTCTCATCATATGATGTATGCATATGGAATGGATGAAATGATTTGTTGATAACTTGGTGGTGGCACCATAGACTGTACAAGATTAACTGGATTCCTGTACTATGTGATTTTATGAAATAACTTTGCATTTGTAATTTTTGGTTTTGTATTTTCGTATGGTGATGTAATAATGGAATGTGCTACAGGTGTGTTAAAATGTAGTTAAGGTTTTCTAAGACTCAGATATTTTAACTAACTAGCCAAGATTGTACATTTATCTCCCAAGACTTTTGAACAAGGTATGAATCAGACTTGAGTTTGACCAAGTTATTTCACATCCCTATGTGTGCGATTGAATTTATTTATGTGGTAGTTGTTAGGATACCGCCAGTGCCAGATAGGTTGTCAACCAAACCTGTACTAAGGATCACCTAATTAGCTCCACTAACTCCTTTGTTGTATTTAGTAAGATTAATCTATGGTGCAATCTAGGATATCATAAGCTAGCTCATCCACATGCAAACATTGATCTGTACATAGTTTAATGCGACAGATATATCGTCATGCGGGAGGTTTGTCATGAGTGACCAGTAGGCTATCCACAAAAATGGTACTGAGGATCACCTCATGACCTTTCGAATGCTGAGAGTTCCAGGGATTCAAGTTTGACTCCCTTCTTTTATTTACTTTTATTGGGATACTTGCTCGCGTATGTAGTGATAAAAATCACTATTTATTTTTATTATTTTTTTCTTTTGAGCAAGGGATTGGAATTTTGAGTGATCAGAATCACAATTTGTTGTGCTTTTTGATGTATGCACAGTGTGGGTTTTGATGTCAAACTTTGGAGTTTGTACTTTGAATTTTTGCAATTTTTGATGTTTGCAACCTTTTGAGAATTTTGGGATTCTTGGGGAATTGGGTAGGGAAGATGCTTGTCCTTTTGCCAACTCTCAGCATTCTTGGGGTAATTTGCACAAAGGGATGAGCGAGATAACATTTTCACTGTATGGTATCCTAGATTGCTTTGCAGGTTTCATCTTTCGTTCACACAACTTGGGAATTTTTTATGTGTTTTAACTTGTGTTGGGATGCGACGTAACAAGGTGTGATCAAAGGAAAAATCTACCTTTGTAAAAATCTATCTGACTTTGTATAGTTTTTGGCTAGAAATCTAAAGATAGTTGAATGACGAAAGCCCTGGATACATTAGAAGACAACTGATTATGAATATGGTGAAAAATGTGGATGGCGTTTATTTTTGCTGGACTATTTACAAAGTGGAAAAATGCGGAAAATGATGGAATTGCCGAGTAATTACAGTCTATGGTGCATTTGACCTGTATGACCAACAAATATGCAATGTATGTTTGCGATGCCTAATGCAACTTATTTTTTTTGTGTTTTTATTTTTAAGAGTATGCATGGAAGTGAGATGCAATTTTTTTGTTATTTTTGATTATTTTTTTGTTTTTGAAAATTCGTTATGGTTGGTTTATCCCGAGCGGGTGCGGACCAAGTGATTCTTTCGGATGCTTGGAGGTTTTGACCAAAGGGATTATAGATACCTTTGGGGAATTTTAGGGTGACCAAGCGATTGTGGGAATCCTTGGGGCTTTTGGTTTGACCAAAGGGGTTATGGACACCTTTGGGGCATTTTTGGGTTGACCAAGTGATTGTGGGAATCCTTGGAGATTTTTGGGGTGACCAAAGGGATTATGGGCACCTTTGGGGCATTTTGGGGTTGACCAAGCGATTATGGGAATCCTTGGAGCTTTTGGTTTGACCAAAGGGGTTATGGACACCTTTGGGGCATTTTTGGGTTGACCAAGCAATTATGGGAATCCTTGGAGCTTTTTGGGGTGACCAAAGGGATTATGGGCACCTTTGGGGCATTTTGGGGTTGACCAAGCGATTATGGGAATCCTTGGATATTTTGGTTTGACCAAAGGGGTTATGGACACCTTTGGGGCATTTTGGGGTTGACCAAGCGATTATGGGAATCCTTGGAGCTTTTTGGGGTGGGCTATGGCTCTTTTAAATGTGGAATGGCCTCAAATGACTGATGTTCAAGGGTTCTAGTTCCTTGATTCCATCAAGAGAGGCTAGCCGGTATGTTCCAGGATCTATTTTACTATCAATTACATAAGGACCTAACCATTTTGCCATGAAATTGTCCCTTAAATGGGGTGACAAGTTAGAATTTTGTTGGTTCTCTTTTAAGACCAAGTCACCAACCTGAAAGTCCCTTAGGTGAACTTTCATGTTGTATGCTTTCTTAAGTCGCTCTTGATAGATACGTAAATGCTCGAGAGCATTGATGCATCGTTCATCGAGCAACGTAAGTTGGTCTAACCGGGCCTGCCGTGTAGTGTCATCATCGATGAACTCTTGCATTGATATGTGCATAGGGAAGGTATTTCCAACTCGAGAGGCATGACTGCCTCGGAGCCATACACCAAAAAAAATGGAGTTTCCCCAGTGGGCATCCGAATGCTAGTGCGATAAGCCCACAGAGCAAGCGAGATTTGAATGTGCCAATCCTTATGACTATTTGTGACCATATTTTTAAGGATGGTAACTAGCATTTTTTTGATGCCTCTGCTTGCCCATTTTCCTGCAGATAATAGGGTGTTGAAAAATTATGCTGAATTTTGTACTTTGTTGTCAAAGCACGCACATATTTGTTCTTAAATGACATCCCATTATCCGAGATGATCTTGGATGGAATACCAAAATGACATATGATGTTATGTAAAATAAACTCTGCAATGCGGGGCCCAGTCGTAGAGGTAAGCGGAATTGCTTCCACCCACTTGGTGAAGTACTCTATGGCCGTTATGATGAACGTGTGATGGCATAACAACGTAGGGGAGATCTTTCCAATTAGATATAAGCCCCACTACAAAAACGGCCAAGCCGATTGGATCAGCTGCAAGGCCTGGGAAGGTACGTGTGTCAAGTTAGCATGGTGTTGACATTTCACGCACTTCCTTACATACACGCAACAATATCACTCTAAAGATGGCCAATAATAGCCCATGCAAAGAATGCACTTTGTGATGGCCATACCACTGAAGTGGCCACCGCATGTACCATCGTGTGCTTGGGTGATCACCCAAGCGGACTCCTACGGGTCCAAGCAACGGAGGAGGATTCCTTCATAGTTTCGACGATACAAAATGTCTCCTAGCAAGACATGTTTTGTCGCTTTCTATTTGAATGATCTTTTCATGATGTGCGACAATCCAAGTGGGAGGCTACCTAACTTGAGATAGTCTCTTATGGGTGTGTACCAATCCTACTGATCATAAACCTCGATGGTATGAACTGCCAATCCCTCTTGAAGTTTGTCCCTAGAAAAAGCTGAGCGGGAAAGAACTTGTAAGAATAGCGTTGTGTTGCTATTAAGAGGGGTCGGGGAGAACAAGGACCCCCAGTTGGCATGATTCAGACTATCATGGATTCGAGAGAACCTATCCTGAGATGGTTCAATATGGATCAGGTGGATTCTTGGTGTTAGGTCAGATCTTGCATGCTCCATCATGGATTGCGATAATGTTTTGACTTGAATGGTTGTCATTTCACCAGAAGGGTCTTGCAGGATTAGTGACCCCAAGGAGGCCATAGTGTTCGCAAAATGATTCGATGATCGAGGGAGTGCCTCGATGTCGTACCATTCAATATTTGCCAGGAATTTATCCACAAGGGCTTTGTAGGCCTGTAGAACTAGGCATTTGCATTGGAATACCCCTTTCACTTGGTTGATAATTAACAATGAATCACCAAATATATTCAAGCATTTGATGTTCATGGTGATGGGTTCTGCGAAGTCACCTATGAGCAAGGCTTAGTATTCAGATCAATTGTTATTGGTGCATGATAAATCATGTTTAAATGATAGAGGCATTGGATCCCCTTGAGGTGTGAAAAATATGATTCCCGCACCACCCCCTTGCTCATATTTAGAACCATCATAATTAAATAGGGTTATGTCAACCTGTGACTTAGGCTCATTAGAATCTGGTGATTCTGAGACATGGAAGACCCCATCATCGGGCAGCTCTATGGTCAGAGGCTGATCATCCTCGAGAGGAGCCTCTACTAGTTGATAGAGTTTGACATCGAATTCATTGGACAGAAGTCCCTCAAAGATCAAGTCATCACTTCCATTCGGCTGGGCACCTCTTCGGTAGAGATGGTTGAGACCAATGGTGGTATCTCTTCCAGGGGCTTCTTCCCATTGTCCTTCGATGTGGCCACCGTAGGTGGTGTCATTGGTGAAGGACCAGATGATGAATATGGGTTTGGTTGGTGATTTGAGGGACTTAACAATGGGGATGTATGTGGAATCAGACCCTATTTGGATGGATTCAACTGAAAGTCCAAATGTGTCGATGGGAGGGTCGATTGTGGCATCAGTTGCACCGTATTGCAATACTTGAAGGGCTCTAAGTCTACCGGGACTACATGCACTTGCCCTTCGTATGTGTACTTTAGGCATTGATGGGCTATCGAAGGGACACACTTCATGTCCCTGATCCAAGGCCAGCCCAACAAGATGTTGTAGGCCATCTCACCTTCTAGGATGTGGCACAATGTAGGAATAGTCTTTTGTCCCACTTGGATGGGTAGGACAATTGTGCCAACCATCGAGCATATCGCGTCATTGAATGCTCGAAGAGTATAGGTGGAGGCCACAATGTGAGATGCTAGTAACTTGAGGTGTTTCAATGCCGCTATTGTGATTATATTTTTGGACAAGCCAGTGTCCACCAACACCCTCTTAAATGGAATCCCGTTGACCCATGCAATGACGTGCAGGGGTGGATCCACCATATCACCAGTCATCGATTTTAGTTCATCTTCTCTAAAGGTGATGACTAGTTTTGTACATCATTTTACATGTCCCACAAAGTTGTTGAAAGAGTTTGCTTCGTGGGGCTGTAGCTCGATGGCTTTGAGTATCTCCATTAGAGCCTCCCGATGGGGCGATGATTGTTGGATGAGCTCATAGATGGAGAGCCTAGCCGACGTGGTCCTTAAAATTTGGGTAATTTTAGTCTGAATCATGGCCACTGGTCTAGGCAGGGGAGGTTGCGTAGGGTGCTGTTGAGGTTGTGACGTTGATGGAACCTCTCCTGTAGCTGCAGCAGGGGCAGTTGTGCTTGGGTACCTCTTGTTTCGTGTCACTATGCTTATCATCCCTACATACCCTTGCATGGGGTAGTTTTGTGTCACCTCATTGACTTGTAGAGTCTTTTCCTGTGCATCATGGGTAGGCACGGGGTCTTTGAAGACCTCCATCTATTGGTTGCTTGGTGCTACGGGATTATCCACCGCTAGCATTTTGTTGTCTATTAGGTCTTGCACTAAGATTTTGAACTTCCAACACGCGTAAAGGTCATGTCCTTTCTGTCGATGAAATCTATAGTACAAGTCTTCCCTATAGCCCTTGGGTTTTGGCACGTTGGGGTCTACGGGTCAACTTTTTGGTAGGTTTATCAAGTTTGCCATGGACAAGCGGTCAAACAAGGAGTCTTTAGACTCTGTGAAGGGTGTGAATTGTTGCCTAGGGTGACGCTACTAATTTTTCTCTTGCCTATGATTTTACTTCTCATAGCTATCAAGAGGGACTATCTGATAATTAGCCTTTGGGGGCTGTGTCATCTGTGCAGGCTTTGGTATGTTTATGGCAACCTGATTGACCATAGCGGGTTTTGGTTACGTGGATCTAGTTTTGGCATTTTTGGGCCACTCTTTCTTGCGTGGCTTGGCAATCTCGCCATCCTGTATCTTGATCTCCTCAATTATTCTAGCTTGCACCAGGGCTTCCTCGAGAGTGGCATATTGCTGCAGCTGCAATAGCATGGAGATCGACCTTAGGCAACTCTTCGAGAACATTTGGGTCAGGTCGGCCATGGGAGGGAGGTAAGGAAGCTTTGAAAGCAACGTTCTCCATCGATTTCCATAAGCCGCCATGGTCTCCTCCTCATACTGCTTGAGGCTAGCTAGGTCACTTAATGATGCCTTCTTCTTGGTGTTGAAGGTGAAACGTTCGAGGAACACATCCACTAGATGGTCTAGGTTGCTGATGCTATGCTTTGGCAACTGGGTAAACCAATCCGAGGCAAGGCCTACGAATGTGGTTATAAATGTTCTTAGAAGCAAAGCATCGTTGTCCTGAATGCCAAAGCATTGACTCAGGAATCTTGTCACGTGCTCTTGGGCATCCTCATCCCCTCTAAAGATTGCCAATTGAGGCATTTTAAAGTGTTTAGGGTATGGGGGTGCCGACACTGAAGGATGCACAGGGTGACTACGGAGCTGGCATAAAGTGGGCTTTTGGGGCCCAGAAGTCTTGGTCTCCATAGACTCTAAGCGCTCTAGCAGTGCTTTGTATGCATCAAAATATTTGATCTCTTCCTCCTTGGTTTGTTCCCATTGTGAATTACGGGGAACTTGAGGCCTATGGAGGGGTAGCCGGATAGTGCCCCCCTACCTTGGTAGGGCATTTCAGCCCGCTCTTCTTCTTGCTCAAATTCCTCATAGGCTTCTTGAGGAGTTCTTGGGTGTGACCTATAAACATGGGTGGGTGCCCGAGGAGGGTGCCCATCATTGGCTCTAGGGGTGGCCTCCCGCTCAGGTCTAGGAGGTCTCGGAGGCAACACTTGATAAGGTCGTGGAGACCTATCTCGCACCAAGGGGTTGGGCCTCTCATAAAGCTTCGTCTTATGTGTGCGAGGGGTTGGAATCCTCTCATGCATAGTGTTGTGGAGCAACTCATCTATCTGATGTTGAATGCACTCTTTGCTAAGGTG
This sequence comes from Wollemia nobilis, assembly GCA_028583015.1. Classification (NCBI taxonomy): domain Eukaryota; kingdom Viridiplantae; phylum Streptophyta; class Pinopsida; order Araucariales; family Araucariaceae; genus Wollemia; species Wollemia nobilis. Next base: position 8,021,714 of record JAQPPZ010002883.1, read on the forward strand.
ATACAGGTGCTCTAACTATTGTTGATCTTGCTCAAGCTGCGTGATTTGCGCTTGGTGGGTGGCATGTTTGGCAAATTCCAAGTTAATTTGTTCTATCGTCTTAGGTCTAGGAGGCCTAGATGCCTCCCCTACATATCTATCTCGGTCATGGTGATCCGAGATCTCTATAGGTCGCTTCCCTCTATCGAGGTTAGCGGCATTCACCCGAGGCTCTGGCCTTAGTAGGTGATCCTGATAAATAGTAGGTGTGGAGGCGCATTGCTCCCATGTTGTGTATTGAGGAATATAGTGGTTTTCCTCATGCTCCCTTTCATATATGTGAAAGGGGCGGGCAGAGTTGGCTCGCCCTATCTGAAGAGCCTTGTGCTCTAGATTTGGCCTATTGTTTTTAATAGTAATAAGGGGTAGAGGAGGGATGATGTAATCATGTGGCCCCTCCTTATGGACCCTATGTTGTTCTAGCACTTCATCATGTGGTGGCCACTCATAATGAGTGTCTAAGGGGGCCTTCCTATGTATGTACTCCTCCTGAAAGGGTCTATGTTGAATGGGAGTGCCCTTCAAAGGGGTGCCTCTATAGTCCTGTTCCGTCATGGTATGATGTGGACTATTTTGGGGGTCAGGCCACCAAGGTGGTATGACCAAGTCCTTGGAGCTATAATGGAGGCGACTTGTGCCTCCTTGTACACTTTTCGCCGCTTTTGCCCGTGATTGGGCTTGGCTATGGGTGTACACCATGGTGGTGTTTCTCTAAAAGATATGTAGATTTTTATCTTCTTTTATGATTTTTTATGCTACACTAAACAAAAAGGACCACACAATCAAAGAAATGATTATCTCATTTATAGATTAAAGGTGTGCCCTAAATATGGTTTAGTGTGTTTTGATTTTTTTTGTGCAAAACCTTGTAATGAAAATTTTGTTGTACATGCAATATGAGGGCTCTTATGTCTCCCAAAATGGTCGCCCCTTCAATATACCACTGCTAGGCTATTATACCAAACCTCTCAATATACCCGCCCTTACGTGAGGGAAACTATTGGTATGTGAGAGCAGAAAAGTACATGGAACATAGGAGGTATGAAAGGGGAATCACTCTATTTTTGACACCTACCATAGAAGACTTATCCTCATGCACTGGGAATCACCCCAGCTACACTTGGTCAGATTTCGTCAGGATTTACGTCTAGCAACAGTCACGATCGGGGTTATGTATGCAAAATTCAAGCCAAGGTGGTGATGAAATCCACCGTTGGTCTTGATCAAGTGTTGGGGTTTTACGACCAACTCCTTGATGTTTATATTATCACGTGGTGTGTGTGGTTCTTTTTACTTGCACAAAGAAAGAAAACATGTAGTAAACTTTTCCATGCAAGCAAAGAAAATAGAAAAATCATAGAAACAAAGACAGAAAATTATAGAGGATGCTCAGAAAACCTACCTCTTCTCTACCCACACCAGATGCCCCTGAGTTTCTGCTCAAAAACTACATAGAGAGCTAATCATCCTGGGGTGGGATGAATAGTAGATTTGTATTCATCATAGGGTGGGACGAATGCCTTATTCGTCCCGAGGTGGCATGAATTCCAGTCTGTATTCGTCACAGGGTGGCACGAGCAGCAGTCCAACGCTTGAAGGATTAACACCTACAAGCAAAAACACAAATTTTTGATCAAAAATTTGATCCCAAAATTAGGGGACAACATCCCACCATGATCACCACTGAAAGCACTTGGATACAGAAGCAATGGCATACCGGATGCGATGCAAACAAAAGCAGATGTAACGCTAAGTCCTATGAATGAACAAAGAACTAAAGTGCATGAAAAGGGAAAACAAACGAAATGAAATGAGATGTAAAGAAAAAGTAAAGTGCAGCCTATTTTATTGATTTTTCTTGATATCAGGTTACAATACGTCTCCCCCATTTTCAGGGGCTAGGAGCGTTCGATACAATTGTTACACCAACGGATGATACGCTTCCCTTCGGGATCTTTCGCGTGCCCACATTTGAAATGGGTGGGCCAAACATCATCGCCGCTTGCGTGAGTGCATCTGTAGTTCCTTTCTACCCCTCTGGTGTCAAGATCCTACATTCAAAGAAACAACAAATGATTAATAGCACATGCGGATGGAGGGAAACATGCAATCCCCAAGGCCTCCGGTTAATGCATACATGAAATAATTAAAATAGTGATCAAAACATATCAGAATAAGATGAAACTTGAATAAAAGCATGTAAACATAATCATGAACACACTGCAAAAAGAACTATCAAGAAATCTATTTTAGATTTCTAATCGCTCCGGGGTGGGATGATTAGGACTATCATAAAATGTCCAAAAGTGACCTCCCAAATGTCCCATCCAGAGGCCTCCAAAACACCTAAAAACTTGGGTTTAGGCAAAATGGGGCATTTTGAGACAACCCAGAAGGTCGGATTCTATAGATTCTTCCCCGATCACCCTGTATCCGAAGGCACTCCCTGTATGTTAGTGAAAGCGTAAAACAATGAAAACACAGTCAAAACTTATCAGAATGGAATGAAATTTGAATAGAAGAATATAGGAATGACATAAAAAAAGATGCAAAATAAATAATAGAGAAATAAGCTATATATTTCTAATCACTCTGGGGTGGGGCGATTAGGACTGCAACAGTGCGAGGGGCACCCGAGGGCAGGACGCCCGTCGTTTGGGGCTTGGTTTTGACACCAATCCACTTGGGATGGGTCCAAAACCTCCTAAGGGGTTGTGTCAGAAAATTGGGTGTGGGATTGTGGCCAATTGTTCAGGTTTTGGGTCCGGATTGCGCTCCTAATGTTCACCCGATAACCTCCCTTCCAAAAGAGAGATCAAGGATGTAGGAAGCACAATGAGGGTGAGGGTATAATTCAGCAGCACTCCATTGCTCCAAATGCTCCTACTCTATCCTCATTTTTGGGGTGAGAAGACTCACCATTTTATAGACCTAAAGGTCTACTTTGAATGTGCATGCAGGGGCGCCACTTGGCCATCATGCCTTGTCAGGGGAGAGAAGATTCCTCCCTGATTAAGGGCTCCATGACTGCCTCTATGACTACCTCTTTGAGATTTGAAATGCTCACTCACACTCCCATGCATTGAAGGTGGAGTTGAGTGGTGGATCTGGGCTGCCATTTGTCAAGGTTTGAATTTTTTCCCGTCAAACCTGCTATTCGCCCCACCCTAGAGCGATTGCTGCTAATCGTCCCGGGGTGGGGTGAATAGCATTCTAATCACCCTAAGGTGGAACGAGTAAGGAGCAGGGTGCTTGAAAGGTGCCAAATTGACCTTTGACCTTCCAAAACTACTTTGGGAGTGGTTAGGACCACTGTTTAACCTCTAGGGGCTGCCCTAGGGGCTATGTATGCCAATTCGGTCAGTGCTTGTAGCCACATGATCAGATTGGTGATGTTTTGGTGTCTATAGTACTACATACACCAAGGTCTTACTTTGTGATAGGAAATACCTATATTTATCTAAGGACTTAATGATTGAATACACCTATTTATCAATGAAATTATACCTTTCCTCAGGATCCTAGATAGTCTAGCTTAGAAAGGCAATAGATATCTCCTCATGGTATTCTTACTTTAAGTAAGAACTACAGTACAACTTTCCTAGTCACAAAAAATGTATATAATAAAATATCTTGAGTAATAAAGGTTGATTAGCATGGGTGCCTGAGAGATTGCCTCCTTGATCTTCTTGAATACTTATTTCCTCATATCAGTTCATCTAAATTTTGAATTTTCTTTTAGTAGTTTGGTCATGGGATTTATTATTTATGCAGTATGTAACAAAATTTCGCATAAATTTAATCTATCCAAATAAGAATTGCAACCCCTTCTTGTTCAATGGTAAAGTAAGATCTAAAAGAGCTTTCACCCTTTTTAGGTCAATGGCCAATCCCTTGTCAGAAATAACATGTTCCAACAAAGTTCCCTCCTCTACAGTAAAGATAAGATTTCTTTGGGTTCAGGGAAATACCAAATTCTCTATACTTTTCAAAGACCATTATGATATGTTTAGTATGCTTTTCATTTTAGTGAGAGAATATTATCATGAAATTTAGGTAAATTACTATCACCTTATTCACAAGTTCTCCAAAAGCTAAATCAATTACCCTCTAAAAATTAGCTCTTGCATTGGATAGGCCAAAAGGTATACCTTGATATGCAAAGTTTCCCCATTTAGTAGTAAATGAAGTCTTATTCTGATCTTCATCTTTGAACCAAACCTGATTGTAACTAGAGAATCCATCCAAAAATGAGAATCTCTTCGCTCCTACTATAATATACAATATTTTATCTATTTGAGGCAGTGGATAGTGATATTTCAAGGAGGATCTATTCAAATTCTTGAAATCCACACACAATCTGATATCCCTATTTTTATTTTTGATTAGTAATTCATGTAGAGTGTTTTATAGGGTAGATTATTTTGGTATGGAGAGGCTTTAGAACTCTTGGTTCATCAAGGCTTATATCTTTGGGTTGATAGGCCTCTGCTTTTGTTAGAAGGATTTTGAAATATGATCAATTTCAATGGTGTGTTGTATGGTTTCCTTGTTGTACACCTTGAGGTCATCGTATGTCCATGCTATAATATCAAGGAAATATTTGCATAATTTTTGGACTCAGTCTGCCTCTTCTTCTGAACATTGAACCTTGACCTTGAGCATTTATCCAAATTCTATCTACATGCCTTGTATTTATACTTATCAACATTTAACTTATGGCTCATTGGCCAATCATTGCTATAAAAAAGACTTTCAAGAGTTATCAACATTTTGGTATATGATTGTTCTTGAGTTGTATTAGTCCATATTCTTCATCTTCTAAGGATCAGTCACTTGAATAGTTCATATCGTAGATTAGGAGGTCTAATACATATTCATCATTCTTGAAGATCTGCTAGAAGATGTCTTTATATAGGATTACAGGTATGTATATCAGTCTTACAGATTTTGACTTTTGTATGACATTGGCTATTGGGTAATAGTTGTCCCTCATAGATGCTAGTAAATCAGCATGAGTATTACATTCCTTGAGAATAGCTTTAATACTTAAATATTTGAAGGCTTCAAATAGATACCATACCTTTTTTGGTAAGCCTTGAAGTAATATTACTTGTGGACATACTTCTCTATGGCTCAATTCACTATCAACTCTAAATATTTAAATATCTGCAACTACTTGACCTCTAGCTTCTCAATTTTTCTTAAACCCAAGCAAAGTGATTTGTACTCTATTGCATTATTCATTAATCTCCATGTCAATCTATATGAAAAAAATTTCTCATCTCTAGTTGGTGATATTAGTACTATACTTGCCACAACCCTATTTTTACATCTGGTACCATTAAAGAATAGTTTCTAGATTTGAATTATAGGGAGGTCTTGTTTTATCAAAGAGGAAGGCTTAATATTTTTAGGTTTTGTGATTGAATAGGTTCCCATCCTTGTTTCAATCATAGCATTAAAGTATTTCAAATAAAATATATCTTTAGTCTAGAGTTCTTCTAGAACTTCCTCCATTAGATCTAACCTCTCCATTTCTTCAGTAATCATACTCACACTATTAATAGATTTATTGTCTTCTTCATTCAATATGAAAGGAAGAAGGTTTTTCATTTAGTATCTTGACCCTTATATCTTTATATGTAATATCCATATGTGAATAATCAAGGGATAAATATTCTCCTATCTTGGTTGTGAATTCTCTCAAAAGGCACATCCCAAAGTAAGGCTCTAGGTCTACCACAACTACTTCCTATATAACTATGATTTGGGGTATCCTATGTAATACTATAGGAATATATTTGATCACTCCTATAGTATTAAATAGGGTACCATCTATCTATAGTACTCTACGGCTACTTACGGTATATTCCATCCCCATAATATCACATATAACTTTGGGCATCATTGTAGTTACTGCACCTGAATCTATAATGCAGTTGTTAACACCCACCCTTCCATTTGAAGAAACAAATAGGAAGGAGGAGGTCTATTATTACCTATGGTAGGTATCATATTGGCCTGAGCTAGATTTAGCTGAGGGTGAGGTTTGTATTTATTTTTTATTGATTTCAAAGATTCTTGTAATAAGTCAATCTGCCCTAGAAGTAACAATGCATCATACATGCTTACCTTTGAAGGAGTCTTTTTAATTCTTCCACTATGTTAAAAATAGGAGCATCAGGCTACTTATCCTTATATTTTACAAGGAGGTCATATCTATTTCTATACCCTTGGGTTGCTTCTATTATTTGACACTTGGTTAAAGAAAGATATGCCAATTTATCCCTGGTCTATTCTTAAGTTTTGACTTCTTTATGTGTAACCTCACTTATGTTGGTTTTTACTCCCTACTTATGAGATGGATTTTGAGGTGTAGTGTCATGGGGGTTCCCCTTTTATATTTTATTTTGTAAATTAAAAATAAAAAACACCAATAAATCAATAGATCAAAGCAAATGATAATATATGCATGAAATGGAGATAGAATGGGGGGGAGGGGGTTCTGTAGGGGACTTTCTTGGAAAGTTCTTCTCCACTTCTCTACAACCCTTCCCTGGTCCTTTACCAGGTCCCTGGTTCTATCCCAGTTTCCCTGGTAGGTCCTTAACCCTTCCTCCTTGGCTGGATGGTGTTGTAGACAATCTACTTGGGGCGGGAGGTCACTTCTCCATTTGTTTGCCCCTTCCTTTGCCTTCTAGTGGGTTTTATTTCAGTTCTTTGTTTCTAGGACATCCTTGGGTTCTTCCTTGGGACTTGGGACATCCTTGGGTTTTTTCCTTGGACCCTCCCTAGGATTTTTAGGTTGCTTCAGGGGTTTTTCCTTGGAGTTCTTAGTTTTTTCCATGTTTTTTGTAGGTTTCTACTTGGTGGTGGCCTTTAGTGGTTCTTTAGATGTGGTTTGCTATGGTTGTGGGAGAGTGGCTTCATGAGAAGTTTTGCACAACATATTTTTGGTTTGGTGTGACCATGTGCTTTCTCTTGTCTCTTATCTTTTGGTATCATTGGTGTGGGTTCGGTGGGCTCTCTGCTTTTTTTGTGTCTTTGAGCAGGGTATCTTTGTTGTTTGCTGTTGGGTTCCTACTAGACTTCCTCAACTATTTTTGTGAATTTTTTCATCAATTGTGCTGAAGGTTACCTGGGGTTTCTTGTTGCATCCTTTTGGTGGGATAGCATGTGCTTATTGCTTGCAACGGTTTCTCCTCATGGCTACTTCCTTTTGGGTTCCTTGGGAACTTTCTTATCTCTTTCCCATGGTGTGTTTTCTGCATCTACTGCTTCCTTTATTTTTTTTGGCATCCCTATATTTTCCTTGCTTTTTTGCATGAGGATTTCATGGCTTATGGAGATCCTCAGATTTCTTATCCACTTTCTAGGCTTGTGTAGGATGCGGTTTATTACTGGTATTTTGTTTTTTTGGCATCCTTGCTTGTTTCCCATCCTTTCTTGGGTAGGTTCTCCTTATCTGTAGTTTCTTAGTTCCACCCTATGGTGGAGGGTGGTTTTTTATCTTGTTTCTATTTTTCCCCTGCTTGGTATGTTGCTTTTTTCAAGGTTCCAAATTTCCCCTGCGTGGGATGTTGTAGTTTCCTAGATTCTGATTTTCCCCTATGTGGTTTGATGCTCTTTCCTAGTTTCTAGTTTCCCCTTAGTGGGATGTTCCATTTTCCCACCTATTGGGTGGCTCAAATTTGTATTTATATGGGATTTTTCATTCAATTTTTTTACCTTTTATTTTTCCCACTAGGAGGGCTTTACAAATTTTGGTTTCCTGCTTCCCAAATATTTTCCTAATTTGCTTCCTGAAGGCTTTCCTTTGCCTTTCCTGAAGGATTTCCTCAAGAATTTCCTTAAGTCCATCCTTGGGCTTTCTTGCAGCCTTTCTAGTGGTTTTTTAAAGTCAGATGACTTGTTGTAATAAGGTTTTGGGTCCCTTGATAAAAACCCACTTTAATTTAAAATTTAACTTACCAAAAAAAATATATGCATGAAATTGATAGATCTAATTTATTATAACTCAAGGAGATTGGATCTCCAATTTGTACAATATATTTATCCCAAATTTGGGGTTACAATGCAGTGTATGCTTCGATACAATTATTACAATGCAAGGGTTGTAAAACCCTTGTTCAAAAGAATGTTGGTATCTTCTAAAATTGTCTTCACTCCAAATAATTTGTGGGTGGGCTTGTGTATCCCTATGGGACCACCCAGGCTACAACAACTATCAAAGAAGAAATTTCCTATACCTATAAATAGATCACAACACAAATATGTTAGTAGCATATGCGAGGGCTTCACTGTGTGAGACACTCTGAGTGATAGATCTATAAACCCTAGGTGTAGCAATGATAAAGTGTAAGTCAAATACAAAAAATATATGTTGAAAAGAAATAATTCATGTTACTTTGTCAGAATGTACCTAATTTATCCAATATATGCCTTTGCTTTCATGATCTAATGACGCACAAATATCCACAATAATTCAAGGGTTTGTTGATGGTAAATTGGTTGCTGGGAAACACCTTGGAGATTTCAGGGAAGGTTGTGAATGCCTTGCAACATTATAGAAATGCTCTATATAATTCTAGAAGCACCCTAGAGTGTTTAGGGATTTTGGGGAGGTGTATTACAAAACCGGATCTAGTTTGCAGGAGATTTGGTGATAAAAAATGGAGGATGTGGCAACGGTGAGGAGGAAGGGTGTTTAGTGAAATGCTAGGATTTATATGATGATGTATGAAGATCTCTAATGATCTTAGAAACCTACACTCAAATTTCAAATAAACTAACCACTTAATCTTCATTCACAAACTTGAATAATATTTTATAACTTACCTTCAACATGTTAGGGTTTCAATGACACCAATGGTCAATCGAGATTAAATCATGATGATAGGATTGTGCATTGATAACTGATATGAATCAAGTTATATGGATGGTTGAGATTAAGTCATGATGAGTGGCTAATATTTATATATATACATAAATATACATATATAAAAATAAATAATGGATGGTTGTGATTGGATGATGCGTGGAATACAAGTGTCTAGGATTTGGTGTCTACAGATACTCCTTTTTATATCACGTTGCGTGAAACACAATATAATGCAAAAAAAGAGACACCTGGTTTGGTGAAGTAGATTCTTTTTCTTGGAGCGTAAGAAGATCCTAAAAATAAAAATTATAGGTGTAGCTTACCCACTCAATTGGCGAATGAGTGAAGAATGAATCTCATGAGCCAATTGACAGAATTGGCAATGATATGAATGATGTAAATTTGGTTGGACGATGTATTCTATTTTTATCCCAATAGATGAAAGGGTTTTTTATGATGTGGATGATATGAATGATGTAAATGTGAGTGGATGATGTATTTTATTTTTTCCCCAACAGATGAAAGGGTATTTGATGATGTGGATGATATAAATGATGTAAATGTGGGTGGATGATGTATTCTATTTTTGTCCTGATAGATGAAAAGGTTTTTGATTATGTGGATGATATGAATTATATAAATATGGGTGGATGATGTATTCTATTTTTTCCCCAATAGATGAAATGATTTTTGATGATGTGGATGATATGAATGATGTAAATAAAGGTGAGTGACATAGATGATGATTCAATTATTTATTATGTTCTTGCTTTAACAAAAAAGAAATTTTTTTCCAATTGTGGGGGATATGAATGATGTAAATGAGTGTATCCTGACGTGGAAAATAAAAATCAAATTTGGTTACCCCAAGTTTGGAGTGATCCAATGCTTTTGAAAAATATGCCTTTCAGCGTCATTGAGATGCAAAAAGATGAAAATAGAAAATGATAAAATAAGCAGAGAGTCAACCTAGTTTCTTTGTGTTCCCGATGACTATTAATGTAATATTAGTGATGTAATGAAGGTAATATGTATTTCAATACCCACAGAAAAGGACCTCATTGATAGCTTTTGAGCAAATTAATCTGAGCATAGTCTCACTTGAAAAATGAGAAACCAATAAGATTTTGGTTTTGAACAAGAGAATTTTGAATGATGATATGAGAAAGTGACCTTATGGTGATCTACCCATCCTACCAAATTGTATTGATAACCAATCACTACAATCACCAGGATAATAGAGTAAACCACTAGATACGAGGTTCACTTGAAAATATGAGAGAAATTGGCAAATGCTGAATGTAAATGCAATGATAAATAAATTTGATGATTATGAATGATTATGCATTAATAAAAATGTATTTATGGGTGAATTGTATGATTTTATGAAATTTGGAATTATTTTGGAATATTTTTGAAGCAATTTAGGGTATTTTGTGAGTTTTGGTCGCAATCAATAATTAAATGCCTAAATTAATCCAAATTATCACAAAATGGGATGGAATATGGTAATAAATTATTTGTACAATGAATGTGGTAATTTTGTGAACATTTGGACCATTTTGAGGTTTTTGTACGTGATTTAGGCATTTTTGTGACTTTTGGTTGTAATAAAAAATAAAGCATTTGATTTGTATCTTCACAAAACATAATGGAATAATGTAATGGATGCATGGGTGGAATTTGAGGTGATTTGGTGGGATTTTTCTATAGTTCGAGGCCCATTGAGTAATTTTGTAACATTATGGAGCCAAATTCCAGTCAACATCCACATCATACACAAATGCAGGAGAGCATTTACCACATGGTAAATGTAGGGGAGCATTTGAGTGCACCAAGCAAATACCCATGAGAGTTTAAGTACACAAAAATAGCTATAAAAGGGATACAAAAGCCAAATTTGATTCATTCTTGCATTCAAGAGTTCAAGAAGTGGCATCTGAAGAGTGAGTGAGAAAGTGTGAAGGCATGATATGGTGGAAGTGGAGGGTATGGATGCGGTAACAAGAGTTGAGGTGTATGTTGTTGAGGTAAGTGCCCTTAGATATTTTTGTTTGGATTGTGTATTATTTTTTTTACAATGAGATGTGATGGTAATGTGTATTTTCATGTTGTATTGCATTGCAATTAAGTATCTTGGAGGTTCAACATTGATTCTTGCCTATCATACCAAAGGTAAGAAAGGTGTTGTAGAAGGACCACTAGGATTGGCTGGATTGAGTGGGGTTTGCTGGGATTGCATTGATTGAAGTGGTAAGAGCTAATGAGGGATATCTCTCTTCCTTGGTAGAGATATGGAATCTAGATAGGGAGACCTTCTAAATCCTGACTAGGGATGTGACAATGACACTCAAAGATGTATATTGTATCTTCCAAGTACTAGTGGAGGGGTTGCATGTCAAAGTTAGACATGATAAGGAGTATGATTTGATGTGGAGTTTTGGAGATGGGTGGAGAGGTGTGAGCCTCAAGGGTGGTGGGATCATATAATTGGACATGTATACGAAGAAGTAGTTGGAGACCTTACCCACCTTGGTCATGTTTATGTTGGCTAATGTATTGGTGCCTAACAACATCGACTATCGGTTCCCATGGAATATGATTCAATTGGTATATGATATGATCGATGAGCCTTAGATGTATGCATGGGAATATGATCTACTAGCTCAAACTTATATGGAGTTTTATGAAGTGAGGATGTGGAAGTGAAAGGGGTTAGGCTGTAGTATGTTGTTATAGATCTAAGGTTAGGAGTATTTAAGTGTAGCTCATCCTATGGGCCTACCCTATGAGGAGTGGAATAGGGATAAATTCTATGTGTTGAGATGGTGGGAAATTGAAGAAGTAGAACTGAGTCATCCTAGTTGTAATGGCCAGGAGTAAAAATATCTATGGGTATGGAGTATACTTGATCAGGTGTATTGGAAGCCATGGTAGGATGAAAGGTGGTCCTCATATAGAGAGAAAATATGGTAGGCGAGGTAAGCCAAATTGGTGGTTGGGTGGCATGGGAGTGAGGTGGAACTAATCTAGTTATTATGGATGCTATGATATTTTGGGTTATAGTAGGGAGTACCTGATACTCCCATGCTTTATAGGCATAGATCTAATGAGTCGAGCCTACCTTGTATGGAGGAGTGGTGGGTGAAGGATGAGGATGATGAGGAGATAGATATCTTGGATATGGATAATATCAGGACCATGATGAAGTATGAGGCTTGGTTTGCTTCACAACCTCTATGGGTACTGAGTCAGGTGGTTGAGGATGGTAGTGGGAATGATGAGAAGATAGTAGTAGAGGCTAAGGATACTCCTCGATATTAGATATGTCATAGATATAGTAGTCGAGTGAGGTAGGTGAGGGACACAATAAAGCAACCTCCAAATATTGGGGGTGATGATGGTGGTAGGGGTGATATGGAGGAGGTTTCGAAGAGACAACCTAGTCAGAGTGAGGAGTGGGCTAGGATTGAGGTAAAGTGGGACCAAATTTGATAGATGGTGGTAGAGTAAAATATAGAGATAGATAAGCTACATATGGAGCTAGAGGTATGGGTGGTGACAGGTGGAGGTGAGGATATGATAACGAGGCTCTAGGTAGAGCTGACATGGAGGGAATCTCATAAAAGACATGATGTACTACACCTTCAATATTAGGATGGATATATCTAGGATTTGGAGGATCAACTTATGTATTGCTACATTGGACTACCGGATCAACCTTCCTCCTCTCTAGTGTGTTTTTTTAGGCATGGTGACTCTAGGTATAGTGTCTCTCAGTCTAGGGCTCCATCGGGGTCATAGGGGTCTGCCTACGGGCACTAGTTAGTGTTGTGTGGCACTTTTTGTATATGAGCCTTGGTGCTCCATTGTATATAGCCTTCGAGAATTCATTATACATGCTATATTTATATATACATGGCTTTTATTTTGTGTTATGTGGATATTTGTGTGAATGCATGTGTATATGTGATAGATGAGAATGTAATTATGATGTATATGGATTGTGCTAATGCAAATAAATTGATGCTCTAATGACTATTTGTAGAAGTTTATATTTTCTTGACCATTGTTATCATTGTATCTTAATAAGGGATACTAAAATGATGTTATGTGAAATGGAAGAATCATGTGATGATGTGATAATGATATGGATGTTGTTTTAGTTTATGGATGACTGATTATTTTATAGACTCAAACATACTAGTGATATAAAAAAACTCACCAAGTTTTGCTTAATTTCTTTAAAACTAAATGTGTGTGTAGTGAAATGTTCATTTACCAATCATGAGCATGGTAGTGACTCAAATCAATCAAGAACCAATGCGTGTGCTAGTGATTTTATTAGCCCATCTTGAGTAAAGCAAGATAAAACCTATCATTGGGAAGACCAAGAAGCTAGTTTGTCCTTATGTGTGGTCAAATGTCTCTTCAAGAGAGACGTGTCGCCACACATGACCATACTTCACTACCAATAAAGCATCCATAGCCTCGATGGAGATTAGCTCCATAGTCCAATATTTTGATCTCTAAGCTTTGGGGATTCAAACTACCTAACCATATGGATGGAAATGTAGTTCTATCCTTACAACTTGAGGATCTATGGTGTGTGGTTGATAAAAGAATTAAAGCATTGGAGAATCAAATTCTTAATCAAGGTGTGATGATAATTTTACCCTATCCTTACTACTCCTTATTTTGTTTGAGAGTGTTGATAGTGGTGAATACTACTATTTTTAATTTGGACTATGTGCATAATGGGACCGGTAGAGATGACTTTTTCACTTTGAGGTTCAATCCAATCATGGTATTATCTCTCTTTGACACTATGTTTTTAATATGTGTGAAATATGTTTGGTTCAAGAATGTTAGAGTCAATTACCAGAACTAAATATTTTCTTAGTGAAAATGTGCCTTGGTCCTAAAGAAAACTTGACATGTATTGGAGGTTTCTTGAAACACTAGGAGTGGCTAAGTGATTGAAAATACCTAGGGATGATGGAAGTGTGGTTTGTAAATGATGATGTGACTTTATGAAATGGTGTAATGAAATGAATGATGGTTTGAGGGTACCTCTAATTAAGGCAACACAAATTTATTTGATCAATAGTTATCTAAAATTAATAAATGACCCCCTAATATGGTGGATGGAATGTGTGAAAATGGCAATGAATGTAATGTGCAGAGTGGATGTATGAAATGCAATGTGAAATGATTTTGTGTTTGTGTTTTTTTGTAGCCATATATATATATAAATTACATGAAGCATAGAATGCTCTAAATTGGATGATGTTTATTGGTTGGGGCTCTTCTACTTCCTCTAAATTGGAAATTTTATAAGTTTCTTGACCCATATTTTGTGTAATAATATATGGACCTAACCAATTAGCTATGAATTTATCATGAATATGTGGTAATGCATTGGTATTTTGCTAATTATATTTAACAACAATATATCCTACTTGGAATTCATGTATATGGACTTTGGTATTGTAAGCATGCTTTAAATGATCATGATATGGTCATAAATGCTCTAAGGTATTGATTCACCTTTCATCAAGTAGTGTGAGTTGGTCAAGATGTGCTTGTCTAGCGGTATCGTCATCTATGAATTCCTACAATGAAATGCACAGTGATGGGATCTCAAGCTCAAGAGGTATGATGGCTTCAACACCATAGACCAATGATAATGGTGTTGCTCCAATAGGCATGCAGATGCTTGTTCAATAAGCCCATAATGCCAAGGGGATTTGAGTGTGCCAATCTTGATGATTTTCGCTGACTAGTTTCTTGAGAATAGCAATCAAAGTATTATTAGTTGCCTTAGCTTATCCATTTATCTATGGTTAATAAGGAGTCAAGAAACTATGTTGGATATTATACTTTTTGCAAAGTGCTTGAACGTCCTTGTCTTTTAAATACTTGTCATTGCCAGAGATTATTTTTGAGGGAATACCAAAATAATAAATTATATGTTGAAGTATGAACTCCACAATTCGAGGTTCTATTATACTAATTAGAGAAATTATCTCAAACCACTTTGTGAAGTATTCAGTGGCAACAATGATGAATGTGTGTTCTCCCAAGGAAGGAGGTGACATTTTACCAATCAATTCCAAAAACCATTATGAAAATGACCAAAGATGGCGCATGAGTTAAATTATCATGTTGCTGATATTGTTGACATTTCTTGACATAAGTGCAATGGTATCATTCCATGGTGAGCCAATAATAACCCATGTAAAAAATGCACTTTGTGATGCTAATTCCACTAATGTGACCACCACAAGTACCATCATGAGCTTTTTATATTGCTCTTTGGTCCTCTACAAGCTCGAGATAATGGAGGACTCCATCATAGCCATATCTATACAACATATTCCCTAAGAGAGTGAAATGAGCTACCTTTTGTTTGAAATTTTGTTTAGCAGTTCATGAAATTTCTTATGGGAGTGTTCCAAACATGAGGAAGTATTTTATTTTTCTAGAACAAGGCTTATATGACTATGTGTAAATGAAGCATACATCCTTATAATATTTAGATTCAACATGAGAAATTACAGATTTGGAGATTATTGTGACAATTAATGTTTGTACCTCTCCTATGGAGTTATTTGGAATTAATGATCCTAGAGAGGCCATCACATATACAAATATATTAGTCGAATGAGGCAAGCTATCAATTTCATACCAATCAAATTTGGTAAACAATTTCATTGCTACTTCATTGTAAAGTTTTAGGACTAGCTCTTTGCATTGGTACGATCCATTTACTTGATGAAAGACAAGTTGGGAATCACCAAATATCCTGATATGCTTTACACACATAGATATGGTTGATTGAAGTCCTAAGATTAATGCTTCATACTTTGCATTATTATTTGTGCATGGGAAATCAAGTTTGAATGATAATGGAATTGGTACCCCTTGGGGTGTATGAAACACGATTCTTGCACCTTGTCCTTTTTTGTACTTAGAACCATCGAAGAAGAGTATGATATCCAC
This sequence comes from Wollemia nobilis, assembly GCA_028583015.1. Lineage (NCBI taxonomy): Eukaryota > Viridiplantae > Streptophyta > Pinopsida > Araucariales > Araucariaceae > Wollemia > Wollemia nobilis. The sequence continues at coordinate 8,037,642 of JAQPPZ010002883.1, forward strand.
ATCCTCTTCAGGAATGACATATTCTTCCTATTTAGTTATGACAAATACCAAGTCATCTGGGAGCTCAATAATCGAAGGTTGATCATGAGGAAGTGGATCTTCCACAAGATGATTGACTATTACCTAACCTCTAATGGATTTTTGGCTAATGAACTCAAGATCAAATTTTGTTAGAAGAATTATCAATTTGGTGGTGTGGATGTTGTTGTAAGTGCAGAACATCATGTAATGGAGAGAATTTTCTTTAGCTATGACATAAGTGGTGTGTCTTAGCATGTAATTTCTAAGTTTCTTAGTGGAAAAAACCATTGCTAAGAATAGATTTTCTATGTAAGTGTATCTAGTTTCATAGCTTACCAATGTTCGACTAATGTAGTAGATATCTTGATCTCGATTGTTATCATTCTTTTGAGCAAGTATTGTCCCTAAAGCAAAGTTAGTTGCTAAAACATAAATGTGGAAGGGGACCCCCGAGCGAGAAGAAGTTAAGACTAGTGGAAATGCTAAGTATTACTTGATATTATTGAAAGCTTTATGACATTCATCTATCCATGAAAATGTCATTCTCTTTTATATTGAAAGGTCTACATTTTTTTGATAGTTGTGCAATGAAATGACAAATCAATTGGATCTTTCCTTGTAAACTATGAAATTCCTTCAAGTTTGTTGGGGGAGGCATATCCATAATGACCTTGACTTTGTTTGGGTCCATTTAAATGCCTCTTTGGAGATAATGAACCCTAGTAGTTTGCCTGAGGTGACACCAAAGACATACTTCTTGGGGTTCAACCTTACATTATGCTCTAGAAGTTGATCAAAAAATTTCTCCAAGACACCAATGTGCTCTTGTCAGATTTTAGATTTTGCTAGGAGATCATCCATAAAGTCTTTGATGATCTTTGCATGTAATCATGGAAAATGTATGTCATGGCATGCTGATATGTAGCACCTACATTTTAAGGTTAAATAACATTACCTTGTAACAAAATGTCCTCCAAGGTGTTGTAAATACTATTTTATGTTGGTCATCAAGATTAATTCAAATATAATTGTATCTTGAAAAACCATCCAATAAAGAAAGCATTTCATGGCCAGCGTAGGTGTCAACAAGAATATCGATGTTTAGTAAAGGAAATTCATCCTTAGGTTATGTTTTGTTAAGGTATTGAATGTTAGTGCAAATATGTATTGACCCATTAGGCTTACAAATGAGTACCATATTTGAAAGCCACTAAGGATAGTCAATGGACTGAATGAAACCCATGTCTATTAAATTTTGAAGCTCTTCTTTGACCATGAGGGCAATGGTAGGATGTAACTTTCATAGTTTTTGTTTGACCGACTTAGCATCAATATGTAAGGTTAAGTTATGGACAACCAATTTAGGGTGAATACCAGGCATGTCTTTGTACGACCATGCAAATATACCTTTCTTCCTCTTGAGGAGATCTATTAATTGCTCTTATTCATTAGTGGATAAAATTTTTCCAAGTTTAATGATTTATGGATTGTTTGCATTTGTACTAAGGTTCATATCTATAGTATCTTCAATGGCCATATGTGAACCTTCCTCAAGTTTATGGGGTGTTGGGATTAGATGTATGTCATCAATGATGTTGTCAAATTATTCTGGCACAAACTAATATATTATAACTAGAACATCATAGGATCTGAGGGTGAAGGTGAATTTGAGGGTGGCGATGAAGGTGAATGTGGTATAGGAATGTAAGTAGTTGAAGCTCTTAACAATTTCTTAGAAAGGATGAATTCGAATAAATATGATGGTGATGAAATTCATTCCATATCAATGAGTCTAAGTCAATTGGAATTGGTTTCACCAAATCATATGGATTACAAAGTGGGGTGAATAATTCAATATGATTCATGCTAACTTAGTGGGGGAATGATGGTTGGCAATGTGAAGGATAGGTTGGTCTTATCTACTAGAATCAATGAAGGAACCTTGGGAACTTGAATAGTATCAAACAACACTTGTAAATGCAAATGATAAAGGTCATGCACATGCAATACAAATATATATTTTTTATGTGCATATGTTACATGATGTTTCAGTGAAGTGGATGAGATGGAGGTGGTGGTTCACAACTTATTTTAGCTCACTCCCTTAGGAGAAGAAAATGGAATATGGGTTGATGAATGGGAAACATTATGAGATAGTGCTCATATTGTTCAGTGAATGGAGTGATTGGGGTTGACTCCTCTTCAAATTCACCTGAAACTACTAATATAATGTTGTCTTGTTCATTGAATTCCTCAAAGTCATCATTGTGATTGATTTCCTCTTCTGAATTTAAATGGAGGTATTTAAAAGCTTGTTCAAAATAGGAAGTGAAAGAATGATATTAGGAGCCCAAACCTGAATGGTCATGCACTTCTTGATATGGAGTTTTAGTGATGTTGTGCATGCCCTATTCATGTTATCCTAGGTCGTATCCTTACCAATTAACTTGATGAAAGTATCATGATGTAAAACCAGTCACGTGCTCTATATTGGTAGGGATTGGTTGCTTAGGTTCATCTAGGGAAGGTGGATGAAATGATGAATCAAACCCCCATATTTATTTGATTAGGTGTTGAACCCATATTATACACCCCTCTTATAAATAAGGGTGGATTGAATTGGTGACCATAATCCCTAATAGTTTGGATGCTTAGCGATGTAACTATGACATCTTGGCCTATGACACAAGCAAAGTCTCCCCAAGATCGAAGAATGCTCCACAAGATCAATCACACACAAAATAGGAAAACCCACAACACCAATATTAAGTGGTAAAACCCTACTTCAAATGAAGAAGGGAAACATATACTATGAAGATCACTATATTACTCAATGACTCAACAATACAAGAATGCTTCAATGTTGTGCAATAATATGCATCAACATGATATGACTAGATGTAGTAGACAACACCCCTATTTAAAGAGAAGATTTTCTACTACAACCCTAAAATTACCCTAATATTATCACAATCTTATCTTGAGATGTGTGACAAATATTATCACAATATTATCTTGAGATGTGTGACAAGTGGCATCTATAAAATATTAAAAAGTGATTGGTTACTTTTTAATATTTGCTAGAAAAGGAGAAATAACTTTTTTCCATAAATTAAATATTCCTAGAACCCTTAATTTATTTATTAATTGGGTGGGAATATTTTTACATAAAATAGAATTATTTTCTAATTCAAATATTATTATTTAGACTTTATATTTTAGTCTAAGAATAATTTACACAATGTTGCATTACATATTCCAACATGGACTACATATTCACCAATGCTGGAATTAGAAAGGTGGACTACAACCTATGTGGGTATGGATGAGGTGTATGGAATGGATGTAAAAATGTTGGACTCATGGGTGGCTTGTGTATCTAATGAGGGAAGGGATGAATGATGAAATGGCATCTCACAGTCTATCAAATTGACCTGTGAGACATCAACTAGTTGAGATAAAGATGGATTTGGCCAAGGGTTTTGATGAATGGGAGATGATGCTAATGTGAATGAAATAATGGTGGATGTTTGTGGAGTTGATTGGGTGGGTTATGATGAATGAGTGGTTATGGATGTTGTTTATGTTGATGATGTGGATGGTGTGTATTGGGTTTGACCACATGTACATGTAGCCAACTATGATGAAGATGAGGGTGTGGAAGTGGAATCTTGATGTTGGGTATTTATGGGGATCTCCTTAAGAATAGGAGCTTTGGATGAAGAATTTTTGTGTTGTGAGGTGGATGGTGTGGTTTATGGGGTTAAGAATAGATGGGTTGATGGAATTTTGGATTCATATGTATTATAAATGAAGCTGCAGTACTTAAATAATTCAATGTCTGCTAGTATGCAATGGACCTATCCGTCATGTATATATTTTAAGGATTGATGCAATATTGAAGGGATAAATTTCATATCCCTTATCCAAGGACATCCAAGGAGTACATTGTAATCCATGGATCCCTCCAAGATATGGAATATGATATGCAATGTCTTAACCCTCACTTCTATACGTAAGATGATAGTACCAACTGTAGAACAAAGAGCATCACTGAATGCTCTCAAGGTGAACGTGAATTTGTTTATGTATGGGGGTGGAAGATTGAGATGTTGAAGCGTGGAGATGGTGATGATGTTTATGGATGAGTCGATGTCAATCAACACTCATTTAAAGGGCATCCTATCAACTTGATCCATAATATGTAATGGAGGGTTTGATGATTCTGAAGATATTGAATTAATTTTAAAATCATAGAATGTGATAGAAGGTTCCATACACATTTGAATAATCCCCATAAATTTTTTAAAGGTATTAGTATCTTGGGATTGAAGTTCAATGGATTTTAAAAATTTCCATTAATGCCTCACGGTGTGGGGGAGTTTATTGTATGAGCTCATACATGGATAGTTTAGCTGAAGCTATTTTAAAGCTAGTTGGCAATTGACTACTCAATGATATAATGGGTCTTTGTAGATGAATTGGAGGATGAATGGGTTGGTATGGATGACTTTGAAGGTGGATGGGTTGGGATAAATTGGTATAAAAATGGATGGGTGATGATGAATTGGTAGGTTGTGAAGACACACTTGCTTGTGGTGATATAGGAGGTTGAAATTCCTGTTGTCATTTTGTCAATTGGTTCTTATTTGACCTTGGGTAACTACATGGATAGCCCCCACATTAACTTGGTACTATTGCACATGATTAACTTGGTTAGGAGAAGTCATGGTATTTGATCCTCCTATAATTTGTTGTTGTTCCTCATGATGAGGAAGTGGGATTTGGTATATACATATGTTTTGGTTTTGTTGAGCCAAGGGACTATCAAAATTAATGGCCCCTAGGTCTATCAAATATTGCACCATGTTTTTAAATGTAAAGTAGGTGTTAATGTCATACCATTTATGATTATGGAAATGATAAAACAAGTTCTACTTATAGTTATTACCACATTTGACTTGATCTTCTAGTATGATTCAATAAAGGCAATAGCATTAGTGTCATACAACCTATGAAAGACAAATATATATGATTCAGGAAAGGGTATGTAGGTGCAGCATTGTTAGATAGATTGTCGATGTTGATGGTTATCCATAATTGGCACTATGCTATGAAGTTGTTGAAGTGGGGGCACTACTTGATAATTGAATAGCTGAAGTTGTTATGATGATTGATGTTGTTGGTATTGACTGTGGGGTTGTTGAGTCATTTGGGTTTGACTCAAAACCACTTGATTTACTTGTCCTTGTTTTGGTTGGCTAGAATAGCTTCCTTTTTATTGAGCCTTGTTTTACCTTTTTTTTTTGTGTTATCTCACCATTTTGGATTTTAATCTCTTTTATTACATGAACTTGGGCAATATCTTTATCGAATGTTCTATATTGTTGTAGTTGTAATAAAAAAGATATGGGTTTTAGTTAACTTCTTGTGAAAATTCAGGTCAGTTCTTTGATTGGTAGGGAGAATGGCAACTTAATGATAACTGCCCTCAAACGGTTTTTGAAATCATAGATTGAATCTCCATCAAATTGTTTCAAGTAGTACAGGTCGATCAATGTGATTTTCTCGTGGATATTAAATAACATTTCCAAAAACTTATTTGCTAGTTTGAATGTGTAAATGATGTGGTGCGACAAATGATTATACCAATCTAAAGTGTCTCCTGCCAATGTTTGAGGAAAATTTCTAAGTATCAAAGCATCTTGATATTGAATTCAAAGCATGAGTGAATTAATTTGTTGATGTGATATTTAGGGTCCTCGATCACTTTGAATTTGACAAATTTTGGTATTGTGAAGTTTATCAGATAAGGTGGTGATGGTACCAAAAAATGAATAGGTTGATTAATCAACTATCTCAATGTAGGTTTTTGGTACATCATACTAGGAGTATGCATTATCAAGTTGTCAATATGTTGTTGCATGAATTGGATTTTAGGATATTCCATTTGTGTGTGAAATACTTGTATTATTTGATGATAGTGTTGATGTGAGGTATGTGGAGTGGTGAATTGTTGATATGGAATGTGAAGTTGATGGTTGGATGGATTGAAGGGTACTTTATGATGCTAAGCATGTTGTTGAGCTTGGTGATAAAATTATTATTGTTGATGGAGTGAGGATGAAGTTTGGGGAATGTGAATGTGTTGGGTTGTGGAAGTGGGGTTGATATGGGTGAATGGGGGTGTGGTTATAGCAACTTGAAGAGATGGAAATACCTAGGATAAGTTAGGTGTGAAGTAGGTGTGTTGGCTTGGAATGGAATGGGGTTTAAAATCTACTTTCTATGTTTGTTATTGGTAAAAAGAATGAGCATATAGTTGGCCCATGAGTAATTGATTGAGGTGCTTCCATGCTTATTGTATGGTAATTTCTGATGCAGATTGTATGGTGGTGTAAATGGATGTGGGTGAGAAGTGAGTGTTGACCATGTTGGTTGAGGTCAGTGGAGGGTAAGTTGTTAAAGGAATCACAACTGAATGAGGGGTGGTTTATGGAGTGGTGGATAGAATATGAGAAGCAACATTAACTTGTGCTTCGTAGAGTTGATTGGTATAGGTAGTGGTATAGGTAAATTGGATGGAGGTGATTTGGTTGCATGGAGGTGGAGTAATTTGATGTGAAAGGGTGGATGTTGCCTCAAAAAGAGGGTTGGTGTAGACTTGATTTAATTTGGTGGGATGTGAGTGAGCAAGTTCCAACTGAGTATAAGAAACTTGGTTCTGTGGGATGTTAAGTTGTTCTAATACTAGTTTGGTTGGTCTTAAGTAAGCTACAACTTTTTCCATGTCTATAAAAGTGATGTAAGAATTATTTGGTGTGGATGGCTTAGTTTATAGAATGGATGTGTGAATGGCCCTATGCATCACATCAACATTCGTGGTGAATACTATGTGTGAGGGTACTATGGATAAACCAAAATAACTTCTCTATGTTGTGTTGGATGGATTAACCATAAAAGAGGTTTAGGAATAAGTAGAACACTCCATATATGAGGTTGGTGCTTGATTCATAGTTCTAGATTTATTTTTGGTCAATACCTAATATATGAGCAAGTAGGGGTAGCAGATGTGAAGAATGTGTGTGAAAAGGTGTAATGACAATGAAAAGCATACATAATCAAACAAACAATTGAATCCTATGTCTTGCAACAATGTTTTAGATTATTTTTTTATATGCAGTTTGTGTGTTTTGATGTGCAGACCCTAACCCTAGACTACTATGCAGGATGGGTTCCTAAGGTGGATGGCAAGTAGAGATTTTTTTGGTGATGAAATAAAAAAATTCACTCATGGGCTGCTAAGGTGACTATGGGGTGAGACATGGGATGGAGATGCAGTCCATTATCACTGGTCTCGACCAGTGGTTGGTGATGAAGTTCAACTCACTGATGTTGAAAGGGAAGCATGAAATTGTGTGTGATTACTTTCTAATTTTTTTTATGATCAAAATGTAAATAAACCCTCTTACACTCAACCGAGATGGTGACTAAGAACACCAATACTAAGCCCATAAAAAGAATCTAGGGTACACCTCTTAAGATCCACCCTGAATCAGCAAGTGATTCCAATAGTGGAGGGTTTGCCTAGTTCTTCCACTTTGAATCAATAATGTGTTTTCAATAGTGGGAGGAAGCTTAAGCACTAGTGACTTATTCTAGCTTAGAAAAGTAAAAATTGGGAAACTTTAGCCAAAAGTATAACTACTATGCTTTTTCATTTATTGCAAACAACACACAAGGCAGGAAACAAAAACACCATTTAATATAGCAAAAAATTGAATCAAGTATAATAAATATCTAATGCAACTAAAATAAATGCACATATGCAAATGTATCCCTATGTGCAATTCTATATGATTTAAAAAATGCTTATGAATGCCTAAGATGTTTAACAATGCAAAATATTGCTTTTTAAATAGAACAATAAATATTTATTTTTCTTTTCTTTATTTTTAAATAGCAAAAATGTGAGTGGATTTTAAATGGGACTTACCAGAATTCCTATGTATTTTTCTCTAACTCTATAAATGCAGCATAGAATACCACAATTTTTCTTTGGTGAAACCCGTAGTTCTCTTTATCAAAACCTATAGTTTTCTTTGTTGAAACCCACAAATACTCTGTAGTATCCACGTGGACACTATGTGGCATCCCTTGAATATTGGATGGCATCAGTACGATCACACATTGAAATTTTATACTTATAGAAACCCTAGCCCTAGATATTGCAATTTTTGTGCTAACAAATTTTTGAAACCTGCAACAGAAATTAAAAAAAACATAGATTAGATTGACAAAGTATATTAACATAAGAAACCCTTTGGGGATCCCACCATGATCACCATTTTGTAAAGTAAAAATGAACAACATCAATAAAGCAATAGATCAAATCAAATGATAATATATGCCTGAAATACATAGATCTAATTTATTACAACTCAAGGAGCTTGGATCTTCGATTTGTACAATAGATTTGTCCCAATTTTAGGGTTATAATGCAGTGTATGCTTTGATACAATTATTACAAGGCAAGGGTTGTAAAAACCTCATTCAAAATAATGCTAGTATTTTCTAATTTATGGGTGGGCTTGCATATCCATATGAGACCACCCAAGCTGCAACAACCATCAAAGAAGATATTTTATGTTCTTGCAAACATATCGCAACACAAAGAAATTAGTAGTATTAAAAGACCCTTTGAGTGATAGATCTACAAACCCTAGGTGTAGCAATGATAAATTGTAAGTCAAATATAGAAAATATAAGTTGAAAATAAATAATTCATGTTTCCTTGTTAGAATGTACCTGATTTGTCCAATCTATGTCTCTGCTTTAGCGATCTTATGGTGCACGAATGTCCATAAATGTTCAAGGATTTATTGATGGTAAAATAGCTACTAGGAAACTCCTTGGAGCATTTAGATAAGGATGTGAATGCCTTGCAATATTTTGAAAATGCTTTGTAGCATTCTAGTAACACCTTGGAGCATTCGAGGGTTTTGGGGAGGTGTACTACAAAACCAAATCTGGTTCATAGGGATTTTGGTGATAGAAAATGGAGGATGCGGTGGTGGTGAGGAGGAAGGGTGTTAGAAAAATCTAGGATTTAGATGATGATAGATGAAGGGCTCTAACAATATTAGGAACCTACACTCAAATTTTGAATCACAAAACTGAATGGTAATTTATAACTTACCTTCAACATGTTAGGGTTTTGATGACACCGAGTGGTCGAGATTAAATCATGATGAAGGGCTAAGATTGTGCATTGATGAGTGATATAGATCAAGTTAGATGGATGGTTGAGATTAAGTCATGATGAGTGGCTAATATAAATATAAATATAAATATATATATATATATATATATATATATATATATATATTTATATAAATATATAAATATAAATATATAAAATATTTATATTTAAATATAAATATAAATAAATATACATATATATAAATAAATAATGGACGATTGTGATTGAATGATGCGTGGAAGACAAGTGGCTAGGATTTTGTATCTACAATTTTTTTTCTCCTAAAGGTACTTTCAGAGGATTAAGCTCATTAGGGTCAACTTGGAGAGGCTTCTTCACTAACCTATTCAAAATTGCAATCTATTCTACAGATCTCATCAAAAATTATGGCCTATTTCTCTAATCATATTAACATACCCCTTGCCCATTATTTATGTCTTTCAATAGACACCTTATATACGTGGTGTTGGTGAATCATGCATGAGCTTTCACCATGTGGATAGTTACATGTAGAACACCAAAAATATGATTCAGTTGAGGATGTATAGGGTTCAATATCTTGATTCACATACATTGTAACTGATCTCTCTTGATATTTATTGGTTGAAGTAGGTTGTCCCTTTGATACTTGAGGAAATATTCTTAGCTAGAAATTTCACTTAGCTTCCCACCTCTTCATCGAAGTGATATCATTGGTTATATTTTTTATAGTTGTCTAAATTTCTAGTGGAACTGCAAGTTGAGGATCGAGGGTTAGTAAAGTAGGCACTATAGGTACTATAGGTAAGGCTAGGAATATATAGGGAGCTTGTATTACTGGGATAGACAATATTATAGGTCATTTTGGGAGGTCCACCATGGGGGAAAAAGTAGGATATGATGTATTTGCACTAGATAACTAAGGGAGATCTAGGAATGTAGGCATTATTTTTTTAGGTGGTAACCTCCCAATAGTAATAAGGTATTTTTATGTCTTTAGGGCTTCCTGAAATATTTGTAGGAATATGAACACCTAAGACTGTCTTATAGCCATATCCAAATCTAAGTTGAAGGCTCTTAGATAATAATACATTACTTGATAATTTGTTGGTCTAAGGCCATAAGGCACTCTTTTCCATGTATGATTGAATGTGATATTAAAATATACTCTCTTCTTGATGATTCTTGTGTATGACAATAAACTATGTAAGCAGGGAGAACGGATTTGCCTACTCATTAAACTCTTCCATAAGTTTACCAGCAAGACCTACCCAAGTGGTTATGGTCTGATTAGGAATAGTTCTATACTAGTATACCATCTTACATCGTAATGATATAACCAATAATTTTATCATCACATTTACCTCAGTGATATTATGAATGACTACCAGTGATGCTACATGATAGTGTTCATAAGCAGTATTGCTTATACCATCATATATTGGTAATGCCTGTTGGAAATATTGAGTTTTCATTGATGTCAAAGGGTGCATGGTACTCAAGGAAAAAATATTCTTCAAGGATGATGAGTTTATAAGGATGGAAAAATTATTCAAGGTAAGGTTTATTACAATCAAAGGACAAAGGTTTAAAAGTGTTTGGGACAAATTTTTTTAAATATTATAAAAGGAGGGCAAAGGTTTAAAAGATAAATATTGTAATATTTAAATCAAGGATTTAAAATATTATAATGTAAGGTTGGGTTACAAGAAAGGTGCCAAATTAGTTGGAGAGTAATTTTAAAATAACACATAAGACTATGAGTAGATCTCCCAAAGTGAAAGACAAAGCATATATATATGGAGGTAAAATATTACATTTGATTGACCAATGCGAATGCTATAATTGAAATATTTTATAAAGTAAATATCTCCTAATCGTGCATAAATTTTAAAAAATCTGAAGAAGAGAGGAACAAATAATAAAGAAGAAAGAAGTCCCTTGTTGGTTCCAATCATCGGGGTATCCCAACTGGTTGTTTAGCCCTTATTAGGGTACTATGAAGCAAAGAGTGCAAAGTTCGATTCCCAATGATGTCGTATTTTTGATATGTGACAAAATTACAAAGGAGTGAAGGATTATATGCTAAGTGCTTCTTTTTTATTCTCAAGTTGTGGAGCAGCCCAATCGGTTGGCTAGGCCATGCTAAGTCACTGTTGTGCATGAAGTCCGAGGGTCGAATCTCGTTGGGTGCATTTTTGCTTGAAAGGCATCATGGTGTTTTTGTTGGGTAGAAGTGCATAAGAGATTTAAATAAAGCAACACCCCCTTTTGGTGTTACCCACTTGGCTAGCCTAGTCGGTCAAGGAGACGTTGGCAAGGCGCTACACTTTGGAAGGTCTAGGGGTCAAACCCCCTTTGTGGTAATTAAATATTTTGTTGTGCAAGGTATGCAAAATATTTTGGATTAATTTAGGAGTTATAAGGTGTGACATTGATTATTGTATTTTGTATATTATAAGTGGGAGTTATAAGGTGTAGCATTGGCAATTGAAATTTGTATTTTGTGGATTATACAAAAAGGAAATAAGACTTTATTTTTATAGTATTAAAGCTTTATATTAAGTTTTAATAAGGGAGATATATAGAATTGTTTCTAGAAATTTATTGTTTATATTTTGATAAGGGTTGTTGAGTGAATGATTTAAAATTTATTTAAGAAAGAACAATAAATTTGCTAACCTGTTTTTATAGTTACAAAAGAAAGGAAAATTATTTTTGACAAAACAAGTTTGAAAAACACATGCAAAAGAAGATTATCATCATTGTGGTAGATTTAGAGGTATGGTGATTTAATTCCTTTCTCAAGGTGGTTTTTTTTAAGGAATTTTGTTTTTTGTCATGAGATTGGAGGTATAAGGAATTATTGGATGTGCATTTTTTGTGTTTAAAATTGGGAACAAATTGATGAAATATTATAGGTCAGATTTGGGAGTAAACTTATGCATTGTTTTGATTGGAATTGGAAGTAAATGTGCAAGAGTTATAGATAAGATCTGTGAAGAAAATTGGTAAATTTATTTTGATTGATTTTGTGAGTACATAAGAAGGTCATTATCAAGTGCTAGACTAGAGCTATATTTTTGAATGCAATAAATCTAAAAAATTTTAAAGCGACAAACTTAATGAATGTAAAGAACATATTGGGTATTTGTTAATGAATATCATTTTTATATGTTCTTGAAGATAAAAGTACTCCGGGTAAAATATGTCTGAATTGCTTTAGTTAAGAAAAGCACATGGAAAGATATGAACATTGTTTGTATGTAATATTTGTGAAAGATATGAGCATTGTTTATATGCAAAGATTTAGGAATAGATGAGCATTGTTTGTATGTGAGATTTGGGAAAGTTATGAACATTGTTTGTATGCAAGATTTGGAAAATATATGAGCATTGTTTGTATGCAATATTTGGGAAATATATGAGCATTGTTTATATGCAAATATTTGGGAATATATGAGAATTATTTGTATGTGAGATTTGGGAAAGTTATGAGCATTGTTTGTATTCAATATTTGGAAAAGATACAAGCATTGTTTGTATGCGATATTTGTAAAAGATATGAGCATTGTTTGTATGCAAGATCTGGGAAAGATATGAGCATTGTTTGTATGCGAGATTTGGGAAAGATATGAGCATTGTTTGTATGTAATATTTGAGAAATATATGAGCATTGTGTGTATGAGATATTTGGAAATATATGAGCATTGTTTGTATGCAATATTTGAGCAATATTGAGAAAACTTTGTGAGCAATATTGGGCATGTTGTGAGCAGGTTGTGTGAGAATATTTGAGCAGGTTTTGGAGCAAATTTGAGTAGGCCTTTTGAGTAGGATTTGTGAGCATATTTGAGTAGGTTTTGTGAGCTGATTTGAGCAGGCTTTATAAGCAGATTTGTGAAGGTTTTGTAAGCATATTTGATCAGGTTTTGTGAGTTGATTTGAGTAGGCTTTGTGAGCATATTTGAGTAGGCTTTGTGAGCATATTTGAGAAGGTTTTGTGAGCAGATTTGAGCAGGTTTTTATGAGAATATTTGAGTTTTGGTAAAACCAATGGTTAGTTTTCTACATTCAAATTCATTACCTCATTTAATTTGTCAACCCGGGGTAGCTCATAGTATTATGAGCAACCATCCACAATATATGCTTGTAATTCCCTCAAATGAGATGAGTCCCTCATATTTATGGTTTAGGGGAGTATCAGTGTTTCGTTGGAGTACTGATTTAATTTCTAAAACATTAATCTATCCTAAAATATCAAAGACATGACTAGTTTATATTCTGAAACTGAAACTGCACATTTGTTGGAAATTATAGAAAACAAGAGAAATAATAAAAATTAAATTTAAGCTATAGGAAATTAAACATAATTGAAAAGAATAGAAAATAGGGGAAAGGTAAGGGAAGATCACTTTTGAGAGTGGGCCCATGCTTCCAATAGGTTCTGCCCACATTGATCATTCACCGAACGCTAGTTGATTTAATCAGAAATGAATCAAAAATATTTTATTGAAATTGCAGTAGTATAAGTACAAGAGAAATATGGGATCACATTTTTAGGGGTGGCTTGCATATTTATAAGATATGCGGCCATCCTTGTTAAATATTGGAAATGTTCGATTCTATTTTACTATAGTATCCATGAATAAAGGAAATCAAGTAAAATATTAAGCTTTTAGACTATTTTAGCGTATTTTGTTTTATCAAAATATGTCTGATATTTGCTTTAATTGATTTACATAGATATTTTACATAACTAAAAAATAGCTAATCATATTTGACATTATCCTTGGTTTGGATTCAACACTGAGACTCCATCTACATCTTTTATTGAAATCATGTTTTATTTTGCCAATACTAGAGTCGTACTAGAATTCAGCTTCAATGGGAATCAAGCACCTTATATGTAGAAGTTGGAAAGTAGGCACCAATATGGGAGTCAGATGCCTAATGGGAATCGGGTGCCTGTTAGTCAGGTTCCAAATGGAAATCAAGCACTTAAAAGAATTAGGTGCCCGTAAATAAAGCACCAAATGAGAATCAAGTGCTTCAAAGGGAATCATGCACCTAACTTAGTGCTTCACACTGGTTTACTACAAATATTTTACCTTTTGCCATCATGAAATTGAAAGTGCCAGGTCTAAGTGGGACCTCGACATAAACATGCTAATACATAGAAAATTCTACAAAATCTACACAAAAATACACTCAAAAATAAATATTAAATATCATGCAAAATAAATTGTTAAACATATATAAAATTAATATAAAACATATATATCTACAAAAATATGTTTCGTAGTTCATAGGGAAAGTAGTACAAAAAATGAGCATTTTCAAATCTTATCCTCCACCCATGCTTAAGGGTTGGCACATCCCTGTGCCACTTTATATTGGTAAATACTAGTTTCATTTATAGCTTTCCAGTAAGCCCTAATTGTTTCTTTCCTCTTCTTTGTAGTGGCCTTTGCTTTTTCCTTATCTCTAGGATTTTGCCCTTTTGGTACTTTGGGAGTGGTTGCCTCCTATTTCTGCTATCTTTGGTGCTTGATGCACTGAAATGGATGACTTGTACCTGCTCTTTTACTTGGTTTTTCCCTCATCTAGGCTACCTTACCTTTCTCAATTTTTAAATAGTAACCAGTAAAACTGGTGGTATCCTTTTGGAATGTGGGCTTAGACATATTCCAGTATTCATGGTGAAGGGGTAAATATTCTCCCACTGGTGCTATAGATTCATATCTGAATGGGATGCTATAATTCTTAGCAACCTTGGTTGTAGGTAAATCAGGCCTTATTGGGTCGAGTTTAGCATTATTATTAAACATTGTTTCTTCGATTGGAGGGTTTTCGCTTCTTGTTGCTTGATCTGCAGGTGGTACAGGATCTAAAAATCCCATATTCATGAAATCTTCCTTCATTTTAGAAGGATATTTACCATTATATCCATACAGGTCCCAAAACGGATGAGGTTGGGCAAATAAAATTTTCTTGGGAGGCTTCTTGGCCTCTTTTTTAGATTCCTTGAGTGCCTTCTTATAATCATTTTTCCAAATTTTTTGTGCTTATATATCTTCCTTACGATTTTAAAATTTCTCTCTTTATGTAGCAAACAATTTCTTTGATGCCTCCCATTCCTCATCGAAATTCATGCCTGATTGATCATCGAAATTCATGTCTAATTCTTCATCAAAATTTATGCCTGATTCCTTATCATAATTCATACCCAGTTCCTTTAATTGTGTAGTTCTTGCTCTGGTTATGGATCTTCATTGAGATTCCCTTACAACCTTTATCTTCAGTCTCAATTTATTGGGTTGTCTTTCAGGGTATATTGGTGTTGTTTTTGCTTCCTATTTTTTAGCAGATACAGGTTGCTGAGTCTCCTCTACCTATCTTGAATGTATGGGATCAAGTGACTTCTCAGTTTCCTTTTGTGCAGTAGATTGTTGCTCCGCTAGAATTACCTTTTTCTCCTAAGTTTTTTTAGCACCTACATATATTTATGAATGGGTAGACTTCTAAGGCTTTTTAGCCTCAAAATTCCCTTCTTCATCCTTGTCTAAACACTAAGGCTTTTTAGCCTCCACTCCATATTTCTTTTCATTTTTCATTTTTTGTAGATTTTTATGAATTCTGAGTCTCTTCAACCTCAACTTCATTTTCCTGAGTTACCTGTTCTACAGAGTGATATTATGAACAAGGCTGCTCCACTTCCATTGTAGCATCCATCCCTTGATCATTTTCTATGTGAGAGTGCAGGAAAGTACGTTCAATTATAATTGTAGGGAACCTCTTCTAAGATTGAGGGCTCCCCTATTCAGATAAATTTTTAGCAAAATCCACAGAGTGGTCTCCTACCTCAACATCTTGGCTAAAATTTTTGGTATCTGACTTCCAAGAATCAAATGATACCACCTTCTCTTCAGAATCTATAGAGGTACTAGGCACATCCATTGTCCAATCAGTCTGAACCCCTGTATTCACTTTAGCCATTTGCTAAACTTTCACTGACTTGCCCTATAGTTGTAATTCTCCTATTTTCCCCTATAACTACCGAATCATTTGATATAATTCATGTATTTTTAGTGCAACTACTTTCCTTGACTCTTGAAATAGAGTTTGTTCTTCCTTATATTTGGCTTCCCAAGTGGAAGCCTATTCTTTCAATAATTGTAGTTCTTGCTACAATTCCTTCATCTGGTCCTCCTATTGTAAATATTTTATCTACACCTCCTATTGAGGAGTATACCCCCTGGAAATATCTTGTAAAATATAGGCCAAATATTCTTCCTTGTTCATCTCATTAATTATTTCTTCATCATATGATGAACTAGAAACCACCATAGATGCTTTCATCCTTCTCCTTCTAGATCTAGTGGATACTGACATGAATGTAGGGTTTGAAGGATCTTGCCTTGCCTCATCATAAAATTGAGGTCCATTTGGGGATAAATCTTGTCCTGCTTCCTCATAAAATTTGGGAAAAATATGGGACAAGGCTTGTCCTACTTCCTGTGTATTTTCCTCAAGTGAGGATACAGGCATTGAAGAACACAAGCTTATACTGAGAGGGGGGGGTGAACAGTATAAGACCTCTTTTTACTTTTTCCTTTATATTTCAAAATAGTAAAGCAATATACCCAAAGCAATATCAAAGCAATGCACAAAATCATCCACAAAGTGACATCAATTTTAACGTGGTTCACCCAGAATGGCTGGGCTACGTCCACAAAACTTTTCTCTAAAAGTTATCTCAAAGTTCTTTGGGAATCCTTCCCAATTACAATGTTTATGAGCCTCGGCTCAAAGGAGATACCTTCCCCTCTGCTCTGGAAATGATCCCTCAGAAGATCAACTGCCTCTACCTCTTGCCAGCATGTGGAACTCCTTTCCACCGAAGACCTCCTGTCCTCAATGCTTAGCCTAAGAGACCTCTGCCTTCTATGATCACGTCCACAGCAGCTCAACAACCTGTACCAAACACAATCAGTCAGTCTAGTACAAGTCTTCCTCTGTCTGTCAGATCTATCCACCTTTGAACAAATCAATCCTCTGCACACAAGCCTTCTCAAAGACTTGCCAAATCTGTCCTCAGGTTCTTCTCAAAGAACCAATGCACCTCTGTCCTCAAGTAGCAGCACTCCGCATTCGTCTTTGCCCTTTGTGCTCTCTATGCCCTCTGCTCTCTTTGTGCAATCACAGCCACACTTGGTCGAACTTCAACCTTTGCACTCTCTGCGCAATCACAGCGGCACCGTCTTCGCACACTCTACTTCCTTTGCGATCTTTCACACTTAGAATGATTCGACGAAATGCACTCTGCACACTACGATCGAATTTTGCACTCTGCTCTCGACGATCGAACTTCTTGCTCTATGCACTATCTATGAACGTCGCACTTCAACCACTACACAACTCTTCAAAATAGCCTACCTTTTATAAAAACACTTTCAAGATCAAAACCTTAATCTTAGTCGGTTGTAACAACCCTAAAATTCAGTCAGTGCACAACCCTAATCATTGTTGCCAACCTAATCTTTGTCGGCTCACATTTAACTTTGTCGGCTTCAACTGCCTCTGTAACTCTTCTGTAGCTTTTACCGTGAAACTACAACATGTCGTGATATCGTGACACCTTTGCAACCGTACACTTTCTTTTGGCTTTTGTCATGATATCATGACACTTCAGCCTTTGTCGACTTCAACTAAGCTCTTGTCTGCAATATCGAGACACTTCTGTCTTTGTCAGCATCAATTTGCTTTTGTCACGATATCGTGACACTTCTTCCTTCATCGACCTCCTTTCTACTTTTGTCATGAAATCGTGACACTTCTGCCTCTGTAGACTTCGTCTTCACTTCTGTCGTGAAATCGTGACACTTCTATCTTCATAGCCTTCCTCTCTGCTTTTGTCATGAAATCGTGACACTTCTCCTGTTGAAGACTTGCTTTCTATTTTTGTCATGAAATCGTGACACATTCTGCAACCGTAAGCTTTCTCTTCAACCTGTCATGAAATCGTGACACTTCCTGCATCCGTGCACTTTTTCTTCAACCTATCACAAAATCATGATAGTTCTCACTTCGAAATCTTTCCTCTACTGCATGTCGTGAAATCGTGATAGTTCTCACTTGGAACACTTTCCTTTGCTACATGTCGCAAAATCGTGACAATTTCCATTTTGAACTCTACAACATGTCACGAAATCGTGGCAGTTCTCTCTTTGAATTTTGCAGTATGTCATGAAATCGTGACACTTTACCTTGCTTTCACTTTCCTGCTTAAGTCGTGAAAATGCGACATGTCGCGATATCGTGACACTTTTCCTCCTTAGCTCTTTTCTTTTCTTCGGGTCATGAAAACCCGACATGTCGCGATATCGTGACACTTTTTCTATCGGACTCTCTCTCCTGCATTATGTCATGAAATCGTGACACTTTTTCTCTCGGACTCTCTCTTCTGCAACATGTCGCGAAATCGTGACACTTTTTCTTTCGTACAACCTTCCTTGCAATATGTCGCAAAATCGTGACACTTTTTCGTTCGTACAACCTTCTTTGCAATATGTCGCGAAATCGTGACACTTTTCCTTCTTTGCCTTCCTGCACTTTTTGAGTCACGAAAATGCGACATGTCGCGAAATCGCGACACTTTTCCAACTTGTTCTCTTTCTTCGAACTTGTCGCGAAATCGCGACAGTTTTTCCACTTGCCTTTTTCTCTGTCAACATGGGGTTTGCAAAAGACCTTTGAAACTGTCATGCCGTAACCTTCATCAAAACAAATTATTTGACATCAAATCAAATTCCTTCAAAAGCTTCTTGACATCAATGACAACTTATTCACTTGAGCAAATGCAATGTACCCAAAGTACCCAAAATTGCCAACAATCTCCCCCTTTGTCATTGATGGCAAACCTTTACTGAAAACACTTCTCAAGAGCCAAAACTGAAACCAACTATGCTAACAATTGACAAACTATGCCCACAACTGAGAATCTTCCTTTGAAGTTTTGCTCCCCCTGACTTGAAGCTTTCCTCTTCACTTGAAGCTCTCCCCCTTACTCATATCTCTCCCCCTTTGTCATCAATGGCAAAGGGTCACCTTTGGGGCTCGGGACTAAGAATGAGCCTCTTAGCTCAGTCCCTCCCCCACCTCCTGATGAGGTGATTAATTTTGGGGTGGGAGTAAAACTCCCATTAGGCACTGATCATCATCAGCATCTATAACTTCCTTGTCGGGCCTTCTCTTGAACTCTTTGTCCATATTCCTGTTCTTGTCACTATTCTTGTTCTTGTTCTCATCCCTGTTCTTGTTCATGCCTTGATCCTTGGACCTGATCATGCCACTGTTCCTGTACCTGTATTCTAGAATTTCAGCTCTACACTATCTGATTATATGACCTTCATTGTTGCACTTGAAACACTTGACGATGTTGTTTCTCTGAGGTAAACCTGATCTTTGAATCCACCAGTTCTGCCCAAACCTGTTCTGGCCGAACCTGTTTTGATCAAACTTGTTCCTGTTATTTACCTCGCAATAGACTGCCTTGTGCCCAAACTATTGACAAGAGTAGCAATACCCTTGAAAGTAACTAGCACTTCTAAAACTTTCATTTACCTTCTTCACTTGAGCCATGCAATGTGAAGCCATGTGACCAAACCTGTGACACGCAAAACATCTGCCTTGAAATTTTCCTTTATTTGACCTCTTGGGTCCTGAAAACTTCTTCTTCTCATTCTGAATTCTATTTTATGTTTCTACGCATCTATCATTCAAGGACTCATGATCTGAAATACTTTCCTCATCAGAACTCTCTTCCTTTTGGAGTCTCTTACTAGACTCTCCAACTTGTTCCTTGTGTGGCTTAACAAAACCAAGGCCTATTTTATCTGTTGTTTTTCTTTGACCTTTGATGAGTGACTTAACCTTTTTGGAGCTATCTTGAAACCTATAAAGCTTATCCTTGTACTCTTTAGTTTCCTCTTTCAAAGAAGCCATTTTCTGTTCCAACTCACTATACTCAAGAACCTTAGACTCTAACTCATCCTTGAGTTCTTGTGTCTTAGCTATAGAGAAATCAAGATTTTCTATAAGATCATCTCTCTCCATACAACATTCATCTAACTTATCCTTGAGTCTAGCATTCTTCTTTCTTTCCTTTTTCAAAGCACTAAGAGCACTAATAAGTTCACTTTCAAGATCCTTTATTTGTTTGCTTTCTGAATCATCAAAGCCTTTTTCAGATTTCTTATCACTAGAGGTGCTACCTTTTTCAAAAACCATACATGCATCTTCCTTATAGTTTTCTGAAGCATCCTCATACATACTGGAAACCAAATCATTATTTGTACAATCATCCTCAAGGTGACCAAAATTTCCACATCTAAGACATTTCATGATAATGAATCTATGTTTCGGTTCTTCCTCTTTTTTTGATATGAACAACATCTCATTTTCATCATCACTTGAAGAACTTTCACTATCACTACTAGAACACTTACTTGCTTTGTCTAGGTAGAAACTCTTCTTGTGCTTGTGAGAATACCTCTTTCCTTGATTGTTGTGCTCATCTTTGTTCTTTCTGTGATGCTTGTGCTTTTCAGAATCCTTGCTCTTAGAATCCTGTTTATCTTCATCACTTTCATTCTTGGAAACAGTACAATCAGTAGCATAATGACCAAACTTTCCACAATTGAAACATCTTATATTTTTCACGCTTTTGTGCTTTCTAGAGAACTTGCCTTTCTTGTTGTAATATGCCTCTTCATCACTAGAAGACTCATCACTCTCTTGAAGTTGTTTACCCTTGGATTTCTTGGTAGCCTTGAAAGCTGCCTCTTTCTTGACATCAACCTTCACTTGAGTTCTCAACTCAAATGCTGCAAGTATACTATGGAGCTCATCCTTTTTCAACTTATCCAAATCTTTAGCTTCCTCAATAGCAAAAATCTTTTCACTAAATCTATTAGGAAGAGATCTTAAAATCTTATCACAAACATCATTTTTAGCAAGCTCAAGACCTAAGTCTTTCATGGAGTTAACAACCTCATCCATACGAAGCATGTAGTCACTAATATTTTCATCATCATTCATCTTGAGTTGTTCAAACATACCTTTGAAGTGTCTCAACTTGGCCTTTCTGACATTTGTATCACCTGTATGAACCACCTGCAACTGTTTCCACATTTCACTAGCTGTCTTGTAGTGAATCACTTTGGTGAGATCTGCTTTATGTAAGCCTTTTAGGATTGCATTCATTGCTTTTGAATTGTTGTGATGTAGGAGCCTTTCTTCTTTAGTATTTGGACCATGTACAGGAATAGTGTACTCATCTTCAATTACTTCCCATACCTCATTACCAAGTGCCATTAGATGAACCTTCATCCTTGCACTCCAAAGACCAAAATCTGACCCATCAAGAATAGGTGCTTGCATTGCCACTTGAATAATCCATTGTGTTCTTTACTAGCTTTTCCTTCAAGTTGTTAAACTTTTCGAAGGCACCTGCTCTGATACCAATTGAAGAACACAAGCTTATATCGAGAGGGGGGGTGAACAGTATAAGACCTCTTTTTACTTTTTCCTTTATATTTCAAAATAGTAAAGCAATATACCCAAAGCAATATCAAAGCAATGCACAAAATCATCCACAAAGTGACATCAATTTTAACGTGGTTCACCCAGAATGGCTGGGCTACGTCCACAAAACTTTTCTCTAAAAGTTATCTCAAAGTTCTTTGGGAATCCTTCCCAATTACAATGTTTATGAGCCTCGGCTCAAAGGAGATACCTTCCCCTCTGCTCTAGAAATGATCCCTCAGAAGATCAACTGCCTCTACCTCTTGCCAGCACGTGGAACTCCTTTCCACCGAAGACCTCCTATCCTCAATGCTTAGCCTAAGAGACCTCTGCCTTCTATGATCACGTCCACAGAGAGCTCAAAAACCTGTACCAAACACAGTCAGTCGGTCTAGTACAAGTCTTCCTCTATCTGTCAGATCTGTCCACCTTTGAACAAATCAATCCTCTGCACACAAGCCTTCTCAAAGACTTGCCAAATATGTCCTCAGGTTCTTCTCAAAGAACCAATGCACCTCTGTCCTCAAGCAGCAGCACTCCGCATTCGTCTTTGCCCTTTGTGCTCTCTACGCCCTCTACTCTCTTTGCGCAATCACAGCCGCACTTGGTCGAACTTCAACCTTTGCACTCTCTATGCAATCACAGCGGCATCGTCTTCGCACACTCTGCTTCCTTTGTGATCTTTCACACTTAGAATGATTCGATGAAATGCACTCTGCACACTACGATCGAATTTTGCACTCTGCTCTCGATGATCGAACTTCTTGCTCTATGCACTATCTGCGAACGTCGCACTTCAACCACTACACAACTCTTCAAAATAGCCTACCTTTTATAAAAACACTTTCAAGATCAAAACCTTAATCTTAGTCGGTTGTAACAACCCTAAACTTCATCGGCTGCAAACCCTAATCATCGTTGGCTCATATTTAACTTTGTCGGCTCACATTTAACTTTGTCGGCTTCAACTGCCTCTGTAACTCTTCTGTAGCTTTTTCCATGAAACTACATGTCATGATATCGTGACACCTTTGCAACCGTACACTTTCTTTTGGCTTTTGTCACGATATCATGACACTTCAGCCTTTGTCGACTTCAACTAAGCTCTTGTCGTGATATCGTGACACTTCTGTCTTTGTCAGCATCAACTTTGCTTTTGTCGTGATATCGTGACACTTCTTCCTTCATCGACCTCCTTTCTACTTTTGTCATGAAATCGTGACACTTCTACCTCTATAGACTTCGTCTTCACTTCTATCATGAAATCATGACACTTATGTCTTCATAGCCTTCCTCTCTGCTTTTGTCATGAAATCGTGACACTTCTCCCTGTTGAAGACCTGCTTTCTATTTCTATCGTGAAATCATGACACATTCTGCAACCGTAAGCTTTCTCTTCAACCTATCGTGAAATTGTGACACTTCTTGCATCCATATGCTTTTTCTTTGCAACCTATCATGAAATCGTGACAGTTCTCACTTCGAACTCTTTCCTCTGCTGCATGTCATGAAATCATGATAGTTCTCACTTGGAACACTTTCCTTTGTTGCATGTCGTGAAATCACGATAGTTCCCATTCCGAACTCTGCAGCATGTCATGAAATCGTGACAGTTCTCTCTTCGAATTTTGCAGTATGTCGCGAAATCGTGACACTTTACCTTGCTTTCACTTTCCTGCTTAAGTCGCAAAAATGCGACATGTCGCGATATCGTGACACTTTTCCTCCTTAGCTCTTTTCTTTTCTTCGGGTCACGAAAACCCGACATGTCGCGATATCATGACACTTTTTCTATCGGACTCTCTCTCCTGCATTATGTCATGAAATCATGACACTTTTTCTCTCGGACTCTCTCTTCTGCAACATGTCGCGAAATCGTGACACTTTTTCTTCCGTACAAACTTCCTTGCAATATGTCGTGAAATCGTGACACTTTTTCGTCCGTACAACCTTCTTTGCAATATGTCACAAAATCGTGACACTTTTCC
Organism: Wollemia nobilis; assembly: GCA_028583015.1. Lineage (NCBI taxonomy): Eukaryota > Viridiplantae > Streptophyta > Pinopsida > Araucariales > Araucariaceae > Wollemia > Wollemia nobilis. The sequence continues at coordinate 8,061,480 of JAQPPZ010002883.1, forward strand.
TTCTTTGCCTTCCTGCACTTTTCGAGTCGCGAAAATGCGACATGTCGCGAAATCGTGACACTTTTCCAACTTGTTCTCTTTCTTCGAACTTGTCGCGAAATCGCGACAGTTTTTCCACTTGCCTTTTTCTCTGTCAACATGGGGTTTGCAAAAGACCTTTGAAACTATCATGCCGTAACCTTCATCAAAACAAATTATTTGACATCAAATCAAATTCCTTCAAAAGCTTCTTGACATCAATGACAACTTATTCACTTGAGCAAATGCAATGTACCCAAAGTACCCAAAATTGCCAATAGGCATCGTCTATGCTTGCTCTATCACCTTACCAGTTGATTTTTCATTCTATTTTTGCACGTCCACTTCTTCCTATGCCCCCATAATTGCATTTTTTCCCTTGGCTTCCTCAAATTTCATATTTCTATGTGACTCTACATATCACACCAAGGCCCAAATTAGGCCATGGTGAGCCAAGGTAGATGTTGTGCCTACCTGGTACCATCTAGCCTCATATTTGAGTGCATATGTAAGATAATGGGGGCTATTAATATTATACCCATGTATTATATGGTTTAGAAATAAAAAATGATTCAAATTTATCTTGGAATACCTACTAGAACAGGTGAAAAATTGTACGATCTGCTCAAAAAATACCCTCCAAATTTAAAGGATGTCAAGTTCTCTGTCAAAATTTTGAAGAATCTCTATACATAGAGAGATAGGTGATATCCTTTGTACATGTATTCCATTATTAGGTGAAGACCAGTACCTACATATGAACAACCCCATCCCTCATGGATGTTGCAAACTCATTAGCTACCCCTACATCTTGGCCCTAACTGACTAGTCGACAATACTCCATCCAACCTGCAACATCAAATAATTCTTGGACATACACAAAATACCTGAGCAGTTGATAGTTTCTCTTTTCTTTAAATTATGATTTTTAGATTTTCCCTCATAGCTTCAAGCACAAATTTCCCTTCAGCTCAAGATTCACTTTGCAAATATTTTACACTCTGGCTCTTTTGGGTTACGACACTCTGTAATTTCCCTCCTTACATGGTAATTATTTGGTAAATAGTTTTTAAAACCAGTTGCTTCCTTGGATGTAGGTGGTTAACTACTGTAATCAACAGTAATTATGTTTATCCATATAAAATTTCCTTAGAACATGTACTGGATCTTGCGTAGGTGATAACCATGAGCATTTTACCAATTAAAGTTATGACATGTAGAAAAGTGCTAAGTGAAATAATACAGGTGGCTAGGACTACAATGGGGTTTGTGCCAAAAAAATTTCATAGAAACACATGTGTATGAAAATAATATATACATAAAACAAAAAAAATAATCATGTACCTAAATTTGTTTCGTGGGTGTAACCATGTACAAATATTCATGGTGCATTATTATTGGTTGGTGGATGATTATTAGGTAAACCATAACAAAAAATGATGGTCATATTTCCCATGTGGTGAATTCCTCTCCATGTGACTAGTTCTTGATAACTACAATATGATACATTCGAGACATCCTGCAAGGTTTCAAAATAAATGTTAGAAAAAACATATCTTCGTGGGATGACAAACATCCTATCCTTGAAAATTTTTTACTGACAACTTTTAATTTCATCCGTAACAGATTTGAATTTGCACGTGAGTGGGGTGTTGACGTGGCTCGAGCCACTTTCCAATGCTAAAGTTTATTTTTACGAGGCACAAATGCACATGAAAATAGAAAGTAGGCACCTTTTTTATATGTCAAAATTAGGCATCTTTGTTTTAATCAAGGTATGCAAGCACTTGGAAAATAGAAAGCAAGTGCCTTAGAAATCGAGCATCATGCTTAACATGGAAAGCAAACACCTTTTACTGGCAATCAGACGTTGTACTTAAAGAAAATTTTATATAAAACTTAAAATTTATATACACAACTCTTTTTTTAATGATATGTTTAGGATATTAGGTGTCGCTTTCCCAAAAAATGGGAGTCGAGCGCTATCTCCTTGGAAAAACCAAGAATAAGACATCAGTTTTCCAGAAAATGGGATACATGCATCATCTCCTTGACATACTAGGAACAAGGCACCTTGTACCATAAAAATAGGAACAAGGTTATGCATAAGGGTTTGGACTCCAAATGTACTTGTAAAAAAATGGTGAATCTTAATCAAAATCAAGGCAAATACTAAGAAAATCAAATCAATCATCTTCACACAAAATTTGAGGTATTTGAAGCCCTAAAAAGTAAGACCATCTTTAGGATAACATTTAACATATTAAATCACCTTCTAAATTCATAAAAATACTACCATTAGATCAATTTATAAAATATCTTTCCAATGAGTACAAATATACCTATATTTGGATATATATTATGGTGAATTGACCCTAAGAAAAAATTGGTCCTAAAAATTTTAGGCGAATGGGCCGACGTCAAGGGTCCTCATATTTACCAATTTCCAATTTTAGAAATTCTAATATTTTCCCAATTTGCAAATATTCACCACTATGTATAACCCTGAATGGAAATTAGGCACCACTTTCTCAAAATATAGAAATCAGATGCATTCCTTCGTAAAACAAGAATTAGGCATCATTTTCTCTAAAAATTGGGAATCAGGCACCTTCTTCATTAGAAAATAGAAAACATGCACTTTTTTATTATTTTAATGTCTGCTTGATATGCCCACTTCTATACACTTTAATTTTGATCAGGCCTTTAGCACTCTAGTTGAAGAACAAGGAAAAAATCAACATCTGCTACCTGAACCAGTAGTTGGGTGTTTTATTATCCATAAAGACCAATCCAAACACTTTTGTACATATTTAGGTATAGTATTCCTCTTTCTAAGTGGGGACACACTAATCCTATAGTAAACAATTCTTCTATAAATCTGGGAAGGCATAGGTTCATGTATCATGTGCTTGTTAGGCCTAGGTTTCCCAAGATGCCTAAGAGTTGCACTCAGGTCATCATTCCTGCAAAGAAATAGAACTAAAAAATAAAAAATTTGAAAGAATAATTGTTTTTGGGACTATGTGGACTACGTCCACATATTACTAGCTCAATTTATAATTATAATCAACTAGGATTCCCCACATGCCTAATCTGGACTTCATCATCTATGTTTCAAACACATGGTATGGATGTAGGCGGTGACCATTGACTATTAATGTAATGTTGTTGTCATCAATTATTCTGATCTTAACAGGTCCATTTTTGATGACTTCAATCACTTCATATGGCTCCATCCAAAATTACATGAGCTTACCTTTTTATTTAATAGAACTAGGATTCATACAATAATGCCCATTCTCCCACTCTGAGCTTATTTGGCCTGTTATGGTGACAACTTGGCCCTTTGTTTTTGGATGACCTTTGTTCTTTATAGAGCAACAAGGTAGTATTCATCCAACCGATTAAGCTACTAAATTCATTATTTCTATGCATCATCTAGGTTTATATTTAGCTCTATTATAGTTCTAAGTGTTTTTACTTCAAATTCTATAGGCATCATGGCATTCTTCCCAAATACTAGCTGGAATGATGTGAAACCAGTAGTAGTCTTCCAGATGATCCTGTAGGTCCACACTGCTTCTGGTAATCTAGTGATCCAGTCCTTCCTATGTTGTTGTACTATCTTTGTTAAGATATTTTCCAACTCTTGTTTCGTTACCTAAACTTAACAACTCTCATGTGGGTGGTAGGGAGTGGTTTTGTTATGCCTAATTTTATATTGTTGTATGAGTTCATGAATCATCTTTGAAGTAAATTGAGGTTCTTGATAATTTGTGATCTCTCATGGAACCCCAAACATTATGAAAATAGATGAGTACAAGATGTTTACTACAATATTCTCTTTTGAATCATGTAAATCCTACACTTCAAACCACTTGGTCACATAGTCAATATAGACTAAGATAAATCTCTTACCTATTTACTGTGGATTAATAGGTCCTACAAAGTCCATCCTCTATTTATCAAATGGCTCTATGTGAACATGTGGTTGGAGTGACATTCTATATCTAAGAGTAGATCTACCCATCCTCTAACATTGATCACACTGGCTCACATGCTTGGCTGCATCTTTGAATAGTGTAGGTCAGTAATAACCAGCCTGCAACACTTTGTATGCAATCCTTTCTCCTACAAAATGGCCACCACAAGGTTCATCATGGCAAGACTTAAATTTTTCTATTATCTCATTCTCAACAACTCACATTATCATGATTAGATCAAGCCCTATTTTAAATAGGCACCCATAAATCCATGAGAAGTATACATTTTTCTCAATTAAAGTTTATTTTTCATGTGGTGAAAGTGCAGGGGATACTTTACTAGTGGCTAAATAATTAGCCATATCTATGTACCATGGTATATGTTCATTTAGAGCAAACAAATGCTCATATAGAAATTTATCATATGCAGTTGCATGATATGGAGGTGTCAACCTGGACAAAAAATCAGCTACCACATTGTCTTTACCTTGCTTGTCTACTATTGTCACATCAAAATATTATATAAGCAACAACCATATAATAATTCTGCCACTAATCCCAGGTTTGTTTGTTAGGTATCTGATAGTTGAGTGATCAATATGTACAAAAACCTGATATCCTATGATATAATGATAATTTTTTTAAGAGCATGTATAACTGCAAGAAATTCTTTTTCTATGATAGTATAATTGAATTCAACACCTATGAGGTGTTTACTAACATAATAGATGGCATAAAAATCATCACCATCCTTTTGTCCCAACACTAACCCTATTGCATTGTTAGATGCATCAACATATATATGAAAAGGTATGGTCCAATTTGGACCTCTCAGTATTGGGGCAGTAATCAGTTTTAGCTTTAAGGTGTTAAATGCTCGTTCACGTTCATCTATCCAAAAAAACTCTATATCATTTGATAACAATGTCCTTAGGGGTTTGGTAGTTTTTTGAAAATCTACTATAAACCTCCTATAGTAACCAGCTGATCCTAGGAAACTGTAGATATCCTTCTGTATTTTGGGAGTAGGCAGGTTTTGAATAAATTCTATCTTCGTCCTATCTACTTTGATGCCATATACAAAAATGTATATCCTAAAACTATCCCTTCCTACATTAGCATATAGCATTTCTCATTACTGAGGGATATTTTAGTTTCCTCACACCTCTCAAGTGTTTTCTCTAAATTTTCTATGGTTTTTTCAAAATTTTCCCCATATACAGTGAAATCATCCATGTAGACCTCCATAGTTTCTCCAATCATGTCAGAGAAGATGCTAAAAAATGCCCTCTAAAATGTGGTAGGTGCATTGCATAGACCAAAAGGTAAAACTTAGTAAGCAAAAATACCCCAAGGGCAAGTAAATATGGTTTTGTCTTGATATTCTTCCCCTATTTGAATCTGATTATATCCATTGAACCCATCAAGGAAAGCAAAAATACTTCTTACCTGATAAAGTGTTAAGGACCTAATCTATGAAGGGTAAGGGGAAGTGGTCTTTCTTAGTTGCTTTGTTCAACAACCTATAATCCACACAAATTCATCACTTGTCATTTTTCTTGGGCACCACCACCAAAGGTGATACCCATTCATTATCTGAAATGGAGTAAATGAACCCAACTATGAAGGGTTTCTACAATTTAGTCTTGAAAATTTCCTTCTTTGTTGGATTCATTCTTCTTTGTGGTTGTCTTACTGGTTTAACCTGGTCTTCTAGATATATCCTATGAGTACAGGTTTTAGGAGCTATTCCTCTCATGTCCGAATACTCCCAAGCAAAGGTATCTTGATATTTTACCAATGTTTCTTTTAGTTTTATTTGTTGTTCAATCGTCAACTTGCCATCTATGTTCAACACTCTACTAGGTGCAACCTCTATTTGTTGAATATGGTGGTATTTTCCTCCCACTAATGGCAACTCAATAGGAGGACAAGAGGGTTCTCCTTGAAAAAAAATTGATATTACCCTGTCCTCATCACTTTCATATTCCAATTAATCAAGTATAATGATATATTGGATCATTGATAGACCACCAATGTTCTGATTTTCATTTTTAGGTTCTCCTAATAATCTTGCAAATTGTGCTAGTGGATGGATGCTCAGTTTTTTTTTTTTAATGTTCTAACCATAAAAAATGGTCTTCTGGCCATCTCTACAGCTTATGTAAGGATCAACTATTTCCAGCCAAGGTCTACCTAAGATTAATAGATATCCATCCAACCCAGAATTGGATTGTAACACTAAGAAATTTGTTGGATACTCCCATGCATCCATTGTAACTATGATATCCTCCAATATTCCCTATAGAAACACTGTAGATCTATCTTCCAACTATAAAATAGTCTTGGTTGGCTTTAGGTTAGTTAGTTTTAGCTTTTGCATGGTTTCTTTGGGCATGACATTAATGACAACCCCCAAATATACTAATATATTGGGTAAAACACAACCCTCTATTTGTATAGTTATGATAGGGCTTCCTGGATCTGAGTATTTTAGTTGTAGGTGTTTCCTAACATAAGATCAGCTAATTGACCCACAAAACTGATTGACTTTGCAAATTTTATTCTTAGTTTCTTTAGGCACAATTCTCTTATGGTATTGCCATAGATAGGAATATCTATGATGGCCTAAAATAGAGGGATTGTGACTGTCAAGTTCTTTAGACTAGAGAGAATATCAAATTCTGATTGTACTAGATTTTTGGGTTCCTGTAACCTTTGTGGAAAAGGTGGAACATATTCTCTATTATTATAGGAGTTTATTCTTCTTCTACTTTTATTATGAGAGTTGATTCCTCTTTTCCTAATTCTATGTTTTCCTCCTATTCTACTAGAGGGGTGACTTCTACACCTACTTGTTTCCCTAACCTTAATTCTATTGGACTACAATATACTTTAATATTTTATATGGGGTACATCTCATTCTCCACTTGATAAGTAAGATGTTGTTTGTTATTTGGATTGGTTGTAGGTTGTGTTGGCAGTTGAGTAGGCTTGAAAGCAGGAGGAGCTGGTAGGGTTGACTGTAGTGGAACTGGAGCAACTTGCTATGGGTTTTGATTCCAAGAATTATGGTCCCTCCATTTTTTCCCAGGATAATAGTATTGCATCCATGGATAGGGGTTGTAAGTATTTTCTCCTTAGGGATACTAATTCCAAGGTTGTTGTTCCCACCAACCCATATTGGGTGGCTGAGCTTGACCTTGGTTCTAAAAATTGCTGCCCCCATAAGGTGGCATTCTTGTTGGCATGTTCTTTCCTATTACCCATGAAGTATGCTTCTTCTATCTCATGTTCCTCTCTATGTTTTTATAACTATGGAAACAACTTTATTTTGTGATATTTTGAACATACAACACACACTCAAACTTTGTTTTCAAGACATTTGTTTCTAGGGTGTTTTCCTCTACATTTAGGACAAAAGTAGGTCAATGATACCCTCATTCTATTCCTTTTTTTGAAGTAGAAGGGTGTCCATTTGAAGAACTAGAGATGATAAAATATCGCTCTTAAGGTCTTCCAAAATATTACCTATTTCTATTTTAGTGATAATGGCTGATTGTTTGATATTTCTAGGGGTCAACTTACCTTTCCTTATTGAAATGTTTTAACACAAACATTGAATATCATCCATCTAATTTTGATAAATATCCCCTCCAGAAATCATGTTTAAGGCTTCTAGAGATTCATTTGTAAGTCCCTTTAGGAAAATGCTTCTTAAGGACCTATCTCCTAGTTTCGAATGGGGTGATATTTGCAAATGTAAGTTGAACCTATCCCAATATTCCTCCATATATTCCCCTTCCATTTGAGTCATGTATAGGACTTATTCCCTTACATAACGTGCTCTACCAAAATCTTGGTATTGATCTAGGAAAAGTTTCTTCAATCCTTCCCAGGTAGTTATCCGTTTATCCCTCAAACTGATGAACCAGCGTAAAGCTAAATAATCAAGAGTGGAAGGGAATAATTTTAGTTTTTGAGCATTAGCTGTATAATCTTCAGATTTGCATAGGACATAAAATTTAAATAGAAATAAATCTAGATATATTTTTGGTGGTCCTCTAAAGGTTAGAAGGTGGGCAAGGGAGATATGTTTCATCTTGTGGTCCCCTCTTGCCTCTCCTATGGGAAAATTAAATCTAGTGGATGCTTCCTCTACATCAACCATCTTGTATTTGAATAGGGTATCTACACCAACTGCATTCAAAACAAATTTCAAGATTTCAAATTGTTTATCTCATCCTGCAAAAGGATTAATAAATATGTGTTTGATATAGTTCCTTCCCTAACTTCTTACCAATATTGAAAATTCAATAAGTCTTCCTCAGACTAAATTTTACTTATCTTAGATTCTTCTCTAGGATGTTACTGCTTTTTTTTAGAAGGATCATATGCAAATAATGGATGTTCAAGCCAATGCATAGGTGGAGATTATGGAGAAGATATTTTAGTCTCAAAATCAGGTACAACTGAAGCAAAATACTTTTAAGAAACATCTTTATTTTTAACAAAATGATTGTTCAGTCCTCTATTCTTAGGTGGACTCATAAAAAGCTTTAGAAATGGAGGTTTTATAGGTAGCAACTTAAGCTACAACTAACATGCTTCCTTCAGAATAATATATTACGATAGGATACTCCCTGATAACGATGCCAAAATATTAGGCACAGGGTTATGCACAATGGTGAATATTCACCATTTGGGCTAATATTTGCATTTTTGAAAACTCAAATTGGCAAGTTTAGGGGGCCCAGAGGTCAGCCCTTTCACTCGAAATTTTTATATTTTTTTTAAGGTGTCGGTTCATCGTTAATTTATAATAGTATTACAAATTTCTATAAAACTTAGCCATCATTTTTCACCAAAATGAGGACACTTTTCACCCAAAAATTTTAATATTTTAAAATTATCCTACCAAGTTCACCGAGTATATCACTATATAAAACTAACATGGTAGTGATACTTGTACAACATATCGGACCCAATTCTACAATAGATTGATATATGAATATAGTTCTACAACAGACCAACATCCAAACCCACTTTTGCAATAGACCGACATCCGGACCCATATCTGCAACAAACCAATATCCAAATCCATTTCTGCAATAGACCAACATCTAGAACTAGTTTTGCAATAGACCAACATCTAGATCCAATTTTGTGATAGACCAGATCCATTTCTAAAATAGATCGACATATAGACCCAATTTTGTAATATATCAAACCCAGTTCTACAACAAACCGACATCCAGATCCATTTCTACAACAGATCGATATTCGAACCCATTTTTATAACAGATCGGATCCCATTCTACAATAGACAGGACCCTGCCCATTTTTGAATCTTGTTCTGCACCAGGATTGACTGTCAGATCACATTCTACACCAGGTTCTCTATTTATCTTAAGAAATTTTTAATATAGTAATAAGATTTGTTTTTTATGTCAGCTAATTGCAGGTTTTTCTTTTGCTATTTTTCTATCATTTATTGAAATTATTTCAATGCTCTATTTCCCATGTTTTTTTCTATTTTACCCTATTTTTCATGTCTTCAACACCAATATCCAGGCCCTGTTCTACACCAAAATAGAATACTAGATCACGTTCTACACTAGGTTCTCTATTTTTCCCTGTTCTATTCAGATCTACTTTTCTGTGATAAGATTATAAATAGGTAAATACTTTGGTAAATGCTTATTTTCTAAATATATGTATCTCTAGTTATTTTTCGCATAGAGAACTTATTATCTAAATTTAATTTGAATTTGTATACTGCATATTTGTCTGCTCATATCAGTTACAAGTGTTATCACCAGAAAATATAGTAGTGACATACACTAACAAAATCTCAATAAAAAATGGCAGGAAACATATATTTATTTTGTAGCGATGACCATCTATTTATTCTAATTACAATATTATCTTAAGGCCAATGAGAAGTAACATCTCTTAATAGTTTATTACTTTTCTAAAATGAAAAACACTTTCTTTACAAGTAAAATGTCACCCATCAACAATGGAAACAAGGGGGCCAAATCTTCTGCTAAAAAGAGTATCCTTAAATATTTTAGTCATACGTTGAAATCAAATAAGCCATCGACATCGATACAAATTCTAGGTACAAATGATTTTTGACTTATAAATAGTTAGTTGTATATTTTGTAATAATTTTCAATACTACTTTCTTCCTCAAATAGTTGTCACTATGTGTTCATCGATATGATTTTTTTCTATCAATATGAGTTTTTTAAATCCAAAAATAGTAAAGAATATTATTGTATGCTACTATGCAGAATACCCTGTTGGCCAAGAGATGTATTTTAAAGAAAATTATCTTACCAATGACATCCAACAATCACTTAAAAATATTCTTGGCCAAGATATGCAAGTTGAAAATGAAAGCGATAAATCAAATACACTAAAAAGTTCTTATGAATCTTCAAGAAAAAATTCTAAAAAGAGGAAGATAGATTCAAATTGGATTATTGGAAGATCATTTAAGAATGAATGGGCAAAAATATTTCCCTGGATTGAGGTGGTCTTGACTGATGACAACCAAGTCAATAAAAAAGAATGCAGATGCAAAATTTGTAATTGGAAACTAGGTAAGGATCACAGGCTGCAAACTGAGAAAGATACAATAGAAAAACATCTTGGCAAAGTATATGTAGAAGTTATAGGAAGTGATGGTAAAATTACAAAATACATTAGGTGGAAGGATGCATCAAAATGTATGTATGTCAGATATGCAATATATTATGAGAATCACTTAAAGCAACAACAATTCCTTGTTGAGAAAGGTGGAATGATTGAAACCCAATTTCATAAAATGTAGAAGACCATTTTAACTTCAAAAAGTTTGCAGTTTTCTATTGTATTTAATATTATCAAAAAGGGTAGATCCATGTCTAATTTTATTTATTATAAGCACCTTTATCAACTAGCTGATGTGCAAAACCTTCCTAGTTCCCATTGGTCAGATCAAAGTGGTTGGAAAATGGTAAATATCTATCATTAGTTGAGAAGGAAGACCTAAGGGAGTAGGTAAAACATGCTAGATTCATTTCACTTTCTATTACTTAGGTGACGGATGTGGACAATACATCTTGGATTTGGATGCATGTGTACATATTTTAAAATCATGTAAGAAAGTCTAGTTTACTAGGATTACATAATATGGTTGAAAGTTCAAATGCAGAAAACATATATAATTTTGTTTTGACTAGTTTAAATGAAATTGCAAGAATGAATGATATCTACATAGCCATAAAGTTAATTTGCATTGGGTAGCTGATGGTGCTACTATAATGCAAGGGAACAGGAATGGCCTATGTGTTCAACTCCAAAATTTAGTTGCCCCATATATGATACCCATTAATTGCATGGCTCATAGAGTGAATATTGCTTATAAAATCGTGAGCACTTTTGACAATGTTGCTAAAGTGGAATATCTCATTCATGAAATACATTCTTATTTTTATTGCAGTCCTAAAAAGTTTGTATAATTTCAACAGTTTGCCCTAGGAGTTACAGAAGGAAAAATTTGTTGAAATATGTGGATACAAGGTGGATTTCATCGTATCAACCTGCACTCAGATTTTTTACAGAATATAAATATTTAACAGGGTTTATGGATGTAAATAGTAGAGAAATTGATAAGGTAAATGATATGTTGTCTCATTTGACTAACTTAGAAACTATTTTAACATTATGTGGTATTCTTCCAATGTTACAAGAAATGAACAAATTGACTAAACTTGCACAAGAGAGATCCAACTATATCATTGATTTCATGAGGATGAGAAAGAAAATATGTGTGATTATTGACATGTTATATGTGTTTGAACCATATTTTACAGATCCCTTATTTGAAAGTTAGAAAACATTGACAAACATGAAATATGCAATTAGTTTTTTGAAGTTTGACATTAATGATAATCTTTGTATTAATGTTAATGAAAATATGATACCTTTATATTGTTATGAAAGGAATTCAAGTGTAGTTACTGACAATGTTGAAAGAGTTTATGTAACACATAATAGGTACGAAGTTGCTTTACACAATACCAAAAATAAATTGTTCAACATGGTAAAATCATTGAAAAATGAGATAAGAGATCGATTTCAAAGACATGAGTTGCTTGAGGCCATGGGTGTTGTTAACCCTATGTTTTGGGGTTCTTGTAATGATCAGAAATCTACACAAGAGTTGTTTATTAAATATATGGGTAAACTTATAGATCAAAACAACAGGTATATTATTTGACAAGGTAATATATTTTATTATTTGACATCTTACGTTTCTTGTATTTTGTATGCATTTCATCATTTTTAGCACTAGGGTTTATAGATATGATTCAAAGAGGGACTCACATAGTGGAGCCCTCTCATATGCTATTGACCTCTTGGTGTTTTTGATCTGTTTTTAGGTGTAAGAACCACATTCTTTATGGTTTTTGTAGCTCAGGTGGTCCCGTAGGGATACTCAAGCCCACCTACAACTTGTTTGGAGCAAAGGACGACACAGAAGACACCTAATATTCTTTGTGAACAAGGGTTTTAAAACCCTTGTATTGTAACTATTGTATCAATATACACTATATTGTAACATTGGATATCAAGGCTCCCCCCACATTAATACAATACATTCCTTTCTTCTTTGTGCAATATATTTTGTGTGTTGATTCTATTATTGCTACATTGGTGTTGTTAATTTTTGCTTTAAAAAATGGTGATCACGGTGGGACCCACAAAGGGTTCTATATTTTAACTTACCTTGTATTTTGATCTACATTTTTGTGTTTCTATTGTAGATTTTTAGAGATTTGATCATGCGAAAATCATGAAATTAGGGTTTTTGGAAGTAGCAGAATTTGATTGTTGGTCGCACGGATGCCCTACCACATCTAGGAGATGCATCACCATATTCGGGAGACTCTGCAATGTGTCTAAGAGAGTTGGGAAGAAAAACAATGTAGGCTTCCTGGTAAGTCTAGATCAAACCCCACCTCCATATTTTTATTTTTTTCTTACTTTTTAAAGTGAAATTGAAAAGAAATATTTACTTTTCATTTAAAAAGTAAAGCATTTTACATTTTAGGCATTTACATATTTTCATATAGTTTGCACATAGGATAGATTTGCATCCGTGCATTCATACTAGTTGCATTAAAACATCCATTACACTAGGTTTAAGTTTCTATGGTGTGTTTATTCATTGCTTTGAATTATTTGCAATAAATCAAAAGAGCATAAGTAGTTGCATTCTAGGCTAAAGTATCCCACCTTTACTTATTTTAAGTTGGAACAAGCCATTGATATTCGAGCATACTCCCACTATTGGAATCACTTGATGATTTAGGGTGGAAGAGCTAGGTGAACCCTCCACTATTGGAATCACTTGATGATTCAAGGTGGATCTTAAGTGGTGTACCCTAGGTTCTTTTGAGGGAACTTGGTATTAATGTTCTTGGTCACTAGCTTAGCTGAGTAAAAGAGGGTTTCTTGGCATTGTGTGAACACCATAGATAACATAAACCTTAAAATGAATCACACACTTTTGCATGTTCTACTTTAAACATCAGTACATTGGACTTCATCACCAACTATTGATCAAGACTAGCAATGGTGGGCTTCATCTCCATCCGTTGTCTTGCCCCATAGATACCATAGCAACCCATGAGAGATTTTTCTGGATTTCATCACCAAAAAATCCTCATTTGCCATCCACTTTAGGACTCCATCCTACATAGCAATTTAGGCTTAGGCATACATCACAACACAAAACTAAAATAAAAACGAAATTAAAAAGCATTGTTGCAAGACATAGGATTCAAATTGTTTGTTTGATTTTGTGTATTTTCATTATCACTTCATATTTTCACACACATTCCCCACATTCACTACCCTAGTTGGCTCATTAGCTTATGGTTTCAACTCAAAGCCAAGCCAGAATCATGAGTCAAGCATCCACCAACCAACCCACTTCATCCATGGAGTGCATCACCTCTTTCCCAACCACTTCTATGGCTAACCCCACAAGTGTGACACAGATAAACTATTCTGGTTTTTCTGTTGGACCTTCACATTCTGTGTTTACTTCAAATGTAGATGTGATGGAAAGGGCTATTCACACTTCCATCCTAGAGATCGAGCCTTCCACACCTACTGACACTCGCATCACATACATAGACATGGATAAATTTGGTACTTACTTAAGATCAACTAGACCTATCTTAGAGCAACTTAACATTCCACATAGCCAAGTTCCTTCTTTTTAGTAGGAATTTTCTCACCCACAATACACCAACATTAGCCAAGTTTATACCAACCCTCTTTTTGAGGCCACATCCACCCCTTCACATCACATGTCCCCACCACAACATAGCCAAATCACCTCCATTCCATCTACATGTAACACCACTTACACCAATCCACTTTATGAAGCACATGTCAATGCAGCTTCACACATTCCATCTACCATGCCATCCACTACCCCTCATTCTGTTGTGATTCCTTTCACAACTTACCCTCCACCAACATCTACCAACATTGCCAACATTCACACCTCATCCACATCCACCATAACCACACCATCTACTTCAAAAATTGCCATACAACAAGCATGGCAACATCTTAATCAACTACTCATGGGCCAACAAGATGCTCATTCTTATCCCCAACAACAACCTCAGACAATAGATTTCAAACCTCATTCCATCCCAAGCCAACACACTTACTTCACACCTGACTTATCCTGGGTATCACCATCTTCTCAGGTTGTTATACCCATGCCTCCATTCACCCACACCAACACCACTCTCACAACCCAAAACACTCACATCCCACAAACTTCACATCCACTTCATCAACATCAATCATTCCAACATCAAATCCAACAAAACACCCAACATCATCAAATTCCCTTCAATTCATCAAGCCATCAACATCACATTTCTTCACAAAAACTCATTCCTTCACACACATCACCTCCACTTAATCATCAAATAATCTAGGGCTTTCATACACATATGGAAGATCCCAAAATCCAAGTAATGCAATAATATATTGATAGCTTGATTTAGCATACTCCTGGTATGATGTACCAGAAGCCCACCCTAAGATAGCTAATCAATCAACCTATCCATTTTTTGGTACCATCATCGCCATATCCGATAGATTTCACAGTACCAAAATTTGACAAGTTTAAAGGGACTAAGGACCCTAGAGAGCACATAAGCACATTTATCCACTCATGTTTTTGGATCCAAGATCAAGATGCTTTAATGCTCAGAACCTTTCCTCAGATATTGGGAGGAGATGCTCAAGACTGGTATAACCATCTGCCTCACCACAACATTTTCACATTTGAACAATTGGCAGATAAATTTTTGGAGAGATTTTCCCTTAATGTTCGAAAGAAGACCACATTGACTGACCTATACAACTTAAGATAATTCGAAGAAGAGTTAGTCTATGATTTTAAAAACCGTTGGAGGGTTGTTATCACTAAATTTCCATTCTCCCTACCAATGGAAGAACTAACCCGAATGTTCACAAGGAGTTTCTTAAAACCCATCTCTTTGCTATTATAGCTACAACAATACAAAACATTCGATGAGGCTCTCACTCAAGCCCATGTCATTGAAGAGATAAAAATTCAAGAGGGTGAGATAAATCCTAAGAAGAAAGAATGGTAGAACAAGGGCCAATCAAAAGGAAGTTATTCTAGCCAGACAAAGCCTAGTCAAGTAAATCAAGTGGTCCTGAGTCAGCCAGTAATGACTCAACAATAACAACAACCAATGCAACAACAATCACAACAAATTAATTATCAAGTGGTTCCCCCACCTCACCAACCTCATGCCATAGCACCAACTATGGAGACTCGCCAACGTCGACAATCTATTCGACAAGACCGCATCTTCACACCTTTTCCCGAATCATATGCCTCCCTTTTTTGAAGGTTGTATGACACCAACGCTATTGCCTTACCCAAAATCATACTAGAATATCAAGTTAAACGAGGCAAGGGCTATAGGGAGCACTTTTTTTCTCCTTTTCATCGACATAAAGGGCATGATATTAACAATTGTTGATCATTTAAACACATGGTGCAAGATATGATAGAGCTAGGGGCCATCAAGATTGATAGTCCCTTGGCTCAACAAAACCAAAACCTTGGCATATACCAAATACCACTTCCTCATCATGAGGAACAACAACAGACAATAGGAGAGTCAAACATTAAGACTCCTCCTAATCAGGTCAACCATGTGCAACAATATCAAGGTTTTATGGGGCTATTCATGTAGTTACTCGAGGACAAAGAAGCACCAACAGACAAAATGAACAATAGCAGGTAGTCTAGCCTCCTATAGCACCTCAAGCAAGTGTGTCACCACAACCTATCATTCCACCATCACCCATCCATTTCTCTCCCAATTCATCCCAACCAATTCACATTCCAAGCCATCCATCTCAACCAATTCATCCTCCAAACCATTCACAAAGACCAATCATTTCACTAAGTAGTCGATTGACAACTAGCCTCAAAATAGCTTTAGCCAAACTATCGATCTATGAGCTAATTCAACAATCTCCCCCACATCATGAGGCATTAATGGAAATTCTAAAATCCATTGAACTCCAATCACAAGACACTAATGCCTTCAATAATTTTGTGGGGAGTATTCAAACGTGCATGGAGCCTTCCATTACATTTTATGATTTTGAAATTAAATCAATGTCATCAGAAGTGGTGGACCCTCCATTACATATTATGGCTCAAGTTGATAGGAAGCCATTTAAACGAGTGTTAATTGACACTGGTTCCTCCATCAACATCATCACCACATCTGCCCTTCAACATCTCAATATTTCACCATCCCACATTACCAAATCCACATTCACCCTAAGAGCATTCAATGATGCTCTTTGTTCCATAGTTGGCACTATCGTTCTACCCATAGAAGTGGGGGTAAAAATATTGCATACCATGTTTCACATATTGGAGGGGTCCATGGCTTACAATGTACTCCTTGGATACCCTTGGATTAGGGAGATGAGATGTGTTCCCTCAATATTGCATCAATGTCTAAAATATGTACATGAGGGACAGGTCCATTGCATACCAATGGACATCGAACCATTTAAGTATTGCAATTTTATTTCAAATCCCTATGAACCCACACTTCCATCAACCCACCTATTCCTAACCCCATCAACCACACCATCCACCACTTCTTCATCCAAAGCTCCTATTCTTGAGGAGCTTCCCATCACTACCCCACATCAAGCTTCCACTTCTACACCCCCACCTTCATCATAGTCAACCACATGCACATGTGGTCAAACTCAATCCACATCATCCACATCATCAACATCAACACCACCCATAATTACTACTCATTGTTCATCACCTATCCAACCTGCATCCACTACCATTTCATCCACATCAACATCATCAACCATCCATCAAACCCCTCAACCAAATCCATCTTCATCCACACCAGCAAATGTCTCACAAGTCGATCTAATAGATTGTGAGATGCCATTTCACCACACATATCTCCCACTACCTGAGCCACAAGCCATCCATGAGCCTTCCACCTCCACATCCACTCCATCCATCCACATCATCCCAAGTTGTGGTCCACCTCACCAATCCTGGCATTGGTGAATACGTGGTCCAAGATGTCATAGTTACACCACTAATCATCCAAATTGTTAGGGATTACGGTTGCCCATGCGACCCACCCTTATCCATAGGAGCAGTGTACAATATGGGTTCAATGCCTAATAGCATTAATTTTGTGTAGGGGGGATTGATTCATCATCTGATCCATCTCCTCTAGATGAACCTAAACAACCAACCCTTGCCAATATAGAACGCATGACAGGTTTTCCTTCACGCTACTTTCATCGAGTCAATTGGAAAGGATATGACCTAGGACGACATGAACAAGGTATGCATGAAATCATTGACACTCCATATCGAGAAGCGCATGACCATTTAGGTTTGGGCTACCACTCTCATTCTTCCACTTCCTCTTTTGAATAAGATTTTCAAAGCCTCCATTTAGGTTTATAAGAAGAAACCACCCACAATGATGACTTTGAGGAGGAAATCTATGAAGAATACGATGTTATATCGATAGCTTCAGATGAATCTAAAGAGGAATCAACACCCATCACTCCATTCACCGAACAAGATGAGTTTTACCTCATGTTCCCCATCCATCAACCCATTTTCTATTTGCTCCTCCCAAGAGAGCGAGTTGAACCAACTGGTGAACCACCACCTCCACTTCATTGATCCACCTCACCAAAACATTTTGTAACATATGTACATAATTAAAAAAAACATAAAAAAATTGCATTGCATGTGCATAGTCTTTATCATTTGTGTTTACAAGTGTTGCTTGTTGTTATTCAGGATCTCAAGGTCCCTTCATTAATTCTAGCAATACAGGACCAACCCACCATTCACATTGCCAACTACCATTCCCCCACTAAGTCATCATGAATCTTGTTGACTTATACACCCCACTTCGTAATCCATATGATTTGGCAAAGCCAATTCCAATTGACATTAGCCTTATTGATATGGAATGGATTTCATCACCACCATCCTTTGCCAAATTTATCCTTTCTAAGAAATTATTAAGAGCTTCTGCCACTTACATTCTTCCATCACCCTCATCTTCACCTTCACCTTCACCCTTGGATCTTGAGGTTTTCTAGGTAGACATAGAAGAGATTGAGTCAAAAGAGTTTGATAATATCATTGATGACATTCATCTGATCCAACATCCCAACTTGAGGAAGGTTCTCACATGTCCATTGAAGATACCATTGATGTGAACCTTAGTTCAGACATAGACAATCCATAAATCATCAAACTTGGAAAAAGTTTATCTGTAGATGAACAAGAGAAATTGATAGCTCTCCTCAAGAGGAAGAATGGACATTTTTGCATGGTCCTACAAAGATATGTCTGGTCTTGAGCCTTACTTGGTTGTCCATAATTTAACCTTGCATCCTGATGCTAAGCCAATCAAACAAAAATTGAGAAATATGCATCCTACCATTGCCCTCATGGTCAAATAAGAGCTTCAAAATCTATTAGATGTGGGTTTCATTGTACCCATTGACTATCTTGAGTGGTTTTCAAACATGGTACCCATTCGCAAGCCTAATGGGGCGATACACATTTGCAATGAATTTCATGACCTTAACATAGTGTGTCCTAAGGATGAATTTCCTCTTCCAAACATTGATACTCTTGTTGACACTTGCGCTGCCCATGAAATACTTTCTTTAATAGACATTTTTTTAGGATACAACTAGATTTTAATCAATCCTTATGATCACCATAAAACAAAATTCACTACACCTTGGGGGAATTTTTGTTACAAGGTGATGCCCTTTGGCCTAAAAAATATAGGTGCCACTTATCAACATGCCATGACATACATCTTCCATGACTACATGCACCATATCATTGAAGATTATGTGGATGATATCTTGGCAAAATCTAAAACTCGACAAGAACACATTGGTGTCTTGGAAAAAGTCTTTGATCGACTTCTAGAGCATAATGTAAGGTTGAACCCCAAGAAGTGTATCTTTGGTGTCACCTCAAGAAAATTACTAGGATTCATTATCTCCAAAAGAGGTATTGAAGTGGAACCAAACAAATTCAAGGTCATAATGGAGATGCCTCCCTCAAAAAACTTTAAATAGTTGTGTATTTTATAAGAAAATATTCAATTTATCCGTTGCTTCATTGCGCAACTCTCAAACAAATGCAGGCCTTTCAATCACCTAATACAAAAGGAGGTGATATTTTCATGGATATATGAATGCCAAATAACGTTTGATGACATCAAAAAATACCTAGCTTCTCCACCAGTATTAAGTCCTCCTCATTTGGGGTTCCCCTTCGATATTTATGTTTCAGCAACAAAATTTCCTTTAGGGACAATGCTTTCTTAAAATAATGAAAGCAATCAATATCAAGTTTTCTATTACATTAGTTGAAAATTGGTAAGCTATGAAACCAGATATGCTTATGTAGAAAAAATATGTTTAGGAATGGTTTTTGCCACTAAGAAACTCAAACATTACATGCTATGCCACACAACATATGTCATATCTCATGAAATCCTTTGTGTTACATGATATCTCACACTTACAATAACACACGCACCACAAAATGGATAATGCTTCCCACTAAATTTGATCTTGAGTTCATTAGAAAAAAATACATTAAAGATCAGATAATAGCTGATCAACTTGTAGAATCTCCACTTCCTAGTGATCAACTATTGATTATTGAGCTCCCAGATGATTCGGTATTTACCATCACTGAATAAGAAGAATATGTCATTTCAGAGGAAGATGTTGATATCACATTATTCTTTGATGGTTCTAAGTGCACAAATGGACAAGGTGTTGGAGTCGTATTTCATACACCACAGGGGGTGCCTATCCCCTTATCATTCAAACTCGATTTTCTATACACAAACAATAATGCATAGTATGAAGCCTTAATATTAGGACTTCAAGAAACCATAGCTATGAGCATAAAGCGTATTAGGATATTTGGTGATTCTTAACTTGTTATTCACCAAGTAAACAGAGAATACCAATGCAAAGAACCAATCCTAAAACTTTACCATGAAGTAGCAATGAAATTGCTTTCCAAATTTGACTGGTATTAAATTGATAGCTTCCCTAGATAACCTAATATATTTACAGATACAATGGCCTCTCTAGGATCACTAATTCTAAAAACTCTAAAGGAGAGGTACATCCATTGATTATCACAATGATCTCTAAATATGCAATTTCCCAAGTTGAGTCTAAATATGAGAAGGACATTTGATTTATCAATGCAGAGACATATGATCCTTGGTCTAGCCATATAAAAAACCTTCCTCATGTTTGTAACACTCCCATATGACATGTCACAGACTACCAAAAAAAATTTCAAATAAAAGGTAACTCATTTTACTCTCTTGGGGGACGTGTTGTATAGACATGGTTATGTTGGAGTTCTCTTTCATTTTCTTGTATAGACATGGTTATTTTGGAGTTCTCTTTCATTTTCTCAAGCCTACAGAGGCCCAAAGAGCAATTTTAGAAGCTCATGATGGTACTTGTGGTGGTCACTTTAGTGGAATTAAATTTATCATTTTGGCATCCCATAAAAAAGCATTTTTGATAATGGAAAGTCTTTCAAGACTAAGGATGTTTGAGCACTTTGCAAAAAAATAACATCCAATACAGTTTAGCAACTCCTTACTACCCACATACAAATGGACAAGTTGAGGCAACCAATAAGAATTTGATCATTATTCTTAAGAAACTAGTAAAATAAAATCATTGATATTGGCATACTCAAATCCCCTTGGCATTACGGGCTTATCAAACAAGAATTCACATGCCTACTGGAGAAACACCATTCTCATTGGTCTATGGTTCCAAAGCCATCATGCCTCTTGAGCTTGAGATCCCCTCATTGTGAATTTCATTGTAGGAATTCATAGATGATGACACTGCTAGACAAGCATGTCTTGACCAACTTACACTCCTTGATGAAAGGTGGATTAATGCCTTAGAACATTTGCGAGTATATCAAGATCATATCAAGAATGCTTACAATACAAAATTTCAACTACATGAATTCTAAGTAGGAGATATTGTCCTTAAAGAGTATCAAAAAACACCAATTCACTGTCGCATCTTCGTGATAAATTCATGGCTAATTGGTTAGGTCCATACATTATCATCCAAAAAGTGGGTCAAGGAACATATAGACTTGTAAATCTAGAGGGAGAAGAATAGCATGAACCACTAAAAATCATCCATTTGAGAGCATTTTATGCTTAATGTGATTTACATATACGTATATGTACATGGCTAATACACAAAACATCATTCATACACATTGCATTCGAATACATTGCATTCATTCACATTGCATTTCACACATTGTACTTCGCAATCACATCATTGCCATTATGATGCATTTCATCCACCATACTAGGGGTCATTTGTTAAGTTTAGAAAATAATTGATCCAATAAATCTTGTTGCCTTAATCAGGGGTACCTCCAAGTTCACATCCATTTCATTACACCATTTCACAAGTCAATTTACCATGTGCACTATCACTTCATTTTTTAGGTGTTTTTGGTCACTCAACCACTCATAGTGTTTCAAGTAAACTCCAATACATGTCGAGTTTTATTTAGGACAAAGTCACATTTTCACTAAAAAAAATCTTGAGTCCTAGGATTGACTCTAACACTATTGAACCAACCACACCTTACACATATTAAAAATATCTTGTGTCAAATAAGGATAACACCATTACCTCGAAGTGAATAAAGTCATCTTCACTTATCCCATTATGCACATAGTCCAAAATAAAAAATAGTGGTCTTCACCGCTACTCACACTACAAAAACAAATGAATGAGTAATAAGGATAGGGTGCAATTCTCATCATACCTTGGTTGAGAAAATAATTCCCCAAATCTCTAATTATTTTACACATCACACACCATAGATCTTCAAGTTGTAAGGATAACACTATGTTTCCATCTAGATGGTTAAGTAGTTCAAATTCCTAAAGCTGAGAGATCATATCATTGGACTATGGAGCTAATCTCCACTGGGTCTATAGACACTTGACTGGTAGTGGAGTACACTCATGCATGGAGACACGTCTCTCTTAAAGAGACCTCTGACTAAACATAAGGAAAAGCTAGCTTCCTAGTCTCCTTCGTGAAAGGTTTCATCTCAATTTAATCAAGATGGGTTAATGAACTCACTTAAACACACATTGGTTATTGATTGCCTTGAGTCTTTACCACACTCAAGATTTGGTAAATAAACATTTAACTACACACACATTTGGTATTAGAGAAATTAGACAAAACTTAGGGAGTTTGGTTGAAATCACTAGTATTTCTGAGTCTCTGTAAAATAGTCAGTTATTCATAAGCCAACTGTTATGGCTCCTTCACAACAACCCTAAAATTGGGGACCCACTTGAAATTTGAAAAAAAATTGTTTTCATGTTCATTAGTTTCATTTACTATGTAATGTTTTAAGACTTTCAACATAGTTGTTGTTGTTCTATGGAGTGTTTCTTTTCTTTTTCAGGTCACTTTTGTTTGCTTTATTTTTCTATTCTTGTTGTTGTATGTATTTTTGGTTTAATGTTTGTTTTGTTAAAATAGTTTAGGGTTGTTATCATTATGTTGTTTTATACTTATAAGTTTAAATGTCTAAATGATTAAAATGTTTAAATGTTTTAAATTATAAACTTATAGTTTTATAATTTAATATATTTAAAATAATATGTTGTCTAAATCAAAAGTTATTAATAAAATATTTTATCTTTATGCAAGTCTTCAATATGGTCAACATAGTATACCCTTGTGAATGAATGAATGAATGAAAGATTTTAATTACGTCCGCGAGACCCAAATATGGTCTATGGGACCTCAAATATGGAAGTACAATTACTCAAATCATATCATATGATCTTTAATATCTTTGAGAAGGTTGTTCCTTCTCCTGCTGATTTGTGTTAGCAATTCTCCAACTTTTTTTATTTTCTTGTCTTCAAATAAATCTGTAATAAACTCGTTCCGAAGTGTTTCTTTGTATTTGTCACGGATATCTGAAAAACTCGGGCATTTATAGATGAAGTGTTCCTCTGTCTCTATTGCCCCTGTGCTGCATAGAGTACATATCCTTTCTTACCAATGTTCTTTTGGCGTTGTCCATCTCCCTGTTTCACATCTAAGCCTATGAGAGCTAGTCCTTATCTGAGCAATGAGTATTTTTTCCTTCCACTTGATTTCAGCGCCTATATACGCTTTTTCCTTGTGGTCATATGTTGGGTTAAAATTTGCAATATAATATTGTCTTTTCCTGCTTGCATTTTTCCACATTCCACTTATGAACTTTTCATTCACATAATTTTTAATGTCTTTGTTGACATTTGGGCATTCATTTATGTTGATTTCCCAACGTTTCATCCATTTCTGATTTTGTTTCATCCACGTATTCTTTCGCCTATGTAACTCTTCGTCCCTAACTGCTCTAGGCCATCTATCATTTGTCATGTTTTCTATTTTTTTCAAGTAACATAACAACTTGGTCATAGCAATTGCTTCTAAAGGGAACATTCTAGTTTCAGCTAGAATAATTTCATAAGGGGTTGTGGCCTTAATTTTGAGAAAGTTTGTGATTAGATATTTTTGAATCCTTTCTATTTGTCTCCATTTTGCATTTGTTGTTCCACTAGCCCACACCTCGCAACCATACAACAGAACCGGTGTAACAAGTAGGCCAAATAAGACCTTGGTGGTCTTCCAGTCCCATAACTCGACATTCCTACACCTGTTTTGAAGTGCATATAGTGCTCTCCAGCCACTTTGAGTTCTTTTCATCCTACATGTATTCCAATTAAGTTTGTCATGAAATTCTATGCCCAAGTATTTGTATTCTACTACTACATCAAGCGGTTCTCCTGCAAACTGAAATTTGAGTTGTTGCTTCTTCTTTTTTGCTGAAAAAATCATAATTTTTGTTTTGCTCGTGTTCACCTGCATCCCAACTTCTTTACAAAAGAGTTCTAGAGCTTGAAGGTGATCTTCTAGATCTTTGGCTGTTTTGGCCACAAGAATTACATCATCTACATACATGAGGAGTTTTACCACATATTTGGCTAAATGCACACCCTCTCCCCCAAATTTGTTTATCCATTCTTCTAACTTGTCAATGTACAACCCAAATAAGGTCGGAGATAGAGGGCAACCTTGTTTGACACCTATGTCACTACCAAAACATTCAGATAACCCTTCCTGTGTTCTGATTCTAGCTTTTACATGCTCATATAGTCTATGAACTGCTGCCCTGTAGTGAATTGGAACCTCTAGTTCTTCCATTTTGCTCCATATTTTTTTCCTAGGCACTATGTCAAATGCCTTTTTGAAGTCTACAAAACAGCAAAAAGCCTCCTCTTTTTTCTCCCATATTTTTTCCACTATGTGTCTGAGCGTGATACAGTGATCAATAGTTGAGTGTTTGGGCCTAAAACCTGCTTGCCCCTTTGCTCTCTTTCCATTTTCTTCTCCCCATATGCTGATCCTCCGCTCTATCATACTCCCAAACAACTTTGCAAAGAGAGGGTTGATCATGATAGTTCGATAGTTTGAGGGATTATTTACATCTCCACTTTTAAACAAAGGAATGGTCAAGCTAGTTGTCCACTCGGTAGGGAAGCCATTTTGTATGACCTCATTGAAAATTTCTTTGATTTGCGATGCCAAAATATCTACCCCCCATTTTATATGCTCTGCTTGAAGATTGTTTATGTCACGGGATTTTCCAGTTGCTAACTTTTTTATCCCTTGAATAATGTCTTCAATTGTGAAAAGTTCTTTCTTGACAATGATAGTAGGTGGTGTCTCCTGCTGGTTACTACTGCTGATACGATTGTTTTGAATACTCCAACCACTGATTAGCTGTTATGTTATTTTCAGTTTGCATCCTTTTCATGCTTAGTTCCTTCCAAAATTTCTTTGGTTCATGCTTCCCTAAATAAATCAATTCTTCCCTCCTTGTTTTAGTGTATTATTCTTTTTTTGCCCTTACCAGTTTCTCATATTCTTTTTTGTTTGCTCTTGTTTTACCCGTTGGTTCCTTTAGTAATCTTCGCATTTTTTTGCAATCTTCATCGAACCATGGGTTGGTTGGGAAGCTATTCCTTTCTTTCTTTTTAGGTTTAGCTCTCTTGCATTTTTTTAGAGCTTCTTGAATAACATGCATTAACCATTCACTCTTACTGTAATCTCTACTACTGTGATGTAGTTCTTCCCTTTCCTGTAACTTATTATTTAATACTGCTCTAAAATTTTGCCGATTTTCATCTGTTAAGAGAATGTTTCCCTTGTGAGGATATTTATTTTGATTGCCTTGCAAGTTTTTTTCCCTTGGTTTGTCTCCATGCATTCGAAGTTTCATAACAATTGGGTTGTGATCTGACTTAATTTCCACTGGAGAATCTTCCACTTCTAGCTCCTCTATTTTTGGTATGTAATTCCGTGAGCATATTACATAGTCTATTACACTTTGTCCCTTATATGTTTTGCATGTATACTTTCCTGAATTTTTCCATTTGTTCATCCCATTGAAAATAATCAAATTGTATATGTTGCAAAGACCTAACAACTCTTCTCCATATTGCGTGATAGCCCCATGCTCATCTTCTGAAGTCCTGGTCCACTGTTGATTTTTCTCTTCTGGCATCCAAAGAGGATTAATCTCAATATATTTGTTACCTTCTAGAATGTTATCTTGCTTATTTGCTATCCTTGCATTGAAATATCCAATTAATATAATATCTCCCAACTTACTGTATATTGAAATGTCTCTTTTTAGGGAGGAGTATGGGTCTTCTCTGTTAAGGTCATGTTTCTTATAGAATTTAGAATTCTTGGGAGCAAAATAACATGCTTGCTATGCTAATAACCGACTTATTTTCTAGGATCTTTATCCAAATGTACTTTTTTTTTTCATCTTGTTTTTCAATTTTAATGACCCTATCCCATTCCTCTTTTATTAAAACCATAATACCCCCATGCCCTTTGCCATTTTCTGCTTGCTTTATTCCATCTTGCTATTTTTTTGTATCCCACAAATTCCGGAGTCCTACATCCATCGTGTTCATGTGTTTCGTCAATATGATTATATCTTTGTCTCTAGCAATGGGCCCTAACCCGGGTCCTCTTCTCCAAGGGAAACCTCTACAGTTCCAACTTACCATTGTAAGATGTTCCCGGGCGGGCCATACTCCCTATTTATTTTGGATTTGTTTAGATGTGATGTATGCCTTTCCATTTCTTAAATATGCCTGTTTCCCTTCATTCCTTATTGCCCTCACCTTTTCCCATTCCTTATTTCTTTCTTCCTGCTGTAAAAATGTTAGGTCATCATCTAAATAAAATTGTGACCCTCTCAGCATGCCTCTGTTTCTAAGTAACCTTATTTTATCCTCGTAGCTCATCAATGTGACCCGAATATGTCTATCTCTGCCTCCTTCTCTCAGCCTGCCAATTCTGCTTACTTTTTTTATCTGACCCTTCCATTGTAACCGATCTGACAAGAAGTTCCTGGTTAAACGATTTGTGTCTTCCCTGTCCCCATAATATTTCAACCCTTTGATGATTATATTTGTTAACTTCTCATGTCTTTCTTTCTCTTCTGTTATTTGAATTTTTACTTGCTTCTCTATCAACTCTTTTTGTTGATTAACTGGTTCTTTTACTACTTGAGACCATGTCTTTGTCTTTGCTAATTCATTTCGTAGCTCATTTTCTCTTGTTTCAATGTTTTGGAGTGTTTTCTTTACCTCTTTTATTTGATTTGCATTTGTTTTTTCCACCTCTATTGCATCATTGATTGGGGGATGGATGGCTTGTTTGAGGACATGCCATTCACGTTGACCCATGTTTTCTAGGTTTTGTAGCTTTGACACTTGCTCCTTGAGCTGGTTGTTTTTTTTTTCTAGCCTTCGAATGGTGTTTATAACCTCATCTGATTTAGTTTCTTTTAATTTCTCCCTCCTTTCCATGCTTTCAAGTTTCTCTTTCATCTTCATTAGCTCTTGCACACAAAGTCTTGGTGCCCACATGAGTGGTGTAGTTGTCGGACTGTAAGTTTCTTCCTCATCTGAAAACTCATTTTGGTGATTTGCCTTTGATTGTTCCTTATTCTCCACCTGTTTATGTGGTAGAATATTTTTTATTGTTATTTTTTGATATGCCCTTTTCATTGTTGTTGCCCTTGCTCGTGCTTATCGATGCCTTAATATCCTCCAATACTGTTTCTCATTGACATATATTGGTTCTTGCAATTGTTGCTTCCCTTCTTCCATTTTCAAACCCTTTATAGCCGAACCCTCTGTACTATTGATCCGTTGAAATAAATGTGTAATAAAACCCTCTTGCTCTGCAAACCCTCAGCTGCAAACCCTTGCTGATAATAAAACCTTCTACGCAAACCCCTATAACGAATGTATTTCTCCTACCTACTTAAATTGTTTTATAAATCGAAAGAGGATAAAAAAATATGTTTACCCGATGAAATAGATGTTTAATACAATACTCCGCCGCAAACCCTCCTTGCTCTACAAAAACCCTTTGCCACAAACCCTTTAATTTTTTTTTGTGCTGATATTTCTTGTCTGGAGTGTACAGTTCAAATATTCTTCGTTCTATCGGCTCTGCTTCAGTATCCCCGTGCTCTGCTTCAGTCCTGCTTCAGTATCTTGCCGTAAACCCTCTATAAATAGCATGGTATGACGGGTGCAAGTTATGATAAAATTAGTAAGGGTGCCATTACTATATGAATCACTCATCGAATTGTTTATTGAAGTTTTGACATCTATAATGTTCACCTCGAGATTTGCTTTAATACATATGGGATGAATGGTGATATGCTATACAAAATATAAAGATGAGAATATTTAGAGTGACTGCATTTGAGATGGCATTGGTGATTCTTTCACCACGTAAAAACATATTCCCAGTAAGTGAACGAGGTAGTTCAATTAGATGGATTAAAGGTTAATATAGCACATGGATTTGACATATCACTCGATGGAAAATTGTTGCCAACAATGAGGGTTTCCAAAAAATGTGGGTACAGTGTGAAATATTACAGATAGTACCTAGGAAGGCATGATTGCTGGTAATATTTATAAATATTCCAATATCATACCATCAAAGACAAAGTAAACCCAACCATCACCAACATCTTCTAAGCGTAGTAAACCCAACCATAGTGCGGAGAATGACAAAGTACCTAGGAAAATTACACAAGATGAACTTGTGCAATTATTGTAGCCTAACATAAACTCTTGTGTTGCAATATGCAATGATGAATACCTAGAATCTTGATTACTGGACTTGAATAATGATTCTTGTCTAATATTAGAACTCGAGAAAATACTCAGCTATAATGGGAATAAATTCATATCAGGACAAATGGAAGGAAATAATTTTGGAGAGAGTATAATGGATGTTCAACTCAAACATTTGGCTTGCTATATCTTGGTGGTAAGTTTGAAAAATCAAGATGATGCACTTCAAAGAAAATTTCACGGTTTGAAAAATTAATTTGCATCTCTATCCTGCCACATGTTTGATTTTGAGGTAAGATGTGGCAAATTGGAAAGCACTAATCAACAACTGCTATGTACCATCAGGAAATATGCAGACTTGGGAAGTAGAGAAGAGATTTTACAATGTGGCAAGCACATTGGACAGTTTATAGATTTCCTTCAACCAATGCTGCAAGACATTCCTGCTCATACTCGTACATGTAACATGCGCTCAGATATTTTTGCACCGATGATACTATGGATTGTTCAAGACCAAACTTAATGAAATTTGGTGTATGCATGAGGAATTTTGGATGCAAATGACCTGAGGTAAATATTTTGAAATCAATTAGTTGTTGACCATCGTCAGTGAAGGAGCATATTCGTGGAAATTCGGATTGTTTGCATGGTTCATTCAAAGAAATTTTTAGTGTAGCAATGTCATGAAATAATGTGGATATTGATTATGATTATTCGAAGATATAGAGCATGAGGTTTAATAATCAGAAAACATGTCATATTATATAATATCACATTATAAATGATGAAAACATTTACCTAATAATGCTTTAAAGTAATGATTAATTATAATATTTATGAAGGCAAGGAATGTTATGCAATACCTTACATTAATAAAATACAATAGGAAGAAATAAGGTGAAGTCGTTGTTATATTAAATTGCTAAATGAAAATGAAAATGAAAATGAAGCAACGAATTTAGTTAAATTATAAATATGAGATTGAAATGTGAGAATGGGGTCAGATAGGTTGGAGAAAGAGAGGAAAATATTGAAAAATCCAGAGAAGATCAAGTTGTACAGGTTATAAATTCTTTTCCTGGTTGGCCATCCAAAATAGAATCCTCACCATTGACAACTTGATAATCAGAGGGTTACTCATTCCCAATTGGTGTATCCTATGCAAAAATGCTTGTGAGTCTATTTCACATGTTTTTTTGGAATGCCCCTTTTCTCTTGCAGTTCTCAACCAGGTCCATAACACCTTTGACATCTCCACAGTACACCCACAGTCCATTCCCCTCCTTTTTAAGCAATGGCCCCGGCCTTTCAAGAGCAACCAGCTAAAATTCATGTGGCAAGCTTGCCTCCACCTCTACCTATGGTAGATATGGCTCGAGAGAAATGCCAGAATTTTCAAAAATCAAGCCACTGATATGAAGATTATCGTTGTCAAAATCATGACCCTTGCTGCAGAGAATGCCTCTCTTGTTTCGTCTTCAAAACCCCCCCCTCCTGGCCTAGAATCGGACCTAACCAAACTTTTCAATCTGTCTAACATCTCTGTCATGCCCCGTGTTTCTGTTGACAGGTCCGTCATCAAGTGGGTCTTACCACATACTAGGTGGCATAAGCTCAATTTTGATGGTGCGGCTAAATGCAACCTAGGAGCAGCTGGCGGAGGGGGAATTCTCAGAAATCATAGAGGAGAAATAATTTTAGCCTTTGCCCAAAACTTGGGAATTCAATCCAACAATATGGCAGAGGCGCGGGCCCTGTTCCAAAGTTTGATTCTCATGGAAGGATTGACCATCAATAAACTTATCATCAAAGGAGACTCGTTGCACTGTATTAACTAGCTCAATGGTACCACTAAGCCTTCTTGGGCCCTTGCTTCGATTTTCCAAGATTGCAAGGTCCTAATTGGCAATTACCCAAAATTAACCATTAAGCATCAATACCAGGAAGGAAACAAAGCTACGGACTGGCTTGCTAACAAGGGAGTCGGTGAATCTGACATTCAAGAGACTCCTTCCCCATCGGCCTAAGGAATGATCCTACAAGTTTCAATGTTTGCACAATGTAAGTTGTTGCCAGGGGATTGGTTTGGTATGTTGTTGAAACTTGTCGCGATATCACGACACCTTTTCCTTCTCCTCCTTTGACAGTGAAAATGCAACATGTCATGATATCACGACACTTTTCACCTTTGGCCACAAAAATGCAACATGTCACGATATCACGACATTTCTTTCTCCTATGGGCGCAACGTTGCAACTTGTCGTGATATCGCGACACCTTTTTCTCCTTTGGTTGCGGCGTTACATCATGTCGTGATATCGCAACACTTTTTCTCTTTCAGCTGAGATGTTGCAACTTGTCATGATATCGTGACACTTTTCTCTGGCCGCAATAATGCAAAATATCATGATATCATGACACTTTTCTCTGGCTGCGATAATGCAACATGTCGTGATATCGTGACACTTTTCTCTTTGGCCACGATAATGCAACATGTCGCGATATCGCGACACTTTTATTTGGCCATGATAATGCAACATGTCACAATATCGTGACACTTTTCTCTGGTCACGATAATGCAACATGTCATGATATCGCGACACTTTTCTCTGGCCGTGATAATGCAACATTTCACGATATCGCGACACTTTTCTTTGGCCGCGATAATGCAACATGTCACGATATCGCGACACTTTTCTCTAGTCGTGATAATGCAACATGTCGCGATATCGCGACACCTTTTCTCTTTGGCCGTGATAATGCAACATGTCACGATATCATGACACTTTTTCTCTTTTGCCGTGATAATGCAACATGTCGCGATATCACGACACTTTTTCTCTTTGGTCATGATAATGCAACTTGTCGCGATATCACGACACTTTTTCCTCATATGGCCGCAACAATGCAACTTGTGGCGATATCATGACACCTTTTCTCCTTCGGCCATAGTGCTGCAACATGTCGTGATATCATGACATCTTTTCTCTTTGGCCGCGATGTTGCAACTTTTGGCCGCGATAATGCAACATGTCGTGATATCGTGACACTTTTTCTCCTTGGTCGCGATAATGCAACATGTCGTGATATTGCGACACTTTTTCCTCATCTGGTCGCGGCAATGCAACTTGTCGCGATATCGTGACACTTTTTCTCCTTCGACCACGACACTGCAACATGTCATGATATCACGACATCTTTTCTCTTTGGCCGCGATGTTGCAACTTGTCGCGATATCGTGACACTTTTTCTCTTCTGGCCATGATATTGCAACATGTCATGATATTGCGACACATTTTCTCCTTTGGCCGTGACAATACAACATGTTGTGATATTGCAACACCTTTTCTCTTATAGCCACGATGGTGCAGCATGTCGCGATATTGCAACACTTTTTCTCCTGTGGTCGTGACAATGCAACATGTCACGATATCGTGACATATTTTCTTCTTGGGCCTCGATGATACAACTTGTCATGATTTCACGACACCTTTCCTCCTCTAGACGCGACGACAAAACTTGTCACGATATCGCGACACTTCTTCTATTCTGGCAGCGACGTTGCAACTTGTCATGATTTCATGACACTTTCTCTCCTTTGGCCACGATGATGCATCTTGTCACGATATCTCGACATCTTTTCCTCCTTTGGTCATGACGGCACAACATGTCGTGATATCATGACACCTTTTCCTCCTTGCTTTTTCTATATGCTTGGAACCACAAAAATACAACATGTCGTGATATCGTGACATCTTTCTTCTTGTGATGTTTGGCTTTTTCTCTGATCTTTAGCCCTTGGTCCTCTTCGGTCAGTTTGAATAACATGTAAATTTATACTTGTACAAGGTTTAGGGACCTTTCAACACCCTTTCAACCAATCAAAAAAAAAAAATTGTAGGAGGCTACATTCATTGGAAGATACAAAGACTTTGAGCATTTTATTGTAAGATCTGCCAATTATATCAAATTCATTTTTTGTTAAAACAAGCACTATTGTGGTGTTTTAATTTGTAAATTGTTTGATATAATTTTAAATCAAAATTCCTATAGAAGATATCATTAAATTTATTGGACTGTGTGAATTCTAGTTTGCCTAAGTTTAGTTTTTCAAAAAATTTGTTCTTCTATTCTGTAACAAGTTGTCTGAAACTTAATTTAATTTTTTTTCTTTACCTAAATCCTTTTAAATTTATTTCAAGCATTAAAATTTTAAATTAAACCTAGTTTCTTATTGCAAAGAGTTTCAAGTTTTATAACTAGGTTTAGGTTAAATTTTTCACTCAAATATTTAATTTCATAAATATTTTGGGTGAATAAATTTCACTGTTGAAGGAAATACTATGAGCTTTATATTTCAATTTCATCAATTTAAAAGTTCATCAAGTTTAGTTATTGAAACCCTAATATGAGTTTTAAATATTCATATTTACAAAAGGGTTGTAAATTTATTAACATCAAATATTTAATTTAATAAATATTTGACAAATAAATTTCAAGAAAGAAAATGATTATATGGACTTTTTTTTTTTGGTAATTATTTTAATAGATTAACAGTGGGTTTTTATAGAGGATCCCAAAACCTTATGTACAAAATCAGCCTGGCTGGAATGTGCATCATGCCTTGTGGCTGGAGGAATAAAACTGATGATAGAAAACAAAAATTGCTAATTGCCCGAAGGCTACAAGTAGGGCCCTTATGCCTGAATATCCTAGAAACAAACCACATTTTACCAAGGAAAACAAAAATACTAGCCGGAGAAATTTGACCATCGAAAGCAGAAACAACCAAACCAAACGAATGACCTTCTGAAGTGGGGAGAACATCATGAGAGGATATCCACATTGGCCAAACTCGCCACCTCAGACGGGAAGTGTGAGCGCCACACAACAGGACACGTGGTCGCAAGCCCTTTGTTGGCCATGTGGTCTGCCATGCGATTTCCTTCCCTAAAAATATGACACGCCTTCCACCTATCACGTTGAGAGAGGAGCATCCTAGCCTCAAGAATGATGTTGTAGACCCTCCAAGATGGGTCTTTAGAGCCTAGCAGATAGTTGACTATATTGAGCGAATCACCTTCGACTATCAAAGGCCGAGGATCCTCGGAGAGGATCTGGATACCTTTCAAAACACTTCTGGCTTCAGCATAGTGATTAGTCTGGGCACCCAAATCTTCACAATAAGCCAACATGAGATTCTCGTTATGGTCTCTAACCACACCACCAGAACCAGCGGGGCCAGGATTGCCTTTGGCCGCACCGTCAAAGTTTAATTTAATCCAGCCCATAGGGGGCTTGGTCCAAATAACATCCCCATGCTGAGACTTAGAAACACCATCATGAAAAGGGAAGAGGCCCAAACTTTTGAAGATCGTTGCTTCGCCAGGAAGGCGGGGACGGGAACTAGGAACAACTTTAGAATTCTCAATGGCAAAGGATAAGGCTCTCTGAGCGACACAGGGAGGTACTCTAGGGACCTTGCCGAAGACTCTAGCATTCCTCTCTAGCCAAATCTGCCAAATGGAGTGGTGGAAAGAGGCCTCAAGAAGGAAGCGAAGTTTAGGATTCTTGAAAGGATTGGGCCATTGGTGGAAGGCATCTTTGAGGGAGCGGGGAGTGCACCAAAGGATTTGAAAGGAAGACAGGACAGTGTCGAGGACAGAATGGGAAAAAGGACAGTGCAAAAATAAGTGGTATGTCGTCTCACAATCAGCAAAGCACAAGAAGCACCTGTTGGGAATAGCAAAACCCCTCTTATGGAGGTTGTCGATGGTTAAGGCTTTATTATGAAAGGCAATCCATGCAAAGTAATTAACTTTAGGAATAATACCCTTCCTCCAAATCACTTTCCATCGGTGATCCATGGCAATCTCGCAAGTAAGAAGGTCATAGGCGGTCTTGATAGAGAACAGACCATCCTCCATGCTGCGCCAGATGATTCTATCGTCTCTTCTAATAGATGGAATTAAAATAGACCGAAGAATATTAGACAAAAAGGTCATTTCATTGTTAAAGCCATCCAGGACTGGAAAATTCCATCGAGGGGGAAGAGAGCTCCGATCAATGAAGTCTGCAACCTTGAGTTGGGAATTTGGATCCACCTGGGCTTTCAGGCCAGCAAGGTCCGCTCTCAACTCGAGAGCTCCATCAGTAACCCACCTGTCCTTCCAGAAGAGAATGGAGTTGCCATCACCCAAAATCCAGCGAGCACCAGAGTTGATCAGAGAGCGGGCTTGAAGCACAGATTTCCAAAAGGCAGACGCTTCAGGAGGAATCCCGACATCAAAAAGAGAACTCGATCCAAGATACTTCCTCTTAACCAGCTTGACCCACTCTCGTTGGGTCATTAGTCAGGATCTTCCAAGCATGCTTAGCGATCAAAGCAGTGTTCATGAGTCTTGATCTCCTCATTCCCATGCCGCCTTGGTCCTTTCGCAAGCAAACCTTATCCCAGGCCACAAGAGGGATTCTAGATTTTTCTTCATTGCCAGACCACAGAAAGGTCCTCTGAATCTTTTCAATCTTGGAATGGACAGAAACAGGCAGCATGAACACAGACATGAAGTAAGTTGGGATTCCTTGGAGACAAGCTTTGGTAAGGGTGGCTTTCCCAGCTTGCGATAGGAATTTGCCTTTCCAAGTGCTCAGCTTTTTGTGAAGACGTTCCAGGATCATGTCCCACAAGCTTCCATTGGCCCGGCCATTACAAGCCAGAGGCAAACCCAGATAAGACGCAGGCAGGGAATCAATAGTGCATTCCAAAATTTTGGCTATGCGGAGCTGCCTTCGCATAGGAGTGTTAATAAAGTAAATTTTGCTTTTGATGTAATTGACTTTCTGTCCGACAGCCTTTTCATAATGGGAGAGGATTCGCTTGATGGATTTGGCTTGAGTGACGGACGCCCCAGTGGAGATGAGGGTGTCATCCACAAATTGCTGATGAGAGACAGGATCGACTCTAGAGGTGGGCAAAATGTCGGAGATCTTATTCTGGCGAAGAGCCTCTTTCAAAGACCAACTCAGAACCTCAGCCAGAAGGATGAATAGAATAGGAGACAGAGGGTCACCTTGTCTGAGGCCTCTGGCACTTTGGAAATACCTAGCAGGGGATCCGTTGATTAGAACAGAAAAGGAGGGAGTGGATATGCAACTACTGACAAGGTCAATCCAGTGAGGGTGAAAGCCGAACTTGAAGAGGACAACATAGAGGAACCTCCTGTCAACTCTATCAAAAGCTTTATTCATGTCCAGCTTGAGGAAAAGAGCAACATTTTTGGAGCGATGAGCAGAATGGAGGGTTTCATGGATGGTGATGACACCATCGAGAATGTTTTTGCCTTTCACGGTGCTTCCCTGAGAAGGACCAACCAAGGAGGGAAGAAGGGACCTCAGACGGTTGGCTATGGACTTGGTTAAGATTTTATAAAAAACATTGCACAGGCTAATGGGACGATAATCAGAGAAAATTTTGCAGGCGGAAGACTTAGGGATGAGAGCAAGAAAGGTAGAATTTAGTTTTGGATGGATGGATCTGGAGGCTTGAATCTCCTGAATTGCTTCGCACACATCCGAGCCCACAACATCCCACATAACTTGAAAAAAATGGGGGGGAAAACCGTCAGGCCCAGGGGCCTTGTCTGGTTGCATGGAGAACAAAGCTTCTTTAATCTCAGACACAGAAAAAGG
This sequence comes from Wollemia nobilis, assembly GCA_028583015.1. Taxonomy (NCBI): domain Eukaryota; kingdom Viridiplantae; phylum Streptophyta; class Pinopsida; order Araucariales; family Araucariaceae; genus Wollemia; species Wollemia nobilis. Next base: position 8,098,129 of record JAQPPZ010002883.1, read on the forward strand.
CTCCAGAAGCTTAAAGCTTACCTCGGGAGGAACTTTGACTGGGAAGTTATCCAACAGAGATTTTTGAACCTGGAGATCACTGTCGGGAGGAACACCGAGCAGATCCTGGAAGAAGTCAACCGCTTCACTTCGGATTTCCTCAATATCCTTGGTAACGCGTCCATCCTTGCACACCACTTCCCTGATTTTGTTAGCCCCTCTGTGCCGCAAAGTTGACGCATGAAAAAACTTCGTATTGGAGTCTCCATTTCTCAACCAGAGGTCCCTAGATTTCTGGCGCCAGAAAGTTTCTTCCCTTGCAAGAATAGAATGATAATCCACCAAGAGCCTCCTTTCCTCCTCCCTGAGGCAATCGGTGTAACCTTCGAGCTCCATTCTCTCCTCCACCAATTTTAGGTTCACAGAAATGGACCTTTTGGACTCAAAAATGTTGCCGAACACCTCCTTGTTCCATGTTTTCAAATTCCTTTTGATTAACTTGAGTTTTAAGGCCACTCTCTTGGAAGCGGAACCTGCTACCTTCTACTACCACCAGGCCATAACCAACCCTCTGAAGTCCTTGTGAGAAATCCACATGGACTCAAATCTGAAGGGGGTTTTAAAAATAGGCCCATCAACCGTCTCTAGGACAATAGGATTGTGATCAGACCCAATCCTCGGTAAGGCCGAGAGAGTTGCCGCACCGAGTATGGGAATAGCCTCTTGGGATATGAAGAATCTATCAAGCTTGACTTGAATAAGATTGCTCCCAATCCTCCTGTTGCTCCAAGTGAAGGATGCCCCCTTGAGGTCAATGTCAAGCAAGTTATTGGTGGAAACAAAATCTTGAAAGTCTTCTAGACTGTGGCTAGAGTGGTCCGATCCTCCTTTCTTTTTAGATGGGTGAAGAGGACAGTTGAAATCTCCCCCTAGAACCCAAGGGAAATTATAGAACGTTTCCCTCATCTGGGAAATAGCCTTCCACATTTCTGCTCTCTCCGAGACAGAGTTTGGGGCATACACATTGGACAGGATCCAAGAAAAGTTAATGGCTTTGGAATGAAACAAAACATTGATAATCCTGTTGGAAGTTGAGAGAAGGCTACCCTCAAAAATCTCTGGATCCCAAAGAATCATGAGACCGCCTACCGTTCCCACCGTAGGACTGGAGAGGAATTTTGCCTTAGCCCAAATGACCTTAGCAGCTCTGGCAGAAGAGATAGCATCGGTCTTAGTCTCTTGCAAAATTAGGATGGACGGATTCGTCCTCTTTCTGAGATCAGCCACCAATCTCCGTTTGGCAGCTGCATTAAGCCCTCTCACATTCCATGAGAGGACTTTCATCTCAATAGTTTGATATTCTTCTTACCTCCCTTTCCTTGCTGGAGGGGAGGTTTTGGGACAGACGAGTCACCCATATGGGAATCAGAATCATCCTAAAAAAGTAGTCGTTGAGTACCATTTGCAACATCTACCGCAATCTCCTTGTCCTGCTTGTCTTTGTTGGGGGGATGACCTTGCTTCCTTTCGCTACCAAAATCAACACCTTGCTTTCGGCTCCTCGTATTACGAGGGCTGATATTACAAGACTGCTCACCCCTTCTTCCTAGTAGGTAATCTTCCAACACATTTTGGGACTCGGGGTGGTTATGGTCCAGGATTTTGGGTGAATCTGCCTGTGTGGTGATTTGGGGAAGGGACTGGTCCTTCTCCTCCTGTGGTCCAAGGTGAGGGCTTGCACCACACGGCTCAGAGACCGTTTGGGGGGAGACTGCTTCCATCGGGTGGGAGGATTCGGGATGGTCCCTAGACGGGCCTGGAGATTCATGCCCTTTCACAGCAGGGTGCTTTGTCTGACCTTCATCGTGTTCCAAGGGGTTGTTGGAATCCCGTTTCTTCATCCCTAGATTTTGAAGAGGATAGTTGGACTGGAGGTGCCCTTGAGAACTGCACTGGGGGCAGAAAGCTGGTCTGTTCTCATACACAATGGCTTGCTTGTGGAGAATGATATCTCCAGACCGAAGAGTGATGGATGATGGAAGGTCAGCCTCCAAGTCCGCCAGAACGTAGAACCGAGCTTGAACAAATCTGGTTCGAGCTTTGGTGGGAGGGTCAATGGTAACCAACTCACCAATGGAGCGTGCAATTCCTTTGATTACATTTTCATGCCAACAGAAGAGGGGGAGACTCGGGAGTCTAACCCATATTGGAGCAATGTTGATATTTTGGGTATCGGGGTTGAAGTCCATACCCCACTTCCTTAGAAAGAGACTTCTGCGGCCTAGGAACCAGGGACCACCAGCCAGGATTTTATAGTAGTCCTCCTTGTTATTCAGTCTAATTGCAAAAAAACCTCGGGTTAAGGCCACCAACTCCATGTGACCAGAGGTTCGCCATTTACCTACCGCCCACTTGCGAATGGTCTCCATGTCGGGACGACCGCCAATAAACTTACCGATGAGGGTAAATTTTTTGAATTCCACAAAGCTTGAAAGAATTTCCATCGGGATGTCCAACTCGTCCCCGGTAGGAAACAACTCCTTGGAGAGCAGACCGCTAAGGGTTTCTGAAGCCGCTGCCTGAGCGTACGACTTCTGAGGTCCACCTCCCCATTTTTCTGGTGGATCCTTGTCATGACCTACGATTACATGGACTTTGTCTTTAATGTCATAAAGTTTTAAAATCCATAATTGAGATTATTTATGTTTATGAGGGTTTGATTTATTAAAATTTTAAATCTCAAATCATAGAGTCCAAAATTTAAAATATCAAATTTATCTATTTCAAATATTTAATTTAATAAATATTTGAATAAATAAATATTACATTAAGGAAGATTATGCGAGTTCTAATATTCATATTATAAAGTATAAAACTTTATAATTACAATTCATACACATTGGTTATTCATACTTTTATGAAAATAAGCAAATATTATAAAGCTTAGAATATTCTAAAGGCTTAAACATAAGGATTATAAAATTTTCACATTTTATAATTAGGGTTTTTATTTTATTCATCATTTATTAGATTTTATTGTAAGCTTAATTCATAGAATAAATGTAAAAATTGATTAAAATTCTTTAAAATATATTCATATAAGTTTACTATAAGGTTAAAGCATTTTTCAATTTAGATTCATGTTTAAAACTTTTAAGATAAGATTTGGATTCTCAAAAATCTGTTTTAGAGGTAAATTTGTTCATTTTGGGAAAGTAAGTTCTATTGAAGAAATACAAAATAATGATTTCAGAAAATAAAAAATATTTGTTATGCTAGGCCCCTTGTTAACAGTTGATTGTTAATCCTTGAGATATTCTATGCACTTAGTTGACATATTATCATAATATACATAACACGTTAAGTGAAAGAACCTTGGAGAAATACATTTTCTTTGCAAGAGAGGATTTCAATCCTAACTGTAAGGTGATTTTGTAACTAGACAAAATTATACCTCAACAGAATTGGTGCTAGAAGGACGGTTGAAAGGTAAATATTTGATTTTCAATTGTAGTCATTCAAATTAATTATTTTAAAAAATAACATTAATTTTTTTTTTATTTATGTTGCATTAATGTTAATCTATCATAATTTCAAAAATTAGGTTATGATTCAATTTTTGTGAATTTTTATACATAGCCTTGCATATTAAAATTGGTTCAATGGTAGAAAATGATTTACCCCATTTTAAGCATGATGGAACGATTACGACAAAAGAACATATTCATGCATATAAAAACATTATGTTTCATTTTAAAATTATGTAGGAAGATGTTCTCTATAGAATGTTTCCATACACTTTGGATGAATTTGCTAAATATTGGTATCAATTTACTTGCAGGTTCTACCACTTCTTGGGATCAAATAGAAGCAATATTTCTTGAAAAATTTAGAAAATCGGTTGACATAGATATGTTATCAAATCAATTTTCCTCTATCTATAAAAACCTGATGAATCCATGAGTCAATTTAATGATAGATTTCATAAGTTGTATACTGAAATAGAGACACATTTCATCATTTCAAAAAAAGAAGTCGTTCAAATATACTTGGAAGTCTTAGATCATTTTACTGTTAAGTTGCTCGTAAAGCTTCTTAAAAATTTATCCTTGTCTAACACCTATGATGAGGCAATAGTTGTAGAACAATGGTTTACATTAGGGGGAATTATTGTGGATAAATTATCATTACTTAACCCTAAGGTTTCAAATCAATTATCACCTATGAGTCATGATACACATTTTTTGACACCATCGAATGAAATTGAATGTCCTAGTTTTTCAACCACTTCTGATATTCTCGAAGAATAAGCACAAGTTTTAAAGCCAATATCCATTAATGGGAATTGTAGTAATCGAGTTTATCAAAATGTAGAAATGCATGAGTCTTCATATATTGGAGGATTTTTAGATCTAACTAGCTTTGAAACATATGATAGAATATAATATTCCATAGAGTTGAATGAAACAATTAAAGCTCTAGAATTGAAAGATTCTAGAGGTAATTTCATTATGACTAATCATAAAAGTTTATTACTTGAGGAAGATAATTTTTTTATTGAGGATAAATTTTTTGAAAGTGATGAAAGTGAATTTGAAAAGCATTCAATTTTTGAATTTACAAAGTGTGAAGATATGGTTGAACCTCACCCTTTAATTATAGAAGATAATTTTTATAATGGTTGGGGAAGATATGATGAATGTTTTTCTTTTATGCCTACTGATAAGAATTTTTCTTCATCTGATATGCAGGATTCTAAAATTGATATCTTACATGAAGAGCCTACAATTCTTGTATAGTCAAATCACATGTTTTCTAGATCCATAATAAAATCTCACCCCTTAGCTTTAGAAGATAATTATTATAATGGATGGTGTACGTATGGTGAATCATTGTTTTCTCGCACTTCTAGTGATAAATTTTTTGGTGAATCATTGTTTTCTCGCACTTCTACTTTAAAATTTTTGTTTCACTTGATATGCAGAATGTTGAAACTTCTATTTCAAAAGAATATTTCATAATTCCTATGCAATTAGAAAATGACATGCCAATTTTAGAAATAGAATAGATTCCAAAATTTGATCATTTTGAACACGAGTTTGTAGAACATCTTGTTGCAATAGAAAGAAAATAAATGGTCATTGATGAAATAATATGAAATGATGATGATGATGATAGAGATCATGAAGAAAAAGAAAATACTGTAATGGCTCATCAAGTAGTGGTAAATGAAAGTGTATAAAAGGTAGAATATTATCCTTTGTATTCAAACATACAAGAATTAGGTAAATTTTTTCATAATTATTTTTTGAATTATGTTATTATTTATTATGAGATGCCATTAGAGGTTGATGAAGCAATAGAAGGGATTATTATTCCCACCACAAATAAGATTGTATTGCTAAATGAAAAAGAAGATATGCTTGAAACATTGAACCAAGTTCATCAACAACTAATAATTCAATCTAGGATACAAAACTTTAATGATTCTTATTTTATAAATATCCTAGATTCTTGCAAATTCTTACATGAATATGATTGGCATAGAAACATAGATGATGATATTGCATTAAGACTTTCAGAAATAGCTTTTTATTTGAAAAATAATTATATGCTTGTGAAAATGAAAAGTTAACTCAAAGTGATGAATTAGGATTTGAAATTCACACTGCATTGAAAAAGTAAAGGATAATTGAAAATCATGTTTTCACTTTTAAGTTTAAATCAAATCTTAAACATGGAACTGCTTCTAAAATTGAGTCGAATCAGTGGGATGAGAAAGGCAAAATAAATTTTTTTATATTGTTTGGCCTAATTTTATTTTGGTTAGAGTTATATAAGATTTGGCATGCATACAACAATATATGTCTTTTACAGTGTGCCAATCATGTTTGGTATCCAGGGAAATTATGGCAAAAGTTTTGCAGTGTATTGTACATAATGTATATTGTTGTAAATAGTATTTTGGATTTTTTTTTCCTATTTTTGTGTTTGTACATAAGTTGTGGTTTTGTAATGTTTGTTAATTTATTATTTTGTTGATTTTGTTATTTGGTGATATCATTTGATGATTTTATCTGGTATTTGTTCCTAGGTCATATAGGATAAAATTACTTGTTTTTGAAAACATATAAAACTTGAAGAAAAGTGAAAATGAGATGTTAGTGTAAATATTCATGAATTTGGACTAAGATAATAAAATTTGAAATATTATAATCATATTGCAAAAGCTTCACAAGTACTACAAATACATTAAAGAATATATTTTGAAATTCTAGAAGTATGAAGTTGTTAGTTTTGCAAATTAAGGTAAAAAAATCTATTATACTCTTTCAGCCTTACCTGATATCTAACCCAAATGGTAGGTGAACGTTTGTTACAAATTAACATATTAATGGATATAAAAAAAATGAATACAAAGGAAAGTAAAGTCAAATATGTCACCATGAACTGGATAACCTTCACCGGAGCTATGGACGCTCGATTGGCAATGAGACTGTCTAGAATAAAAAAGGGAATGCAAAATACAAAATTCACCTAATATATGAAATATTCAGATAATATCTACTAGGGCTATAAACTCTTGTCTGGCAGTAGAGCAATGTCTAAAGAGAGCCAAGTAGAGGTATACTTCAAAGAAAATGTTCATGACCTAAATGTAAAACTAGCAGTGGAAAGCCAAATGGTTTTAGGGATATAGAATGAATCACTTTACACACACCAAGCCAATGCTGATGATTCTACCGTTTCATGTTGAATTGATCTATTCACATTCTCTAGATATTATTGATGTTCTTGGTTATAATATTTGTGGTTTTTGTTGTTTTCAAAAGTTGGGTTCTTAATTCCAAAATGTCCAGGGACATTCACCAACAGAGTCACCATTTATTGTGACTCCTTTACAATGACCCCAAAAATGGGGACCATGTTTTCATGTTCATTAGTTTCATTTACTACGTAATATTTTGAGATTGTCAACATAGTTGCTATTCTACGAAGTGTTTCTTTTATTTGTTAGGTCAATTTTGTTTGCTTTATTTTGTTGTTATTCTTGTTGTATGTATTCTTAGTTTGATGTTTTTTTTCTTAAAATAGTTTAGGGTTGTTATCATTATGTTGTTTTATACTTATAAGTTTAAATGTATAAATGATTAAAATGTTTAAATGATTTAAATTATAAAATTTTAGTTTTATAATTTAATATATTTAAAATAATATGTTTTTAGAATAAGAGAATATTCTCTTAAGTTCCACTAGGATAGATACTTGAGTTTCCACTCCTCCATGGGTCAGGAGAACTCTCAATGGTGTCTTCGTCAAGTCTGATGAGTTGTAATCCAATGACTCTCAATGATCAACTCTACTATTTATATAGAGTTGATCCTTGGAAATAATCAATCAGTTCCACTCTTCTCTTCATATTTTGTAATGTTGTGCATATCTATTATTGTGAAATTCTTACATGGTACCAGAGCAGGATAGATTTTGCTTGCATTTGCTCGTGAAGGTTCTAGTATCTGGTTCATTGCTTTGGATATTTTTTTTTTGACTAACTTGCTTAAATTTATGCAATAGTCAATTTTATCCATTTTTTATTCAACAAAATCCTTATTATTGCTAATATATGTATTGTTTTTTTAAAATATACTACTATTGTTTCGAGGGTAATATTTTGAATTTTTTGCAGTTCTCTCCTTTTAAAAGAAGAATGATTTTTTTTGAAAGATCCGCTCTTTTTTTTTAAATAGTGGTTTTACCTCTTAGAGAGGTGTTGCGATATTAAATCGTCATCCAAATTTTATTTTGTGTGCATCCTTTTCATAGCCCCTTGCCTTCGTTGGCGCAACCACTTATAGTGGCCCTAATGATTATCTCTAAGTTGGTGTTTGTTTTAAAAATATATATATATTTTTATATGCGAATCACCTTTATCTCTAAAATTTATTACAAGTTGTACAATGTGTGTTTTTTAATTGCGCCACCCACGACGTGGCTCTTAGAGTGCTCCAATCCGCCATTGAGAAAGATATCCATATCTAATCTCCAAGTAGACGTTATCCGATGCTCAATACCGATCACTCATTTTTTATTCTCTTCACCTGAGAATAATATCACATATGCTCTTCTATTCTATTTTGGTTCGAGAATTTCATTTCGTGATTCAAAACATATTTTCCTTTTTTTTGACTCATCTGCAGGGAAGGTTATCAAAGATAGTGCTCCATTTTTGCTATTTTTTTTTGTACTAATCTCCCCTGAATCTCTACAAAGCTCTATTCTACGAGATCAAAGAAAAACTATAGTTCTTTATTTTTTTTCCTGCCTCCTAACTAGTCTGCACAGGTGTTCATTGGTTTTAGGCATCCTCGACAACCATTTCTACCTCCGCCTGGTTCCAAGAAGCGACAACTCAGAGGGGAACCTCTTCCTTGGGTGCTTCAAATCATTTATATACTTTTTTTTAAAATAAGTTTTTTTTTCCCTCGCAGTATAAAATCAAAGATGAGTTATTATATATATATATATATATATATATATATATATATATATATGTTCTCTGTATTGTTTTGTCTACGTAGGTTTCTAAGTGGTCTTTCATGACATCTCAGGTTTCTTGCAGCCTTCGTATGACTCTTACTAGCGATGAAACATTAATTTATATATATATGTTCTCTGGATAGTTTATCTTTGCAGGTTTCTCAAGGCTTTGGTGGTGTCTCAGTATCTCGCAGTATTCAGAAAGTATATGTTCTCTGGATAATTTATCTTCACAGGATTCTCAAGGCTTTGGTGGTGTCTCAGTTTCCTCTGCCTAGCTCAAACCAGCGACAAATATAAAGTCTGAGTTTCCATTTTTTTTGTCCTTCAGGGTTCTTCTGATTTCTTAGTAGACACAATTTATTTTGTTCCTCATATTTTTTGTAAGATATTTTCACTTCAATTTCGAAGTAAAATATTGACTCCTTCGCAAAGTTTTTTTTTTACAAAAATCTCTTTGATAAGTCGTAGTCTATTGTAACCTTAATATAAAAAGTTTTTTTGGGGGGATTTTATGTGCAACCATATGCACATTGGTGTCTCTTGAAGGGGGCGTTGTTTTTTTTCTATCTCTTCCTCAAATTTTTTTTAGGTTTGAGGTGTAATACTTAATATATATTTTTAGCATACACTCTCTATTTAAAATTTAAAAACTAATTTATTTATCAAAATTATTAATAAAAACTATTTACTTTTCATTTTTTAATTATTCTCTAATCTTATATATTTATTTTCTTTAAGGTAGAGATTTTTCAAATTCTTTTCTCTAAAAGTGCTATAATTATTCTCTTAATATTTTTTATTAAAATTAAATTTTATTTGAGAATCTCTATAATTTCTTTACACTTAAAGAATTCATAAACCTAAGGTTTAACTTATCTTACTCAAAATATTTGCCTACATTCCATGTACAAAAACCATTAAAAACTTATAGTTTTTTTCAAGTGCGTGCGAGTTTTTTGAGGCACTTGGTATAAAGGCCTGTCAAATATTTTTCAATCTTCCTCTTTATTTTGGGACTCTCCCTCACTTATAATTTCCCTCTCGTAAGGGCAAGTATTGAGAACACCCAATTTAATCTGGTTGATATATCTGCATTTCAAGCCAAACACCCTTGCAAATTCTTCTCTATACTTACAGTTTCCCTCAAGTAAGGGCGGTTATTGTGAGGAACTAAGAGGATTTGGCATTCTAAAGCAAACAATATTACAACCTCATTATACTTATAGTTTCCCTCTCATTAGGGCGGGTATATTGAGTTTTTTAATATATTGAAAAGCTTCATTTTTTCCCTCTAAACAATTACATTAATCAATTCATTGAGTTATAATGGGGGATATATTGGTTAATTATAATTTCAATTTTTCTCTTATGTTAAAATTAGAAATAGAAATTTGGACAAAAGCACTGACCTCATAAGAAAATATGTTGCAAACCTCCATCTTGTGGAAATCTAACCAGATAATGGCCTTATGACTTGGTCTAACAGAAGGTAAGGATTAGCGTGTATAATGGAGATATTGGATAGGTTTTTGCTCTCTAAAAATTTCTTAATTGGTCATATTCCTAAAGTGAAGACTCTTAATAATGCTAGTCGGATCATTGGCCAGTCATGATGGAAATGTGGAAAACCATTGTGAGTTTCTCTCCTTTTTGTTTTCAATTAATGTGGATTAGAGACATTTCCTTCAAACCTCATGTGCAACAATGGTGGAAGGAAGGTAAACCTAGGTATGGGACTAAGATGTTCTGTTTTGCCAAAAGACTACAATACATTAAATCCAAAATCAAGACTTGGAATTGGAAAGAGTTTGGGGATATTCATAAATAAAAACATGAAGTTATTTCTCATCTTGAAAATTTGAATAAGAAATCCATTTAGATGGCCTCACAGAGAAGAGAAGTATAGATGAAATTATACTCACAACTCAGTTAGAGGAATGGGAAAAAAGAGAAGAAATATTATGGAAGCAAAAATCTAGAATTCAATGGCTCAAAGAAGGAGATCGAAACACAAATTTCTTTCACAAATCTCTTCTAGCTCGAAGATCTAACAACTTTATTTCTTCCTTAAAATCAGACTCTGGAGATGTTGTTTATACTTGGGATGGCATGAACTCTATTGTTGTTGATTACTTTTCCAATATTTTTTCTGCTACTCCTCTTGACCCAGCTTCACAAAAAAATGTTCTTCAAGCAATCCGTTATATTATCTCTTCTGAGGAGAACTCTATTTTTACTGCTCATGTTACTATCAATGAGCTTCAACAAGTAGTTTTTAAAATGCAAAAAGGGAAAACCCCAGGTCTAGATGGTTTTCCCATTGAGTTCTACCAAGAGTTCTAGGATATCCTTCATGTTGATTTATTAGAGGTGGTGGAAGAATCTAGGAAAGCCAAAGAAATTTTGAAGGTTATAAATAAAACTTATATTACTCTTGTTCCAAAAGCTCAATAGGTTGATCATATCTCAACTTTTAGACCTATTGCTTTATGTAATGTTCTTCTGAAAATCATTACTAAAATCATGGCAGAAAGGTTGAAGCCTATTTTGCATAAGATTATTTCCCCAGAGCAAGGGGGTTATGTGGAAGGACATCAAATAGTAGATGAGATAGTTCTTGCTCAGGAAGCCATCCATTCCATGGATATGCAAAAATCTCCTTCCATGTTCATTCGGTTAGACTTATCCAAAGCTTATGACAGAGTGGATTGGCATTTCCTTATCAAAGTTTTGAGGCAATTTGGTTTTTCTAAGGATTGGATGGATTGGATTATGGGATGTATCTCTCCAATTTTTTACTTAGTTCTTATCAATGGTAGGCTTTCTCAGTCATTCCTAGATTCCAGAGGTATTAGGCAAGGTGACCCGCTATCCCATTATTTATTCATCATTCTTTCAGAATGCTTGGGTAGGACTATAACCAAAAAGAGGGAAATCAAAATATTTCCAAAAGACTAAGATGTTCTGTTTTGCCAAAAAACTGCAATACATTAAATCCAAAATCAAGACTTGGAATTGGAAAGAGTTTGGGGATGTTCATAAATAAAAACATGAAGTTATTTCTCATCTTGAAAATTTGAATAAGAAAATCCATTTAGATGGCCTCACATAGAAGAGAAGTGCAGATGAAATTATACTCACAACTCAGTTAGAGGAATGGGAAAAAAGATAAGAAATATTATGGAAGCAAAAATCTAGAATTCAATGGCTCAAAGAAGGAGATCGAAACACAAATTTCTTTCACAAATCTCTTCTAGCTCGAAGATCTAACAAATTTATTTCTTCCCTAAAATCAGACTCTGGAGATGTTGTTTATACTTGGGATGGCATGAACTCTATTGTTGTTGATTACTTTTCCAATATTTTTTCTGCTATTCCTCTTGACTCAGCTTCACAACAAAATGTTCTTCAAGCAATCCGTTATATTATCTCTTCTAAGAAGAACTCTATTTTTATTGCTCATGTTACTATCAATGAGCTTCAACAAGTAGTTTTTAAAAAGCAAAAAGGGAAAACCCTAGGTCTTGATGGTTTTCCCATTGAGTTCTACCAAGAGTTCTGGGATATCCTTCATGTTGATTTATTAGAGGTGGTGGAAGAAGCCAGGAAAGCCAAAGAAATTTTGAAGGTTATAAATAAAACTTATATTACTCTTGCTCCAAAAGCTCAAGAGGTTGATCATATCTCAACTTTTAGACCTATTGCTTTATGTAATGTTCTTCTCAAAATCATTACTAAAATCATGGCGAAAAGGTTGAAGCCTATTTTGCATAAGATTATTTCCCCAGAGCAAGGGGGTTATGTGGAAGGACGTCAAATAGTAGATGAGATAGTTCTTGCTCGGGAAGCCATCCATTCCATGGATATGCAAAAATCTCCTTCCATGTTCATTCGGTTAGACTTATCCAAAGCTTATGACAGAGTGGATTGGCATTTCCTTATCAAAGTTTTGAGGCAATTTGGTTTTTCTAAGGATTGGATGGATTGGATTATGGGATGTATCTCTCCAATTTTTTACTTAGTTCTTATCAATGGCAGGCCTTCTCAGTCATTCCTAGATTCCAGAGGTATTAGGCAAGGTGACCTGCTATCCCCTTATTTATTCATCATTCTTTCTGAATGCTTGGGTAGGACTATAACCAAAAAGAGGGAAATCAAAACCCTTGAGGGAGTTACCATTGCTCATGGAGCTAGACCTATCTCTCATATTAAATTTGTGGATGAATCTACTCTTTTAGGTAAAACTACAATTAAGGAAGATTCTAATATTAAGCAAATCATTAGCTATTTTTCTAAGGCTACTAGACAATTTATCAATGAAGACAAATATAAATTTATTTTCTTTCACTGCTCTGCTAGACAGGAATCCATGGTCTTGGATAAATTAAGATATAAGAAGACCTCCCTTCCAATCACTTATTTAGGTATTCCCATAAATATTCAAATGCAGAAAAATAAATATTGGAATTGGTTGTTGGACAAAGTCAAGAAGAAAATTGGAAAGTGGACCAACAGGTGGCTTTCTTATGGGGGTAGAATCACCTTGGTAAAATCAGTCCTTCAAGCTATTCCTATTTATGTTTCTTCCATTTTGAATATCCCAAAGTTTGTTCTTCAAGAATTGGATCAAATCAGTCATCATTTCCTTTGGAGTGGTACTAAGGAGAAAAGAAAATGGGCCTTGGTGAAATGGGATACTTTATGTCTTCCTAAGAGTGAAGGGGGGTTAGGATTTCGGTCTTCTATTAATAACAACAAAGCTTTAGCTACTAAATTATATTGGAGGATGTTGCATAACCCCAATGCTCTTTGGGCCAATAATCTCCGTGCTAAATATGCTGAGAAAAAAAGTCCTGAAGACCTTGTTCACTATCAACTTCCTACCAAAGGTTCTCCCATTTTAGCAGTTCTTAAGACTGGTGAGGATTTGATAAAGAAAATTTTATTTTGGATCATTCATAATGGTCAATAGGCAAATTTTTGGACAGATTCTTAGGATGGTCACAAGAATTTGATAACTCAGTTTCCCGATTGGAGGCCTTGGATGGATGAGCTTCACCGAGCTAGTTGGATAAAGGTGGCTAATTACTGTCGGTACCATACTAGTAATTCAAAGGTTGGTATATATTGGATCCCTATTGAGGACTGACCTATTCAAATCATAGAAAGGCAAAGACAAGATATCCAAGGTATCCTTCATATGAGATCCCTCTCTTGGTCCCATGAAAAATATTGTTTTGGATGGAACAACACTACTAAGGGTGAGTATTCGGTTGCTCAAGGTTATTTGACCTTATGCCATAATAATCCCAACCATTCTTCTGACATATTTTCTCGATTGTGGGCTCAAAATCTCTGGCCTAAGGTGAGGTTCTTTAATTGGCTTTTATTTCATCGTAGGGTGCTTACTAGTGAGAAACTTATGAAGCATGGTTTTCATGGCCCTTTTAGATGTGATATGTGTGAAGAGAATGTAGAAACTATCAACCATATTTTTATTGAGTGTACTTTAGTCTTTGAGCTATGGAGGAGAATGGTCACTTTACTTGGATTACAATGGTCCAATTTTTTTACTTTTGAATAGCTTTGGAGGGATTGGCCTAATCAAGAGGGTGTTGATCATTTTATTAGGCAGTTAGTTTGGATGGGTTCTACCATTATTCTTTGGAATATTTGGAATGAAAGTAACAACCAAATTTTTAATCAAGATAGGAAGGATATTCACTATATTTGGCAAAATACCATAGCCAACTTAGTTGAATCAGTCCATCAACTCCTTAATCACCCCCAAAAATCCCACCAAAGATGGGATCAAGTGATACAAATATTGAAGATTAAATATTCTAAGGGCAACCAACTTAAAAGGAATGTGAGTATTAGTAAGATTGATAGGAAAAGAAATTGGCAACCTCCTCCTAAGGATTTTGGAAAAGTCAATACTGATGGAGCCTCTAGAGGGAACCCTGGAAAAGCTAGTATGGGAGGAATTGGTAGACTTTCAGATGGCTCCTTGGTTTTTACTTTTGCTAAGAATTTGGGTATTCTTTCCAATAACCTTGCTAAGGGGTATGGTATCCTCAGAGGCCTTTAGGAGGTTACTAAGGTTGGATGGGAAAAGGTTTTATTTGAGTCTGAATCTCAACTTATGATTAATCTCTTGAAGACTCCTTCTAAGAATCATAATGTGGATTGGAGAATAAAAAAAATTATTGAGAAGATTCATTTAATCCAAATGGGATTTTTGAAAGTTGATTACAATCATGTGGTCAGAGAGCAAAACAAGAGTGTTGATGCTTTAGCTAATTGGGCTTTGGAAAAAGGTGATCTTACTTGTTATGGCCACCCTCCTAGATGGTGGGCTTCTCAAATTAGGGAAGCTCTTATTTCTATTATTTCTTTGGATGGCTCGAGTTCTGAAGGTACCTAGTTTCTTCTTGTTTTTTTTTGCTTCTCTTTGGTTCATTCAGTTTTTTTAGTTCCCTAGATCTTTCTATTATTTATTTTTTTTCCTCTGTTGATTCTTACATTAATAATATTATGGTCTAGATAGGTCATTGTTATGTTCAGTTTGTTTTTCTTTTTTATTTTTTGTATTTTTTTGTTTAGTTTTTTAAGGTGGGTGGGTTCTTTTGTTTTGTTTTGTTTTTGTGTTCTTTGTGTTGTTTTTTGTTGTTCTTATGTTTTTGTTGTTTTGTTTTGTTTTGTTTTATGTTTTTTGTTATTGTTCTTGTGTTTTTTTCGTTCTTGTTCTTGGGTTTCTCTTTTTTTGTGTTAATTCATGTTTTTATGTGTGAGTGTTTTCTATGTTTTTTGTTTTTGTCTATTGTCTGATGTTGGTTGTTTTTTATTTTTATTTTATTTTTTATTTTTTAGGTTTTGGTTGTGTTTATTTTTCATGTTTTTTTTAGGTTATGTCTTTGTAGTGTTCTATTGTTTTTGTCTTGTTTGTGTTTTGTTATGTGGTTCTTGTGTTTTTCTATGTGGTTCATGTTGTGGTTTCTTTTATATTATTGTGCGTGTTTGGTTGTGATTTTGTTTTTGACACACTTAAGGAGCATGTTTTTTATTTTATTTTATTATTTTTGTTGTTATTTACTTATTTTTAAATTGGTTTTGTGTGTTTGTTTTCTCCTTGAGAATTTCAAAGGTGGTAGGCTAGGTCTGAGTCCTAGGCATTTTTGGTGGAATGGATACCCCTGCCTCCTTGGGTCTTACCCGAAAGTGGCATCCCTTTTGGGATATTTTCCAAAAATAATAAAAAAAAAAATTATGAATTCAATTGAACCTCTCACCCCTCATAACTTTCACACACGGAAACCCAAAATTTTAAATCTCTTTCTCTTTCAAAGGGCTAAGTGAAAAGCGTCATTTATAACCTAATAATAAAATATCTTTTTTTTTTTTTTTTCGGGGGGTTTAGGGTGCTCAATTTTGCACCTTTTTTGTTTTGTCTTTTAGGGAGGGTGTATTCTTATATTTTTTTGTGTGTCTATATTCTTTAAATTGCTCTTCTAGATTTCTTTATAGTAGCCTTTAAATTTTAGAGGTATATATTGTTTATAAAATCTCTATATGGTATACAAAGATATTCACTAACTTCATGCACACCCTCATTAAAATCAAAACAAATATTTTTTTTATTTAAAATATTTTATAGAATATTTAATGTCAATTCCATTACATTGGTATAAAAAATATATACCTATATCATTTTTCTGCCTCTTCTTGCTTTTTACTTTCTCCTTCTTAATTCACCTTTTTCCTTTTAAGAAGGCACTCTCTAGTTTGAAAGAAATTAATTATTACCTAAAGAAGATTATTAAAACTCAAAAAATATATTTTTGGTCAACCAAATCTCTCATTTCACTTCAATTTATCTTTTGAAGTTAATGGAGGCCTCATTGACAGTCGATAATAGGTTTCTATATAGTCGTTAGAAATGTTTTTACGATACGAACACAATGGTGGTGTCTATTTTCATTTTCAAGACTATTTTTCAATGATGTTTTTAATATTGACAATTATTGTATCATGGAGTGCACTCTTGGTTGAGCCCGACACTCCCAGCATTGGTGCCCTTGTTTTGCTGGTTGTCCATTTTTTGGACCTTGTTATTCACCATATTATATCATACAGGTGGATACCACTACTTATGCTTGCGGAGTCAATTCGGACATCCCTTGCAGTTTTTGGGGTTCCTTATCCATCATATTTTCACATTCCTTTTTGTGAGACACTTTGGTTTCAAGGGATTTTTTAGTAATACATTCCTTTTTATGAGACACTTTGGTTTCATGGTTCACAAGCACTAGTCTAGGAGTATGAATTCTTTTATGCAATAAGTCTCTATTTTTTTGAGACATCTAATGGGTCTATTGAAGGATTCTTAATAGAATTTGTCCTAATGGGGGTTGAAGAGGACATCTTCCTTCCTCTCAATCCTCCATTCACATATTCCTTATTCTTCTATTATGGCAGGTGGTTTCCCCTTGAGTTTTTCTACCATTTCCCTTGTTTTGCTAGTTGTCCACAAGTTTTGGACCTTGTTATCAGCCCATTGTGTTCATATATGTGGAAACCACATACTCATGCTTGTGGAGTCATTTTTGGACTACCCTTGTGATTTTTGTGGTTATTTCTCCCTCCTATATTCACACTCCTTGTAAGACACTTTGGTTTTAGGGGACTTTTATTTAGTGATATTTATTCTTTTGATCACTTGTTGTAAATAAGTACCTTATCAGGCCTTACTGTCAAGACTCATTTTTTTGGCTATACCATCTCTTTTTGTACATGAGTCCTTATTAGGCATTGGAGCTAAAACTCATCTTATGTGGGTATGCCACATAATGTTTATTTCTTTTTTACTTACCCCTACTATAACTTAAGGGGGGATGTTAAAGTATCATTGGCTACACAGATTTAGATTGGGTAGGTTCAATAGAAGAGATGTTCAACATCAGGTTATGGATTTTACCTTGGTTATTCACCAATAGCCTGATTATGCAAGAAATAATAAGCAGTAGTATTATCTTCTACAAAGGCAGAATACATGGCAATAGTGTTAGCTAGCCAGGAAGCTATTTATCTTTGTCAAATAATTGAAGAATTTGGTTTCACACATGACCATACTATAAATATTTGGTGTGACAATTAGAGAACAATTCATATTGCATGTAATCTAGTTGAACATCAACAAACCAAGCACATTGAGATACACATGCACTTCATAAGGCAACATATTCAAAATGAGGACATACACTTGGAATATATTACAACTGAGGAACACATTGTAGATATCTTCACCAAGTCATTTTCCTCTCCATGTTACCTTCAGTTGAGAGATAAGCTTGGATCTATTCAGCTGTATTGATTGGATTTATGAGGACAATCTTCACCATACGAAGACAAACCTCTCTTATTCTAATAGTTGGTTTTTTCCCATAGGGGTTTTTCACCAACTATTTATTGTATATGAGTATCTAATTAAACCAAAGTTGCTGGGACTCATATTTCTTTCTTGTAATAAGAGGACAATCTTCACCATACGAAGACATACCTCTAATTGTTGGTTTTTCCCCACAGGGATTTTTTCACCAACAATATTATGTAAATGAGTACCTAATCAGGCCAAGTTGTCGGGACTCATCTTTCTTTCTTGTATTAAGAGGAAAATATTCACCATACGAAGACATGCCTCTCATAGTTGGTTTTTCCCCATAGGGTTTTTTCACCAACTATATTATGTAAATGAGTACCTAATCAGGCCAAGTTGTCGGGACTTGTATTTATTTCTTGCATAAAGAGGACAATCTTCACCATACGAAGACATGCCTCTCTTATTCTCATAGTTGGTTTTTCCCCACAAGGTTTTTTTCACCGACTAGTTATTGTATTAGGAGGACAATATTCACCATACAAAGACAAGCCTCTAACTTCCTTTTTGATTAATGGTTTTTTACCATTGGGTTTTACCATATCTTCAAAAGAAGTCATTGTACATGAGTGTCTCATCAAGAATTGTTGCCAGGACTCATTTGTATGATTCAACCCTAGTATCACTTAAGGGAGGGTGTTAGAATAAGAGAATATTCTCTTAAGTTCCACTAGGATAGACACTTGAGTTTCCACTCCTCCATGTGTTAGGAGAACTCTTAGTGGTGTCTTCATCAGTTCTGATGAGTTATTGTAATCCAACGACTCTCAATGATCAACTCTTCTATTTATACAGAGTTGATCCTTGGAATAAATCAATCAGTTTGAAACTTCTCTTCATATTTTGTAATGTTGTGCATATCTATTATTGTAAAATTCTTACATATGTTGTTTAAATCAAAAGTTGTTAATAAAATATTTTATCTTTATGTAGGTCTTCAATAGGGTCAACATAGTATATTGATGCAGAAGCCTATCTTTAGAGGGATTTTTTAAAAGGAGTTTTAAAATAATTTTTTTATTACTAAAAATGGAATTCTTTGATGCAAATTTTTTTTGCCAAAAATGGTAATTATTAAAAAAGGTAATTTTTTATGGAAAAATAATTTGCCGAAATTATTAATTACTTAAAAATATAGTTTTTGGTGGAAAAATCAATTTTCCGAAAATAGTAATTTTTTATTTTTAGGGCTTTAAGCTTTAGGGTTTTCTTTTAGGGCTTCAAGCTTTAGGGTTTTATTTTAAGATTTATTTGGGGATATATATTCCCTTGGTATTGCATTGTAAGAGGGGGAAGTGAATCCAGGAATGAGAAAATAAAATATTTATTGTTTTATTTTCATGTATTGTAGTTTTTATGTGAATGGAGGATTTTATTGATTATTTTCATTTATTGCAGTTTTTATATAAATGGAGGGTTTTACATATTATTTTCATTTATCACAGTTTTTACGTAATGGAAGGTATTTTATTTTGACCTCTTGCAACTAGATTTACATCATTTGGTATCAGAGCAAGTTGGATCTTTTTGGGAGGAGAAAAAAGAAGAGAAGAAAAGAGAAAAGGAGAGGAGAGCAAAAAGGCTCCAAGAAAATTGGCACTATGTGCAGTGCTTGCAGAAGGTTTGTAAAACCTTGAAGAATGAAATTAGCACTTTGTGTAGTGCTTGCAAGAGTTTTTTTTTTTATGTAAAGCCTCAGAGAAAAATATTGGCACTTTATGTAGTGCTTGCAGAAGGTTTGTAACACCTTAGAGAAATAAATTGGCACTTTATGTAGTTCTTGCAAGAGGTTTTTTAATGTAAAACCTCAGAAGGAGGAATTGGCACTTTGTGTAGTGTTTGCAAAAGGTTTGTAAAACCTTAGAGAATGAAATTGATACTATGTGTCATGCTTGCAGGTGGTTTGAGATATAGAACCTCGAAAGGAGATTGGTATTTTGAGGAGTACTTGTAGATATGTGGCCCTATATGGAGAGTAATTATGAGTTTGATCAAAGGAACTCGTAGGAGCAGAGTTCTTTTCAACCAGAGGAGAATGATGCAGAAGCCTATCTTTAGAGGGCTTTTTTTTAAAGGAATTTTAAAATAATTTTTTTATTACTCAAAATAGAATTCTTTAACGCAATTTTTTTTGCAAAAAATGGTAATTATTAAAAAAAGACATTTCTATGGAAAATTAATTCCTCGAAAATAGTAATTACTTAAAAAGACAATTTTTGGTGGAAAAATAAATTTTCCAAAAACAATAATTTTTTATTTTTAGGGCTTTAAGCTTTAGGGTTTTCTTTTAGGGTTTCTTTTAGGGCTTCAAGCTTTAGGATTTTCTTTTAGGATTTATTTGGGTATATATATTCCGTTGGTATTGCATTGTAAGAGGGTAAAGTGAATCCAAGAATGAGAAAATAAAATATTTATTGGTTTATTTTCATGTATTGTAGTTTTTATGTGAATGGAGGGTTTTATTGATTATTTTTATTTATTGCAGTTTTTATGTAAATGGAGGGTTTTACATATTATTTTCATTTATCATAGTTTTTACGTAATGGGAGGTATTTCGTTTTGACCTCCTGCAGTTGGATTTACATCATATACCCTCGTGAACATGGTTAGCATGGTATAACTAGTGCAAGTTACGATACAATTAGTAAGGGTGCCATTACTATATAAATCACTCATCAAATTGTTTATTGAAGTTTTGGCATCTATAATATTCACCTTGAGTTTCGTTTTAATACATATGGGATGAATGATGATATGCTATATGAAATATAAAGATGAGAATATTTAGAGTAATCACATTTGAGACGTCATTGATGATCCTTTCACCATGTAAAAAAATATTCCTAGTAAGTGATGTAGACACCAAAACAACACCAATCCGATTATGTGACTGCAAACACTGATCACATTGGCACACACAGCCCCAAGGGCAGCCCCCAGAGGTTAAACAGTGGTCCTAACCACTCTCACAACAGTTTTGGAAGGTCAAAAATCATTTTGGCACCTTCAGGCACTTTGCTCAATATCCGTTCCACCCAGGGACGAATTCTAATTGGGATTCGCTCCACCTTGGGACGAATTCACAATTCGCTCTAGGGTGGGGCGAATTGCAGGTTTGACGGGCAAAAAGTCAAATCTTGGCAAATGGCAGCTCGGATCCGCCACTTAACGCTTCCTTCATTGCATGGGAGTATAGGTGAGCATTTTCGAGCGTTAGAGGCTGTTACAAGGGCAGTCATGGAGTCCCTATTCAGGGAGGAATCTTCCCTCCCCTGGAAGGGCATGGCTGCCAAGTGGCGCCTCTGCATGCTCATCCCAAGAGACCTCCAGGTCTATAAATTGGTGGGTTTTCTCACCCCAAAATATACAGAGTAAGAGCAATTTGGAGCAACGAAGTGCTGCCATTTTATTTCCCCATACATCCTTGTGCGATTTGTGCCTTTCACATCCGTGATCTCTTTTGGAGAAGAGGTCATTGGGTGATCATTGGAAGGTCGAATCTTGAGCCCAAAACCTGACATTTGGCCATAGAATACCACCCCAATTTTTTGACAACACCTTACAAGAGATTTTGGACCCATCCCAAGTGGATTGGCATCGAAATCAGGTCCCAACGGTGGGCGGCCTGCCCGGGCGCCCCCACACTACCGTGAGTCTAATCGTCCCTTTTAGGAATGATTAGGAATCTATGGCAGATTGTTCTTTCTATCATTTTTATCTTGCATTTCATCTTATGCTACTTAGATAGTTTGCAATTTTGATTTCATAATATTTTGAGCAAATCTTATCATGTTCTATCATTTTTTGTCTTTACTAACTTGCAGGTAGCATCATCAAATTCCCATTAATGGAGGCCAAATTGGGAAAATATGACCATCTGGGTCTTCCCAAAATACCCCCAATTAGCTAACCCCAAGTTTGTAGGTCTTTTGGAGCTCTCTAGGTAGGACATTTGGGACAGTACCTTTTCGGCATTTTGTTGCAAGTAAATTCGTCCCGCCCCAGAGCGAATTCAAATCGGTGAGGAATTTCCTGACTATTATTTTTGCAGTGCCCTCCTGGTGATGTCCTGATGCCCCTATCAAATTTTTAGAGCATTTGGATTCATTTTAGTTATAGTTTAATTCATTTTTCTCATTCACTTATCGTAGGCTTGGGGATTGCATGTTTTGTTTCATCCGCAGGTGCTACTAACTATTTCTTGTTCCTTTGAACGTAGGATCAGAACATCGGAGGAGCAGCAAGGAATCAAAATTCATAGACACAAGTGGCGGTGACATTTTGGTCCGCCCATCTTACATGTGGGCACGCGGAAGAAGGATGGTTATCCATGGATGTGACCAAGAGATGAATTTGACGCTCCTCGCCCCTAAAAAGGGAGGATGCAAATTGTAACCGAATTGTGAAATACATCAATAAAATAAAAGGGCTATTATTTCATTTGGGTTTCAATTCATGTTTTTCTCCATTTCATGCATTTTTAATTCGTAGGATTTAGCGTTAAGTTTAGTTTCATTTTTGCATCGTGCTTGGAGTTTTTCCTTTTTTGTTTTCGTATCCTCATGCTTTCAGTGGTGATCATGGTGGGACCTTGTCCTCTATTTTTAAGATCAGAGATCTGATCCAAACTTGGTTGTTTTTTGCTTGCAGGTGCCGAGTTTCATACGTTGACTGTTGTTCGTTCCATCAAGAGGCGGATACAGAGCTGTAATTCATCTTACCCAGGGACGAATGGGAATTCGCCCCACCCTATGATGAATACAGTCCTATAATTCATTCCCCCCAGGATGAATTTTTGTCTATGTAGTCTTCGGGCAGAAACTCAGAACCGACAGATTTGGGCAGAGAAGAGGTAAGGATTCTGAACTTTTCTTGTCAATTTTTGTCTTCAGTTTTTCTATTTTTAGGGTACTTGCTTGCTTAGGGAAAGTAGTTTTCCTTTACCGCTTGCTTGTTTCCATTTTGCAAAATAAAAAGAACCCCACACACCACGTGGCAAATTAAACACCAAGGAGCTGGTCGTAAAACCCCAGCCCTTGATCAAGACCAACGGTGGATTTCATCACCACCTTGGCTTGAATTTTTGCATCCATTACCCCGATCGCTACTGTTGCTAGACGTAAATCCTGATGAAAGCTGACCGAGTGTAGCTGGGGTGATTCCCAGTACATGAGGATAAGTCTTCTATGGTAGGTGTCATAAACAGGGTGATTCCCCTTTCGTACCGCCTACGTTCCATGTACCATCTGCTCTCACGTACCTATAGTTTCCCTCACGTAAGGGCGGGTATATAGAGAGGTTGGTATATCGGCCTGGCAATGGTATATCGAAGGGGCGACCATTTTTGGGAGCCATAAGAGCCATCATTTTGCATTTAAACGTTCTTTACAAAAACCTTCAAAAAAAAAAAAAAACAAAAAAAAAAACCAAAAACACACTAAACCAGGTCTAGGACACACTCTCAATATTTAAACGAGATAATCACTACTTTGTGTGTGTGTGTGCTCATTTCTATTTAGTGTAGCATAAAAATCATAAAAAGAGATAAAAATCTACATAGCTTGTAGGAAAGCACCACCATGGTGTACACACGTAGCCAAGCCCAATCAAGGGCGAAAGCTACAGAAAGTGTACAAGGGGGCACAAGTCGCCTCCGCTATAGCCCTAAGGACTTAGTCATACCGCCTTGGTGGCCTGACCCACAAGAGAGTCCACATCATTCCATGTCAAGATGGAACTATAGGGACACCCCTTTGAGGGACACGCCCATTCATCATAGCCCCTTTCAGGAAGAGTCCTTACACGTGGCACTCAACATAGATAAAAAGGCTCCCTTAGAAGCTCGATATGAGTGGCCACCATGTGATGAAGTGCTAGAGTGGCATAGTTTCCATGAGGAGAGGCCACATGATGATGGCATCCCTCCTTTGCCCCCATCACTATTAGAACCAATAGACAAAATCTAGAGCGCAAGGCCCTTCAAGCAGGGCGAGCCAACTCTGCCCGCCCCTTTCACACATATGAAAGGGAGCACGAGGAAGACCATTACATTCCTCGAGAGCAATATACAATGCGGGAGCCATGCGCCTCCGCACCCGCTATGTACCATGATCACCCACTGAGGCCAGAGCCTCGGGTAAATGCCGCCAACCTCGATAGAGGGAAGCAACCTATTGAGATCTCGGATCATCGAGACCGAGGTAAGTGCATAGGAGAGGCATCCAGGCCTCCTAGGCTCAAGATGGTAGAACAAATTGACCTGGAAGTCGCCAGACATGCCGCCCGCCAAGCGTAGATCATGCGGCTTGAGCAAGACCAACAGCAGCTAGAGCATTTATATCACCTTAGCAAAGAGCGCATTAGGTGCCAAACAGATGAGCTGCTCCATAACCCAGTGCCTGAGAGGGTCCCAACCCCTCGCACCCAAAGAGCGGAACCATATGAGAGGCATAATCCCTTGGTGCGAGATAGGTCTCCATGACCTTACCAAGTGCTGCCTTCGAGACCTCCTAGACCTGAGCGGGAGGCCACTCCTCGGAACAATGATGGGTACCCTCCGTGGGGACCCACCCAGGGTCATAGGTCTCATCCAGAGACTCCTCAAGAAGCTTACGAGGAATATGAGCAAGAAGAAGATCGGGCCGAAATGCCCTACCTAGGCGGAGGAGTTGCCATCCGGCCACCCCTTCAGAGGCCTCAAGTCTCCCACAACCCACAACGGGAGCAAACTAAAGAGGAAGAAATTAAATCCTCAGATGCATATAAAGCGTTGCTAGAGCGTTTGGAGTCTATGGAGACCAAAACTTTTGGGCCCCAAAAGCCCACTTTATGCCAACTCCATAGTCATCCTATGCATCCATCCGTGCCAGCACCTCCTTACCCTGAACACTTTAAGCTGCCTCAATTGGCAACCTTTAGAGGTGAGGAGGATGCTCAAGAGCATGTGACGAGATTCCTGAGCCAATGCTTCGGTATTCAGGACAATGATGCTTTGTTATTAAGAACATTTATAACCACATTCGTAGGCCCTGCCTCGGATTGGTTTACTCAGTTACCAAAGCACAACATTAACAACTTAGATCAGTTAGTGGATGCATTCCTCGAATGCTTCACCTTCAATACCAAGAAGAAGGCGTCACTGAGTGACTTAGCCAGCCTCAGGCAGTATGAGGAGGAGACCATGGTGGCCTATGGGAATCGATGGAGGACATTGCTTTCGAAGCTGCCCTACCTCCCTCCTATGTCCGACCTCACTCAGATGTTCTCCAAGAGTTGTTTGAGATCGATCTCTATGCTATTGTAGCTGCAGCAATATGCCACCTTAGAAGAAGCTCTGGCGCAAGCCAGGATCATTGAAGAGATCAAAATATAGGATGGCGAGATAGCCAAACCTAAGAAAAAAGAGTGGACTAAAAACACTAAAGCTGGGACCATGCAACAAAAACCCACTACGGTTAACCAAGTTGCTATCAA
The DNA here is from genome assembly GCA_028583015.1 of Wollemia nobilis. Taxonomy (NCBI): domain Eukaryota; kingdom Viridiplantae; phylum Streptophyta; class Pinopsida; order Araucariales; family Araucariaceae; genus Wollemia; species Wollemia nobilis. The sequence goes on from JAQPPZ010002883.1 coordinate 8,123,558, forward strand.
TGTCCCTAAGCCTGCACAAGCAACACAGCCTCAAAAGGCTAACTATCAGGCAGTGCCTCCTAACAACTATGACAGAGAAAATCAGAGGCAAGAACAGAGTCAGCAACGTCACCCTAGGCGACAATTCACACCCTACATAGAGTCCAGGGACTCCTTGTTTGACCGCTTGTTAGCGGCAAACTTGATCAACCTGCCAGAGGTTCAGACTATAGATCCCAATGCGCCCAAGCCTAAGGGGTATAGAGAGGACTTGTACTATAGGTTCCATAGGTGGCAGGGACATGACCTAAATGCCTGTTGGAAATTTAAGGGCTTGGTGCAAGACCTGATTGATAACAAGACACTAGCGGTGGATAATCCCGTCGCACCAAGCAATCAACAAATGGAGGTCTTCAAAGACCCCTTGCCTGCTCATGCTCCGTAGGCAAAGACCCTACAAGTTAACGAGGTCACACAGAACTGCCCCATGCAGGGATATGTAGGGATGATCAGTATAGTGACTCGAAACAGGAGGTATCCGAGCATGAATGCTCCTACGACAGTGCAGGAGAGGTGCCAACAACTTCGCAACCACAACAACACCTTGCACAACCTCCTCCGCCTAAGCCGGTGGCCACACTTCGGACCAAACTCACCCAGAGTTTGAGGACCACATCGGCTAGGCTCTCCATATACGAGCTTATACAACAATCTACGCCCCATCGAGAAGCTCTAATGGAGATTTTGAAAGCCATCGAGTTGCAGCCCCATGAGACAAATTCTTTCAACAACTTCGTGGGGCATGTAAAATGATGCACTGAGCCGGTCATCACATTTCGAGAAGATGAATTGAGATCAGTGATTGATGACATGGCAGATCCACCCCTGCACGTTATCGTATGGGTCAACGGGATCCCATACAAGAGGGTGTTGATAGACACTGGCTCGTCCAACAATATCATCACAACTATGGCTCTCAAACATTTGAAGTTGCCCGCATCTCATATCACAGCTTCCACCTACACTCTATGAGCATTCAATGATGCAATCTGCTCGACAGTCGGCACAATAGTCCTACCAATCCAAGTGGGACAAAAGACCATACCCACATTGTGCCACATATTGGAGGGTGAGATGGCCTACAACATCTTGTTGGGCCGGCCATGGATCAGGGACATGAAGTGTGTCCCTTCGATAGCTCACCAATGCTTAAAGTATACATTTGAAGGGGAGGTGCATGTAGTCCCGACGGACTTGGAACCCTTCAAGTATTGTAATGCGGTGCAGCTGATGCCGCAATCGACCCTACCATCAACGCATTTGGATTTCTAGTTAAATCCATCTAAACAGGGTCCGATTCCGTAGGCATCCCCATTAACAAGTTCTTCAAAATCCTAGTCGGGTTCATCTTCATCATCTGGTCCTCCACCAACGACACCATCTTTGGGGGCCAAACAGAAGGACAAAGGGAAGAAACCCCTGGAAGAGGCAAAACCTTTGGAAGAGACACTGCCATCAGTATCAACTATCTCTACTGAGGAGATGCCTAGCCGAATGGAAGTCGAGGCTCCTAGTCCACCCGACATGGAGTGGACTCAAGGAGAACTTCCATTCCCTCCCCCTCAACCACCAACGATCATCATTGAAATGGCCAATACGGGCCTAGGGGAGTATCTGGTGTGGAATATTGTAGCAACACCCACACTAGAATCCATGCAGGACATGGGGAGACCTCGACTCCCCATTGGCACTATTGTTCCCCTAGGCTACCCGCCGAACCAGACAAACTTTGTGTATGGGGGCCTTGATCATGGCGTTGCACCATGCACGCAAGAGGATGAAGATGAAGAGCCTTTTGCTAAAAATGTCAACTATTTGTCTAACCCAGACTTTGCTCCGAGATACCTTGGCCAATGCAATTGGCACGGATATGGGTTAGGCCGATATGAGCAAGGGATACGTGTTCTTTGCCAACCAAGATACCAAATGCCATATGACAAGTCAGGAGTAGGGTTCAACCACCCCCTCCCCTTGGACATCTTGGTGGAGAACATGCAAGGCCTAGGGATAGGCAACAAGGGGGATTGGCATCAGATCCATATGCCAACCCTAACACCACATATACATTGAGGGATTATCTCCCATTAACGGCAATCAACCTTGTTGGCTCTAGCAATCCCTTCCCTTCGCTCGAGAGAGGAGAAAGCTCGAGAGCTCATTTTCAAGGAGGGTCTAGACAATGTCAAGAAGGGTCCTCGAAGGATGAGCCGGAGTATGAACCAGCATCGTATGACCCCTTCGAATCAGATAGCGATCACTCACAGGTGATCCCCATGGATGATTATCAAGAAAGCCTCTTGACAATGTTCCCCCTGGATGCTCCCATCGAGCAAGCGCCGCTCCAAGGAAATCAAGTCCCCCCGTAGAGAGCGGAACAACCTAGGTGGGACCACATTAATTTGCTCGAGCAGGATGAGCCTGTCATACCTCAAATAGTTGTCGGAGCCAACGAGGGCTTTTGGATCTTCGATAGTGATTACGAAGATGAAACAGAAATGACATATCTTAATCACATGCGATAGATGCAACATCGGCACCCCTTGGAGATTAACGACATATTTGAACAATTAAACATAGTGCCAGGGCATGAGTGGTACGTAGACCCAGCATGGTGGGACCAAGTGTTGGATCCGCTACTCTAGGCATACGAAGCATACCTTCCACCCAGAGACCCTATAGTGACATCAGTGCCGAGGGCAGACCCTATCTTCCTATCCGCACATAGGGCCGACCCATTCATGCCAGTCCCTCTAGAACCAGATCCCAAGCATAGAGAGCATCTAGAATGTCCGAGTAACCACACCCATGGTAATGGAGACCAAAATCATTTCATCAACATGATCTCCATTGACTTAACCGCCCCCATCCACAATCCGGCCGATCCAACATAGTCATTATCTCTAGACATAGATGCCATAGACTGGGATCACGTCGATTCCCCTCCATCCCCATCCGAGTACTGGCCTTTCGGTGAAATGCTCCATTTTACCCCTAGGCCAACTCAAGATATCTGCCATGCTGAAGAGGGACCCGAGGTTCCTAACGATGATCTAAACTCAGCAAATGATATCCACTTGATCCCAACTCCACATCAGTTGGAAGATGGATCCCACATGTCGATCGAGGAGACGAGCGACGTAGACATTGGCTCAGATCCAATGAATCCATAGATCATCAAGTTGGGGGTAAGTTTATCCCTCGAAGAGCAAGCCGACTACATTGCCCTTCTCAAAGAGAAGAAGGAGGTTTTTGCATGGTCATACAAAGACATGTCGGGACTAGACCCATAGCTAGTCATGCATAATCTAATGCTTGATCCGACAGTCAAGCCAGTTAAGCAGAAACTATGCAAGATGCACCCAACAGTGGCCTTAATGGTCAAAGATGAATTGCAAAAGTTGTTGGATGCATAGTTTGTCATCTGCATGGATTATCCACCATGGCTGTCCAACATGGTGCCCGTCAAGAAGCCTGATGGGAGGATTCGCATATGCACTAATTTTTGAGATCTAAACAAAGCGAGTCCTAAGGATGATTTTCCCTTGTCGAGCATCGATGCCTTGGTAGATGCTACAGTGGGTCACGAAATGCTTTCCCTCATGGATGGTTTCTCGGGATACAATCAAATTTGTATCAGTCCAGAGGACCAGCTAAAAATGGCATTCACAATGCCTTGGGGGACATTTTGTTATAAGGTCATGCCTTTTGGCCTTAAAAATGTTGGCGCCACCTACCAACGTGCCATGACATACATCTTCCATGATTACATGCACAAGACTTTGGAAGATTACATGGATGATTTGTTGGCCAAATCTCTTTTGTGCCCGGATCATCTCGATGACTTAAGCAAGATCCTCGATCGCCTCATGGAGCATAGAGTCAGACTGAATCCCAAGAAGTGCATTTTTGGCATCACATCTGGAAAGCTCTTGGGTTTCATAGTCTCAAAATGGGGCATCGAGGTGGACCCAAACAAAGTCAAGGCAATCCTTGAAATGCTTCCCCCAACTACCATCAAGCAGCTCAGAAGCCTACAGGGAAAGGTCGCGTCGATCAAGCGCTTCATAGCACAGCTATCTGACAAGTGTCGACCAATGAACAAGTTGTTGCACAAGGGGGTAGCATTTCACTGGGATGACGAGTGCCAGTCAGCCTTCGATGACATTAAACAATACTTGGCTTCATCGCCAGTATTGGCACCACCTAGACCAGGAGTGTCATTCTACTTATACATCTCAGCTATTGAGGTGGCACTGGGAGCCATGTTAGCCCAGAAGAATGAACTTCATAGGGAATAGGCTACTTACTATCTTAGCCGCACCCTGGTCAGCTATGAACTTAACTATGCATACGTTGAGAAACTCTGCTTGGCAGTGGTGTTTGCTACCAAAAAGTTGTGCCATTACATGTTGAGCAACAAGACGTATGTTGTGTCTAAGGAGAATCCATTGTGATACATGATGAGTCATACTTATCATAGTAGTCGCACGGCGAAATGGATCATGTTGTTGATGGAATTTGACATAGAGTTTATTGGATAGAAATCCATAAAAGGTCAGGTCATAGCCGATCAACTAGCAGAGGCTCCTCTCGAAGATGACCAGCCTCTGACTATAGAACTACCCGATGATGGGGTCTTCCATGTCTCAGAATCACCAGATTCTGACGAGCCTGAGTCACAAGCCGACATAACCCTATTTTTTGATGGTTCTAAATGTGAGCAAGGTGGTGGCACGGGAATAGTATTCTTCACACCGTAGGGCGCTCCTATGCCCCTGTCATTTAAATTAAATTTCCCATGCACCAACAACAATGCAGAGTATGAAGCCTTGCTCATAGGTCTTCAGACAACAATCACCATGAACATTAAACGATTGAATATCTTTGGTGATTCGCTGTTAATTGTCAACCAAGTCAAAGGGGTATTCCAATGCAAATGCCCAGTTCTGTAGGCCTACAAAGCCCTTGTGGACAAATTCTTGGAAAAGCTTGAATGGTACGACATCGAGGCACTCCCTCGGTCATCGAATCATTTTGTGGACACTATGGCCTCTTTGGGGTCGCTAATCCCGCAAGACATTTCTGGTGATATGACCACCATTCAAGTCAAAACACTATCGCAATCAATGATGGAGCGAGCAAGCTCTGATTTAACGCCAAGAATCCACTCGATCCAGATTGAGCCATCCATGGATAGGTTCTCTCGAATCCATGATCATTTGAAACATGCCAACTGGGGGTCCTTGTTCTCCCCTACTCCCCTTAATAGCAATACAACGCTATTCTTGCAAGTTCTCTCCCGCTCAACTTTTGCTAGGGATGAACTTCAAGAGGGACTAGCTGTTCATACCATCGAGGCTTCTGATCAGCAGGATTGGTATTCACCCATAAGGGACTACCTCAAGTTAGGTAACCTCCCACTTGGATTGACGCATGCCACAAAATGTGCATTCAAGTAGAAAGTAGCAAAGCATGTCTTGTTAGGAGACATTTTGTACCATCGTAGCTATGAAGGGATCCTCCTTCGATGCTTGGACCAGCAAGAGTCCACTTGGGCGATCGCCCAAGCGCACGATGGTACATGCGGTGGCCACTTCAGCGGTATGGCCATCGCAAAGCGCATTCTTTGCATGGGCTATTATTGGCCATATTTAGAGCGAGATTGTTGTGCATATGTCAGGAAGTGCATGAAATGTCAACACCATGCTAATTTGACACACGTACCTTCCTAGGCCTTGCAGTCGATCCAATCGGCTTGGCCTTTTTCATAGTGGGGCCTAGATCTAATCGAAAATATCTCCCCTGCATCGTCAGGTCATCACACGTTTATCATCACGGCCACAGAGTACTTCACCAAGTGGGTGGAAGCAGTTTCGCTAACCTCTACGATTGGACCCCGCATTGTGGAGTTCATTTTGCATAACATCATATGTCATTTTGGTATTCCATCCAAGATAATCTCGGATAATGGGACGTCATTCAAGAACAAATATGTGCATGCTTTGACCACAAAGTACAAAATTTAGCACAGTTTTTTGACACCCTATTATCCACAGGCAAATGGGCAAGCAGAGGCATCAAACAAAATGCTAGTCGCCATCCTCAAAAATATAGTCATAGATAATCATAAGGATTGGCACATTCAGATCCCACTTGCCCTGTGGGCCTATCGCACTAGCATTCGGACACCCACTGGGGCAACTCCATTTTTGCTCGTGTATGGCTCCGAGGCTGTCATGCCTCTCGAGTTGGAAATTCCTTCCCTACGCATATCAATGCAAGAGTTCATCGATGATGATACTGCACGACAGGCCCGGTTAGACCAGCTTACGTTGCTTGATGAATGACGTGTTAATGCTCTCGAGCATTTACGTATCTATCAAGAGTGACTTAAGAAAGCATACAACATGAAAGTTCACTTGAGGGACTTTCAGGTCGATGACTTGGTCTTGAAAGAAAACCAACAGAACTCTAGTCTGCCATCCCATTTAAGGGACAAATTCATGGCAAACTAGTTAGGTCCCTATGTAATTGATAGCAAAATAGGACCTGGAACATACCGGCTAGCCTCTCTTGATGGAATCAAGGAACTAGAACCCTTGAACATCAGTCATTTGAGGCCATTCCATGTTTAGAAGAGCCATAGCCCAACCCACAAAATGCTCCAAGGATTTCCCATAATCTGCTCGTTAACCCAAAGCTCCAAGGATTTAATCCCCAAGGTTTACTCACCCTCCAAGGATTCTACTTGGTCAATCCCAAAAAAATTTTCAAGTTATTCCCCAAATCGCTTGGTCAATCCCCAAAATGCTCCAAGGATTCCCACAATCGCTTGGTCAAAAACAAGAAAATTCAAAAACAATAAAATCATCAAAAATAACAAAATTTGCATCTCATTTCCATACATGCTCAAAATCATCACAAAAATAAAGAGCTCTATTTTGCATATCATCTTCATATTCACACAAATCAATCCATCAAAAACACAAAAATATATAGCTGCATTAAGCATCACACCCATACATTACATATTTGTGGTCATAAAGGTCAAAGCACCATAGATTGTCATTACTTGGCAAAACCATAATCTTCTATATTTTTCCGCTTTATCAATAGCTCATCACCTATAACCGCCATTCACGTTATTCTCCCATATCATAGTCAGTTGTCTTCTAATGTATCAAGAGTTTCCATCATTCAATCATCATTAGCTTTCTAGCCATGTACTGTACCAAGTCAGACAGATTTTACGAAGGTAGAGTTCTACTTGGATCACACCTTGTTACGTAGCATCCCAACACAAATTAAAACACATAACAAAATTCCCAAGTTGTGTGAATGAAAGATGAAACCTGCAAAGCAATCCAGGTCACCATAAGCGAAATGGTTATCTTGCTCATCCCCCTATGCGAATGACCCCAAGAATGCTGAGAGTTGGCAAAAGGACAAGCATCCTCCCTACCCAATTCCCCAAGAATCCCAAGTTCTCAAAAGTTGCAAAACATCAACAATTTGCAAACGTCAAAAATCCAAATTTTGACATCACAACCAAAGTGCATACATCAAAAAAAGCACATACAATAGTGATTCTCCTCACTCACTATTCAAAATCCCTTGCTCAAAAGAAAAATATAATACAAAAATAAATAGTGATTTTTATCACTACAAAAGAGCAAGTATCCCAATACAATTGAAGAAAAGAAGGGAGTCGAACTTGAATCCCTGGAACTCTCAGCATCCAGACGGGTCATGAGGCAAACCTCAGTACCGGTTTGGTTGATAGCCTATCGGTCACTGGTGGTAAACCTCCCGCATGACGATATATCTGTCACATTAACTTGTGTGCAGATCAATGTTTGCATGTGGATGAGCTAGCTTATGGTATCCTACGATAGCACCGCAGATTAATCTGACTAAACACAACAAAGGAGTTAGTGGAGCTAATCAGGTGATCCTCAATACAGGTTTGGTTGATAACCTATCTGGCATTGGCGGTATCCTGACAAACACCACATAAATGAACTCAATTGCACACACAAGGATGTGAAATAACTTGGTCCAAAACAAGTCCGATTCATACCTTGTTCAAAAGTCTTGTGAGATAAAGTACAGTCGTGGCTAGTTAGTTAAAACATCTGAGTCTCAGAAAACCTTAACTACATTCTAAACCAACTTGCTATATTTTATTCTGCATACCATAAAAAAAAAACACATGTATACATGAAAAGTCATTTACAACAGCGATCGCCTAGGACAAAAAGTCATAAAGTTCTAAACAGTCTATGGTGCGACTACCAAACATCACAAATTCAATTCATCCATTCCATTTGCATATCATATAAATTAGAAACATTTGCACTCATCAACACATATGCATCCATCACTATAACTTAACATGCATACATCCATATTCATCAATCATCGTGCATAAAATCAAATCATCACATGCGCATAAACAAAATAAATTATTCTATATATATCATCAAAAATGCCCGTAGGCTACAAAGAACCGGTCATGTGACCCCGCAACCAAATCCAAAAGCTCAAAACCCCCAAGCCTAGGGCGTCGGCCACCATGATCACGCAGGATCGGTGCGATGGGAACTACCCCCCATGTGGTGGGTCCTATGGGACCCCTCAGGGTGGTTGCTGCTAGCCCTCGCATCATGCCTACTACCCCTCCCTCATCCAATCACCTGCGACGAGATGATGTTGACTGCTCAGTATCACTACCCCTCATCCGGCATGAAGAGCCACCTCCCGAGGGCTCAGGTAACCGCCCACCGAGGCGGATAATCTCTCCCTCCATATCCATCCGATGTCGACACCACTTCACCTCCCACCGATGGTAGTAAGCTACATCATCGCGCTGTGCCAGCTACATCCGTAGGAGATCCCTCTCCTATGCAGCTTGTGTCCCCATCCCGATGGTGTGCAAATGCGTTCTCCCGCTCCGCTAACTGAGTCCGTAGGAGATCCCTCTCTTGCAAAGCTTCCCCAACTCCTCATCTCGCCTCCCATAGCTCCTCCAATCATGCATTCTCAGGGGGCACCCCGACCTCCATGTCCTATCTCCCTAATGCATAGGCACCTCTGGAATAGCAGCCTGCTCTGGCTCCCACTGCTCCGGGACGTCCTACATCTCCGGCTGATTCGAAGCCCCAAAGTCCATGCCCAAGTCATCCACCTCCACCATGTCTGCATCCTCTAGCGGAGCTCCCCAACCCTCACTGGTGCCTCTGCACCATCATCCCCTGCTACTGCTACCTCTACACCTCCCAATGGTCCCTCTCCCCGCCATCACCATAGAGTCCACCACTGATCATACTCTACAGTAGTCCCGACGTCATCCACATCTGAGACGTCGATCACCGCATCCGAATCCTCGCCCAATGGCATGATGACCGGCCGATCCAGAGTCCTCTCGTCCCCCCAATATCGATAGACCACGGGCTCACCAGGAAACCCCTTGGCGCACCCCAAACTATCATGTCACCTATATGGGAAGAACTCCTACTCGGTCCCATGTCGCCCAATCAGCCATCGCTCCCTACGTACCCATCGAAGCCACTCTCCAGCCTCTGGCCAGTCGGACAGTCCCGATAGGGATGCCAGAACACCTCCCACAGAGCAAGCCGAGCAAAGGCATCGACATAGTGCCCTACGACACCTACCCACCATCGACTCTATCCTTGCTCCTCAGACCGCCGCCATAGAGCCACGTAACCTATATCCTTATCTGCCATCTCTGCCCATGTCATCCATGGTAACCCCCTGGTCTCTCCACCGCTATATGCTGCCAACCCCAGCTCTACAACAGATAGCTATAGTTGATCCCCTTCCACCTCCGATAGTGGACCTCATATAGCTCCCCATAGAGCTACGCCAGCAGCGTCTATCCCCATCTCATGATCAAAGGTTCATGCGTCGAACACTCCACCAGCCGATAGACCACATCCAATAGGTTCCATGAGAACCTCACACCTGACGAGTCAGGTAGCAGCATGTTGGAAATGAGGCCCATAAGCAATGCGTGCCTCACTCCCAACACCCCCTTCTCAAACCACCATCGAACCAGAATCCTGCCCATCTGGTAGTCAATCTCTGCCCTCTCCACTAGACCATCCACCCCCAACTCCTCCCCATGCCTGAAGCAGCGTGTCAGCACCGCTATTCACTGATCCCGCGATGTCGTCCTGATCGACAGTCCATCTATTGGAATCCTAAGAATCCGATAGACATCCTCCAAAGTGATTGTCATCTCCCCTATTGGGAGATGGAAAGTATTAGTCCGGGGATCCCACAAGTTGATCAGGGCCATCAGGTAGGCCCGATCCCCAATCACTGGCTCCAACCGAGTCACCTGCTTGAGCCCCAGGGCATCAAGCCACTCCCAGTCAGCCACAACTAGCGCCTCCCATGCTTCAACAAAAATAGTAGGCACACGATACCGGCTCTTCACAACCTGCAAATAAAAACAAAATAAACACATTAGAATCAAAAAAAAAAAAACATGAACACAAACAAACATGGTTCCACTAGGATTTCAACCTACATTTTAGTGAAGTCATACCAAAACAAATAAACACATTTCACTAAGGTTTTTTTCATTTGTACATTTGAAACACAAAATATAAAACAAGACGCGAAAAATAACTTGCAGTTTTAAAAACTATCATACAAGAAACTAATAAAGAGGGCATTCACTTACTGGTCTCGCTTCAGCTCCGCCGCTCGATCCGGTTCATGCACTCATGGTGGTGGAAAAATTTGGCAGCGCTTCGCTTCGCAGAATTGACCTCCTCCTCCTCAGAGCTCCAAATCGCCAAAAAAACAAGTGCAAATGAGCCCAAACCCTAGTTTTGGCCTTTAAATAGGCTTTTTGAGCCTGTAATCATTCCTCCCTAGGATGAGCACTCTGGTTAGCGCTCGTCCCACCCTAGAATGAATGCTCAATAGGAATTCGTCCCACCCAGGGATGAATACAGAGCAAACATTTCACAAAACAACAAAAATGCACAAAAATGCACCAAAAACAACAATAAAACTGTCCAATGAGAGTGCTTTTGCACTTGACATTCCGGGCATGCAAAATAGATGTCGGGGTCACAAATCCTCACTATCCTACTCCCTAAGAAGGCTACCATAGCCGGACCACTCCACGGGAGGACGGATCTTCGAGAATTTCATCCCCAAACGACATCGCCAAAAGGGTCAAAACCCACCCAAAAATAGCAATAGAGTTGTCGAACGAAGGCGCCTTCATGCCTGACATTCTTGGCATCCAAAATAGACATTGGGGTTATAAATCATCACCATCCTACTCCCTAAGAAGGCCACCATGGCCGGACCGCTCCACGGGAAGACGAATTTTTGACAATTTCAGCTCCAGAAAGGCGTCCCCAAAAGGGTTAACACCCACCAAAAATAGGTCTAAATGTCAAAAAACTGCACACACATTCAAAGATAAATCTCTGAAGGCACCCTTACCTAAGTCATCTTGGGTCAAGTGACTCGTCACTTTTCTCATGTAGGTCATTCCCTCATCGATTCGTCGCTTGAGGGGGTAGTCACACTTAGTCACCAATCAACAAATACACACCCAATCATGGAAATGGCATGCATTCGAAGAATCATTGGCAAAGACAAATCATGCTCCTGCTTGGGGTAGTAAACAAGCAATAATCACAAGCTGATCAATCACTTGGCATTCATGAATCATGAACTCAAGGTTCCCATAGACAAAAGGTTGCGCCCTTTGCCTATTCATGACTGATCAATGTCCAAGCTCAAGTAACACCTCACCGAAAAAGGTTAACACTTGAATTGAGTTCCTTCGCTCGTCAGAAGCAAGGATTCAAGAATGCATGCCCTTTTCATACTTGGGGCATCAAAATTTGGTTAGGTTACTAAGAAACCCTAATCATTAGTGCTTTGGTTATCTATTTTTGCTCGGTGTTGTGCCTTGCACAATGCATCCCAAAAAGGGGCATCTGTAGACACCAAAATAACACCAATCCGATTATGTGACTGCAAACACTGATCACATTGGCACACACAGCCCCAAGGGCAGCCCCCAGAGGTTAAACAGTGGTCCTAACCACTCTCACAACAATTTTGGAAGGTCAAAAATCATTTTGGCACCTTCAGGCACTTTGCTCAATATCCGTTCCACCCAGGGACGAATTCTAATTGGGATTCGCTCCGCCTAGGGACGAATTCACAATTCGCTCCAGGGTGGGGCGAATTGCAGGTTTGATGGGAAAAAAGTCAAATCTTGGCAAATGGCAGCTCGGATCCGCCACTTAACGCTTCCTTCATTGCATGGGAGTATAGGTGAGCGTTTTCGAGCGTTAGAGGTTGTTACAAGGGAAGTCATGGAGTCCCTATTCAGGGAGGAATCTTCCCTCCCCTGGAAGGGCATGGCTGCCAAGTGGCGCCTCTGCATGCTCATCCCAAGAGACCTCCAGGTCTATAAATTGGTGGGTTTTCTCACCCCAAAATATATAGAGTAAGAGCAATTTGGAGCAACGAAGTGCTGCCATTTTATTTCCCCATACATCCTTGTGCGATTTGTGCCTTTCACATCCGTGATCTCTTTTAGAGAAGAGGTCATTGGGTGATCATTGGAAGGTCGAATATTGAGCCCAAAACCTGACATTTGGCCATAGAATACCACCCCAATTTTCCGACAACACCTTACAAGAGATTTTGGACCCATCCCAAGTGGATTGGCATCGAAATCAGGTCCCAACGGTGGGCGGCCTGCCCGGCGCCCCCACGCTGTCGTGAGTCTAATCGTCCCTTTTAGGAACGATTAGGAATCTATGGCAGATTGTTCTTTCTATCATTTTTATCTTGCATTTCATCTTATGCTGCTTAGATAGTTTGCAATTTCGATTTCGTAATGTTTTGAGCAAATCTTATCATGTTTTATCATTTTTTGTCTTTACTAACTTGCAGGTAGCATCATCAAATTCCCATTAATGGAGGCCAAATTGGGAAAATATGACCATCTGGGTCTTCCCAAAATACCCCCAATTAGCTAACCCCAAGTTTGTAGGTCTTTTGGAGCTCTCTAGGTAGGACATTTGGGACAGTACCTTTTCGGCATTTTGTTGCAGGTAAATTCGTCCCGCCCCAGAGCGAATTCAAATCGGTGAGGAATTTCTTGATTGTTCTTTTTGCAGTGCCCTCCTGGTGATGTCTTGATGCCCCTATCAAATTTTTAGAGCATTTGGATTCATTTTAGTTATAGTTTAATTCATTTTTCTCATTCACTTATCGTAGGCTTGGGGATTGCATGTTTTGTTTCATCCGCAGGTGCTACTAACTATTTCTTGTTCCTTTGAATGCAGGATCGGAACATCGGAGGAGCAGCAAGGAATCAACATTCGTAGACACAAGTGGCGGTGACGTTTTGGTCCGCCCATCTTACATGTGGGCACGCGGAAGAAGGATGGTTATCCATGGATGTGACCAAGAGATGAATTTGACGCTCCTCGCCCCTAAAAAGGGAGGATGTGGATTGTAACCGAATTGTGAAATACATCAATAAAAGAAAAGGGTTGTTATTTCATTTGGGTTTCAATTCATGTTTTTCTCCATTTCATGCATTTTTAATTCGTAGGGTTTAGCGTTAAGTTTAGTTTCGTTTTTGCATCGTGCTTGGAGTTTTTCCTTTTTGTTTTCGTATCCTCGTGCTTTCAAGTGAATGGGGTAGTTCAATTATATGGATGAAAGGTCAAAATAGTGCAGGGCTCTGACATGTCACTCGATGGGAAATTGTTGGCAATAGCAAGGGTTTCCAAAAAATGTGGGCATAGTGTGAAATATTATAGATAGTACTTGGGAAGGCATAATTATTGGTGGTATTTAGAAATTTTCCGAGATGTACCATTGAGTATAGGGCACAATGTGGAAGAGATGCAAATTAATTCCCCAATATTTCACAATAATGAAACTTCTTCATCGACATATTCTGAATGCAGTAAACCCAACCATAGTGCAGAGAATGACAAAGTACCTAGGAAAATTACACAAGATGAACTTGTACCAAATGTTCAATTCTTGTAGCCTAACATAAACTCCTGTGTTGAAATATGCAATGACGAACACCTAGAATATTGGTTACTAGACTTGAATAATGATTCTCGTATCATATTAGAACCCAAGAAAATCCTCACCTATAATGGGAATGAATTCATATCAGGGCAAATGGAAGGAAATGATTTTGAAGAGAGTCCAATGGATGTTCAACTCAAACATTTGGCTTGTTGTAGCTTGGTGGCAAGTTTGATAAATCAAGATGATGCACTTCAAATAAAAATTCATGGTTTGAAAAATGAATTTACATCTCTATCCTATCATATGTTTAATTTCAAGGTAAGATGCAACAAATTGGAAAGCACTAATCAACAACTGTTGTGTGTCATAAGAGAATATGCAGAATTGGAAAGCAGAGAGAGTTTTTACAATGTGGTAAGCAAATTGGACAGTTTATAGATTTCCTTTAAGCAATGCTGCAAGACATTCCTACTCATACTTGTACATGTAACATGCACTTAGATATTTTTGCGCCAATGATACTATGGATTGTTCAGGACCAAACTTAATGAAATTCAGTGCATGCATGAGTAATTTTGGATGCATATGACCAGAGGTAAATTTTCTGAAATCAATTAGTTGTTGACCATCGTAAGTGAAGGAGCATATTCATGGAAATTCAAACTGTTTGCATGGTTCATTCAAAGAAAGTTTCAGTGTAGCAATATCACGAAATAATGTGGACATTGATTATGATTATTTGAAGATATAGAGCATTGGAGGTTTAATAATTAGAAAACATGTCATATTATATAATATCACATTATTGAGGATGAAAGCATTTACCTAATAATACTTTAAAGTAATGATTAATTATAATATTTATGAAGGCAAGGAATGTTATACAATACCTTACATTAATAAAATACAATAGGAAGAAATAAGGTGAAGTTGTTGTTATATTAAATTGCCTGGAACTGTGTAAACGAAAATGAAACTAAAGCAACAAATTGTGTTAAATTATAAATATGAGATTGAAAGGTGAGAATGAGTCGAACAGGTTGGAGAAAGAGAGGAAAATATTGAAAAATCCAGAGAAGATCAAGTTGCAGGAGGCTACATTCATTTGAAGATACAAAGACTTTGAGCAATTTATTGTAACATATGTCAATTATATCAAATTCATTTTTTGTTAAAACAAGCACTATTGTGGTGTTTTTAATTTTTAAATTGTTTGATATAATTTTAAATCAAAAGTTCCATATAATATATCATCAAATCTATGGTAGGACTATGTGAATTCTGGTTTTCCTAAGTTTGTTTTTTAAAGTTTTATTCTTCTATTCTGTAACAAGTTATCCAAAACTTCATTTTAATTTATTTATTTACCTAAATCCTTTTAAATTTATTTCAAGTATTAAAATTTTAAATTAAACCTAGTTTATTATTACAAAGAGTTTCAAGTTTTATAACTAGGTTTAAGTTAAATTTTTCACTCAAATATTTAATTTCATAAATATTTTGGGTGAATAAATTTCACAGTCGGAGGAAATCCTATGAGCTTTTGATTTCAATTTCATAAATTTAAAAGTTCATCAAGTTTAGTTATTGAAGCCCTAATATGAATTTTAAAGATTCATATTTACAAAAGGGTTGCAAATTTATTTACATCAAATATTTAATTTAATAAATATTTGACAAATAAATTTCAAGAAATAAAATGATTATATGGAATCCGTCTTTAATGTCATAAAGTTTTAAAATCTATAATTGATATTATTTATGTTTATGAGGGTTTGATTTATTAAAATTTTACATCTCAAATCATAAAGTCCAAAATTTAAAAGATCAAATTTATTTATATAAAATATTTAATTTAATATATATTTGAATAAATAAATATTACATTAAGGAAGATTATGTGAGTTGTAATATCCATATTATAAAGTATAAAACTTTATAATTAGAATTCATACACATTGGTTATTCATATTTTTATGAAAATAAGCAAAGATTATAAAGCTTAGAATATTCAAAAGGCTCAAACATAAGGATTATAAAATGTTTTTATAATTAGGGTTTTTATTGTATTCATCATTTATTAGATTTGATTGTAAGCTTCATTCATGGAATAAATGCAAGTTTTGATTAAAATGCTTTAAAATATATTCATACAAGTTTACTATAAGGTTAAAGTTTTTTTAAATTTAAATTCATGTTTAAGACTTTTAAGATAAGATTTGCATTCTCAAAAAAAAAATTTAGAGGTAAACTTGTTCATTTTGGGAAAGTAATTTCTATTGAAGAAATGCAAAATAATGATTTCAGAAAATTAAAAATATTTGTTATGTTAGGCCCCTTGTTAATAGTTGATTGTTAATCCTTGAGATATTCTATGCACTTAGTTGACATATTATCATAATATACATAACACGTTAAGTGAAAGAACCTTGGAGAAATACATATTCTTTGCAAGAGAGGATTTCAATCCTAACTTTAGGGTGATTTCATAACTGGAAAAAATCATACCTCAGCACCAACAACATCCATATCATTACATGAGTCTTCCATTTCATACACCACCATTTTGGTGCCCTTGATTAAACAACAATGATCAACAATGGTCAAAAAAAATTCTAAACTACGAATGATCATTAGTGCATTAGTTCATTTGAATTATTTTCATTACACATACACATCATCATTACATTACCATCCATCACATATACATATGCATTCATACACATACACACAAATTCATAACACAAAAGCAAAAACCCTATATATATATATATATATATATATATATATATATATATATATATATATATATATATATATATATATATATATATATATATATATATATATATATATATATATATATATATATATATATAGATAGATAGATAGATAATTGCATGTACAATGAATGCTCGAACGCTATATACAATGGATCACCAAGGCTCATATGCAAAAAGTGTATCTAAGCACTAGCTAATGCCTATATGAGGACCCCTATGACCCCAAAGGAGCCCTAGACCTAGAGATACTATGCCTAGAACCACTAGGCCTACCAAAATCTACTATGGAAGAAGAGGGTCGATCTGGCAGTCCAATATGGTGCCGCATGAGAAGATCCTCTAAATCCTAGATATATGCCTCCTAAGATTGAAGGCATAGTACATCATGCCTTTGATGAGAATCCCTCTATCTCAGCTCGTATGAAATATGAAGAGTTAGAGATCTCCATTTTATATCAATGTACTATTTTTATGAGTTTTCTTTAATGACAATTTCATGAGTAGTTGCATAAGTTTTTATGAGTTTTACATGCTTAGTATATTGCCATCATTTTATTTTATAATATTGCATGATTATTTTTAGAACTTGTGGTAGTCTTCATTAAATATATAGCATCAAATGCTAATATTATAAGATCATTTCAAATATTATGAAAAAATTATTGAAAAACATTGTAGAATATGTTATCTTAGAGCAAAATGGTGGTTTTGTTCATGGTAGAATTTTTTTGATGATGTAATAATTTCATAAAATATCGTATATTCTCTTTATTACCTAAAAATCTAGGTATGCTTATAAAACTAGATATTAACAAAGCACTTGATAGGGTTTGCTACATTTTTCTACATGATATTTTGACCAAAATTGTTGTGAATGGATTAGATGTTGTTATATTACTTCAAAATATTTTATCTCAATTAATGGCTTACCCATTGGATACTTCATTTTATCTAGTGGTCTCTAATAGGGTAATCCACTACCTCATCTATTTATTGTTATTATGGTGGACGTAGGGACAACATTTTTAAAGCAACAAAAATGGAAAAAATGCAAAGCTAATTTGGTTAAAACAAATGGTCCCTCTAAATCTCATATCATATTTGTTGATGATACTTTTCTTTGGGCCATATCTTAGTCATTGACGAAAAGGGATTTAATTCATTATTGTCATGCAATAATAAGGTTATTGGATAGTTGTTTAGGATTACAAAATATCAAATATTTTTATTAATATAGCCATATATTTAAAATGATTATCATAGATATTTTAGAATTTAAATCTGGAAAAAATCATCAGTATTTGGGTATTTCTTTATCTCATAAAGAAAATATAAAAAATCTTTGGGACTTAAGCTTGGATAGTATAAAATCTTGATTGGCATGTTGGAACACTAAATTTCTTGATCATGGCTAGAAGACTAATACTTATAAATACTTCATTGCAATCCACCAATATACATGGCTAGAAGGCTATGACTCACTTTTAAAATTAACAAGTAAAAAATATTTAAGTTTTATTAAATACAAATCTTTGAAAATAATTTGAGAAAAATTTAGGATTCCTCCTTTTAATCGGGATGGTGTTTACAAATTAGAAGAGAATTCTTGTAGAATAATAGACATATTAATTTTTTCTTAAGGCTTGCCTAGAGATTATTCCAAGATCAAGGAAAGAGTTGGGTGAGCATGATAATTCACAAATGTATGGGTTTTATTTATGCAATAAAATTATTATAAAAAGTATTCTTACCTAAATTATTACCAACATGGAACTTCATATTACATAGGATTCAATTGTTCAAAAAAACATATTAGATGATAAATTAGCAAGGGGAGTTATATACATTTTTATACTAGTGCTTAATGGAAGCTCTTTCCTCTCAATTATGGTTCAAAATGATAATAATTGGTTTGATCATGTCTAACATATCAAGTTTCAAACATGAAATACTGTAATAATATAAACATCAATTCTAAGATCATATATTCCTATTAGTAACATACTTAAAGGAGAAGAACTCAAACAAATAGTATATGAGCTTCAAAAGATGTGTCAAGAGTTCTAGTTTCCTATTTTATTTTAATAATGATTTAGTTTAAAATCTATAAAAATATAGTGAATGCTCAATCATGTTAGGATATGAGGTTTTAAAACATTCAAAATATCCTACAACTAATGATCTCCATTAAATGAATGTTTGATCATTGGAGACCCTTACTTAAGACCTAAACATTATTTGGCTAGTAGTCCAAAACAATGGTCTTACAAGCGCTTTTTGACAAAAAAGAAGATACCATTGACTATTCATGCATTCCTTTTGTAAAAATGGTTGCTCCATCAACATAAAGGTAATTAATAAAATATTGGGTGATTTAATTTAAAGCTAAAGTGTCATGCAACAACAAAGCTTTAGCTGCTAAATTATATTTGAGGATGTTACATAACCCTAATGCTCTTTGGGCCAATAATCTCCGTGTTAAATATGCTGAGAACAAAAGTCCTAAAGACCTTGTTTGCTATCAACTTCCTACCAAAGGTTCTCCCATTTTAGCAGTTCTTAAGACTGGTGGGGATTTGATAAAGACAAAATTATTTTGGATCATTCATAATGGTCAACATGCAAATTTTTAGACAGATTCTTGGGATGGTCACAAGCCTTTGATAACTCAGTTTCCCAATTGGAGGCCTTGGATGGAGGAGCTTCACCGAGCTAATTGGATAAAGGTGGCTAATTACTGTTGATACCATACTGGTAATTCAAAGGTTGGTAGATATTGGATCCCTATTGAGGACTGGCCTATTCAAATCCCAGAAAGGCAAAGACAAGATATCCAAGGCATCCTTCATATGATATCCTTCTCTTGGTCCCATGAAAAAGATTGTTTTGGATGGAATGACACTACTAAGGGTGAGTATTCAGTTGCTCAAGGTTATTTTACCTTATGCCATAATAATCCCAACCATTCTTCTGGCATATTTTCTCAATTGTGGGCTCAAAAGCTCTGGCCTAAGGTGAGGTTCTTTAATTGGATTTTATTGCATCGTAGGGTGCTTATTGGTGAGCAACTTATGAAGCATGGTTTTCATGGCCCTTTCAGATGTGAAATGTGAAGAGAATGTATAAAATATCAACCATATTTTTATTGAGTGTACTTTAGCCTCTGAGCTATGGAGGAGAATGGCAACTTTACTTGGCTTACAGTGGTCTAATTTTTTCACTTTTGAACACCTTTGGAGGGATTGGCCTAATCAAGATGGTGTTGATCATTTTATTAGGCAGTTAGTTTGGATGGGTTCTACCATTCTTCTTTGGAATATTTGGAATGAAAGGAACAACCAAATTTTTAATCAAGATAGGAAGGATATTCACTATATTTGGAAAAATACCATAGCCAACTTAGTTGAATCAGTCCATCATCTTCTTAATCACCCCCAAAACTCCCACCAAAGATGGGATCAAGTGATGCAAAGATTGAATATTAAACCTTCTAAGGGCAACCAACTTAAAGGTAATGTGAGTATTAGTAAGATGAATAGGACTAGAAATTGGCAACCTCCTCCTAAGGATTTTGGAAAAATCAATACTGATCGAGACTCTAGATGGAACCCTGGAAAATCCAGTGTGGGAGGAATTGGTAGACTTTCATATGGCTCCGTGGTTTTTACTTTTGCTGAGAATTTGGGTATTCTTTCCAATAAACTTGTTGAGGGGTATGGTATCCTTAGAGGCCTTCAGGAGGCTACTAAGGTTGGATGGGAAAAGGTGTTAGTTGAGTTTGACTCTCTGTAGACACCAAAACAGCACCAATCCGATTATGTGATTGCAAACACTGATCGCTTTGACAAACACAGCCCCCAGGGCAGCCCTCAGAGGTCAAACAGTGGTCTTAACCACTTTCATAGCAATTTTGTAAGGTCAAGGAGAAATTTGGCACACTTGGGCACTTTGCCCGATATTCGTCTCACCCGGGGACGAATTCAAAATAGAATCCGTCCCACCCCGGGACGAATTTCGAATCCGTCCCCGGGTGGGACGAATTCTAAGCAACGGGCAAAAGGGCAAATGGTGCCAAGTGGTAGCCCAGAACAGTCAGTTAAGGGATCCTACCTTGCACGCATGTGTAAGTGGACAGAGGGGCCATTAGAGGACTATTACAAGAAGCATTTATCAAAGTTCAAGTCAGTGAAGGACTCCCCTCCCTCATGGGAAGACAAGACCGCCACATGGCGCCCATGGTCAACACTTGGCTTTTGTGCTTCCCTCCCAAAAGAGACCCCTTGGGTCTATAAAAAGTGGGACTTTTCTCACCCAAAACATGTATGTAGAAGGAGTGTTCAAGCAACGAAGTGTTGCCGAATCGAAGACTCATTTGCATCCCCCTTTGTTCACCTTCCTACATCCATCAATCTCTTTTGCAAGGGAGGTTGTTGGGTGGCCTTTGGAAGCTCGAACCTTACTCAAATCTGACGCATGGACATCTGAACCTACCAATTCGCCGACCCCCCAATCCTAAAATGTTTTGGGCCCATCCTTGGTGGATTGGCTCCAAAATCGAGGGCCAACGGTGGGAGGCCCACTTGGGCACCCCGCACCCCCAAATTCTAATTTCAATTTTTGAGCACTTTAGATTAATTTTTAGATTGCATTCTGTGTTACTATGTCTGATTAGTCTATAATTGCAATTTTGTAGCTTTTGGTCAGAGTTTAGGGTGTTTTGTATTGCTTTATCGTTTCGCTAACTTGCAGGTGTCAAGGTTAAATTCCCGAGGGAGGAGGTCAAATTGGGAAAATCCGACCATCTGGGTCATCCCAAAATGGCCCCAATTACCTAACCCCCATGTTTGCAGGAGTTTTGCAGGTCTCGAGATCTGACATTGGAGCGAGCGACGGGTCGATTTCTCCTATTCGGAAGAATTCGTCCCACCCAAGGACGAATTACAGTCAAAATTCGTCCTGCCCAGGGACGAATTCCAGTTTAAGGTGAATTGGCCAGTTGCCTCAGTGGCAGTGGCCTTCTGGTGACTGTTCTTACCTTCTGTCAGATTTTGAAGCAATTTGGATTCACTGTTTTCATGGTTTCAGGCAAATATTCGTATGCATATTTTGTTAGTTTTAGAGAGAGAATGATTTTCATTTGCAATAGGTGCTACTAACGTCTTGATCATTTCTTTGTTTGCGGGAGAAGCAGCAGAGGCGAAGAACCCATCAACATCAGCGATGGCATCATCTTAGCCCGCCCAGTGCAATCGTGGGCATGCGGAAGGAGGAACCATTCAACGATTGTAATCAAACCTTATTTGCGCTCCTAGCCCCTGAAAAGGGAGGAGGCATTATTGTAATGAGAGATCGAAAGAAATTAATGAAATGGCTATTTTTCTTTATCTGATTGCGTCTCTTACAACATGTCTCTTTTCGTTTCATGCAATGTACATTCCTAGGACTTAAGCGTGATTAATTTTGAATGCAATTGCACTTGGTGTTTCTTTTAACACTCCTTCTACCTGCATGTTTTGGGTGAGAAAAGTCCCACCTTTTATAGACCCAAGGGGTCTATTTTGGGAGGGAAGCACAAAAGCCAAGTGTTGACCATGGGCGCCATGTGGCGGTCTTGTATTCCCATGAGGGAGGGGAGTCATTCACTGACTTGAACTTTGATAAATGCTTCTTGTAACGATCCTCTAACGGCCCCTCCGTCCACTTACACATGCGTGCAAGGTAGGAGCCCTTAACCGACTATTACGGGCTGCCACTTGGCACCATTTGCCCTTTTGCCCGTTAAGCTTAGAATTCGTCCCACCCGGGGACGGATTCGAAGTCGGTCCTGGGGTGGGACGGATTCTATTTTGAATTCGTCCCTGGGTGAGACGAATCTCGGGCAAAGTGCCCAAGTGTGCAAAATTGCTCCTTGACCTTACAAAATTGCTATGAAAGTGGTTAAGACCCTTTGTTTGACCTCTGAGGGCTGCCCTGGGGGCTGTGTTTGTCAAAGCGATCAGTGTTTGCAGTCACATAATCGGATTCGTGCTGTTTTGGTGTCTACACTCTCAACTTATGATTAATATCTTGAAGACTCCTTCTAAGAATCATAAGGTGGATTGGAGAATAAAAAGAATTATTGAGAAGATTCAGTTAATCCAGATGGGATTTTTGAAATTTGATTACAATCATGTGGTCAGAGATCAAAACAAGAGTGTTGATGCTTTAGCCAATTGTGCTTTGGACAAAGGTGATCTTACTTGTTATGGCCACCCTCCTATATGGTGGGCTTATCAAATTAGGGAAGCTCTTCTTTCTATCATTTCTTTGGATGGCTCCAGTTCTGAAGGTACCTAGTTTCTTCTTGTTTTTTTTTTTTTTTTGTTTCTCTTTGGTTCATTCAATTTTTTTAGTTCTCTAGCTCATTCTATTCTTTATTTTGTTTCCTCTATTGATTCTTGCATTAATAGTCTTCTGGAATAGATAGGTCATTGTTTTGTTCATTTTTTTCTTTTGTCTTCTTTGTTTTTTTGTTTAGTTTTTTAAGGTGGGTGGGTTCTTTTGTTTTGTTTTGTTTTTGTGTTCTTTGTGTTGTTTTTTGTTGTTCTTGTGTTTTTTTTTTTTGTTTTTTTTTTTATGTTTATTGTTATTGTTATTGTGTTTTTTTCGTTCTTGTTCTTGGGTTTCTCTTTGTTTGTGTTATTTCATTTTTTTGTGTGAGTGTTTTCTATGTTTTTTGTTTTTTGTTTTTTTTTATTGTTTGTTGTTGGTTGTTTTTATTTTTATTTTATTTTTTTAGGTTTTGGTTGTGTTTATTTTTCATGTTTTTTTGGGTTATGTCTTTGTAGTGTTCTATTGTTTTTGTCTTGTTTGTGTTTTGTTATGTGGTTCTTGTGTTTTTCTATGTGGTTTGTGTTGTGGTTTCTTTTATATTATTGTGCGTGTTTGGTTGTGCTTTTGGTTTTGACACACTCAAGGAGTTTGTTTTTTATTTTATTTTATTATTTTTGTTGTTATTTTCTTTTTAAAATTTGGTTTTGTGTGTTTGTTTGGTCCTTGAGTATGTCAAATGTGGTAAGCCAGGTCCGAGTCCTGGGCATTTTTGGCGGAATAGATACCCCTGCCTCCTTGGGTCTTACCCGAAAGTGGTATCCCTTTTGGGATGTTTTCCACAAATTAAAAAAAAAGTGTTATGCATTTTGTAAATAATTGGTCTTAACATTATCTATTATGATTTATGGCTTGAAGAAAATAATAGAATTTTTTAAAATAAATTTCAAAATCATATTGATGTTTAAAATTATATTATTGCTTCTCTTGCCAAATGTTTACAAACATGATGTTTATCATGGGAAGTACCAAGTAAAAACAAATAAGTGCTCAACTCTTGTTCGTATAATTTTAATTTACATAGAAGGTTCATATGTGACAAAAGAGTTAACACAAAGGATTTGCTTCAATCTATGAAAAATGAAAATATCAAGAAATTTGGTTTACCTGATGGTTTTCCTATATTTTTTTACCAAAAATTTTGAGGATTTGTGGGGAAGGATATATGGTATTTCCAAAGCAATTATAGAAAATTATGGAGGTGGTGTTTTTTTAAATAATTAAGGCATAATCATCCTTACTTACAATCATATGGAATGCCAACTAATGAGTACATAGAGGCTAGGGAACTCCTTACAATGATTGCAATTGTAACTATTAAATGACAAATATATATTTCAATTTTGAGGACTTATAAATTATCAGTAATGTTATCAATAAAAATAACTATGGTAATTTTATAAAAATAATATTAGTGCTAATATTCTTTAACTATTGGTGAAGGCAATCTCTTAGAAATGTGAGTATTTCTTCAATAACACATAATTTAACCAATCAGGATGTTACTCATCTTCTTGATTAAATTTAGATTTTAAAAATAAAATGGTCAAGTGAGATTCTATTATTTTTAATAAAAATCATGTCCAATTTGAAAAGTACTAAGAAAAAATTCGGTAAAAATGAAATTAAGAATATCCTTGATAAAAAAGACAAGTGTTAAAGGAAGATGGAAAATAATTCTAATAGAAAAGAAAATGAAAAAGTTGAATATGGTTAAATTATTTATTTTTTTTAATGTTAGTTCGGTTTTGAAAAGAGCTGGAACCTTTTACAAACAAAAAAAAAATTAGAAAAAAAAACTTCAAAAATGACACACGAAATACAGATCGAGAAAGAATAGGAACAAAAAAATAAAATAAATCTGGATATTCGACTATGTAAATAAAAAAAAAAAAATTACCTACCTAAACCAAAAAAAAACACAATCCTGCTCTAAAAAAAATAAAAAAATCTTTACCACCTTGCAAGATCCTGCTCAAATTTGAATAGAAAAACTACACGAGTTTCCTGAATCCAAAAAACAATAAAAAAAATACTGCAAATATCTCTGGATCCAAGGAACAAGAAACCTTCTCCAAAAATATGATCCCACAAATATTAAAAGAACAAATCCAGATCCACATACCCTAGATCACCGAAACCAGGCTTTGAGGTATGTCACAAAAAAAAACATTAATCAAACCAAAATTATCAAAACTATTTGGCAAAATACTAAAAAAATTTAACCCTTTAATTCTTCTTAATAATTTAATATTTTTCACATTTATTTCAAAATAGTTATATAAATAATCATTACTGATCAGTGATATGGGTATAGATATCATCACCTTGCCAGATTTTATGCCCTTAACCCAAAAATGTTATTCACAAAAGTGAATAAATATATCTTAAATAAGATTTCATGTAACTCTTGGATGCATTCCTGCACGTAGTTTGGGATTGCAAACTCGCGTAGTTCTGTTGTATCGTTTGGAATATGAATAACATGGTGGAAAGAATCAGATGTTACGTCTAGGATGTCTGAAACCCACATATTTGGTGTCGTGTTAACACCATTGCAAACAAAAATTTGGGCTCACTACTAACCATCGGCAAGAAACCCTTCAATCTTTATGACGGAGTTAGTTTAAAGGTTTGACATCATATCCTACAGCTTTAACCTCTAAAGCGTTCCTTTACTTGAGGCGTACGACTGTAGAAAATAATAATTATAATTATAATAATAATTAAAGTTGTTGAGTTCGAGGATATAAGTTTTGGAGGTTTAAGTTTAAAATCGTGTGTGGGGTTGTATGTTAAATTTCCTGTTGATAAGCTTGGCTCTCCCCTTATAAGAAGTCATGGTAAGATGAAAATTTCCAATCCTACCCGTCAATTTAAATTTTATCACACTAACTAAATATAAATAACTATAATCAAAGTTGATGATTTTTATAACTATGAAAATTTTATAAAGATTATAATCAACAATACCTAATATTGATAAACTGAGGTTGTATGTTAAAATTTACTGTTGATAAGCTTAGCTCTTTTCTAATGAGAAGTCATAGTAGAATGGTAGGATGAGAATGCCCAACCTTACATGTCAATTTAGATTTTTCACACTAACTAAATATAAAAAAAAATATAATTAAAGTTATGATTTTTATAACTATGAAAATTTTATAAAGATTATAATGATTCACCATAGATAAATGATTGTTTTGATACCTAAACAAACCAGTTACAGTGCCAACAATAATACCTTGTAACGGTTACGTTTTACTTGTTATTGGTTAAGCTATTGTAGAGACATTCGGATGTAACATCAGAAATTTATTTCTTGGAATCAATTATGCTCATGCATACAATAATGATATTAACAGCTTAGATGATGAATTGAGATCCTGCACTTATCAGGATGTGCAGACTCAGTGGTCTCTTTTGGTTCCCGATGAGAATTTGCGTGGAACAAGAGAACACCCAATTCAGAACTGAACAACCGATATCTTTAAGTTATTTTCCTTCTATATTTCAGATGGAATACTTTGTGCATATACACCAATATATTATGTGACACAATTTAAGCTATGTTTTATGAATGGCTAAATCTTTTTTATGAGTAATGAAATCGGGAAGCTCTAATCCAACTACGTTGCCTTTATTTCTGGGGAACATTCTTTTTTAGACGACGATGCTCAATAAAGAGAATACTACGTGCATGGTGATTTTCAGTCGGTGTTGTTTCCTTAGAGTGCATAATGTGTTCTATTGAGGAATCTGCACAAGCACAAATTTAAAAGTAAATAAATAAACTCATCACCTAAAATACTCAGATTGATCCCAAATCAATTTCGGTAAAAAAGTAAAGAGGTTTTAATATTTGTAAGGTCATACTTTATATGATATTATTTAATATATTGTTATTTAGTTATTTAAATATTATGAAATTAATTTTAGTGATAAATTGGTTAGTGGTAACTGATGGATTGTCCTAAAGATTGGGTCTTGTATTATTGTTAATAAATTATTGTTATTATTTTTTTTATAACTTAAGACTTCTTATAACTTATCAGGGCTTGATGAATTGGTTTTAAAAAAAAAACGTATGCGTCTCTTTCTATTGAAATTTATTATCAGAAAAAAGTTTAAAAAATGTTTAATATTTTTTACATAAAATTTAATTTTAAAATTAAATAATTAATTATTATTTAATTCATTTAAATTTGGGAAAAAAAATTATGTGATTTTGGTATGTGTAAATATTTAAATAGTTTAGCTTATTCATAAAGGAGTGGCATACAACCCCTATAGGAAAGATTTTTGGTAGCTATTAAATTTGTTAATTATTATTTAATTAATTTAATTAATTTTTTTTTTTTGGTGAGGAATTTTTTATATACAACATATGGGCAACATGTGAAGGGGAGACATATGGGCAACATGTGAAGGGGAGATATTTGAACCTGGGCCTCTCCATAACTACAGAGTTTTAATTTTTTTTTTTTTTTAAATTGATCATTTCATTTTGGTATGTACAAACATTTAAACACTTTTTTTAAATATATTTTAGCTTTTACATAAGGTTTATAATTGTTAAGAAGTAGAAAAAAACACTTATTGTCAGAATTTTTTGGTAGTTTATTAAAATTTATTAAAAACTAAAGTTTAAATTTAAATTATTTAATGATTTATTATTTAACTTATTTTTTAAGGTTGAAATATTTTTGGAACTTTTGTTTATTACATCGAGCATATGGAAGGAGAGGAATAGTAGAATTTTTTAAAACTTCAAAGCAGATCCTAACTATGTTTGTGTTAGAGCCTTGGCCTTCACCTTGGAGAATGCATCCTCTCTAGCTTTAGAGGAGGGTAGATTTGAGGAGGTTGAGCTAATCCCAATGCTCGTGGGGTGCTTAGGGATGACAAAGGTGGGATTTTGTTAAGTATGCAAAATTATTATATGCTTAGGGATGATAAATGTGGGATTTTGTTATGTATACCAAATTCTTAGATATCCATACTTGCCATGTTGTGGAGGCTAGAGCCCTTTACCAAGGAATCCTACTTGTGGAGAATATGGGGTACCAAAAAATTTGCATTGAAAGAAATGAGCTTAATATTATAAACTTGGACAAAGATGATTCTGTCCTTAGTTGGAATTTCGAGGATGTGATTATGGAATCTAGAGGAATTCTTCAAGCTAGAGCAATAAATAGATAAAATATATCTTCAGAGAAGGGAACCTATTTTATGGTAAACCTAGGTATATTTCTCAATGGTCTATAGACAACTTTCCTAAAAGCCTTCTTCAATTGGATTTAGTTATGCATTCTTCTTAATGCTTGGTAATATTTTGTTGTTTATGAAGAAAGGTTTTATGCACAACCATGTGGAAGTGTTGCTTGGTTGGGGGGCTCACCAACCATATTCTAATTTTATTTCTTGTATCAAGTTGTAGCTAGTTCACTTGCCAATGAGTGGCCAGTTATATTACTTTATAATCGTTTTTATCCCTATATTGTTAATCTTAGGCCATGTTTTACAAACTTCTCTTGTTGCAAAAGGTTCGGACCCTTCCAAAACCACTTTTATATCTAATAAAAAAAATTACTTAAATTTAAATAAATTTAAAAAAAATTGATCATTTCATATTGATATATGCAAACATTTACCTTCTAAGTTTGGATACGACATATAGTGCAATAGCTTTCTATATATGCATAGTTTAGCTTACTTGGTCAAGGAGGTAGCAAGCAACACCTCTAGGCAAAATTTTTGGCAGCTATTAAAATTAATTAAAAAATAAAATTGTAAATTGTAATTACATATTATTTCTTAGAAATATTGTAGTGATATGTCTTAGGTTTTCATACAAAAACCTAACTTCAAATCTTCCTTCAAAACCCTACACTTAATCTAACATTTTGTCCACGAGGAATAGACTGGTTGGTAGCTGTCAAGTAATTGCGCCTGGACTGCCCTGATTGGTTGGTAAAGTGCTCTTGACTTTGAAACTAAAGATATTTATATATTTAAATTATAATTTTTATTTTACAATAAAAATAAATAAATTTTTATTTATTTTTTTTACCATGTCCAAAAATACCACTTGCCATTCCATTATTATGAGACCTTGGCTTTACGGAGCGGTGAGTTGATGGCTCACAGAACATTTTCCGCAGGGTATCATGACACCAAAACAGACCTGACGCATTTATACTCTATTACTTGTTTTGGAATCTGAAATAGACGTGACGCATTTGTACTCTTACTTATTTTGTAATCTTCCGGAAATGATCCATTTGCATGTGACAAGGATTAGGCTGTCTCTTATATCGTTTTTTTCTTCTTTTTGGTTTTGTATGTCTGGACATGGACAATGATTAAGCTGTCTCTTATATTGTTTTTTTCTTCGTTTTGGTTTTGTATGTCTGGACATGGACATGTCTCATTCGCATGAACATTGGAGCTACATTATCGACTTATGGGGTTGCACTTGTCTAGCCGTCAGTGGAATTTAAGAAGAGTACGTGTAATTATTCTTCTGTCTTCGCAATATACGTTATTCCCTTCAAAGACTTAGAAGTTGTAATCTATTTGATTCAGGACTTCAATTTTACTGAGGTGGCGTCTCGCGATTCTTGTTTGACATATGTTTTGAAAAAAACATCTTTCTCAAAGACTATTTAGTTTAGTAAACATTAGTGTATATTAATAAACGTGTAAATTCAATAAATTTAAAATTACAATTCCATGTAGTTTGGTGTTGGTCTAGTCAATCCTTAGTTCTTTGTTATCAGTTGGAATATAAGCAAAGAGGTGAAATCAATCGAATATCAGTAAGACGTCTCCACACCATTTCAAAACAATTCAGTTCAAGACGAGAATGGAACTCATCCATGGGCAATAGGAAATACTATATCCCAAAATTTTATGTGTGCACTCGAGAAAATGCGCTGAAGTTTCCTGGAGCATACATCGAAAACAATTATTTTCAGATAAGCTCTTAAAAATTAAGAGTAATATACTTTATTTTTTAATATTCATCTATGATATTTTAATTACCACGCTTCTACTCAATATATTATTTTTTATTTTATTAGGTAACTAATGCTTAGCATTTAATATATAGACATCCTACATTTTTATGTGGTTTTTTATTTTTTAAATTATTATCTACCTTTTTTATTTTCAATTTTTTTTTTTTTTCATTTTCTTTGTTTTTTTTTATAAGATTTTTGAAGACCAAATTTCCTTCTCCTTTAGGAAAAAACACTACTTTTGATAATATGTTTTTTTTTTCTATTTTTTATTTGGTATTAATTTTAACATTTTCCTCCTTAATGTTTAATGGTCCAACTTCTAGATACTCTTAAATATCTAGGAAGTGAAACAAATATTTCTTTAGGGAGTGCTTTTGTAAAACTATCCAATTAATTTTTTGTCCTACAAAATTGCAATTGTACTATTCCTTCCTGAATCAAATCCTAAATGAAGTTATGATGAATATCTATGTGCCTAGTTTTTGTATAAACACGGGATTTTTTCTATCTAAATGGTACTATTATTATCACAACATATAATATTTGAGGAATTGATCACTTGCTACAATCCACTAAAACTTCTTGTACCCATACTACTTGAAAACTTGCTAATGCAACTCTTATATATTCAGACTCTACTATGAAAAAAGAAAATCTTTGTTCCTTCTTAAAAATCCATGAACTAAGATAATTATCAATGCTAAAGCAATATCATGAAGGTTATTTTTGATCATCTACTAACTTTTCCATCTAAATTTGAATATCCAACCAAATTCAAACATTTATTGAGTAGTGGATTCCATGATCCATTGCACCTTTGATATATCAAATAATCCTTTATATTGCTCTCATATAAGTTTCATGTGGACTTGTCATAAATTTAAAAACAACATTTACTGCAAGGGTAATATCTGACCTAGTAGTTATAATATATATTAGACTAGTAACCATCCTTCAAAACCATGTGCCATTAACAATCATACTCTCATAATATTTGCTCAACCTTTTACATTGTGCAATTGGATTTGCTATCTCCTTACACTTATCAATTATGAATCTCTTGTAGATACTTCGATTGATAGATAAAGATACCATCAAGTGATTGATATATCTCCATGTCAAGAAAGCAGTCAGTAATTAAATTTTAGTCATATCAAACTCATTTTTATTAGTTGCTTAAATTCTTATATCATGCTAGAGTTGCTACATGTGAAACAAAACGTATCCACATAATGATGAAAAATGAAAATATGATCAAATTATTTCTTCACATATAAATTTGATTTATTTGGACTTGGAATAAATCCATGTCATTGGAGATAGCTGTCAAACCTTGCATACCATGCTCTAGGAGCTTTTTTCAATTAATATAATGCATTCTTCAATATGTAGATAAAATCTTCTTTCCCTTTGACTTCAAATCGTAGAGGCTATTGCACATAAAATTATTCCTTAATGATGTCATTCAAGAATGCTAACTTAACATCCATTTTATGAATTTTGTATTTTTTATGAGTTGCCAATGTTATCATTGTTATTATTGTACCAATATAGCAACTAGTACAAATATTTCTTCATATTTTATTCATGGACTTGTGTACACCCTTTGGAAACTAGCCTTACCTTATGCATTTCAATTGTACATCCACTCTTATACTTATTCTTGTATATCTACTTCATTCTTATCACTTCATTATCCTTTGGAAGCTTAACTAGTTTTCAAGTTTTGTTCTTATCAATTGCTCTTATTTCTTCTTCCAATGCTTCACACCAAAAAATTTGTTTTGTTGTATCTTCATAACAATTAGGCTTGAGAATATAGAGAAAAATTGACCCTTATATCTTCTTTATTATTATTCCTCTAATAAATTTCTCTTATACTTCTTACCTTCCATGGGAGCTTGGAGTTTATGCTATTGTTAAATTCGATGACAACACTTTTGGTGATGAACCTTTATCACCACTTGAAATGGGGTTGATGCTAAAATTAATGGAGAGAGGAATGATGTTATTTTAATATTCTATATCAAAAAGTGTTGGTTTTAAATGTTGCATATCTTATTTTTATATTTCATGTTTACCAAATATCACATCCCTTGATATAATTATTGTTTTGGATTTAGTTTTCTATAGCTAATCCACTTTAAAATAATCAAAGTAGCCAATAAAAATAAATGCTTCACATTTTGCATCTAGCAATTTTTTTATCATTAGTAACATGCACATATGCCAAATAACCAATGGCTTTAAATTGTGATACATTAGGTATTCTACTAGGCCATGTTTATTTTGGTGCACAACGTATTATTGTTGATGTTGGGATACAATTATGAATATGCATTGTTGTATATTGGTTAATCCTAAAAATAATTTCCCAATTGCTTTGATTTCAATATTGATCTTGTCATTTCAACAAGAGTCTAAATTAATTCACTCAATAAATCTTTTTTATTGTTGTGAGTATGATGTTGTGAGTTGCATTTTTATTCTATTGTCAACATAATATATATTGAAAACTTTACAATTTTATTCCCCTCTCTATCAATCCTTTTATATTTTTAACAAGATATTCACTTCCTTTTGCAACCAAAGCCTTGATATTTAAAATTCTTCTAAATACCTCATTTTTATATTTCAAAAAATAGACCTATTTCTTCCTAATATAATCATTTACAAATGTCAAAAATAAAAAGACTTACCAATACTTGTTAGAAAAATAAATATTTGAATGAACCAATTTTATTGGTTGTGAAGCTCACCATGAATTCTCCACTAGAAATGTGTGTCTATGTTGCTTTCTAAATCCACAACTAGAAAAAACTTCAACCTTCACTTCAATATTGGAAAATCCTTAAGCTATCCCTTTTGTGCATACCAAATTTAGTCCTTGAAAATTTAAATGACCATAGCACTTATGCCATAACTAGAAAATATCTTCAATTGTAACCTTCAAAGCATATAAGAGTATAGGATGTATATTCATTGGAAACATATGATTTTCTATCATGGAAATTATAACCACTAATTATCCTCCATTATTTTTGTCATATATTCTACAAGCTCGATTTTCAAACAACACTTAATAATTTTTCTGAACAAGTTGGCCTATATTTAAAATATTATCCTTAAGAACAGGTACTAACCAAGTATTTTAAATATTCTTTATCTTGCCTTTTTTTTTGTTGGCACAACCATTGTACCTTTGCCAATAACTTCAATAGCTTTTTCATCTCCAAATTTCACTTTATTTTTGACTAATTTATTGATATCCACAAATAAGTTTTTATTACCTGTCACATGATTCAAGTAACTACGATCTATTTTTTATTAAGCGTTATGTTTAACATGCACAAGGATATAAGACTACAAAGAATTTACCAAACATAGAAGATATTTAAGTCTTTAACCTCTTTATAAGGAATACCCATCACTCATCAATCTAGAAAAATCTCATACTCCAATATATTCAATGAAGTTAACTTAAAGTTTAAAAAGTTAACTTTTGTAAAGTGGTGATCCTTAGTTTAAGGTTTTTATTTATTTGAGGTAATTTTTTATCCGTATCCAAATATATATATATATATATATATATATATATATATATATATATATAGTACACTAACATTTCCATGGAGACTATTATCATTTAAAAAATCAATTGTATATTACATTGGAAGCAAGACATCTATTTCTATGCCTTTTATTTTTACAATGATGTATTGATGTAACTGTGTTACTTCTATTTCTACTTACTATAGTATACCTTATGGTATGTTAACATCTACCATTTATTTTTTCATAAACCATAAATTTTGATGGGATTTTATTCAAATGGTTTTCTTACTCTTTCTATGTAGAGAATAAGTTAATAAATCTTGGAAGCCATGGCTTTTAACATTTGGAATGTTATAGGTCATATGACACTACTATCATGGAGAATTTTGTTTACCCAATAGATGGTTATCCAACCATACTCATATTACCAAAGTATAGAATATACTTTTATTGCTCATAGGATTCTAATCTTGGACTTCTATTTAAAGTTACAAAGTGTCCATCATTAGATCCACTTAGGTTGTAAAAGAATGGTGGTGAATTATTTAAAACAAATTGCTTCCTCTTATAAAATAGGGGTGATCTATTTGCAATACATTCGAATGACCATGCATACAAACCTAGGTTTAAAAATAGTACAATTTATATAAAATATATTTTTTCTATAAAAGGATTGTAAAATCTTAAATAGGATGATTAATATTTGAATTTAAAAAGGTAAGGTTATACACTATGATAACTAAAGTGTGATTAGAAGAAATAATCCTCTATCTCAATAGTAAAGTATAACTTAAGAACAAATAAAATTTAAAATCTATGCTTTTAAATTATTTGTATGTCAAATAATTAGCTAAATTTAATAGGAGAGTTCTTCTTATGTAGAAATATATTAGTCATACTTTATGTTTTTTTATTAGCAAATTAGCTCTTACTTCAATAATTTATAAAACCTCTTAATAGCCACATGATAGAAAGAACTATGGGACATGATAGGAATATGTAATATTATACATACAAAAAAGTTAGCAATTTTAAAATAGACATCATGATATTTCATGTTTGACATTGCCCCATATGCTTATGTGGTTTTTATATCCTCTAAAATTATGATTCTTACTAAGTAATATGATCTCTAAGGTTATTCAAATAAATTATAACTAGAAATAAAAACCATTAGTATAAAATAAATATATGATTTTATAATGGTATAGATTATCACTTATAAAAAACATCCTTTATAAAACCATAACAATATTTCCATTTAAATAAAGATGTGTTATATTAATTGGAGTGAGCTACAGTGATTAAATTTCTCATTTTTCAAAGGTTTAAAGCTTACCACCTATACATACATAATTACCAAGATATTTTAATATTGTGATAGTATTGTGGGACTATTCCAATTCCCTATAAGCATATAAAAGTATATATTTTTATAAACAAGGATATTTTTGTTATATAAATATCTCATATTGGAAAGAGGTTGCGATATATATATTTCCTTAGTTTAAAATTAATTTGAGGTTTATGGTTCAATGGTTAAATAGTATATAATATTTAATATATAAAATTGAAGTGTACGAATCACAAATATACCTATAGTATGGTTTCAAAACTTTTGTATACCACATTTGGGTTTTTTAATATTGGGATGAAGTAGTTTTCCACAAATGATCAATGAATGGCTTCATAAAATTTGTAGAGTTCAAATTTATCATTTGATGCTCATAATATTAACATGTTAGAAATAGAGTATATTACATTATTTGGATCATGTAAATGTACCTTCCTTGGTACATACTTAGGAAATTAGGTTACTTTAGGGGGAAGTTATCTAGTTACTTCATGCAATGTAATAAATGCACAAGTGTCAATGTGCAAGTTGTAATATGTAAGGTGTCCACGTGTACAACGAAATAGAGTGTTGGCCAAGGAACTTATCTTCCTATATAATGGCCATAGATAGAGAAGTCATAGTATCACAGTCATTGTGTAGTCGATAAGCAGTAGGGTAGTGTGTGTGTGTGAGCTATAATATCAGAGCTCATTCATGAAACAGTAGCTTATATTATGGAATGTCCATTTCCTCCATAGCTACTATTGTAATATTTTTTATCATTTCTATTTATAGTATATTTCAGTCATCTCACAAATTTATTTTATCTATTTTTATATCTTGTGATTGATATATTCCATTGTATGTGGTATCAAAATCTAATAGTGGTATCAAAGCTACATTATATCAAGCCATAGTAGGTCTATAGGGAAACCACCATTATTATCAATCTTGATTTTTTTGAGAACCTGACATGGCATTTCACTAGTCATTGTCAAAAAATTTCAAAAGAGTCTAGGTGGTATATTTAGAGAGAGTTACAAGTGAGGACTAAAATATCAGTATTAAAAATACTAATATTGCATAGGGATAGAGTATTTACATAGATTTGAAGGAAAACTCGTGAAGACTAGGACTCAGCATTTGATCCACTAAGTTGATGAATCAAATAGTGAAGCTCAAATATCTAGAAATACTAACCTAAAAGATTTTTTTATTGTGGTAACTAATACTCAAATGATTGGGACACCTCCTACAACAAAAATATAGGAGACCTCAACTTCATTGCTGAAAGGTTAGAGTGCCTTCACAGTGTAGAGGTTAGTTGTTGTAGAGAGGAGAATACTTCAAAATAATATTTTGGAAAATAAATCATGGTGAATTTTAGAGATAGGAGATCTCCATTGATATATTGAAGAAATTCACAATAACAAAAGATCATAGAAGTATTGATATAGAATAAAAGGCCATAGAAGCCTTGATCCAAAAAAAGGGGCCATAGAATGTTGAGCAAGGTGCAGCGACAGTATTGTCATTGTTGTCAACACAATCAGATAGATCGGTTGATGCGGTGGACAGGAGTTCAGAGGTTACTCAGAGTATGTACAGTGATGTTAAATGCTTATGAGGATGTTTACCCACCTTTTTGCATATTTTCCAAGAAGACCGAAGTGGCCCATATGCTAAAGATCAAAGAAAAAGCAAAACACCGCAAAGAAAAAAGTGTCGCGATATCGCGACATGTTGCATTTTCATAGGCCAAAGCAAAGAGAAAAAGCAAGGAGAAAAAGTGTCGCGATATCGCGACATGTTGCATTTTCGCGGCCGAAAGAACAAAGAGAAAAATTGTGCCACGATATCGCACATGTTATTGGCGAAAGAGCAAAGAGAAAAAATGTCGCGATATCGCGACATGTTGTATTTTCATGGACCAAAGCAAAGAGAAAGAGCAAGGAGAAAAAATGTCACGATATCGT
Organism: Wollemia nobilis; assembly: GCA_028583015.1. NCBI lineage: Eukaryota > Viridiplantae > Streptophyta > Pinopsida > Araucariales > Araucariaceae > Wollemia > Wollemia nobilis. Next base: position 8,160,708 of record JAQPPZ010002883.1, read on the forward strand.
GACATGTTGTATTTTCATGGGCCAAAGCAAAGAGAAAGAGCAAGGAGAAAAAGTGTCACGATATCGTGACATGTATTTTCGTGGTCCAAAGCGAAGAGAAAGAGCAAGAAGAAAAAGTGTCACGATATCGTGACATGTTGCATTTTCGTGGCTCAAAGAAAAGAGAAAGAGCAAGAAAGAAAAAGTGTCGCGATATCGCGACATGTTGCATTTTCGTGGCTCAAAAGCGAAGAGAAAGAGCAAGAAGAAAAAGTGTCATGATATCGCGACATGTCGCATTTTCGTGACTCAAAAAGGGCAGGCAGGCAGAGAAACAAAAGTGTCACGATATCGCGACATGTCACATTTTTATGACTCAAAAAGGGCAGGCAGGCAGAGAAACAAAAGTGTCACGATATCGTGACATGTTGCATTTTTGCCAAAGGAACAGAGTAGTTGAAGTGCATTTGATATTAGTGATGAACACCAGGATTGTGAAACTAAAGACTCATAGTGACGTGGACCCATAAGGAATATTTAATGATTTGAAATCATTTAAGATGGTCATTACACATGGAAAGAAGCGGATGCATGCCCATGTGGAGAAAATGAATAGTCATGGAAGGAGAAAATGAACAGTCATGAAAAAGAAAATGAACAGTCATGAAGGAGAAAATGAACAGTCATCGAAGGAGAAAATGAACAGTCATCGAAGGAGAAAACAAACAGTCATGAAGGAGAAAATGAACAGTCATCAAAGAGAAAACGAACAGTCATGAAGGAGAAAACGAACAGTCATGGTAGGAGAATATGGTGTCAATTATTTGCATGTGACGTGTTTGACGAAATGCCTTCTCAATATATACAAAAGGAGTTACATAAAGAAGTAGTTACAATTGACAAGTGGCGTATGAGAATATGAAAGGAGTTACAACTAGAGTTACAAAGAGAAAGGATTGTTATAAAAGGAGTGTTGCTTGGAGAATTTTATTTGGTGGATTTTTAAAGGTGAGAGGGTGTGTGTTTTGTGAATTGTGGGAGATGTTGGGTAAGCAATAGACCAGTCAGGGTCTTGTAAAAGTGAAGGCATTTTTATGTCAATCTTCTAGTTTCAAAATTGAAGTCCAAGTTGGTGCTTGGCATCAGGGGTTGGTGCTCCTTCCAGTTGGTGCTGGTAAATCAGGGGTTGGTGCTCCTTCCAGTGGGTGCTGGTAAATTGATTGTAAAGTTGGTGCTTTGCAAAGGCTGGATTTGGATGGGAGTCCAAATAGTCATTTTTGAGGAGTAGCCAAATCGGTGAACCTCGGTACATCTTGTGTTGTGTGATGTTCTCTTGTTATACTTGCTTTATTTGGTTTTAAGTTTTCATTGTTTTGGCTTTAAGAGTTGAAGATTTAAGTTATAAAGAGCTACACTGATTCACCCCCCTCTCAGTGTCATTGTGAGACTAACAATTGGTATCAGAGCCAAGTTCCTGAACAAGCTTAACCGGCTAGGGTGATCTTGGAAGTGACACAATGGCAGGTGGTGAAGGCTTCTCATCAAACAAAGCACCATTGTTTGATGGAACTAATTACGCATTTTGGAGACTCAGGATGCAGACATATCTTTGTGCTTTGGGATACGACATTTGGGATTCAGTAGATAGTGGATACACAATACCCACCACTTCTCCAACCGATGCTGTCGGTAAGAAACTGTTTGAGAATAACTCAAAAGCAAAGAATGCTATCATGTGCGGATTAGTGGACAGTGAACTGGTAAAAATTATGAGTTGTAAAACGGCAAAAGAAATATGGGACAAACTGAGGAGCATTCATGAAGGAGACGCTAAGATCAAGGAGGCCAAGTTACAAACACATCGAGCTCAGTTCGAAGTATTAAAGATGAATGACAATGAGAACATAGAGGCATATATGTTGAGAGTTAATGAAGTCATTAATGCGATTAGAGGACTCGACGAGGAAATCAAAGATTCTGTCATCGTGAAAAAGGTATTAAGATCTCTTCCCCAAAGATTTGATTCTAAAGTTTCAGCTATAGAAGAAGCTAAAGATCTAAATTCTTTTAGTATGGATGAGATGCATGGTTCTTTGACTGCATATGAGATGAGAATAGGAAAATCTAAACCCACAGACAGAGAAGCTGCTTTTAAAGCCCATAAAAATATGAAAGCAAAACAAGAATCCGAGGAAGAAGAGACATCGGATGAAATGGAAGCAAACTTTGTTCGAAAACTAAAAAGGGGAAAAGGAAAATACAGAGGAAAGTTACCGTTTAAATGTTTCAATTGTGGAGGCATTGGGCATTTTGTAGCTAAATGTCCACTTAATGAGAAGAACAAAAGTGATGAAGGATCGCACCAAGAAAGAAGTGACTGGAAGAAAAAAACAAATTTCAGAAAAGGCAACTTCAAGAAGAAAAGTTTCATCTCCAAGAATGTCAGTTCATCAGAAGATAGCTCCGGTGAGGATTCTGAAAAGGAAATAGGTGAAGCTCTTTTCATGGCACTCAAAGAAGAAAAAATAGAAAAATAACAGGAATGTGATGAAGAAGAAATTGATGCAGAAGTAAATTTGGAAGAGGAACTAATTGCAGCTCTGGATGAATTGAAGATAGAAAGAAAAAAGAATAAGAAAATTTCAAGAAAGCTTGAGGATGCAAATGAAATCATAACCAGTTTGAAAGTACAGATAGAAGAATCCAAGAAAATATCTGAAGATCTCGAAGTGCAAATAACCATGAAAATAGATTATTGCTGCAAGCTAGAAGAAGAGACTGTTGGTTTAAGGATGCAGATAGAAGAGATGAATCGTAAAATTAGTTGTCATCACAAACGTGAAGAAAGTTCTATGAAGCTGGATAAGATCATAAATAACCAAAGGACTACAGGCATCAAATTTGGTTTGGGCTTTGACGAAGGAGAATCATCAAATGGATCAAAGAATGAAGATAAGAAACAAGGTTGATCAAGAAAAATTGACTCATGCAAAAGAAAGCAATAATGCAAGGCACGAAAGGAGAATTGACAATGATGGATTCACCAATGTCACACATCAAAGAAGAAGAAGATTTATGACTCCTACGACAACATGGCAAAGACCATCACCCAGGTTCAATCATCTCTTTTTTGGTTACTATTTTAAATGCAATGGTTATGGACATAAGATTTCAGATTGCAAGTATAACGTAGGACCAAGGAATTTTACCAATAGAAATGTTTTTTCACCTTTGATGGATTATGCAATAGAATGTTATAACTGTCATAAGTTTGGGCACATTGCAAGAAATTGTCGAAGTACATTTGCATCAAATCAATTTCAGGGAAGAAAATTTCAACCAAATGGAATGAGACAAAATAGAAAATTTCTCGAAAAACATGCACAAGCTACTGAAAAAGAAAAGTCAAAACAAGAGCCCAAAACTGTAATCAAACCAGAGTGGAAAGAAAAAGATCGATCTAAGGAAGAAAAGGAATCCCTGATCGTACAAACAACATTTAAAGCACAGAATAAATCTGCACCATGGATACTTGATAGTGGATGCTCCAGTCATATGACAGGTGACAAACAGAAATTTGAGAAGTTACAACAATATGAAGGTGGTTCAATAAAATTTGGAAATAATGATGGAGCTAAGATAGTTGGCAAAGGTTCAGTTAAGATCAGTGACGGAAAAATCAAGTCAAAAGAAGTCTTGTTTGTGGTTGGTCTGAAGCATAACTTGTTGAGCGTAAGTCAGATTTGTGATAGAGGTCATGAAGTGATTTTTAAGAAGCGGGGTTGTGAAGTCAGAAAAGCAAATAGTGGAAAGTTGATAGCAACTGGATCGAGGACATCTGGCAACCTGTACACTCTCTCAGAGACTTCAGAAGGAGCTTGCTTGATTGGACAGGAAGAAGAAAATTGGTTGTGGCACAAGAGGCTCGGTCATATCAGTTTTGACAATCTAGTAAAAATCAGCTCAAAAAGGGCAGTGAGAGATATTCCCACCATTGGAAAACCATCAAATAGCATTTGTGCTTCATGCCAAAAGGGGAAGCAAACTAGAGTCTCATTTAAAACAAAAGAGTACTACACAAGCAAACCTTTGGAACTAATACATACTGATTTATGTGGACCCATGAGAACGCAAAGCATAAATGGTGACAAATATTTTATGTTGTGTATAGATGACTATTCCAGGATGACATGGGTACTATTTTTGAAGCATAAATCAGAAGCTTTTGAGATGTTCAAGGTTTTCAAAAACCAAGTTGAGAATCAAACAGGAAAAAGGATTAAATGTTTAAGATCAGATAGAGGAGGAGAGTTCATTTCAGAGGATTTTACAGAGTACTGTGAAAAATATGGTATTAGAAGACAGTTTTCAGTAGCCAGGACACCTCAGCAGAATGGTGTGGTAGAAAGAAAGAACAGGAAAGTGCAGGAAATGGCACGGACTATGTTGACAGAGAGCAAAGTAGCAGACAGATTTTGGAAAGAGGCAGTCCATACTGCGGTATACATCCAAAATAGGTGCATGTTGAGGACGCATGAAAGCAAAACTCCTTATGAGTTGTGGTTCGGTAAAAAGGCAATAGTAAGATACTTTAAAGTTTTTGGCAGCAAGTGTTACATCAAAAGAACTGAAGAAAACCTTGGTAAGTTTGAAGATAGAGCGGATGAAGGTATTTTTCTTGGCTATTCATCAAAAAGCAAAGCTTACAAATGCTACAACAAGAAGCTAAGGAAAATTGTGGATAGTGCCGATGTTAAAGTTGATGAAGGTAGGGAACGAGTAATTAGCTATGAAGAGAACTACCCAATTTATGAAGAGGTTATTGAAGGAGATGAGGAAAAGGAAACGGAAAAGAAACAAAAAATTGACTCAGATGATTCAAACCAGTGATTCAGAAGTGGAAGAAAATAAGAAATTCAAAATAGGCAATTGGCAGAAAGATCATCCTAGAGAGCAAATAATTGGAGACCCCACAGTTGGTGTTCAGACAAGAAGAAGAGTAGTAAGCAACTACTCTCTATTATCCAACATTGAGCCCAAAAATGTTGCTGACGCAAGCAAAGATGAAAGTTGGATGAAGGCAATAAATGAAGAATTAGATCAGATCGAGAAAAACAAAACTTGGGAGTTAGTACCAAGACCTGCAAATAAAAATATAATCGGTACTAAATGGATCTTTCGAAACAAATTGAATGAAGACGGACAGGTAGTCAGGAATAAAGCAAGATTGGTATGTAAAGGCTATGCACAAGTTGAAGGTATTGACTTTGAGGAAACCTTTGCACCTGTGGCTAGACTAGAGGCAATTAGAATGTTTCTGGCTTTAGCAAGTTTACAAGAATTTCAAAGTTTATCAAATGGATGTGAAATCAGCATTTTTGAATGGGAAACTCGAAGAAGAGGTTTATATTGAGCAGCCAGATGGTTTCCAACTTGGTGATGATCCCAACTTGGTTTGCAAGTTGAAGAAAGCATTATATGGCTTAAAACAGGCACCCCGAGCATGGTATGCAAGGCTAGACAACTATCTTACTCAACAAGGGTTCAAGAAAGGTATGGTGGATAGTAATTTGTATGTCAAAACAGAAAATGGCCATCTTATTGTTCTTGTTGTATACGTAGATGATATCATATTTGGCAGCAGAAAAGATGAGTCGTGTAAAGATTTAGCAAATAAGATGCAGAAAGAATTTGAAATGTCAATGATTGGTGAACTTTCGTATTTCCTCGGGTTGCAAGTTAATCAAAATGAGAAGGGCATATTTATTTCTCAAATTAAATATGTGAAAGAGATACTAAAAAAGTTCACAATGGAGGATTGTAAGCCAGTTAGCACTCCCATGACGATAGGTTGCAAGTTGAGCAAGGATGACAAATCTCCACATGTTGATCAAACCATGTACAGATCTATGATTGGGAGCTTACTGTACTTGATAGCTACTAGACCAGATATTTTGTAGGCAGTATGCATGGTAGCACGATTTCAGGCTAGTCCCAAGGAGACTCATGTGACAGCAGTGAAGAGGATTCTTCGGTACCTCAAGGGTACTATGGAGTATGGGTTATGGTATCCGAAAGGTAAGGACTTCACCCTTATTGCGTATTCAGATGCAGATTGGGGGAGGATGTGTAGATGATAGAAAGAGTACCGATGGAGGTGCATTCTATCTTGGAGACAGAGTTGGTCACGTGGCACGAGTAAGAAACAAGAGTCGAGTCTCCTTATCCACAAGCAGAGGCAGAATATATTGCAGCGACAACGTGTTGTACGTAGGTATTATGGATGAAACAAACCCTGAAAGATCTTGGTATTAACTTCAGTGAGCCAATTTTAGTTAAGTGTGATAACACCAGTGCCATTAACATCTCAAAGAATCCGATTATGCATTCTCGCACAAAACATATTGCTATTCAGTATCACTTTTTGAAGGAGAAAGTTGCGGAAGGTGAGGTTAAGTTGGATTTTGTTCCAACAACAGAGCAAGTAGCGGATATCTTCACAAAACCATTGCCCAAGGAAGTCTTTGAGTACCTTCGCAATAAATTGGGAGTGGTCACGCTTCCCAAGAATTGACTAGCTATCGGGACCACATTCTCAGGGGGAGCATTTGTGTATTTGTTTATCTTTTTGCTCATGTTTGTGATTTTTGCTAAGTGTAATAATTTTTGCCTGAGAATGTTGTGCATGGACTCAGGGGGAGTTTGCAGCAGCCCTTTGATATTGTTGTCAAAGGGGGAGAAGAGTTACAGGAAATTGCACGTGTGTTGCCAACAATTCCAAAGGGGGAGATTGTTGAGCAAGGTGCAGCGACAGTATTGTCATTGTTGTCAACACAGTCAGATAGATCGGTTGATGCAGTGGACAGGAGTTCAGAGGTTACTCAGAGTATGTACAGTGATGTTAAATGCTTATGAGGATGTTTACCCACCTTTTTGCATATTTTCCAAGAAGACCGAAGTGGCCCATATGCTAAAGATCAAAGAAAAAGCAAAACACCGCAAAGAAAAAAAGTGTCGCGATATCGCGACATGTTGCATTTTCGTGGTCCAAAGCAAAGAGAAAAAGCAAGGAGAAAAAGTGTCATGATATCGTGACATGTTGCATTTTCCGGCCAAAAGAGAAAGAGAAAAAGGGAGAAAGAGAAAGAAAAAATGTCGCGATATCGCGACATTTTGCATTTTCGGCCAAAGCAAAGAGAAAGAGCAAGGAGAAAAAGTGTCACGATATCGTGACATGTTGTATTTTCAGGGCCAAAGCAAAGAGAAAGAGCAAGGAGAAAAAGTGTCATGATATCGCGACATGTTGTATTTTCATGGGCCAAAGCAAAGAGAAAGAGCAAGAAAAAAAAGTGTCGCGATATCGCGACATGTTGCATTTTCATGGCCAAAAGAGAAGAGAAAGAGCAAGAAAAAAAAGTGTCGCGATATCGCGACATGTCGCATTTTCATGGCTCAAAAGAGAAGAGAAAGAACAAGAAAGAAAAAGTGTCACGATATCGCGACATGTCACATTTTTCACGACTCAAAAAGGGCAGGCAGACAGAGAAACAAAAGTGTCACGATATCACGACATGTCGCATTTTCGTGACTCAAAAGGGCAGGCAGAGAGAAACAAAAGTGTCATGATATCGTGACATGTTGCATTTTTCCAAAGGAACGAGTAGTTGAAGTTATATTAGTGATGAACACGGATGGTGAACCATAGTGACATGGACCCATAAGGAATATTTAATGATTTGAAATCATTTAAGATGGTTGTTACACATGGAAAGAAGCGAATGCATGCCCATGTGGAGAAAATGAACAATCGAAGAAGGAGAAAATGAATAGTCATGAAAAAGAAAATGAACAATCATGAAGGAGAAAATGAACAGTCATCAAAGGAGAAAACGAACAGTCATTGAAGGAGAAAACGAACAGTCATGAAAGGAGAAAACGAATAGTCATGAAGGAGAAAATGAACAGTCATCGAAGGAGAAAATGAACAGTCATGACCGAGAAAATGAACAGTCATGGTAGGAGAATATGGTGTCAATTATTTGCATGTGACGTGTTTGATGAAATGCCTTCTCAATATATACAAAAGGAGTTACATAAAGAAGTAGTTACAATTGACAAGTGGCGTATGAGAATATGAAAGGAGTTACAATTGGAGTTACAAAGAGAAAGGATAGTTATAAAAGGAGTGTTGCTTGGAGAATTTAAAGTGAGGGGGGTGTTTGTGAGGGGAAGGAGAGAAGGTGTGTGTTTTGTGAATTGTGGGCTATGTTGGCTAAGCAATAGACTAGTAAGGGTCTTGTAAAAGTGAAGGCATTTTTATTTCAATCTTCTAGTTTCAAAATTGAAGTCCAAGTTGGTGCTTGGCATCAGGGGTTGGTGCTCCTTCCAGTTGGTGCTGGTAAATCAGGGGTTGGTGCTCCTTCCAGTGGGTGTTGGTAAATTGATTGTAAAGTTGGTGCTTTGCAAAGGCTGGATTTGGATGGGAGTCCAAACAGTCATTTTGAGGAGTAGCCAAATCGGTGAACCTCGGTACATCTTGTGTTGTGTGATGTTCTCTTGTTATACTTGCTTTATTTGGTTTTAAGTTTTCATTGTTTTGGCTTTAAGAGTTGAAGATTTAAGTTATAAAGAGCTACACTGATTCACCCCCCTCTCAGTGTCATTGTGAGACTAAAATAGAAGCCTTGATATTGAATAACAGGCTATTGAAGCCTTGATATTGAATAACAGGCCATAGAAGCATTGATATTGATGAAAAAGCCATAGAAGCCTTGATACTGAAATAGACCACAAATGCATTTTATCCTGAATAAGATTCTAGAGGAGAGGATCTAATTCAAACGCATATTTCAGTACTAATATTTTTACTGCAAGTAAAGGAGATCTAGTAAGTCAGGAAAGCTTCCTACAAGAAATTATAACCTCCTTCTTGGAGGCGTTACATAGAAAATCATATGCAATATGGCTAAGTTCCACTTGGCATATTATTCCCTCACAACTATCATATATCTAATGCTCAAGATATGAATGTTGAGAGCACTTAAAGCAAGGTGATTATGTTACAAAGGAGTAACGATTGGTGCAACAGAGTTACAAGAAGAAGTGGCAGTGCTCCCAAGAAATGCAAGTGCCACTTGTTCATCAATGACTACCCTTATATGCAGCATAGAGAGAGTGAAAGGATAGCATTCACGTCTAACATCTGTAGTGTGAAGTGGAGAGCAAAGCATAGTCCATTCAATCTGTTTCTAAGTACAACATGGAAGAAGAAGAGCATAGGATCATTTAAGACTCCATTGAAGAAGGTTAACATCTACTCTCCAAGCATTGAAAAGTAATCTCGATAGCCATACCACACTTGGTCATACAATCTCATCAAGTCAAGCACCGTAAATAGGGTATGTAAAGGACTGTTTTATTTTAGTCAAAACTAGTGTCATTCAAGTTTGAAGTCAAGGGGCTAAGGTAATAAAAATATCTCATATATATTGCTTTCAAACTTAGGAGATATAAGGTTATAATTTTAAGGATTAATTTTAAGGTTGACAAAGCAAAAGACATATGAGATAACTTACCAAAAATCAAAATACTATTTGTAAACTAACCTAGGAGATATAAGGACTTCTTATTAGGTTGAACTATTTAATACTTTGAAAATATTATTATCTTTTCTAATTTTTCAAATTTGGGAGTCATACGGTCTACTGCTACAAACTGATTTATTTGAAATTAGAAAAATTAAAATCAAATCTCAAAGGGTCATTATAAGAGGTTAATGAAAAACATATAAAGGTTGGAAATTATAATATTTATTTGTCTCAAATATTCTCAAATAGAGACAAAATATCCAACATTAAAACCTTTTGAAATCTAGAAAAAGTGCTTAGTTTAATAGGAGCAATAAGGACAAAAGAAGTTGATTTTAGCATTTACAAAACTTTACAAAATCAAATAAGATTGAACTATAACTTGCAAAAGCACTTTATATATTATCCAAAGTATACTAGGGAGTCATAAGGTATTCTACAAAATATAAGAATTAATATTAGGGAATTCAAATGGCTTCAAACAAATTCTTCTTAGTAGAATCACAGCTACTTAAGAGTCCTAATTATTTCTCCTGGAAGAATAAAGTGAAAGCTATTTTGGTATATGAAAAACTTTAGGTTATTATCAAAGGGAAAACACAAATACCTACTATAGATGATATTGAGATCCTAAAGTTTGTATAAAATGATTCAAAGGCTCTAATGATAATAACCTTTGCTATCACTTATGAGATACAACCCTATATCAATTCAGCAAAATCATCCTCAGATGCATGGTCAAGCCTAGATAATTTTTTTGAAGGAAATAATAAGGCAAATATTTTCCATCTTCAAATTCAACTTCATTCATTAAAAATTAACAATGAAGAAATTATATAAATGTTCCTAAGAAAGGTAGTAGATATTAAAGGTAAATTATTTACCTTAAGAGAAAGAGTTAAGGATGAACTTCTTACTCAAGTAACTATGAGAGCAATTCCAGACAACTATAAATATTTGATAACATATTTACAAGTTCTAATTAAATATACTTATTTTTATGACTTAGTCAATATTCTACATGAATATGAAGTGGAAAATATAGTTAAATATGAGATATCTAACACTGCATTGACATATAAATATAATCCACATGCAAATATTACCTCTTCATAAAAATTATAAAAACCATGGTACAAAACGTATTGTCAAATATGCAAGAGAAATGGCCATAGTACCAGCTACTGCAGGTTCAACCCCAAGAATCAGAATCAAGGAAATCAAATGAACAATGGGAACCAATTTCAACCACAACAATATCAAAGTCCTTGTCAGTAGCAATTTTAGCGTCCATCCAATTATCCCAAATTGGAGTATCAAAAAAGAAATAAAAAAGGGCATCTAGCTCAGAGGATAGAAGAAATTGAATAACTCAAAGAACCTATTGATGATTATGAGATCAAATGTCTTTTAGCAAGAATGACAAATTTTGAATTTAGTAACATCTTGGTTGAACAAGTTACAAAAATTAGAGAAGAATCTGAATTCTATATAAAATAAGAAGATCCAATTCAAAGCCTTCAAATTGAATAAGATCCACATTGAAGACTAAATTCTTCAATACCCAAATATTGTCAAAGAGGGGGGTGTTATAAATAGAGTATATTACATTATTTGGGTCATGTAAATGTACCTTCCTTTGTACATACTTAGTACATTAGGTTACATTAGGGGGAAGTTATCTAATTAATTCAAGCAATGTAATAAATGCACAAGTGTTAATGTGCAAGTTGTAATGTGTAAGGTGTCCACATGTACAACTAGATAGAGTGTTGGCCAAGGAACTTATCTTCCTATATAATGACCATAGATAGAGAAGTCATAGTATCATAGTTAGTGTGTGGTAGATAGGTAGTAAGGTAGTGTGTGTGTGAAATTTAATCTTAGATCTCATTCACAGAGTAGTATCTTATATTATGGAGTTTCCATTTACTTGATAGCTACTATTGTATTTTTTTGTCATTTCTATTTAGAGCATATTTTAGTCATCTCATAGATTTACTATATTTCTTTCTGCATCTTGTGATTTGTGTAGACACTAAAATCACATAAATTTGATTTGACTATCGATATGTGCTCTTATCAACACCATATGACCTCTTTGGGCAACCCTTATGGGTTAAATAGTGGACCTTACCACTTTTGGAAAATTTTGCCCTACTTTTGGGAAGTTTTGTGCTCTCTTGAGCTTTAAAGTGGAGCCAATACATCCAATTTAAAAAAGAGGAGTCTTTTGCAATATTTCACCATGAAGTGATGCTGAGACTCAATCCTTCTTTCATCATGTGTTTTCCCTTGAAATCTCCATCAATCGAAGGAGGTTTCCAAGTGATCCCAAATACGCAAATCCATTTCAAAACCCATCCATTTCAGGTAATTAGATCACCAAATTAAATCAAAACAATCCTAGGAATAGTTAATGCCATCAAACCAGATCTTAGAAGAATTGAAGGCACAAACCACCAGGTTTGATGGCCTCCCCACCCTGGGATGGTTAATAGTCACAATTGCAACACCGAGGGATGACCATGAACTCTGCATCTGATTTCATATTTGTTTTAGCATAGATCATTTCTAGAGTATAATATATGCACTATACTAAGTTTTGGTGCCATTTTGAATAGTTTTGCACCTTCTATTATGCTTTTTGCTTTTCATATTTACTATTGCATGCATCTCTTCAATTTTGTTTCAATATGCATATGCTATTAATGAATTTGAGTTCTTTATGTGTAGATCCAGGTATTTTAGTGTGCAAGGAAGGAGCTTCAAGTCCGAATATAGATGGATCATCATAGCGGTACCAAAAGCCCACTCTTGGGTAATTCGTGAGTGCGAGGAAGGTCTTGAAGCACGTATGAGTTGTTTAAAGGATTATATCCTTCGACACCATGTAATATTATATCAATTCATAGCCCTCAAAGGGATGCATTGTAACCATGAATTCAACAAGTTGATTAATATAAAGAGGACCCCATTTCATATATATGTTGTTACCATGTTCACATTAAATTACGCTTATGAATGATTAAATTAATAGATGCAATTCATTTCCCTTTGCTAGATGCATTGTTTTCCTGCTCTATAGTTGTGATCATTGTGGGACCCTTGTCCCATATGATTTAGACAAGTTTTAACTTTGTTTTTGGAGTTAAAATGTTGCAGGTTTTGGTTGTTTTGGCATGAAACGACCCCTGATTTCATAATTGGAACACCCAGGGGTGACCACGATAGGGTTATGCATAGGGGCAAAAATTTATTAATAAGCAAATAATGACATTTTTCAAAATGTAAATTTGTGAATTTTGGGACCCTGGCCATCGGCCCACTCGCCCAAAATTTTTGAATTTTTTTTGGGTCGGGTCGCCCAAAAATTATAATATTTTAAATTTTAAAATTTAAATCGCTCGCCCTCCCACCCATATTTTGGACCGACTCGCCTTAAAATTATATATAATTTTATTAACCTAGATAAATTCACCCACTATATATACCAAAATATACTATTACTTGTTATAGTTATACATTCAACAAAAAAGGAGAACCCAAATTCGAGCCAAAAAAAGAATAGAACCAGAGAAGCTAGAAAAAGAGTGATTGGCAACAGACGAAGGACAAAATACAAGACTACAGAGAAAAGACTCTAGGTACAAATTTTTTTTATGCCTTGTTTTAATTTTTGTCATCAATGCTTCCATCCATATAGACTCCTTGCTCATCCCAGACCCACCCAGGTCATCCCTTGCATGAGGTCATCCCTCGCATGATGTCTACGGACTCATGTAGGTCATCCCTTGCATGATGTCTATGGACTCATGCAGGTCATCCCTCACATGATGACTACAGACTTGCCTAGGTCATCCCTTGTGCCTAGGTCATCCTGTGTAGGTCATCCCTCGTATGATGTCTATGAACTCATGCAGGTCATCCCTCACATGATGTCTACAAACTCATGCAGGTCATCCCTTATAGGTCATCCCTCACATGATGCCTACAAACTCATGCAGGTCATCCCTCGTATGATGTCTACAGACTCATGCAGGTCATCCCTTGCAAGTCATCCCTCGCATGATGCCTATGAACTCATGCATGTCATCCCTTGCAGGTCGTCCCTCACATGATGTCTATGGACTCATGCAGGTTATCCCTCATATGATATCTACAGACTCATCTAGGTCATCCCTCACATGATGACTATAGACTTGCCTAGGTCATCCCTTGCACCTAGGTCATCCCATGTAGGTTGTCCCTCACATGATGTCTATGGACTCATGCAGGTCATCCCTCACATGATGTCTATGAACTCATGCAAGTTATCCCTCACATGATGACTACAAACTTACCCAGGTCATCCCTTCACCTAGGTCATCCCGTGTAGGTCGTCCCTCGCATGATTTCTATAGACTCATGAAGTTCATCCCTCATATGATGTATACGAACTCATGCAGGTCATCCCTCACATGATGACTATAGACTTTCCTAGGTCATCCCTTGCACCTAGGTCATCCCTGTAGGTCATCCCTTGCATGATGTCTATAGACTCATGCAATTCATCCCTCACATGATGTCTATGAACTCATGCATGTCATCCCTTGTAGGTCATCCCTCACATGATGCCTACGAAATCATGTATATCATCCCTCATATGATGTCTACAGACTCATCTAGATCATCGCTTACACAATGACTACAAACTTACCCAATTTTTCCCTTGCATCCAGGTCATCCCGTGTAGGTCGTCTCTCACATGATGACTACAGACTTACCTAGGTCATACCTTGTAGGTTGTCCCTTGCACCCAGGTTCTTCCTTGTAGTTCATCATTGGCATGATGTCTACAAACTCATGCAGGTCATCCCTCAACATGATATCTATAGACTCATGCAGGTTGTCTCTTAAAGGTCATCCCTCGCATTATAACTACGAACTCATGAAGGCCATCCCTCACATGATATCTATAGACTTACCAAGGTCATTCCTTGTAGGTCACCCCTCACATGATGACTACAGACTTGCCCAGGTTATCCCATGCATGATGTCTATGGACTCATGTAGGTCATCCCTCGCAGGTCATCCCTCACATGATGCCTACGGGCTCATGTAGGTCATCCTTTGTATGATGTATATATACTTACCTTGAAGGGCATCTCTCGTATGATGACAACAGATTTGCCCAGGTCATTCCTTACACTAAGGTTGTCCCCTATAGGTCATCCTTGTATGATGTCTATAGACTCATGCAGGTCATCCCTCACATGATGTCTACGGAGAATGGACTTATACAGGTCATCCCTTGTATGATGTCTACGGACTTACCTAGGTCATACCTTGCAGGTCATCCCTCACATGATGACTATAGACTTGTCCATGTCATCCCTTACACCCAGGTCATCCTTTGTAGGTTGTACCTCAAATGATGTATGATATTCTAAGCCATCTCTTTTTACCGCACTAATAATCCTAGATTTGCTCATTGCATTATCACATTTGCTTCTTTGCCTCAGACTTTCTGCTCAACTATTATTTTCCTAACATTTCCCTTCACAAGTACAATGGCTCCAACTCGCAATGGAAACAAGGGAGAAAAATCTTCTGAAAAAAAGAGTATCCTAAAATATTTTAGCAATATCTCAAAATCCGAGGAGGCATCAAAATCCATGGAGGGAGCAGAACCTGCATAGTTACAAGGTACATACCTGTTTTACCTACTTAATTAGTATTTTTAATAAATAATTTCAAAATATGATATAAAACATCTTTGAATGCAGATTACCCAATTGATCCTGATATGCCTCTACTAGAAGATATTCCCCAGGATGAAATACATCATGAAAATTTCATCAACAATGACATTGAACAACTTAAGCAGTTACAAGGTACATACCCATTTTCCCTACTTAATAGTAATTTTAATAAGTAATTTCAGAAAATGATATAGAACATACTTGAATGTAGAGTACCCAGTTGATCCTGATATGTCTCCACTAGAAGATAATCACCAACCCCAGGATGAAATACATCAAGAAAATTTAATTAACAATGACATGCAACAACTTGAACAAAATCCTGAAATTGGCATACAAAGTCAAAATGAAAATGATCTTTCCAACGAAATATACACTACAGGGGAATCTTCGGTTAAGTCTAAGAAACGTAGATGTAGAAGTTCAACAAGCTGGATTATTGGAAGGACATTTCAGTTTGAATGGTCATCGAAGTATCTGTTTATTGAACCAGTGCTGCAAGAAGATAGTAATGCAGAACCAAAAGAAGCTAGATGCATTATTTGTAGTTGGAAATTAGGAAAAGATAAGAGAATGCAACCTAAGATAGATACAATAGAGAAACATTGTGGAAAGGTTTATGTTAAAGTAAAACAAGTTGATGGAACATTTAAGAGAACCCACAGGTGGAAGAATGCATCAGAATGCGCACATGTGAGATATGCACTAGATTATGAAAAAGCGATGAAACAAAAACAAATACTATCTGAGAATGGTGGAACGATTACAACACAGTTTCAAAAAATTCATAAAATCATGTTAGCTTCAAAAATCTTGCATTTTGTTGTCATATTTACTATTCTTAAAAAAGGTAGAGCTATGTCAGACTTTATTGATTATAAGCATCTCTTTCGACTAGATGATGTACACAACCTCCCTAATGCTCATTGGTCAGATCAAAGTGGTTGGGAAATGGTAAAATGTCTATCTTTAGTTGAGATGGAGGACTTGAAAGAGAATGTTAAAAATTCTAAATTCATTTCACTTTCTATTGATGAGGTAACTGTAGTTGACAATACATCTTGGATTTGCATGCATGTTTACACCTTTCAAAATCATGTAAGGCAACCTCATTTGCTAGCAATACATAAGATGGTGGAAAACTGTAATGTTGAAAATATTTACAATGTTGTTGTTACTAGCTTAAAGGATATTGCTGGAATGGATGATGCAGAAATAGCCAGTAAATTAATATGTGTTGGAGCTGATGGTGTTGTTGTAATGCAAGGTAACAAAAATGGTCTTTGTGTTCGACTTCAAACATCTATTACCCCATATTTGATCCCGATTCACTGCATGGCTCATAGAATGAATCTTGCATACAAAATTGTGAGCACATTTCAAAATGTTGCAAGAGTTGAAGAACTCATCCGAGAAGTACATTCATATTTTTTGTGCAGTCCAAAAAGGTTTGCAGAGTTTCAACAATTCGCACTAGGACTTACAAAAAGTAAAAAATTGTTGCAAGATGTGGATACCAGGTGGATTTCATTGTTTCAACCTGCAGCAAGAGTTTTCAAACAATATAAATCCATAGTAGGCTTTATGTATGAAAATCGAAGGGCAGTTGATAAAGTGAAAGATTTGTTATATCGTATGAGAGACCTGGAAACACTACTCACTTTATGTGGTATTCTTCCAATGCTGCATGAAATGAATACATTGATAAAACTTGCACAACAAAGATCCATTTATATAGTTGATTTCATCAGAGTTAGAAAATATATTTGTGTGCGTCTCGATACGTTATATTTATCAAGTGAGAATTTTATGGATCTTGTGTTTGATGATTGGAGAACTCTAACAAATGTCAATGAACAAAATATTTTGTTGAAGTTCAACATTCATGATCATCTTTGTATTAATGTTCACGGAAAAGAGATACCTTTATATTATTTTTATAAGTGATTGGACATAGTTAGTGAAGATTTTGAACAGATGCCAATCACATACAACAGATTTGAAGAAGTTTTACATAATACAAGGATTAAGTTGAGAAAAATAGCAGAATCATTGACAAAAGAAATTAGAAGTCATTTTCAAAGAGATGAGTTGCTAGAAGCAATGGGTGTGGTTAACCCTACATTTTGGGATTCAGGAACAGATTATAATAGCAAAAAAACTTGTTTATAAAATATATGGGTAAACTTATCGAATATTTTTCTAAAAGTGTGGAAGTCAATGGTACTGAGATCAATGGTATTTTGAATAAAGATATTTTGACCAAACAATCCTCATATTTTGGAAATACAATGCTTGATCAAATTCCACTTTTGACTAATTCAAGAGACCCAGGTTCTATTATACGTTTGTGGAAAAAGTTATACCCTAGTATTGTCTTACAGGAAACGATGAGCGAATATTTCCACTTATATGAATTGTGTCAAACAATGGTTTTGGGATCAATGGAAGATGAAAGGGTTTTTAGTGCATTGTCTTTTGTGAAATCTAAAGTTCGTAACCGACTAGATAAAAATTTAGAAAATTGCTTGAGAATATATGTCTCTTCTTATGAGGTGCACAATTTTCCTTATGATAGAGTTGTGGCATATTGGCAATCTATAACAAGCAGAAGAGGTATCACGAATATTGATAATGATGATGATGAGGAAATTGAGAATAGTGATCTGATTGTTGAGACATAGAGATCAACTACGTCTACAAATGATGTTGAAGATCGGAATTATTCGTTTCAACTTCCTCCGATGTAATATTTGCAATATTTTTGCAACATATGTCCCTTTGATAGATGGAATTTATACAGATTGCATGATATTTATATAATCCTAATGTGGGGAATCAGGATTATGAAGTTTTGTTTGGATTAATGTGTTTGCATATTTTTGCAACATGTCACATACATAATTACATTGCATGATTTTGTTTTGGATTGATGTTACATGATTTTGTTTTCCTTGGATGGATATAATGTCAAATATTTTATTCAAAATTATAGGCTTTGCCCTACTATATATGAAATTTTCCTTAGATGGATATAATGTCAAATATTTTGTTCAAAATTATTGGCTTGCTTTGTTGTATTTGCTTTGTAACATAGGATTGCTTTGTTGTATATGAATTTTTCCTTGGAGGGATAATGTCAAATATTTTGTTCAAAATTATATGTTTGCTTTATCATATGAGTATTTTACTATTGTTAATGATGGATATAATGTCAAA